>JAJJHY010005742.1:2998934-3011071 GCA_021224005.1 Drosophila setifemur
AGGATAAAATTATGCTTTGTAAAACAATTAAGTGGCATTATTTATGAGTGGCTCGACTAGCTCACCCTCTCAATCCCCATCGTATACGTAATTGCCCTCTGCCTACTCCCGGGAAGTTGGCCATGTATTTATGAACTCCACCTAATGGTCCTCGAGAGCAGCAACAACAAATTGTCTAAATAGTCTGGGGATTTTCTTGGGCATCGCCAGAAGGGAGGAAGTGATTATTTGTTCGGTTTGTCGGTTAATTAGCGGCTCGAATTTAAGCCGGAAGTTTATAAATTTAATAATGGAATAATGGTCTCAAATAAATGTTATGCTTCTGTGAGTTCGAAAGAAAAACTGTGACATAAAATCCCTGCAAATCGTACGCAATCACCGCACAAAAAATGTGAATGCTTCCCTAAATTTCAATTGAATATTCGCAATTCGCAATGCCAACAGCAACCGGGACCCACTCACTCACTCACTCTCTACCCATAACAATATCAATATTCTACTTTTACCTGAGCCACTTCACTGACAACAAAAAACCCCTTTAGCAAATTTACAAATTTCCGCAATAAACCAAATAACGAAAATGAATACAAAACATTTGCAGGAAGCCGGAGAGAAAACCTTCGAATCCTTTGCCAAAAAGCAGCAGCAACACACAAAAAAAATTGGGTTGGAAAACTGCTGACATATGCAGGACGAAAGAGAGAGAGGGGGATGGAGGAAAAGGATGCCACGGATATTGGCAAGTCCACAAAGTTCGTGGCTCGATGACAGAGTTCCGAGTAGCAAATTTCACAAGTTTGAAGTGAGCGAACGCGACTTTCATTCTCCGGTTTCCCCCTAAGCTCCTCCGGGGCGGGAATCTGGGTCTGGGTCTCAAGTGAGCATCCCTTCGTCCTGCACCCACCTGGCCTGGATAAATGAACGCCCACCGACATGGCTCCTCTAATAGATAAAAAGCCAGCTAGCTGGCTTTCTTTGTTGCGGTAATGAAATTTATTAGATCATTATACATGCTGCCTACGTGGAGGGTTCGGGTTCGGGGTCCGGGTCCGGAATTTGTTGACGTTGATTATCATTTTCAAGTTCTGACTTTTCATTTTCAATTTGAGCGAACATCCAAGCTGAGAGAGCGAAAAAAAAAAACATCGCTTTCCCCGGGCTTTCCACGGGCTTTGTCTTCATCTTCATCTCCATTCGGCAGTTATCTGGGCGTTGCCTCCGAACATTCTGCGGTATTCTTTATTGTGTGGGTTTGGGCGTCTCTGGCATAATTTAACTTAATTTCTGGCACAAATTTGTAATTTGCATTAAATTTATTGATGCCCAAGGTGGGAGGGCCTTCTCCCTTCCGAAAATGTTGACTCTCCAGCTGAAGTTCCGCGTCTCGAGTGACTCTCAAGTTCAAGTTCCTGTCCTTGCTTTTAATAGACTGCCATCTTCCTTGGGGCAACTTCTCTATACATAATCAAACCGCATTCAGGAAAAAAAACCTACGGAAAATCTGGGTGGAAAATTATGGCTGCATATGGGGCAACTTTAAAATGGAAAATGGAATTGACAACACTGTCAAGTAGCTGTCTGCTCCGTCTTTCCGCCTTTCCGCCTTTCACCCACTCCATTATGTACTTTCTCCGCTCTTGTCACGCACGAAAAAAAATTTTGTTTTGGGGANAATCCACACAGCAACTGTCGACTTTTTCCGGGGTAGTGTTGAAAAATCCCGCGGGAATTTTCATGCCTCCTTGTCTGCAAGAAATTCGCTTAATAACTTTGCCCCAGCAATGGGAAGGAGTCGGAGGAGGAGGAGTCAGCCCCCACAGGTACATGGCACACGCAACCAGACAGTAATTTGTTTTAACAGCGCCTTTTAAAGATATTTACAGCCCGAGTCCTGGCTGCTCCTTGCCGCTCCTGCTGCTGCTCCTGCTGCCGACTGCCTGCTGTGGCCGATGCTGTCGCTTCATAAATTACCCGACACGCGGCGCTAATATGGCGCAACATCCATGGCAAGTACTTGCCACCTGGACACCGAGACCGAGGCCGAGGCCGAGACTCCAGGACACCTGGACGGGGCTAATGCCAAATTCTGTTTCGACTGTTTACGCTGTTGCGCATAGGACGAATATTGGGTGGATTCCCGGGTAAGGGAATGGAGGGCAGGAGAGGGGAAAGCTCTACAAGTTGTGCCTGGGCTTGTTGCTTTTCATTTAAGCCGCCTCGGGGCCAGTAAGTGCGTCCAGAACTTTCCATTGACAAGGGGGTTGCACTTGGGGAAAATCTCAGAAAGACTAGTGAAATTTTCAATTGTTTTTAAAGAATTAATTCAAGATTTCTCATGATAATTATAGAGAAATTAGTTAGTACTAAAGAGGTTATAAAATATTTGTATAAAAGGCACCCAAATATTCTCTCTCTGCATAACTCTGAAGGGAACTGTTGGAACCACATCCCTCTGGCATCTGAAATATTTATGTACAGGGCGAAGGATATATGAAGTCATGTGCATGTTGGAGCTGAAAATATCAGTGGAGCGAACGATTTATGAAATGAACTCGACTCCACCACCAGATATATAGAAAGAGGGGAGGGTGGAGGGAGGAGAGTGGTAATGCCATAATTCAACCAGCAATTCCTTTAATGCGCCGTCCAAATCATCAAAGTCAAACCGATGTCAAATACTCGTATCGTGAATCAACTACAAATGCTTTTCAGCCGGACGGAAATTTCGCCGGGGAAATCTCTATAGGGGGAAAATAAGAGCGAGAAAAATGTCAACCGCCAAACGCCATAATAAAGCTCAAAATAAAATCAATTACGCTCGATTAACTGAAATAGTTACATAAATTACAAATAAACCAAGGCAGGACCTCAGTTTGGGGACAATTGAAGCGCAAAGCCCACCCGAAAAAAAGGGACAAAACCAAAAAAGAAATGCTGTACGAGTTGGGGGGAAAAATACAGAGGAAAAGCCGCGTTGAGATAACTATTAACATTATGGAAGTAAGGGAAAAAATTTCCGATTATTTTCCGCAACATAAAACAAAAGACAACAAACAGAAAAGTAGAAGCGAACAGAGAGAAGAAGCCTTAAAACAGCTCCAGGGGAGGAGGAGGGTGAAGGGCAGGAGCAGGGGCTGTGTTGGTAAGAGGAATGCTTGGTAAAATAATAAATAATACCATTTGATGCTCAAAGCCAGGGACGCATTTAAAATGAACAAATTTGCGCTCTTGTTTTGGAGGGGAGACTCTCGCCCTTCGCTCTTCTTGTTTGCAACTTTACGCGCAATTAATCTAAAATAAATTCGTTTATAATTTGGCAACAAGACACAACAACAAAAAAATCCTCGAGCGATAATTTTAAAGCTTTAAAATAATCAAGTGCTGCCTCTTGTTCCCAACAACTCCCAAATTGCGATTGTCTATACGCCGGGCGCGTAAATTCAATTGGCGAAGACAAATAAACGCTGCCAGCACCCAAAAGATGTCGATAAGCAGCTCCAACAATAGATACAACAGCAGCAACAATCGTTTTGCCCACAACAGACACAACTATGTCTGAAGGTCCTTCCAGGTTCGGCAGTGCCAGCTACAGCTACAGCTGCAGATACAGATACAGATACAGCTCTGGCTCTGGCTTCGGGTTCAGGTCAACAAAGCAAATGGCTTTAAATTGAACGTAAAGCAATTGAAATTGAATGTCTGGGAGGAAATGGTTCCATTGTTAATGTTGCTCCAGCTCTAGCTCCAGCTCCAGCTCTGTCACAATGCTCGTAAATTATTATTTAATGACAGACCAAATTGAAAATAAATTCAAACCTAATAAGCGTTGAAATAAACGCGCTGCGGTGCAAATAAATTGAGCACGACATTCGCTGAACTCGGAGTCGGGGCTTGGAGTCGGAGTTTGGAGTGGCAGGTTGAATGGGTGCATAGGGTGGATAGGGTGGATATATGGGAACAGAAGGGAGCTCCACTTAAATGGCATTTATATTGATATTGGGTTGGCGGTCGGGTACTCACCAGTTGCCTTGGCAAAATCAGACACTAAAGGCTGGTTGGGGCACATGGCTCGATAAACAATTGGAATTTCTAGATTATGGCCATTAGCATCACCATTGGCTGACCTCTGGAGCCTTGCAAGCTCAATGTGACTAACAATTTCCGGTTTTCCTGACATCCTGACAACCCAAAAACATAACAAGGATGCAATTGGTTGGGGTCCCTTACTTTACATACCCATTGAGGGGGCTTTTAATTTGGTTAAACTAATGGGAAAAGGTTAGTTAAAAATTAAGGAAATTGTTAAATGGGGATTGAAATCACAGATAGAAATCTTCTCCTTGTTTGGCCTAAATTAAATTAAAACCTTTAAGATTCAGTTTAAGATCTGTTGTGCTTCTATCCAGCTTAAAGTTTAATTCATTTTTCCACTGCATAAAGTGCAAGGATCATACGTTATATATTTTAAAGGACACCGCCAGGGTATGAAATTCCCCAGCAGCAGCTCAGCAGAATTCGTTGCCTACTTTTCGGGGCCGCTTAATATGCTTGGCCATTGGCATCGGTGGTTGGCTTTAACCCATGCACAAGTGTGTGTGAGTGAGTGTCCCCCTGCTGGGAGCGTGCGTGTGTGTGTGTGAGTTGCGACATCGCTGCTGTCACAGAGAGATAACGGTATTATGCTCAATGACAACAGTCCACACACACAGCCTGCTCCCCTCCTGCTCCAGAGTCAGGGGCAGAAACAGGAGCAGGAGCAGGAGTCAGTGGCAGATGAGTGCAGATTGGGTCGAGGGGAGAGAAAGCTACCCCTGGGGCATGTTAAGCACCGGCCACTGAAGCGCTCGATTGGCCAATTGCGTTAAACAAATAGACCAACAATAATGCCACTTCCCATCAGAGCAACCACCTCCCCAACCAGTTCCCATCCCCATTCCCATCCCCTACAGATTCATGTGCCTACATTTCCGGCAGCACCTGCAAGTGGGCATCGGCACGGGCATCGGCATTGGCAATCCGCAGACAATTGTAAATTCTTTGTATGCGGTGGCTAATTTTTTATCTGTTTGTTTTCCCATCCGCTCCAATATGTTTTCCCTACGTGAGAGCTTTGTTTGCATGCGGGCGATGCATAGCGATGCATTTTTTATAAGTAATTAATTCCAGAGAATGCTGAATGCTGAAAGGGCCCGAATGCGGCCATAATTGCCAATGCCATTGGGTGATCGGGCTCGATCCAAAACCGATTTCTATATGACTCATTTGAAATTCAATTTTCCGGAATTCGAAAGAAAGCCGCTCCAAAACTGGTGCCATTATTCATATTTTTGCCCAATGCCCATTGCCCAATGTTCAATCTGAATGCTCGCTTTGAATATGCAATTCCCAATATATGTATATATTGATTTTTGCATTGAAATCGGTCTCCGGCAGGAGGAGCTCTGGAGCCCTCGCTTTGTTTTATTTCGCACACACACACACAAACACTTTTGTTAAAGTTAATTTACAAAGCAAACAGCCAGCTTAAAAATACAGTCTCACATGGCACCGGCATTAAAGGCAGGTTAAAAAATAAAGGCCCGTAAAAAATAGTTATCAAACAACATAATTGCCTGGCGCGAATAAATGGCTTCCAGCAAAAGATGATAAAATATGAAGGCAGCTGAACAAATAAAGGTATGGGTCAAAGGGTTAACTTTTTTATAAAATAAAAAATAATGTTGTACAATATTCAGGAGAACATTAAAGCCCCTCCAAATGGAAACACATGTAGCCATTACCTAGACAATAAGTGCCCAAGTGCCCGTTTCCATATAAATCCAACGAAACAAAACCCCTTCAACTGCTCAGACTCAAACTCAAACTCAGACTCCCAGAGGATATGGCCAAAAGCCTACAAAATGCGTACAAATTAGCCAAGTAGAAGCCAAGAAGCCATTGTCCCGGGCAATCACCAAAAAAAAAAGGCAGACACAATCATTTATGGCGGACTTAGGCGCAGAAGTCGGCCAATCAGGCCGATTGCCCATACCCAAACCCATACCCAAACCCAAACTGGCCACGGATCCCGCCGGATCAGTGCTGAATCTGAAGCCGAATCGCCCAATCACCAAAGCGTGTCTTAACATAATTTTTCTTATGCTTTAGAGCTCCACTGTCCTGCCCCAGGACACAATGGGCCAGTGTACAAAAAATTACATTTACGTGCTTCCAATGTGTAATTAAGGATTATTTTGTGCTCAAGTGCCTGCCACGGCCAACTCTTCTCAGTCGTTGTCCCTGTCCCCGCGTCTGTCCCTGCTCCTTTCCCTGCTCCTGCCTCAGTCCCTGCTCCTGCCTCTCTGTATCCTATATCTGCTCCCTCTTTTCCCCCGCCAACTTGTGTTGTCTAGGCAAAGTAAATCAGTTCAAAAGGCCAAGCTGCGTGACTTTTCGCAAGCCAGAACAGTTTTTGTTTTTGTTGTCTGTATGAAAATTGACTAATGACCCAGGCCCAGGACTTTCTTTCTGCTTTAAGGAGCTCTCTTTAATTAAAAGTAGTGGTTAACCCACCCCAATCAAATATTGGTAATAAGATTTTTACTTATTAAAACTAATCTCCGCTATGGGGAAAAGCCACTTTTGGAAATGTTAAACTCTTAAAGTTTTGAGACCTGCTGGAATGCCTCCAGCAAGTAAGTCCGGCTTAGAACTGTTGCTGTTGGGGCTCACACTCTATTATGCACACGTCGTGCCATTTTGTTGTGATGGAGAGTGGAGCATGGAGCATGGAGCATGGAGAGTGGTGGGGAAATGGAAGCCAGAATCCTGGAGGAAGCCACGAGGAGCTCTCCCAGAGAGCCCCCGGCTTGTGTGTTATGACACGTTCGGCTGGCTATCCGGGACCGGATGGCTAAGCTGCGATGTGGTGCCAAGCTTGGCAAATCCCACAGCTCGTCGATACCTGACGGATGGATGGGATGGGCGAAGGATGTGCGTGCAGGGACGAGGACGAGAGCTTGGCTCCTGCACCGTGTGTGTGTATGAAACATTTGCATTATGCACAGTTTAACATGCAAAATGCCACTGGGACTCCGGCACTCCACTCCATCTCCATCTCCACCTCCATCTCCAGCTCCAGTGCGAGGAGCAATTTGTCAGGGCTGCCAATTCGAGGAGATGCCGGAGTGGCAGCGCAGTTATTAAGCAAATTCATTCCAATCTAATCAAGTTGGTCAAACAAGTTTAAATTGATTTCGCCAAGAGAGAACGGAGAATGGCGAATGGCCAACTGCTGAAAGGGACACTCTTAACGGACAATTAAAATTTACGCCGCAACGACAATGATAATGAGATTTTTAATAACCTCGTAAAGCGTTGTCCGCCGGATCCGGTTAAGCGGTGACAATGGCCAAGGACCAAGGACCACGGCAAAAGTTAAGAAAGCCGGAACGACATGCGCGGGCTTGCTGCTTGGCTGGCCAAAAGAAGTAGCCAAATAACCGCAAGCAACAATGTGGCATGGTATGGAATGGGATGCGATGGATGCCCTTTGCCCCAACCCACTTTCATTCCTACCATTTTCTCAGTTTCAGTTTTTTTTTTTTTTCAGCTCGGCTTAATGTTTTTCTTGCGTCGCTGGCTTTTTGTTCTTGGCCAGGCTGCAAGAAACGGAAGCGCAAAGGCAACAGCAGAAACAATTAAAAGTTTCCGTTGGCACTTGCACTTCCTGGCCACTTTTGCCCGCTGACGGCACAATCATCTATGCATGGCCAAGTCCTGCTCCCTGCGTGCGTCCTGCGTGTCCTTCGTGCGTTCGTCCTGCGTGCGTGCGTCCATGTTTGTCCTGCTGGATTATCCCGCCTGCCGCCTGCCTTGCTGGCGATACAAAGTGAACTTAATAAAGCGGTTGATTGCCTCATGAAATAATTAACCGAAGACGCGAAGAGCATCTCCACTTCGAATTCAAGCCTTTCATTTCCACTTCTCTGTTTGATTCTCCCCCCCAAAAATATCATTTGAGCGTGAAATTAGATTTTTTGCCCAATCTCAAACTAATATTTAAATAAGGGCCACTGAAGATATTAGCCAAGGAAGTGAACCGACCTAATACGTATTTGCTTAGGCTTTGGTCAGAGAACCAAAAAGTAAATTGAATTCCGTTTCAGTGTTGACAATAAAGTGAGAGATACTTGTGGATATAATGCAGATTTAATCAGAAGTTGAAAGTAAGGCAAAACGGAACCCCAAGGCGCAGTTTTCCAATTCGAATATTGGTAATATTAGCATTTAAACTAATAAACGCTTAACTGATTTGAAATGCAATCTCATGGTAAATATTCACAAGTCACTCTCTCACAAAACTATCCCAATATTGCCTGTAAACTTTGTTCTGCTAAATTTTCTACCAATATTACACATACGCTCCGTGGCAGCAGGAGCAGCAGCAGGAGGAGGAGCAGCAAAAAAATAAAGGACATGGGATGGAATGCTCTCATTTATCTGACCAAATCGCCGAATGCAAGCCATGTCCCATAACTCATTGCTTTCGCCCCCTCCTCCGAAAATGTTGGAGTCAGCACCGCAAGTGTTAAATGTGACCACTTAAGAGAATGACAATAGTTTTTAACTTGGCTAGAAGTTTTGGCGTCACCGCAAAGTGGTTTTAGCGCAAATCTCGCTGAGCGACCGGCAGTCGAACGAAACTTTTCGCATCCGAACCAAGCCAAACGAATATATGAATATTATATACGTTCATATTTTTGTGTGTTGATCGGTGCCAAGTCTGGACCGCTGCAATTGCATATGTCGAGTTGGAGTTGCAGTTTACCAGCACCAGAGGCAGCGCCAGAGGCAGCAGCAGTAGCAGCTGGAAGCGACCCAACAACTTGACGAAATATGCTGCTAATACCCGGAGCTGCGATGGCCAAAAATTGCCGGCATTAAATATGCATGTGACCCATGCCAGAGCCACAGAGCAGCAACCCACTCCCAGCTCCCAGCTTCCTGCTCCCTGAACCCAAAGTGCGTGCCACGGAATGCTGCCAGACACAATTTCCTCCAGCCCCTGCCAGCGGCGACATCAGCATTTCCAAACAAATGCGAGGGTCCCTGGGCATGGACACGGATACGGATACGAATACGGATGCGGATTCGGATTCGGATTGGGAGCACGGACCAGCGGAAGCGGTATTTGGTCGTAACCTTCCGGTCTGCTGCATGCATCCGACATTTTGCGGTCACTTTTCATCTGTCTGGCCAGAAATTTAATTCATATTTTGCAGTGGGTCATTCAGTTTCAATTTAATTTCGCCCGCTGACATCCAGGAATGATTGGCAGCTTTCATCGACATTCCCTAATGAGGAGCAAGGGAGGAGGAGCTGAGTGTAGTTTCCCTACCAATTAATGATGTTACTGCAAACCTAACTAGGTTGCTTGTCCAGATCCTTGCTTACATAACGCGATCCTGGCCTTAAGCAGCATGTGTTTGACCTTTTGAACCGCACACACACGGTGCGTATGCGTAATAATAAACAAGGCAAACTTACACAATGCCCTGCGAGTAGACTCCGTTGTTGACTGTTGGCTGTTGTTGGTTCCTGGCCGTTAAGTAATTAATTATCTTGACAATGGATTACCGTCCCCCCGTACAGCAGAAATTACATATGCACAACAACAAAACAAAGCGGCGAAAAAAGGGAGAGGCGAACATGAAAGAGGAAAACTTTAGCTTCAGCTCGGAAAAGTCCCATACGCTGAAAATATATATATAGTATACATACTATATATATACATGTCATGAAAAGGACAATATCGAAGGCTTTAAGCCATGACCGTGTAAGCTGACTTTCCATAAAAAATTAAATAATTCTTTGTGCGATATACCCGCGACATCATTATCATCAGTGTTATTACTTTTATCAACATTATTGAGCGCGTAATCATCAAGAGCGGCAACATGAAAGGCATAAGCAAATAATACCTGGCAAGAAAGCAGGTAAATATGAGAGAAGGAGCATCATTAATTCGAAAAAAGAGCTGGGAAATAAAATGAAAATCCACTTGTCCTTTGATTCGGGATTCCAGCAACCTACTGCAGCTGGAACTTTAAAGCCATATCCCTTCGGCCGCCCTCCTCATAAATATCATATCTAATAACACAATCAGAAGTCGCCTTCGCAGAGCATGTCACTTGGCTGTCAGCATAAACCAAACACGACAGCCAATCCCCGATGCCAATCCCCACAAAAATGCTAACTGATCTCAACTGATTGCGTGTCAACATTTTCCCCCAGCTCCGGCTCCTGCCGGCCAGGGCCAGGGCCAGGGCCAGGGCTGAAACAAAAACAGTCCCCACATGTCAATATTTATCTGAGATAACCCCCAACCTTGGCAACAACATTCAATGCCTATTATAATATACGAGCCAGCGGAAAACCAAAACAACACAAAACGGAAAAACTGTGGACCAAACCGAAAACGAAAGCCATATCAAAAATGTGCTCTGGTTTTGTTTTGTTTTTTTTTTTGTATTTTTACATTAAATATAAACACATTTAATTTATACAACATGACAGCGACAAGATTCTGGGGCTTAGATTGACGAGGCATAAGCAGATACACAGATACAAAGATACCCGGATATCCAGATGCGAGTGTGAGCGCCTTAGTTGCCTTTCAACTCGAGCTCTACGCCCCTGAAGAAGATGCGAGACAAGGGATTCGGTATTCGGGACTGCGGATCCAGGTCTCAGGACTCAGGACTCGGGATTCCGGATTCAGCGTTCCGCAGGGGGAGCGGCATCAACTTTGGCGCATACCTTAAAGAACTTGCAAATTGTCAGCATATCTGTATCTGTGTGTGTGCCTTTCTTTGTGTGTTTTTAAGTTTGTTTGACATGACTTGGGGTGCGTGTGTGTGCGTGTGTATCTGTGTGTGTATAAAATTGGAAATACTTTGGGATTATATGCTGATTTAACGCATGGAAACCGAGGCAAATCTTCTGGGGGGGCGGCCAATATAGCTTTTTTACTCCGTCGAGCATGTGTGTTTGGCCGCATGTGAAATTGAGCAACTGAAGGGCGAAAGTTGAATGCCATATCTATTCCCCCCTTTACAGCTCTCCTATTTGAATAATAAGCTGGCCAAAGTTGTGCATTAAACAAATTAATGCCATAAAAATCAGAGGGGAGCACAAAGTTCGTATTGTTGTTTTTCGCCAAATATTTTATGTGCTTCGAGTTTTGTTTGTTTATTGAAAATAAACAAAATTTATTAACAATAAAACTAAACTAACTGATCATAAAGTTCATTTGAGCGCCTAAGAGCCGGCCATAAACAGTTGACAAAAGTAAAAGTTTTCCTTCTCTTTCCCCACCTCCAACACCACCCAAGCACCCAAGCACCACATCACGTATACGTCACGTTGGCCCACACAAGAATTCAGCCAGCGAGAGGCGACAACAATTCAATGCACAATTGCGGCATATGGAAATTGTTGCCATTTTAAAAACCAAATGAAATTAAATCTCTTGTTTTCTGTCCCATCTCCAATCCGCAAACAGCGCACATGAATATTTTTGTGTTAAATAAATCCTTTCACACTGCCACACACACTGCCACACACTCACATGTGGCAAGCTGCTGCTCCTGCTGCTGCTGCTGTTGGCGGCCAAAACAATTAAAAAAACATTTTGTATATTGCGGCATTTTGGGCCACTCATTCGGTTTCGGTTTGGGTTCGGTTTGGTTTGGTTTGGTTACGGTTTCAATGGCTGCATTGTTACACGGTTATTTGTAATTGAGTGGGTTGGCACTTCGTTTTTGGATCGTTATTAGTTGCCACACATACACACATACACACACACACGGTTTGAAGTTCGTTGGAAGCCAGGGGATTGATTTGGAATTACTATGATTCTCCGAAGCACTGGTAATGAATTTCATTCGCAAGTTTCAGATTTCCACCACCGCACACACATATGCACGGAGGAGAATCAATCAAACTTTTCAATCAATATCCATTATAGTCCTCGGGCTAGACATCCTGGCGAAGGCGAGGCGCGATTTATTGCGCTCTGCCCTACAAATTTCCGATCCACAGCCTTTGCTGTCGCCTGAACTTTGTGCAGATTGCCGTCATTGTCAACATGCATT
>JAJJHY010005742.1:3011105-3035221 GCA_021224005.1 Drosophila setifemur
TCCCACACAACTTCATGAAATCCTTTCACACTATTTCATACGTTCGAACTATCGCAGCCAACAAGTTTTTATTGCTTTGGCGTGCTTAAAAGTGCCAAGCCAGAAAGCGAAGAACTCTAAATTGTTTTTCCATTGCTATTGGTAGCTAGCAGCTAGCTGCTACCAGTGACTGTTGCCCAACAACAAATGGATGGCAGTGGAGTGGAGTGGGGGGAGTGGGGGTCCTGGCCTAGCCAGGACTCGCAACTGGCAACTGTAAACTCAGCTGCGTAACGGATGCGGAAACGGAAATCCGATATTATTGCGTTTGTATTGTATTAGAAGTGCGTCGATGTCGATGTCGATGTCGTTCCTGGGAGTTGTGACTTGTATGTGTTGTATTGTGTGTTAGGGGTGTGCGTTGTGTTGGGTGTGCGTTGTGCAGGTGTCTCTGTCCCGTTGTTGATGAAAATTGAAATGTCATATTGGCCCGGCTTTGCATCTGATTCAAGCTTAGCCCTGGGTACCCGGTCTTTTGCGGCCACGTTGCAAATATGAAAAGTCGGAAAAAATGTATCTCCAACTCGTTGTTGCACATGTGGTGGCACTTCAAAACGAAATTACAGATAGGTGACGTAAAAACGGAAATAACCCCCAGTTTCCTACTTGATCCCACAATGCCTGATCAAAACGAACCTAATTCCGGTTTATGAAATCGAAGCTGCCTTAAATAACCGAACGCTGTAGAACAGAGAAAAGGTAAGGAAGGCTACTGACTAGTATTCCCATATATATATCTGGACTTAACTTTTCCTTTAACTTTACGTAGATATTATTTAGCAGAACCCACACAAAAAGAACGAAACAACATGGCGCGCACAGAATGTTATTTATGGTTGCTCAGGTTGTCAGGGCGCTAATAAAGTGCCAGAGCTGGAGGGGAATGGAGAGATGGAGTCCCCTCCTAGCTGTAAACATAACGAATGCCCCTTGGCGACCAACTTTGTTTGACCAACTTACCATCCCCCACAGCCGACGGCATCTATTTGGCACAGGTGCTGTCAGATCTCCGCTCCTCCTCCTACTCCGAGCTCAAGTTGCACATTTTTATTTTCTAACGAAATTTATTAAGTCGGTTTTGGGAGGAAGAAAGGACTTCCAAATGCCGGGGTGGACATTTGCCGGAATATTAAAAAAGATAGTTGCTGTAAGGCTGTTAGGAAATTAGTGCCGACATAATGGGCACATTTCAAATTTCATTTATCAGTTGGCAAATAGAATAAAAAGCAAAACGAGGCTTTTCCTGTAATTATATTTTCCACTTAAAGTACGAAGATTTCTGGGTATATAAATACTATACAAGGTGGTTTTCTTGGCCATGTGTTTGTTTCGGTGTTTGTTTGTTCATTTGCCTTAACCTACATTTGACTCAACATTAATTTGGCCAAAACAAACGAACTGAACAATGCACATGGAGATGGCAGTTGTATGGTTTATGTTTTCAATTTCGGAGAGGAGCTCCGGTTGTCGGCTTATCATGCATAAATAATCGCTGAAATTGCACTTCCACAATCTTCTTCTCGAACTAATTTCATCAAAAATAACCATAACTACTTAATTTATGAGTGCACAAAGTGAACCAGTCACCAGTCAGCAGTCGGCAGTCGGCAGTCACAAACAAATACGAAGGTGTAGGGAATTAGCATTGAGGCAAGTAATCTACAACTTAAATGAGTTCCAGGCCAAGAAGGAGGCTGTGTGGCCAACAAGGCAGAACATTATAAATAAATATTATTTAAAATAAACTGCCAACTCTCACTAACCTGTCTGCACTTTGTGCTGCCACTCGACACCCCCTTAGCCGGGCTCTCAGGATCGAGTTAAGTGCAATTTGAGACAGACTCCCCACACCCAGATTCACATCCACATCCACATCCACATCCAGATCCCCATCCACATGCATGGCTCTGGCTCATTTAACGGCTGCTATGCTGTGTAATTACCCATTAAGCCGGGCCAGAAGACGACATACAGACGGAGTCTGAGACAGAGACTGCCTACTTTTCACTGTAAGTAGATTTAGATTGAAATCGTGTGCATGCAAAATGCTGCCAGCCTGCATAATGCAGTTAAATGTGGCAAATAAAATGCCGACTCCTCAGTTTCACGGGGGGGTAACTGCATGCCCCGGCATAATTAGTTTTAAATGATGGCTCAACTTGTGGTTACTTGTGGTTTTTTTTTTGTTTCAACGCGCGTAAGATACATTTTAGCAGGCAACACAGTTGAGTTCTAATTGCCCTTACTTGGCCAAGAGACCGCAGCTTAATCAAGCTGCAACTGGCATTTCTTCGCTCTTGGTTAGTTAGCCTCGGTTCCACCTGCCAGCGAGTGGTTAAGTCAACGTCAAGGTGACAACTGTCACCGGGACATCGCCAGGACATCGCACGCGTTTTGACAGCCCGGCAAGGAGTATATATAGCATCTCCGCTGCTCTGCGGCCACATTTAATCAAGTTTGCAGCTCAGCCGTGTTTATGTCAAGTGTCTATTTGCCTATAACAAACAGGGGCCCTCTCGCACTTTGCAATTTACAAGGCGACATTAATTAAACAAATAAAGTGCAGGTTGCCCCGGCAACCGCAAAATGGCTGAAAAGGCTGCACTTGGAAGGATAAACCCCCCGGATTCCTACCACCCCCATCCCTTGGCACACATATTCTGTGTATCCTGGCTGTGCTTAATGTCGAGCATTTGGTACAGGGAAAGGCAGACAGATTGGGAATGGGAAGTGGGGGATTGGGGGAGTGGGGATTCCGCATAACTGTCATTGTTCTCCTGGATCCCAGGCCAGGTAAGTACCTGGGGAGGTTATTTAGTTCCTTGGCCTTCCTGCTAACCCTGCCGCTCCCTGCCCTCCCTGGCCATAATTGAATTTTTTACGCACGCTCATTTGTGTTTGCGTTGATATTAACAAAGCAGTCAGCCCGTCGACTAAGTTTATAAAAATAAAGCAGCAGAGGGGAGAATCAGGATGGGCAGGATATTCAGAAGGGGGCAGGATACTCGGGAGTGGCAGGAACAGCAGCCGGCCTGTCAACTCGCACACGTCCTGCAACTGTCTATCAATTATAACGTGACTGCTACGCAACTCCTGCCCCGCCTCAAGGACCCTCGACTGCCTTTCGCCACCTTTTGCCGCCCCCTGACAAGGACATGAACTTTATTTGAATTCCTTGGGTGTCGTTGGCGTTGCGGTTCCCATTCCTCGGTGCCAGAGTTAAGTTAACTCACACGAAAAGTTGTTGCCACGTTCCCCGTTTGTTTGTTTGTTTAGCAGGAAATTAAAATTTGCCCCGAAAAATTATCAAACGTAATGAGAGTTTTTTTTAAATGTCTGTTAAAAACGAAACGAAACTTTCCCATGAGTTGTTTCACAGTCAGTCAGAAAGTATATTAAAATAACACGCTCAAGAACTTTCATTTATTTTCATTACACACTTTTGAATGGCTTTTGAATATTGCTGGCCATAAGTTGTTGCTAGGCCTTTCCCCCGAATTTTTGTGGTACGACAATTTTTGCTACCTCAAAGATATGTTTCCTCCGGGCTCAACATATTTGGTATGTTGCATTTGTTGCATTTGTTGCAGCCAGCTTGCACTAATTGCAGTTGCTTGTTGTCGGGGCCGTGTCTGACTCCCTTTCCTGCCCCCCCAAAAATCCAGCTCGGTTCTAATAACGGCAGCAGCAGTTGTTGCAATTTCCGACAAAATCTCGTTGCTCCCGTTTGAGCCTTGTAATTTGCCTGCCTGGAAGGCAGGAAAGGAGTCCTTCCTCTGCACAACACACACACACATACACAGAGATATATATATAGTACAGGCAAAGGGATTTCTGGCACAATTAAATATTAATTTGAGAGCAGAGAGAGAGGGAGAGCTGGAAAAGCTGGAAAAGCCTTGACTAGCTGACCAATTGCCACCCCCACCGCCCCCCGCCCCCCTCCTGTCAGCCACTCAAAATGCTTAAGGAATTTGTTTCAATTTTTGTATAATTTATTAGCTAAATACTTTTAGTTTGTGGGGATTTGGCAGGAAAGTTTCGGAGCCCAGGACTCTCGTCGGCCCCCTTTGGAATCACCGATTACTGCACAGCCAAGCCGCTTAAGTCCTTAAGTTTATCAAGATCGGCCCGATGCCAAGGCAATAGCCCGTCAGAGCTCCTGGTCAATCTCAATCTGACTCCGTTCCCAGCCTCGTCCCGCTCTTGCTCCTCCGCTTTTTTAGCCAACTCCTTGCTGGCTACTGGCTGCTGGCATGACAATCATATTTACGTGACCTGCATGTATAATTAATTCCCTGGCTCGATTCCTGCATGATGATGCAGGGGCAGGGGCAGGGATAGGGGGTGCTCCAAGTGACTTAGGCGAAAAGTTTTGCCGAAAAATTATATACGAAAAGCAACAGAAGAGGCAAATTCAAAGGCAAAGACAAGGACTTCCTTCCTCTTTCATCTGCGTGCTTGACTTTTTTTTGTTTCGTAAGCAGTTTCTGTTTGCCTTGGCTACTTAACTTTTGCTGCTGAGATTTGGATGGCCTTCCCCCAGTTATCTGCTCGCCGAGAATTAAGCCTTGATAAGTTCGAGATACACACACTCACACTCTCACCCACTCACAGATACAGATACGCAGCCGGCCAAGATGCTGATCCGATAATTAAGTCGGCCATTTTGCCGGCGTGCCTTGTGGGCCGTTTTCATATTAACATGTAAATATGTCATTTATTATGCCTGTCCACTTGGCCGCCAGCGGAGGTAGGTGCAGTCGTGGTGCTCTTGGACTATAATTAGTTTCGAGTGGAGCCTTTTCATTAATGCGGCTAATAAATGAAGCCCTCTGATTATGGCCGGCTATTAATAAGCCGGAGATTGTGCGGCAACTGTATAACCAATACCAATATATGGCCCACACACACTTTTATCTATCATTAAGGCCTTCTTTTAGAGAGAGAGCGGTTTAGGGAACGCACAATAACCCATCAATACCGCCCGTGATAAACGTAGTTTCCCGGGCTGTGTTTATTTTTTAGTGCACAAGCTACCGGGACACAACACCGGGAGCACCGAGCTCCGAGCACCGCGTAGTAATAGTTGTTCTAACCCATTTCCGCCACCGACTGCTCATTATGACTTTGCGTTTAATGGGCAATAAGGGCCGGGCCGGGTTTTCCCTCGGCGCACAGACCATTTCCCGGGGTATTCAAGTGCGCAGCTTAAGCATAATAGCTTTGGATACTGGGGATCCCTTGACTCCGAGCTCCGTCTGATGGCCATCGCATCCTCACATTAAAATAAATATTTGCGCTAATCTGTCATTTGTCCTCCTGCCAGTGCTTCTCCTCCTGCTCCCTGCTCCTGTCGCGGTGCTCGCTCAAACATCCCCAGTTCCCCGCCCGATTATAATTAAAATTTCATATTGATAAGCTGAAACATGTTCTCCATGGCAGTGATCCAAAGGAGCTTAGTTTCAGGTGTGAACCGATTATTTCCGCTCAAGTGTAAATTGTGTCACTTGAAGATATAAATTTCCCACACTAAAATGGGGGGAATCTTCAGTTTATATAGAATTTGTTATTATTTTGAGTATTTTTTTAGGGGAAGTGGGTCATTAATTTGGAGTTAGTTTAGTTTTTTTTTTTTTAGTTAGTAGTTAGTAGTTAGTGCACACGGGGCTTAATGTGCTCGTTGAACACGGACTGTTCGTGTTTTTCTATAATTTCCGAAATGTGTTTCAGGTGCAAGGAAGGCACAACTTTTAATTGGCTTTGCCAACTCCTCCAGGACGAGTGGGAGTGGGCGGACGGACTGTTCTGTTGGCTGTTTTGGTAATTAGTCACAGCCCCGCGCAGCATCTCCATTTGGTTGATTTATGTAAAACGGTCCACCACCACCCTTCTATTGCTCGTCTCTGGAAATAACCGAGCCGGGCCACATCCTAGCCCAGGACACTTGTCATAAATATAATTTTATTGCCGCCCGCAAAAAGGAGCAGCAGTGACAAAAGTGCGCAAAGTGTTTGTGCTGGCTCGTGTGTTGTTTGTGTTCGGATATTAATAATATATATTTTTCCATGGCTCAGCACTAAAGCCAAATTCTAGATGCTAGATTGGAATAGTTTGGGGTGTTCGAGCGATGCGAGGCGAGGCGAGGCGAAAGAAAAAGCTGTGCGAAGTTTTTATTGCCCTGACACCCGCTTCAATCTAGGTGGCACCCTTTGACCCCTTGCCCCTTTTCTCTCCCTCTCTCTCCGACTCTCATAATCGCATGTTTGACGCTATAAAATCAATTCTTTATCTCTCACCCATTGCGAGTCTCCGGCATCAGCTCCAGCTCCAGCTCCATAGCTCCAGCTCCAGCTCCAGCTCAACTCAGCTCAACTCGGGACAACGCCGGGTGCGTGTCATAAAAACGATTTGGCCCCAGAGCGACCCCACCCTGGGCATAAAAATGATATTACGACAAGTGTTGTTATTAAGGCCAACTGTAGTAGTCAGCATCCTAGCAGCTAGACTCTGCTGCTCTTGCTGTTGATGAAAGCCAAGCCAAGCCCAGCCAAGGAAAAGGGGGAATCTCAACCTTCTGCGATGGCCGTTACAATGGCAAGATATATAAAATTTAGCTCAAATGGCTTTGGCAGTTCTAGCTAAACTTGCCATTTATATGGGACACTGTGCGTGTGTTGGGGCAGAGGGAAAACAAAACAAATTGAAAAGCTCACATAAGCAGGGTATGTCATTGGGGGACAACGGGGCGTATGATTATTGCGAGTGTGAAACAAGCGGAGACAGCCATAAGCGGTCGTATGAATATATACTCTGCGATCGCAGCTGACTAATGAAATGAGTATATTCCTTTGGATAGTAATCAGGTCAATTTTAAATAGAAATATAATTTTAGTTAAATATATATATTACTTGTAATTTGTCATCTTCCAAAGGAAACCCTGAACAAAATCCTGCTCATAAAATGAATCCCTCTTCTCGAAACTTACCCAACCATTAATTTTTCCCCCCTTTTTTGTTGATATATTTAGTTTTAATTTGGCTAGGAGCAAGACACAGCAGCCCCTCGCACTGGAGCATGAAATGCAACTTTAAATTAGTGAAATAACAGCCGACAGCAAAAACATGTCCTTTCGTTTCACATTTAATCAAAAAAGTTGCGCGGCAAGAAAGGAAAAGAACCAAAACCGACGGCGTGCAGCGAGAAGTAATAAAAAATAAAATATAAAAAAAATACAACAACAACAACAAAAAGATGCTGTCGCCCAGCATGCAAATTTGTTTATTATGTTTTGATAAAGCGCACGGGACAAAACAAGAAGAACCCAAAAATAAAACAACAACAACAAAATGCTGGAAAACAAAACCGTATTTGACCAACATGAATATTTAATGCAGCCGCAAAAGAAAGCACACAAAAATTGGGCAGAAGCAAATCCCTTTCAGCGCACTCAGACGGACTCCAACTAATAACATTGTCAACGCGGTGCTCGCATGGCTCGCTTGATAGTCCATCCCCCTGGACCCCGCCCCTGGCTGCCACGCCCCCCTCCCTTCCCCTCCCTTCCCTTCCCTACAAAACCCATGCAAATCTGTGTTGACAATGTTTAGCAGGCAAAACACAGACCCAGGAATACGCATGGCAATCGTCGGATGGTCGTCGGATGGTCGTCGGAGTGAGAAATTAAAATTGTATCTTTTTTGGTTAGATGATATTATTCGAGTTGAACTGCATTTAACCAAATGTGTAAAATGGGATATTTTCGAAAATTATTAGAAGGGTATTTAAAAGGGAGACTGGACTAAAAGGAAAATATCAGGAGTATAATATAATATAAATTCTCCCATTTAAGTTATGAATACAAAAATTGAATAAACATATTATCTTACTATATTTAAAGATTCTAGGAAGTGTAAATAGAGATGTGCCTTGGCTTTGAATATTTTTTACTTGCCATTTGAAATCTCATCGGATGGCTTTTCCTTTGGTTAAGAAACTTTCTAAGCTCCTTGCCATTAATTTAATATGCCTGACTTTGTAGCCGTATCCTTTTTGCAGCAAATTCAGCAAAAAACATAAATACATTTGGTCCTTTGACACATCCTTTCGCAGCAATTGGTACATTGATCTGCTAACTCACTCACCTTGTTTATTGCCTTGCCATTCGAGTGCAAAAGAAGCAGGTAAAAATATAGAAACTAGACCAGGTGAGACTTCTGCTGCTGCTGCTGCTGGAGTATATAAATGCGGTTTTTAAGCTGCGAAAATTGTTTTTGATTGCATTCGTGCAGCAAATTGCATAAAATATTGAAGAGCCATGGAGCAAAAGTCGATCTACGTGCTCCATTTCATTTGTGCCCCTCCCCCCAGTCTCCTGTATTTTATATGCAGTTCGATGCGGCTTCGGAAGAAGTCTCTGCAGAACTCCAGAACTCTTTAAATTATGGCCCTAGTTTCGCATGTGATTTATGCGACTTGTGAGGCACGAATGCATTGCCGCCTCGCCCGGGGGGTCCTGGCTGCATGGAATTAATGAGAGCCAGGCCACATGCTGACTGATGCAGCGGAGTTGGGATTCAGGAGTCGGGGCCAAGTTGGAATTTGTGTCTCAGTCGTCATTTCCGCTCCTCGCTGTGATCTGTGCCTTTTGTCGGGCCAATAATAAATCAACCAACCGGGCTCTATTCTTGCTTTACATTCTTCATTCTCCGCTCTCCATTCTCATCGGGGAGTTGGGATTGAGATTTTCTTTTAATTAGGTTAACTGAATGTTTGACAGCCACCTAGGATATCGATTTGATTTTAATAAGCTGACGACAGACGACAGACAACAAATGCAATTAACTCGTTTAGCCCGGGCTAACAAAAGTAATCAAGTGGCCCCAGTTAATTGTTGTAATTTAGTGCAGACAGCAGCTAATTAAGATAAATTAACTGCAATGCCTGAGCTGCTTTCATTTTACCAGCCATCATGGCGTATACTTAATGTGCAACACGACACACACACACACATAACCAAACGCCATTCTCCTGCCAATTTCGTATAATTTCCCAACTGATAGTGGCAGAATGGTGCACAATGGTTTTGCCACTTTATCTCCTGCGAATCCAAATGCCACCTGTTTGTGTTTGTCCATGGAGTCCTGCGGCGTTTTTCTGGTTGTGTCCGGTGTTGCAGAGCAAGAATTGGCTGCAAATGTAATTGGCCGGCAATATGATTGGATGGCTGAGATAGGCCAAATGAAGATTGGCCCCTCACCCGAACTTAAAGCTTTAATTTCGAAGTGGTGGACAGTTGGGGGGGGGGAGGTAGGTCCCATATATCAACGACCACACACACACAGAACCGATTCGGCTGCCATTACGCCCTCGCCAATGATAATGCTGTCCAAGTGCATTTGGCTCCCTGGGCTTTGCTCCGCTTCACTCCGCCATAAACATTATTCGCACATTTTCCACCGTCCACCGGCCATTCGTTGCGGTTTCCCTGCAGAGCGGATCGCAGCTCATTGTTGTCTGTCCCGGCTCAAATAATGGCATTTTCATTGAATTTTACGCGCCAAAGTCAAAAAGTTGTTTGCGCGAACTTTTGCAGTAATTGCATTTGCTGGTCCTCCCCCTAGTGGCTGACCTCTGACCTGTAACCTCAGCTCAGAGAGAGCTGCCTAATGAAGTTGGGCCCACAAAAAGTGCCGGCAAATGACATTTGAAAAGTGCTGGCCATGCGTATGGCTAATGACCAGTTTTGAAGTGAAGTTCAAAGTCTGACTGGAGGCCGAGTGCAAGTGAATTATGAAAATTGCCCTCAGACCTCGGTCTGCCATCCGCCATCCTCATCCTCGTTCCCATCCCCCATTCAGAGTCGAGTGTAGCAAATTAGGCGCACTGAATCGACATTACAAGCACGTTGCCCCACACAGTACACCTTTTCTCTCCAGGAACCAAAAACCAGAAGCAGAACCAGAAGGAGAACCAGGAGCAGGAGCAGAAGGAGCACTCTGAACCATGTGAGGGGCGGGTTTTTTCGGAACTTCACCAAATCACTTACAATATTTGGACCCGCAGTACGTGCAGGGCTTAGGAATCGCTGCGGCTTTGCTTCCTGTTCTCCTTCTTGGTTTTTCCTTTTGGTTTTCCTCCCACTTTTCCAGACCCCAACCCATCCTCTCCTGTGTCCCCTGCTCTGTGTGTCATACGCATCGAAGTATCTGCTACCCCTACAGCTGTTGGTTTTTCGTGGAGTTTTGTACTTGGGCAAAGTTAATTTTCTTAGCGTCAAGCGTGAAATCGATATGGCCGCGGGATGTTTCATAAGTTGAATTGAAACTCTGAAAATTGTTCAGGTTGCAGTTTTCCTTTTCTCTTTTTCTTTTTTTTCCCATCCAGTCTCTTCCCGGGGTTTTCCGGTTTTTTTTTGGGTTTCTTGCTGCGTGAGTTGATAAATAAAATACTCAGAATTCCTGACTTGGCCGTAGGGATTGATTCTTTCGCTTCGGTTCGGTTAGGTCGGGGCGATTTTTTTCAGTGGAGTTGGCAAACTTTGGGGGCGGCTAATAAAAATTTCTCGACTCGAGAGCAAACAAGTTTTGTCCGCTCTACCATTTCTTTTTTTGTATTTTTTTAACAGCTATTTGATTTTATTTATTTTATTTTATTTTGGGTTTTTTTTTTGGTTTTTTTGATATTCTGCGAATAAGTTGGCCGCTTTGTGGCACACCAGCAAATTAAGTTAATAATAAAACAGTTGCTGGGGTTACGTATTTGGAGTTTTTTTTTTTTCGGTCCGAAGAAAGTTTTGGGAAAAGTTTTCTGTTTAATTTGCCAAGCGGCGGCAGCGAGGCAAATCCTTAAAGTTCCCCGCAGCGCATTTTGAATTTAAAATTAATATTATAAACTTTGATTTATTGTCGCCCTGACGCCGCCCAGTCGCCAGTTGCCAGTCGAATATGCCAAAAGTTATTCCTTTTTGGCCAAGAGGCGGGGCTCGGAGATATGAAGTACAGCAAAACAAAGTGTTGTATTAACATAATGTTTTACTTTATAATATTTCTTTTTATTTTCACTGCTGCTGCGACAGTCGATAACAAAAGTTTGGCAAAGCAAACTTGGATAAGGCAAAAAAGCTGAGATTGTCCAGTGGGGAATCGACTATGGGGATACTCTGTATTCTGATATAAATAAAATCGAAAATATTTCAGGTTACATTCAAGGACTTCAGAGTTATTCAATTGAGTAATAATTCCTTTTAAATAATATTTAAATATACATTTCCTTGGAAGAGCATCAGCATCCCTGCTTTCGATTTGAAAAAAATGTTTGGCATAAAAAGCAAAGTAGAATTGAATTCAGCAACTGAAGTTCTTGAATATATTTCGTTGGCCATGTCTGAGGCTGATATCTGAGACGGTAGCTATGACAGTGCCAGAGCCGTCCCCCCATCGACCACTCCCCCTTCCCTCACCTGGTTGGTGGCTCCGCATAATTCCCGCAGTATTGTCACCTTAGCAATGCGCTTGGAAGTTGCCAAAGTCTCGCAACCGTTTAGGCAACATTTTTATGGCTCATTAGAGCAGACGTGGCGAATAGGTTTTGCGGGCCGAGTCAACTCTCTTGTCAAAGCTCTTTGATCTCGGCTTGTGCCACTGATGATGATGATGGCCCGAAACCCAACCGCCGGCAAAGGAACTTCCTACATGTCGCGCATATCAAATGAATCCTGCCTCGGAGAGTAGCTACAAATTCGTTTATAATTTTCGGGGAGAGCTGCGTTCCAGTTAACAGATTTCCGATAATGCCAGCGACTTAGTCATCATAAAATCCCAGCAATTCTAGTGCACAACTCCCAGCCGCAAGAGTGCCATCCAAAATTTGCATTGATTTTTGTGTTGAGATTTGGCCGGAACAGGAAAAGAAAAAAACCGAACACACAAAACCGAAAACCGAAAACTGGAAAGCCGAAAAAAGGAAAAGCGAATATCTGCTTGCCAGCCACTCGAGTTTTCAATAGTTTTCCTTGAAGTGTTGGGCAAATATGCATTCACAAATATTTCAAATGCAAATTGCAGTTTTGGGGGTAACAATTCCATTTCGGCAAATGCAAAGCCTGGCCAAAAACCACAAAAGCCTTTATTTAAGTCGGTCGGCTTTGGTGCGTTGATAAAGGTACGCACAAATTTTGACATTCAGTTGGATAAACTTAATTAACAAATGGTGCCTCAGATTGATGGGGCATGTCAAATTTGTGACATCCTTAAGCCATACCCCGGGCATATCCTGTGATTTAATTAGACGCTTAACGTGTTTGCATTTAATTTAGTGGGTCTCCTCTGTTTTTTTTTGTTTGGTAGTTGTTGTTGACTATTTCTTGTAGCATTATTTTGTGGCACTTTAAGCCGTTTACACGCATGCATAAATCTTTTGGCCAGGGCAGGCTCTAATTATCTGTGGGCCAGCATCAGTTGGACCCACATTTCAGTCAGTCCTGGGGATTAGTCCCCTCAGTGTTTTAAAGGAGATGGTCAGGAGGGAGGGGCAAAAGCAGCATATGTCCCCAACGCAAAGGTGATAAATTACCATCGGCCAAGGTGTCATATTAAAACCAACCAGCACACACACACTCAAACACAAGCGAAACCTCAAACATGTGGCACTGCCCTTTTAAATAAACCTCAAGTCCCAGTTCGCTCCCCTGTAGCCGGTCCCGGTCCCGGTCCCTGTCCATATCCCTGTCCATATCCCGATCCCTGTCCCTGCTCCTGCCCTGTGCATAACTAACGAGCTGAAGGCCAAATGGAGCTGCTCCGCAGGCAACCGCAAATCCAAAACCAAATCAAAAAGGGTCTCTTGGCTGCTTATCACACAGCCATAAAGTCAGCCTTGGAATACCCATCGAACCACCACCCTCCTCACCTGACTCCACCTCCACCCACAGTTGCACGTGTCTGGCTGGGCGAACCACCTGGTGGTTGCTGCTCATTTAAACTATTTAATATTGCCACCTGCCCCGGGGCTACTTAAATTATTTAAAAGTTTTATTGGCCGGTCGGGGAGTGCATTAAATCGATAGTGGAAAAAAATAAAATAAAAAAACCCATCAAGAAGAAAGGTAAATTAATTGCCTCGATTGAAAGTAAGCTAAGAGAATCGTAAAAAATACAAAACTGTATCGCTTTCAATGTTTTTAGTTTCAACCAAATAAAAGCTGCAAAACAATCAAACAAAACACACTTGAATGGGAATTGATTTTATACACAAAAACCACAAATCTCGTACATTTTAGTCTGTAACATTCCGTAAAATAATTCTACCTTAAATACAAATACAAAAGGAAGAACTCAGATTTCATAATCAAAACAAATTTTTTAGTTGAATATCGATTTCTGTTAAATTCAAACTCAGATTTCATGTATCTGACTACCCTTGAAATACATCAAAGTAGTTGCTCCACCGATATTTATCCTTGCAAATGTAGCACCATTACCTTTCTCCAGGACTTCCGGTGACCAACTTTTCGCCGACATTTGTTTGTATTACTTTTTTGGGAGGAGCCATCGTAAATTTCAATTTCAGCCACTTAGCACACAGCGCCAAAAGATTATGCGACACAACCTTGCGGCCAAAATGAAGTCAAATGGCCAACACACACACATGCACATACGCTCTTACACACACGTGCTCGGAGTAAAGTACAGGACAAAATGAGAGCGAAGGATATTTTTGTTTTCCCTTGCTTTTGGGCTAATTAAAATGTTGATAAAATAAAAGCCAGCGGAAAATAAGGAAGACAGCCAAACATTTTTACAACGCATCGTTTGACTTTTCTTTTGTGGAGTCAATTTCACCACTGGCTGGCATAATAAATAAATAAATAAAATTACATTTACATATGTATGTGCAGAGGGGGGCAGGAGTGGGCGTGGCTGGGGGCAGGGGGCTGTGTGTGTGTGTGTGTGTGTGTGCGGGCTTGTTTACGCCTTTTAACCCTTTCGAATCAACACAGACCGCAAAGCTCGTGGCCTGTGTAAACACATTAATCATACAACTGCCACAGACAGAGATCGAAAGTGTTCGCCCCACCCAACCACATATATAGAACCACCCATTCCCAGTCCCCATCCCCAGACCCACTCCCACTTGGTGGAGTATCTTTCCCGGCTCCCTCGTTTCAGTTTTTGGCAGTCATAAGCACACGGTGGAGGAAATTAAAAGCGAAAACACGACCAAACCGAAAAAGCGAAAAAGTAATACAGGAAAAGCTACAGCAAAAGAGGAAAAGCCACCAGGAGGAGCAGCAGGATTTCGGAGACGGAAAACAAAGCGAAAAGGCAGCGGAGGGATGCGACACGTGTGACTCGGACTTCTGAAGGGGCAAAACCAAATAATATGCAAATACTTTTCCCTAACTCAACGACAACGAATCGGTCGCAAATGCTAATTTCCTACCTCCTACCAACTTGGTTATGTCGGTCTCATTTGTATTTTGCGGCGGTTGAACAACAGTTATTATTACATTTTCCCCACTAATTGAGTTGATTAAAGGACATTGAACGAGTGGAAAAGGAAATGCCACACTTTAATCCACTCTGAGAAGAGTGAAAATTACAGGTCATATCCAGAAATAAATTATTAAATATTATAGAATTATATCCCAGTATTTTTTGTACCATTTTCAGATATTTCGGATTTGTAATGTATAAATTTATTATATTTTATATATTCATATAGCAGCTAGCATACGAAAAGCAACCATATAAATCAAACCACTGACACAGGTCGAGTCGAGGAATACTTTTTAGGTAATTAAATTATATATACATAGAGAGAGTATGGCAATCAGGTCGTGGGGGAAAGTATTCCATTGAAGCCCCCCATAATAAGCCACTTACCCGCTGAGCAGGGAGCAAAATAAACTTTTCCACCACTTTGCCAGGAATTTCTCCGCTCCGTCAGTTGTTGTCGCTCCGTTCCTGTGTCTTTTTGCCCGAAGCCAGCAATAAGTTGACAATTTGCAAGTTATGAAAGTAAATAAGTGAAATAGTTTTGTGAAGGGGGCGGGCGGGAAAGTTGGTGCCTCCCTACCTCCCCCAAAAAAACAGAACCCATCCCAGACACACATCACGCATCCCAGAGATACATAGAAGCAGAAGCTACACAACAAATAAACACGACTTGCAACAAATTGAAATGATGTATTAGGCCGCCAGGGATTAACGCCCAACTAATAAATCTCTCCGGGCAGGAGTCTTGGGGGCTTATCCCCCAAAGTCATCACCCGCTAAGGTCAACCATCTATTTTCTCCAGTTGAGAGGTTCCTTCCAGGAGGAGTATCTACTGTGCGGCATTCATACATTAATAAGATACAGAGAAAGTTGTTTCGGCTGTTCCATATGTCCCAAACTTATTTCACGGTTTCCTTGCAATTTGTCGTCTGGGGTCAATAGACGCAATCTTAGAGATTCGGTTGACAGTTGGAGGACAGGAAGCTGGAGCATCTCCATGGATACACACACAAGTAGATTTGATGGCAAAGTGCTTGGATAATGCGTGTAATTTAAGCTGAAACCATAAATATCTTGGGATGACTTCGGTGGAGAAAACATCTCTAAAGAAGAGGAACTACTTATTGTTGATGCAGATTTTTATACTTTTATTATTTTACTTATTCAATTTTTAGCCAGGTTTCTGCTTCAATGGTTCTGCTGACTCCCCACCTTCTCCTCCCCAGCCCGGTCTTACCAATAGTTATGGCAGAACTAAGGGTAAAACAACCAGCCAGGACAATCTCTGATTGCCGTTGAGACAAAAGCCAAAGTGTCAGAATTTTTATGGTCCTGTTTGTGCTCCGAGTGAGTCCGTGTTCCATAAAATGCCGGGAAAAAAACAATATGCTTCAACCCACTCCTCCTCGCCGGCTGACTGACTAACTTAAAAAACTAGCCAAGCAAAAGTCAAAGTCTTATCAGCAACAAAGTGCCAAAAAAAAGCCAAAGAAAATTGTGAAAACTGTGGAAACTTCAAGGCGATATGCCGAAGTGCGGCTTTAAAGTTGCCCCATTCCCCGTGCGATACTCCGATTTCTCCATTTCTCCGCTACTCCATTTCTCTCTGGTCCTCCGGTTCTCCATTTCTCAAGCGTCGAACTGGCGACACTTTTCCAGTTCAACTACCGAGGTGTTGGGCGGCAGACATATAGAAGACATATATATTTATATAGACCAAGATCCGAGATGTGGGCAACTGTCATAAATTCAAACACAAATTCGGGTCTTGTTTATACTGCCATTTGCTTGACGCGGCGGCCACTGGCCTGACACTGATAAACAATACACACCCTGACGAACCTATATCTGAATATATATATATATATATGTTGTGTATATATATAGATATACCAGCAACAAAAAAAAAATACAAAAAGGAATGGCTTTTTAAAAAATTACATTAAATGTGTGCGCTTGAGTGGGCAGGAATTTATATTTCGTTGCAGAAGGTCCTTGGCATTCTCTCCATTTTGATGTCGCCCATGCGGCGGACACAGCAACAGAAATTATTGTACACTATACAAAATGGGGATCAACTTTAAAGTATAATATTTACTAAATTTGTTTCTCAGATTTGTTATATTAAAATATCTTTAGTATGCTCGATTCTGTTCCACATTTTTAGTTTGTTTTTTATTTCCATGATTTATTTTTTTGAGTGCACTTGAGAGACAACACCAAGGGCTGGACAATCAATGGCTACCCAAAACAAATTGCTCGCTGGACTATGCAATTCCACTTGAGGCAGAGATACTTTAAGGCATACATCATGATAAATTACTTGGCCAAAATTCATAATTATAAAACTAATTAGCTAAGAGATAAAAAACAAATGGCTTTGGCTTTGCTCCCCCAAGTAGGGGAGATGACATCATTAAGTCAGTAGGTTTGAAAAATTAAAGTGTTCCTTACCATTTAAAAAATACAAAAAAAAATACATTTTTTCCTCAATTTCGAAGTAAATCGAAGCCTGATTTGCAGCGAACAACTAATTAGTGGCTCTTTCCTTTTGAGGCGAAACTTCAAAGTAAATACCCGGAAAAAACGAAAAATAATTGTCATGATTCGTTCTGGGCCAAAGTTAATTGCAGTTGGCATCAGTCATTGGGCAACCGATTGCCGATTGCCGATTGCCTTCGTTGCCAACGCGGCTATTGATCCTGTCCTTGTTGTTGTTGCCGGGAGAAAGTTGTCAAGTGGTCGTCATTGAGTGGCCAGCATAGAGTCGCTCTCACACACATATATATACATGATTTTTTCTATATATATTTTTTATATATATTTTTCCCAGAGCTCGTTGCGCGTTCATTTGCTGGGCGCATTGTGCGCGGTGAAGTGTTTGCCAGGAGCCAACAAAAGCTGTCAGCGCAGAAACGAGTGACGAACTCAGTGCCCCCCAAGATGGGGGATTGGGAGTGGGGAAGGGGCATTGTCAAAGTGTCGTCTATTCGGCGTTACAATAACAGTGGAGTCAACAATAATAACAACAGCCACAATGGAAACAGCGAACAACACGGCCACAATGAGCGTGGTATAATGCCAAAAGCTCTTCATACGAGTCACCAGCTCCTCCTCCTCTGCCCCCCCTTGAAACCGACGACTATGGCATTTTGTCAGTAAATTTCTGAAGCGTTTGATGAGGCACACACACACCCAACACACACACGCAACACACACGCTCAGACACCCCGCACAAAAAAAAAATTGGAAATTTATCTTTGATCTTTTTGTTCGTTTCGTTTCGGGTATCGCCTGATGGGAAATAAACAACGAAAAGTAACGAGTTTGTGCCTTGTTAGATCTTCAAATTATATCGAATAAGTGGTAGGACATATATATGTAAGGGTGGGGAAAAAAATGTGGTTCGATTTCAGGGGGAAGGAAATCAATTAAAATTGGAGTACATCTTTAAGATTGTTCACCTTTGAAGGCTTATTCGCAGTAATTGAATACAAAGCTGGTGACAAGGCTACGCCTCTTTTTCGCCACTTAAATTTAGTCCGCCACGAGCAGACCGAAAAATTATGCCCAGCCCCCGCAAGAAGTTGACACAAAAGACTGAAATGTCAAAATTTTTGCGGCATGGGTTTGGAAGGGAGGAGCAGAAGGACCAGGAGCAGGAGGAGTAGGAGCAGGATGGGCATTGGGCTCAGGGCATTAGTGATGGCCCCGCCCTTTGATGTAGCAAATTTTTCGGACACTAAGCGCCTAATTACTTTATTGGTGGCCTTTTCTGGTGGATGCCACTTCAACCTTTTAGCCCTTTTCACTCGACATGGTTTCAATTATGAGCTCTCGGGCTTTGTCCCCAAATCGAGCTCCTCTCTGGCTATCAGCAACTTAACTTAATTATAAATTAAAATCTTTCTATTCTCCGGACAGAAAATTGAATTTTCCCAGCCACCATTTGCCATTCGCTATTTGCTGTGCGGCATGTGGCATGTGGCAGGCTTATTGAGCTCTGGCCATCAAATAAGCGTGATGCGGCATTATTCCGGCTACTACGCACCTCATAAACATATCCCATTAATCTGGACGAATGATTTCCTTGAATCACAATTGTGACTTGGAGAAAACAATGGTTGGCCATAAATCCAAATTAGGCCTAAATCCACTTGCTGGTCACGGCACACACCTGTGTCTATTACCAATTTGTTTGCCCTTGGTCTTAGTCTTTATATTGGCTGGGATTTAATAAATTGTTGTAGTGCATTAAAACTTTTATTATATTTTCATAGATAACATTTTTTATATAAGAAAATTATTTTAAATTATAGAAGAAATATCTCACCAGTATATTTTTTGTAGGCGATATTTTGTAGACCAAAAATGTTAATTATTGAAAAAAAAGTGTAAGTGAGATGTTGTTAGTAATATAACTCAAAGCATACTTAATTTATTTAAATAACTAATAGTTTTACACATTGATAAGCAATTAAATATGTTAATTTTATGCAACCCAGATCTTCTCTAATTAAATCAAAAGAAGTGTTTCCCAGTAATACAACTTTTTTCCACCAGATTTAAGAGAAACTTTCATAGAAATCAAAGAGCACCACAGCTTCCAGTTAACAGCAACAGAAAGCTTTTTTCCCCTGTAACATTACATGAATAGGCCAAGTTAACATTTTGTTGGCGACTCCATAAATCACAACAGATTGCCCAAGATTGGTGCAATCATATTACTACTCGTATATATTCATATTGATGAAGGATGAACCATGGGCCAGGGGACTTGAACACCCCGATGACTAAAGCCAACTTGACACCCTGGCAAACACTACAAAAGTCAGCAATTATAACTCACACAATTTTAATAATCATCATCACTGGACGATGGTTGTGAATACAATATGCACAAAAAACACACACACACACACACACATCTGGCCAGAGCAAATAAATTCCCATATAATTGCAATTTAATGTAAAAGCAACAGCACTCGTCCATAACGGCCAGATTCTCCGAAACGGAGTCCCAATCCGGAGCCCTCAGCTTCGGCTCCGTATTTGTAGTCAATATTTGATATTTGCACAGATGTTCAGCTGCCAAATTGAATATGGATTTTGCATAAAATCCACACACACACACACACACACACACACAGGAGGAGTATCTTCTCGTCGAGGAGAGAGCTACATAATGATGAACAAAAAGCCAAAGTAGATAAATACTAAAGTGGACTGACCGGAAACCAAATTGGAAGCAACACCCATCCCCTGGCCACAACCCAGCTGGCCCCTTCCCAACCTTTGACCTCAGTAGAACTGTAGACACGCCCCGAAAAACAATATGTGTTAGAAATCGGAAAGGGGGGCCATTGAAAGGAAATTCTCTGGTCACATGTGAGGATGAACATGAATCAATAAATGCACGAAACATTATTTTCCAATCAATTAATTTTCGGGTCACTAGATTTGCCTGGAACACAGGCGATGCACTGCATCCGCCCTCGTCCTCGTCCACTCAAACCGCACCCACCGCAGCTCCACAGCTCCACAGCTCCACAGCTTGACCGATGAACTGGCGAGTAAATCATATGGAATGATTTTATACACATACAACACGGACATCGGCCTCATCGGCCCTATTGAGCATAAATGTTTAATCAAATGAAGCATGCACAAATTGGGGTTCGCTCCTGGGTCAAACCTTTCAGCCTTTTCCTAGGCTCCTCCCGGCCTGAATGTCCGGAACAGTCCTCTCTGGGTTCCTGGCTCCTGGTTCGCAGTTCCCAGTTCCCGGTTCGATGGTCAGAGTGCGTCCATGGCAGTGGCACTGATTTAATAAACATAAAATGTGTCAGTATTGTAAAATTATTTTGTCGCCGCCGGCAGAAACAAGCTGCGGACAACAGAAACAATGCCACGACCTTAATGTAGCTACGTTTATTTTTTTTGTTTTTTTGCGTTTTTATGACAAGACTCAATTTTTATTATTTTTTTTTATCTTCGGGTCTGTGCAATTTTCCGACACATTGAACGCAGCAAAAGCAAAAGCAGCAGCAGCCTGTCCGTCAACGCAGCTCCATCAACTCTAGTTGTACATCATGGCGTATACGCAATGTCTGAGTCAATTTGGTTCGGCCATATGCAAATTGTGAAAGACCGATCGTCTGGCGCTTTAACTTTGTTTGTTAAGAGGGGAATTTATATATATCTCCTATTAAATATTAAGCTAGCGAAAGATCGATCTAAAACTATATAAAATAATTTTTAAAAAATTATCTTTGAACCATTTTCTTAAGATCTTCAGTAACGAACAAGAATTAATACTTTCTTAAGCCAACTATTACATTATATTATTACAACTTATATTAATTATAATGTTTTTTTGCTATTTTTGAAATGATCGATTAACAAAATTTAACTTAAAGCTATTTTCTTATGCTCTTGAATACCGAACCAGAATTAATTTCTTAAGCAAACTATTTTTCCCCCTTCCCCCTAGATATTTTTGTAGACAATCATTAAAATTTATTTTGCAAACCTAATCAGCTTTCCGGAAGAATGCCACAGCGTCTTAGCAATAAGTAGAAAAGCACTCACAATCACACAAAACACAAAGCAATAGAACCGCAATTCATAAAAGCAAATACATATGAATGTAAAAAATACAACAAGCCAGTTACACGATAATAAAACATATTTTAGAGAGGCCAGGAACCAGGAAAATGTGCAAGTGGAGGAGGAGGAAAATGCTTACGACAGTTGCCTAGCCAACTCCCCCAAAAAATACTGGGTGGGGGGTGGTGGGTGGTAGTTGGGGGGTGGGAAAAGCAAGCACTTAGCCATTGTAAAGGCAATATAACACACAAACCGCACTAAAGAGAGAGGGAGAGCGAGTATGTTGAAGAAAAAGAGAACTACTTATGCTAGTCAGCTAAAGTGCAGGAAAAACTATTGGCCACACACACACACATATACATCTCTCACCCCTCTGGGTGTGTGCGTGTGAGTTGGTATAACATTTATTTGTTTTTGTCGGAAATACTTGGTGCGTATGATAATAAATACCTAATCCCCAACAAAAGAATATTAAAAACAACAATAAATGGAAATGCTAAAAAGCATAAAGAAATGCATAAAAACAAATGCTGGGCTAGTGTGTGTCTGTATGTGTGTGTGCGCAGGATAACAAAAGGCTCTTTTGAAATGTAAAATGAACTTGGTTGCTTGCTTTTCATGCTCCTCAAACATGCATGCATATAAAATTATACACAACAAACGAAAAACGAGCAACAACAAAAACAACAACAACAACAACAAAAAAGGAGGAAAAACAAAACGCTTAGCCTTGGATCCACACACAAAGCCAAGAGTCAAGCGAGAGAGCGAACAGATGGGACTTCAAAAGGACATCGACTGAAGCTAGACTGGCAATGAAATTAACCTGAAGGATCCGGGATCCCGGAACCCAACACTAACTAACGCCCCCCGAATATGCTAACGAATGTCGCTGGAAATTAAACCGCTTTCAGAGCGCAGCTCCTCCCAAAAAGGAAAGCCATTAAAATAGGCAGATAACAATGGAAATGCGAATGGAAGTGGGAATGGGACACTGAATGAAGCGAGATTGTGCTGTACAATTATAACAACAATAATCATACGCCCCGTTGCACATTGGCAGCCAAATCTATTACAGATAGCGACGGATGGCGGGGGGCGTGGCACGATTTCTCGTTTAGTTTTATAATTACCATTTTATGCGGTTTATATTTACACATAGACACTGCGCTCTCAGTTTTTACCAGCGTTTCAACAAATATTAACATTTTGCCGCAACGATAAGCGAAAAGTTTTCGGTGCGTCCTTCCCCTCGCTCCACGCTCCCCTCACTCCTCACTCTTTAGTCCTGCGATCCTTGTGCGTAAATGTGCGGGAGTGTGTGTGTTCGGGTGTTGCCTGACGGCGCATTATTATAGAAATGTTTGGAAAAAACTTTGCATTGCCATCGGGCTGAGGGGGGGAAAGGAGGCAATCTACAGCCGAAACACGCTGCCAATGCCGAAAAGTTGCCTGTGTAAAACTTTAATTACAACTACGAGTATTTGGCGAGTTTTCGCCACTTCTCCCCGCGCCCTCCTCCTCCTCCACCTCCTCCTCCCCCTGAGCGATAAATGAAAACTTTGCCTATTTACATGTGTAGACATTAGATAATAACATATTTGAAATACCCGGCTGACAGAGAGCAATTACTTGGGAATATTTCTTGTTTAATATCCCTCCAGATCAAAGGCAAACTCCTTGTGCTGCTGCTTTGCTGCTGCTCATGTGACTCCAGATATTTGCTTGTTTGTTTGCTTGTTGATTTTCCAGCTTGTTTGCCATATCAGGACAAGAGTCGTGGCCTTTTCACACAAGTGGCAGTAGCAGGAGCAGTATTTAATTAATTTTGCTTAAATCATTACCACCAAATATGGGAATAACATGTGAGGCAGCCCATTAATTCAGCAAAATTAACTCGCTTTCCCTTATAGTTGGAGGAAATCTCTCTGCTCTGCCTCTCTCTTTCTGGTTTTTTTTTTTTGCATACCATCTTTCCTAATTAATTCAACAAAACTTACAGTCCAACTTTTTGGCATCTTATAAATTTTAAAATGCTTAACTGCTTCGTTCTCTCTCTCGCTCGCACTGCCCCTTTTTTTAATGGCTTGTTGCTAATCGAATTTCATGGCATTTCTCGGGTTTTCCATGGCCTCTGTCAGGGTCCTTTTGCCCCAACACAGCTAGCTCTAGCCCTGACAGTTTAGCCGACGGAGTAGTTTACATATTTCCCCCCTCCCCCCTCCACTCCACTCCCTTGGAGAAATCCATTTAGCGTAACTCAACACTTAAGCATATTCCATGGAGTTGCCGCTCCTCTTGGAACTTTTGCGCAATGTTTTTTTTCTATCATTCCTAATATAAACTTACAGCCAACTGACAGCTTTTTTAATTTATTTCATTAAAAACTGTTAGCGCTCTAAACTTTTTCAATTCGCATGCAAAGCGACAGCGATTCAGTTTCAGCGATTCATCTGATCCCCTCCTGCACTTGATTAGTTGTGCATTTTGGCCTGATTAAATCGCATTAACACGCTCAGCCCGCTAAAAGGGGCGGGGAGGGGGAGGAGGGGGTGAAAGGACTTCAAAAAGCACACAAAAACCCATCGAGATTATTGAAAACTGAGAGTGGCATGTATCTGCAAGTGAGAGTGTGAGTGTGTGTGTGTGTGGCAAATAAACAAACTCCAGAGAAATCTGCACACTTGACTTTCCCACAATTGCTGCAGGCAGCGCCACCCAACAACCACCTTTTTTTTCTGCCAACTCAATTAAATCTTATCACATGAAAGGGGGTGGGAAGAGGAGGGGGTGGGTTAGGAGGTGGGGCTGATGGAGCTTTGCCCCCTGCCCATGCGGCAACACAAATATCAAACAAACTAATGTCAGTTGTCATAATAAAGCGCAAATACTTTTGATGCCACTTGCTCACATCCACGCTTTTTTCTTCTTGTTTTTTTTTCCAACCTTAGTACTTAGGGTTTGTGCA
>JAJJHY010005742.1:3049997-3079198 GCA_021224005.1 Drosophila setifemur
ACCCCCTTCCCCGGGCCAAGATTTATGTCCTGACTGGAGTTATGTGACGAATTTTTTGTAAGAATTCACAATTACAAGCAATTAACTGCAACCGCTTCCACAATGAAATGCGGCACAAGCAAAGGTAACCCTACAGGGCGTATACGCAATCTGAATTACATTGTTTGATTCGTATTAAAAAAAAAATAAACAATAATCAATACAAATCATTTATAACTAAAGAAGGGGTTTACGGTTGAGCTCCTTGACTCTGATTATTTGGACAGATGTCGAGGATGAAATAAACCGAATGAACCACACTCAGCCTCTGTTTTTTTTTCGGTGTGCCACGAAAATATACCACTCCCTTGTTGATATGTTTGAATTATGTATGAAACAAGGAATACACGTGCTCTCTCTGTCTTTGCCCTGCATTTTATTAACTCCTGCCATGTTTAATTAATTGCTGCCCAGGCAATTAGCATGCGGACAGACTCACTCCCTCACGTGTCAGCAGCAGCAGCAAATTGAATTTTGTTAAAATGTAAACCGAACATCTGCATGCAGCTACAGAAGTGTATAATATATATATACACATATAATTTGGGGAATTCTGGAATTGTTTACAGTCTGGCAGGCAAAATGAAACAATTAGTGCCTGCCTGCCTAGGCCAACATGCCATGTCTTGGTCCTGGCCCTCGTCCTGCCCCCGAGATCCGAGTGCAGTTGCGAATCTGTAAAATGTATCTTGTCCCAGTCTGCCTCTATCTTGGAGCTCGGTCCTTGCCTAAAATATTTATGCAATTCATTTTTGTCTAAACTAATAAGTTGATGCTGTTACTGCTGGCTGAGCAGGTTGTTTTATCTCGTAATGAAATAGTGGAGTGACAGACTCTATGCAAATATCACAGATACACATGTCTCGCTTTAGCCTAGCACCCGCTTGTTAACATATTCATTGGATCTGAATCAACTTTTCCACTCCCTCCCCTGGGAATGACTCCTGGGTAATGTAGGACTCCTTATCCCCGCATAAGTAGAGATTTGTGAGAGTTCTGACAAGGTCTCCGGGCTTAATTGGTAGAGCAGTAAGTAACTGAATATAATTTGGCCAATCTAATTGGGTTTTGGTTTTCTCTGAAATGAATAAAATGCAAGAGTACATCTTAGATATCTGGGTGGTTCTTTGATACCTCTAGAAGAGGTTTTTTCTATTACAAAATTAAGTTTACAATTTATTTATAAATAAACTTCCCCCAGAATTCACAAGAGTATGAATTTTTAGCAACATTCGAATAATTCGGCTATATTTACTCACCATTCAAGGTTACTAGGTCAAAGTCAGATAACACGTTGACAACTTGGTGGGTAGGCAAATAGCGGGAGATAAGATGGGTTCCAGCCAAAATTGGCGAACGGCAAACAGATTTAATTACCAAATAGTATGTTGACTTGCCGATAAGTTCCGACACTCCAACTCCGCCGATATAAAAACCAAGAGGCGGAAGTATTATTCAGTCAGACAGAGAAATGTATTCGACTGGATTTTTATGGAGCCTCGCGGTTCTTGTGACATTTTCACGTGCCACGCCCACCCCCGGCGATGGACGGATTGTGGGCGGTGAGGTGACCAGCATTGAGGAATTTCCATATCAGGTCTCTGTACAATTGAATGGTCAACACATCTGCGGGGGAGCCATCATTGGGGAGCACTTTGTCCTGACAGCAGCCCATTGCTTCGAGGTGCCTCACAGCCATCTGGATTACAGCGTCCGAGTGGGCTCCAGTGAGCATGCGAGTGGTGGCGATGTGCTCAGCCTGCGGCAGGTGATCACCCACGGCGGCTACAATACCCAGAGCCACGACAATGACCTGGCGCTGCTCATCCTGCATGCCAGGCTCAATTTCACCAAGGACCTGCAGCCAGTGCCGATGGCCACGGAATCGGATCCACCCACTCCGGGCACTCGCCTCCTGGTCAGCGGCTGGGGCCTGCTGGCGGAAGAGGGTACTGGCGAGGAGGTTGGGGCATCACCACAACTTCGATTCGTCGACATCGATCTAGTGGAGATTGACCAATGCCGCCTGGCTTATCGAAAGGTCCTGCCCATCACCCACAAGATGCTGTGCGCGGCACGTCCTGGTCGGGACAGCTGCCAGGGTGACTCCGGCGGACCGCTGGTAGGTTTCCCACCGGAAGGAGGTCCCGCCAAGCTCTACGGGATTGTTTCCTGGGGCCTGGGCTGTGCCCATCCCAATTATCCGGGCGTCTACACGAGGGTCAGCGCCTATCGCAACTGGATCAACGCCCAGATGGGCGCCTGGGGCTGGAACACACTCCTGGGGGGATGGAGTGGGGTGCAATAAAATCAGGGGATATAAATGTATTGAATTAAAAAATATGTTAATAAATGAAAATATAACAAATATCAGAAACTTCTTGTATTTAAGAGTGATTCATTTATATTTGTTTCCGAATTATTCAAATAATTATTTTCCATTATCAATTATCATTAAATCAGGTTTAATAAATAATAAGATGTTTATTTAAATAAAAACATGATCTTAGAAGTAAATAGTTATTTTTCGTAACATGAAGTATATTTAACAATTGCTCTAAAAATCACAATTTTCTATTCATTTAAAATCGTTTATTGAGCTTCTCGCTAAATTTACTCAATATTCGCATCGACCATACGGCAGTTAATATTTAACATATTTATTCAAACTAAAATATTTTCTTAGAATATAGTAGTACCTACAACTATAGTAAATTTAAAAAATGCTTTAAAAACCCCTGAACAATTTCCTATTAATTTAAAAATGTTGATTGAGCTGCACGCAAATTTACTCAATATTAGCATCGACCGAACGGCAGTTAAGATTTGCGGTCTGTTGGCCTGATGTTTATTTTCTGGGTAAGTGCATAAGTTACCTGATTCTGACCACAGTCGCCTGGCCTGGCTTTTCTTGCTGTGATTCCATTTGAATAAATCAATGGCCACATGCACATTTTTGTTGCCGCACGAACCGCAGCCGCACAGTAGACCAGACCTGGCCAAAACAGTTGGTTAGACAACTGCCTGTCGGTCGCAGAGTCATTTAGTCAGTTTGCTGCTGCGGTTTTCACACTCTTTTGGCAGGCCCACACATGCCGGAGTTATATTTGGTGTTATTTCAATATTTGTTTTTCTTCCATTTTGGCCCAGAGCCCAGGAGGAGTCAACGAACCACCACGAGGAAGCGCTTCCTCGCTGCTCCCTAAGCCTTTTCGCGTGGCCCGCGAAAATTGGATTGGTTGTCGAAGCTGATTTGGGCCTAATCTCGATATTTGGCTAATCGGCACACAGTCGACCAATAAATTGCCACGGCTTAAAAATCCCAACCAAATTGGAAAGGGTCTCTCCGCGAGCCGCGTGGCCATAAATAAGCATGACTGTCAGAAAGTAAGTAAGGTCCTTGAGAGGATGGGCAGCGCTCTAAGTGAAAGTCCTGTCCCGCATTTCACGCATATTTATTTATGTCCCCCATCAAACCCAACATATTTATTTCGGTCCTGCATTTTCCGCCTTCATAACAATTTCGCACCCACGCACCTTGTTGAAGCGTGGAAATTTTTGCAATCTTTGAACTGTCACAAACACAAAACTTGACATTTGATACAAGATACACTCGTACATATATATATTTCAGATATTCCCCTGATTTTATTCAAATTCAAGCATGGCCGTGGGTTCTTGAAGGGATTCGTTGGATTCGGGGATCGTTGAATTTCCTGTTTTTGGGATGAGGGTAAGAGTTGTCTCCGCCGTTTTGTGCACCCTGTTTTGGGGCATCAGCCGATATGGCTGCCTGCGGACCAATCCTCTGGAGATGCCCTTTGCCTATGGCTCCTTTGTGATTGGTAAAACGCATGCCACGTTCGGTTTAATCCGCAGTCTCCAGGATGTTAAGGAATGCTCCAAGGAATGTCACCAGGTTGGAAATCTAATGATGTGCGGACAGCTTACTCTGATCAATTGCCAGTTGCATCATCAGTCGGAGGGCTGTGGCAGCTCTATTCTATATGGATTTTGGTTGGCCAATTTGCTGTACTATATGGTCGTGGAACCGGGACAAAAGTTTTGGAAGAGACTACTCACACTCCACAATAGCCTGGCCTTGATCATTCGGGGCAATAGCGAGGTCAATTGGATCCACATTGCCATGGCCATTTTACATTGGATCTCTGTGGATGGTGTTGATTTTCTAGGGAAAAGATTTCAAAGAAAACTCGGGGCACCAATCTCTTATTTATCCATGATTTTCATCACATATTTGTCATTACTGGCTTTTACAGAAAAGAGTTAGTGTGGATGGAATTTGGAGTATTTTAAGGAGTATGAAAAGAAATGGATACGAGGGTTAGTTGGAAATATACAACTTGGCCCACGTTGCGTATGAGTAATTTTTAATTTAAATACCATGCCATGTCATTTGTCCCGAACCAGAAGGAAAGTAAATACTGAGATTTTGAATAGTGAATGTTTTATTAAACAAATGGCTTATAAAAACCCACGAAATCAGTTACTTAAGCTGAGGAAAAAGTTACCTCAAGCTACTCAACTGCAAAGCCAAGTGAACACCTCCAGCATAAGAGGACCCAGTTCATTGCGAACTAAACACGTCTCGATGTGTTTTTCGAGTTCTGTAACTCATTTGCAACTAAACTGGGTTCATTAAAGTTAATTTGAACGTGCAACATTGGCATGCCACGCAGTGCAACAACAAGGTGACGGCGTTGATGGGAATGAGGGAAATCGGAAAATGCGGAGTAGAGAGAGCTGGGAGTGGGAATGGGATTGGGGGAGTTACCCTCTGAGGCGAGGTCTCTGCCCTCCTCTGGCACGTGGCTTAACGTCTATAAGTTTGACATTTGCGCAACGTAAAATGACAACTGCTAACCCAAGAGTTCTGGCAGAGTTGCGAAATGAAAAAGTTGCCAACACTCTGCTGACATTTGCATTTGTCTTTTTGCTGGGGTTGTGCCGGTAAGTAGGAGATGGAAAAACCTTTCAAATTAGGAGTAGCCAGCTCCAGGAGTTGCTGTCGCACGTCTGGCCAGGTGCAAAAGAAATATGCAAATAATTAGCTGCTCTGGCAAAAATTGTGTTCGAAAAGTTGAAAGGGGGGAGTGGCTGCCACTAATCAATTTGATGATGTACTGGTCTTGTAGGAGAGAGAGATATGTCCTTCGGGGGATATCCGAAAACAAAGACATAAAGCGAACATTAGGAGCCAAGCCAAGCGTCTAGCATCTTCCATCTCCTTTAGCTGCCAGCTTTCTCCAGACAGCTTCAGCGCACTTTTCCGCTTTTGTTGTCCCGCGTATTATGTTACCCCCATCCCAGGACGCATTCCACTCGGTTCAGTGTTCCTTTTCTGTATTTTTATTCCCTGCATGCCACTTACATTTTACTTGACGCGCTTTTACCAAGCCAAAGCAAAAATGGTCCAGGAATCCCCAGTATCTCGCGAAAAATTCCATTGGCCGTGAGTCGATTGCCTGATATGCCTTGGGTTTGCTTTTCCGGGGTATCGCCGGGAAAAATGCATGCAGATGGAAAAAATTTCCATGCGTTAGGTAAGTGAAAGGCTGCCAGACAGGGACAGGCATACGCAGAGAGGGAGAGAGGGCGGAAAAGCACTAAAAAGTATTATCTAAATGATAATTTGTTGCTTTGTTTGTTGAGTAATGTAATTTTCTATTCCCCCCTCGCGGCTACTGAATAATGTATGTTAAATATATTTTTCCGCGTTCCCTTTGCTTGTTAAGAGCTTTTTAAGACACAGACTTCAGGCTCTAAATATGACACAAAGAAGGCGAGGCAGGTTACTTTAGCTCTTGGAATAGTATCTTAGGGATGCTTTAAAAGCATAAATCTATAACTTAAATAGAGTAAAATTTCTTCTAGCTAATACTTTTTATGTGTAATAAAGTCTTTCGAACCCTTTCAAGCGAATTCCTGCTTACTTTCGCCCAAGTAATTCACTTCGAGTTGGAGTATTTTATTTAATTTCCGATTTTTCGGTTTGCTCAGTCAAACTAAGCAAACAATGTTAAATTCACATAACTTTTGTCAACTAACTAAGAGCAAACTATTTCGCAATACCCTTTAAAAGACAATCCAATTGAATGGGATTGCATCCTGATATTCTTCTTCCTATTTTTGTTTTTTTGTGTTTTTTTTTTGGGCCGCTTCACCTGCAGCACTCAGCTCATTCGAAATCAATTGGAATTGCAACGCAACTTGCAATGCAATTAAATGCCAAACAAAGTTCACAAAATTCAATTTGAGAAACTAAAATCGTTGCCTCGCTGCCATCTCATCTCGCTCCGTATCTCCGTCCGTGTTTTTCCTTTTGACCAGTCCTAGTAGCTGCGGACAAGTCAAAAGCCGAAAGGCAAAAGGCACAAAAAGCCAAAAGCAAAGCTCTGAAATTCAATTCTGTTGCGCTCGATTGCGTTGCATTTCAATATAAATATTTATTTTATTTATACATATATATATATGTGTATATATATAGCAGGATCGGTGGAGAAATCTCCAGAGGGGGGTTTGGGGAGGGCACACACAAATGGACAGAGCGACAAGTTGCAGCTGACAGTAAAAGATGTTGTGGAGCCCATTTGTTTTAGTCAATGGCAAGCACAAAGTCACTTCGAGTCCACTCAGTTGAGTTCCAGTTGAGTTCTTGGTATGCCAGCAGCCCAATCTCGACCAGCTCCAGCTCCCTTCTGCCCCGCTCCTCCCTCCTCCCCTCAATCCATTCGAATTCAATTTCCAAACTGATTTTCCCTCGCATGTGTGTGTGTACGTATTTCCAAATGCAATCGCCATAACTTTAGCTTAGCCATGGGTAACCATCTCGAAGTCCTTGTCAGAACATCGGGATCTGCAGGAGGTGATGCCCGGGGGGAGAACCGATGCAGTTGGGCAGGACACATTGCGTTCGGAATTCGGTAAATGCAATTGCGATGTCAAAACATGTTGGCCAATTTGTTCGGCCTAGCGATAATTTAAAAACATTTTACATACCAAATAGATGTTCGAATTAGTTGTATTTCTCGAAATAAATTTAAGTCAAAGAGTGCAGAGATTTCCTTATATTTTAAGGAAAGATATTAAGATAAATATTTAAAGTGCTGTATTAGTATCCCTAAAATTTAAGTACATATATTACAGAATACTGAATTTTATAGCATGTAAAGTACAATAATTACTAACGAACAAAAAACACACATAATATGTCCTAATGGGCAATTGCATCCTTCACCTTGTTGACCCCTGACCCGCGACCCTAGACCCGCGCATTTGTAATGTATAAATTTACGTTGATATGAGATTTTCATGCACTCAGCCGCATTAAGTTCGCAATGCCGTGTGTAATTATTCTTTGTTTAAATATTTCACAAAGATGCACTTAAAATGTCAGCGCAAAAAGTGACGCGCTTTCACACACACACACACACGCACACACAACTTACACATATAGAGGCACACACACATGTGCGAATGGCAACCTTTGGCTGAAATGTGTTTTCGCCTTTTCTTTTCGCTCGCTCTTTCATTATGATTTCCCCCCACCATTTTCCACATTTGCATTTTTATGAACATTTTGCTGCTTACCCCATTCCCCTCTCGCTCTTACCGCCTCTCCCTGCATATGTCCATCCCTCTCTGACAGCCACCTTTCTCTAACTCCCATAATGCATGTCTTTTATATGCGCATACACTAAAGAATAATATGTACAGATGCTACCAAAATAATAGCATTTAAATTGGGGATACATTTTAGGTACTTTAATTTTTAATTCTTAATTTATTAAAATTTCAATAAATATTTAAGTGCTTAATTTTGCAGTTTGAATTTTCATAGATTTTAAGATTATTGATTTACTTACTTTAACACCTATAAGCATTAACATAGTTCTCAAAAATGCATTCGAAATTCGAATCATCTTTAAAGTGTTCTTCAGTTAGGTTTATAAAACTTTGCAAAAATGTACTTACACCTATAATAAATATTTACACCACCCCATTTTTTTATGGCTCCACCTTCTCCGCTAGAAATTCCACCGCAGGTGTATTTACATGATATGCGTGTGTCAGAGCAAGACAGAGGGAATGGCTGTAAATATAGAGAAAGAGTGAGCAAAGGATACAGCTGGCATTAAAGTACATTAAATTACTTAAGCCCGCGGACAACAACGAAGACATATGCTCGACTTTTAAAGCATAATTTCTCGGGCATAAATCTTTGTGGCTTTTCGCGAACAAACAAAAATTAGTTGCACTCGGCGACAGGCGGCTCTGAAGGAAGAAGAAGAAGAAGTAGATGCTGGAGAATAAGAAAAATAACAGGAGAAAGCAACGGTAAATTATGCCCCGCAATATGTCAGCGTGCTGCCAGCGTGAAAGAGAAGGGCAGTGCAAGAGGGAGCAGGACAGCTGCTGCACCCAATGCGTTTGTCACACAGCGGGTGGTCGGTGAAGGGGGAGGGGGAGGGGGATAGGGGGCGTGTTGCATCCCATTCTCATGCTTAATCAGAAATTATTTGAAACTGTAAAGTCGACATGTCGACGCACGCACAGCGAGTGCAACCGCAGGAACTCTAACCCGCAATTCCACCCAAAATATACTGCAGCCTCCCACACACTGCACTGGAAAAAAAACTGTGTGTGTAATTTAAAAAATGTTTGAACTTCAAAATAGGTATCAGAAAATGTAATATTAATATTGCTAGAAATTTGGGTAAATAAAGTTAATTACAGTCGTAAGCTTAAGAAAATGTGAAAATTATAGTAATTTGACTAATTAAAATAAAGGTAAGAATTTCACATATGTCCGAGTATGTACACAATATATTGTTTTATATTTTTTAAGATTTTAGTAAATTATTCCATATTGTTCCCTTTTCAGTTCCCTCTTTTTTAGGTGTGGTAACTGCAATTTGCACACGCCATGACCCCATGACCCACTTCGTGCAGAGCGAGAAGAAAATTTGCAACAAGGAGCCAAACAAAGCCAGCTAAAAAAAAAAAAACACAAAAACGCAAAAAAGAAAAGACCGACAATGCATGAAAGAAAGAGCTCCAGAACCGACGAAACCAACTTTCATAGACTAATGCAGACGTTGTTCCATGCTGAGAACTGCGACTGGGAAGAAAGCTGGGAAAATTGAGCAGGAGATTGGCCAGTAGACGGGGGTGTACGGAAGCCCGGGAAGAATCCTGTAACCCTAAAAAAGTAGGGACTCATTTGTAAGACGCCAAGCACGTCAAGACTCTAAAGGAATTTTAGGATCCAAGTTGATCGAAAATTAAATACTCCTCGAAGGAAGGTGATTTTACAAGAAGATGGTTAAGGATATCCTCATATCATATTTATTAAAATCCTAAACTTCTTTAAAATACAATTAATCAGCGATATTTGATAATTGGTTACCCTTTACTTCAATATAAAATCTTTAATTGTTATTGTATAAAAAACCGGAACAGAAATTATAATAACGTAGAAAATCTTTATTTTATAAATTTTTGTACCCCGATCTGCATGAACTTACTGATTTCATTATATTTCCATATTGCAAAATAATTACACACGTGTATATTAAACGAATATCCCCACCCACCCCTTACAGGGTATCTTATTCGCATATTAGTTTGCCTTTGCATACATTCGCATGACAAAGGAGAAGCCAGCAACGCCTCCATTTTCCTGCCATTCCCACTGATCCATTTCCACCGCGACTTCATCCCGAACTAGTTGCCAAGTCGCAGTCCAAACTGCCACGCCCACTTTGACGCCCCCATTGAAAAGCCCGCCGTAATAATAAGTCATGTTAACCGAAAACCGGGCGCGATGTCTTTTTGTGTTACTGTTCGTGCGTTTTTCCTTTAGCTTCCTTCAGCTTCTGTTGCTGCCGCGGCGACTGCTGCTTCTTCTTCTTGTTCAGTGCAGCGCGTGGCATCAACAAAAAACTTTTCGCGCACAATCAGTTGCATTTCAACATGGCACTGCATCATTGTTGCAACTCCAGCTGTTGTTGTTGTTGTTGTTGGTGCGCTTTGTTTTCATTTCTTTTCTTGGCCCATTGTTGGCTTTGGCTTATAATTTACTTTTGCTTGTGCGCTTTGGCTTTGTCCTGTCCCCCGTATCCTTGCCCGTGCCCGTTCCCGTGCCCGTGCCTTTCCTCCTTGCCCGTGTGTCGTGTAAAATATTTGCCCAGGACTTGTGGCAAGCCAGGAGCCGGTGCAGGAAAATAACAATGCCACGAGCATTAACCATAATAATTTTCCGCTGAAGTGGAGTGGATTGGGGGGGAGCGTCGTCGTGCTGCCAGGACACGTTCGTGTAGTCAAGGTTTCTGCTGTCCTTGTTAATCAGCAGCTGGTAAACACAAAATGCATTGAATCCGCTGGGGATATGGGAAATTGGCAGGAACAAGTAATGGGGAAATTTTTATTCAAGAAAATTCGGAAATTAAATATGTCTTTAAAATATTTTCTATGCAGAATAGGATAATTTTAAAGTGCCTAAAAGTATGCAACAAATTTTATTTGTTTCCTATTGAGAGCCGATTACAATGCGAAGATGAATCTAAAAAAAACGTCCTTTATATTTCATTAAATTATTCCCTTGAATCTAAATTTAAATAATTCCTTGAATTGTTGACCTTTGAACTTCATTTCCTGTGTTTTTCCATAATTGAATCTTATATGTCAAATGAAATAATTCACTCCAATCTGAATTCAACTTATTTCTCGTATCGTTTACCTTTTGAATTCAATTTATTTTATTAAATCTGAAAAATTTCGTGTTATTATCCTTTCAGGCACGAAACTGCACGAATGACATGTCCAACACAGATACAAAATTCAGTCCCGAGGACTCTTTGGACCTTTCAAGTTGCGTGCCAGCAACCAGGATCGTTTGCGTGTCAGCCGGCAGGAGCTCGGGGTGCCCTTCGGGGTGTCCTTCTTCGGTAATATCCGTTGAAGGCCATTTGTTACTTGCTGTCGCACCACTGTGTTCCACATGCCATCTTCGCTAAACACGGGTGGGCATTTCGCCAGCGTTCCGGGCTTGGATGCACGGATCGGGGATGTCCGCACCATGGCCGCCATTAGGCGTTTTAGGCCCATTGTGTAAGATCGCTAAAAAAACTTAATTTTGAACGCAAATTTGATAGGCATAGGTACCTGTTTTTTTTTTTATATTCAAGAAACAAGAATCAATGTCTGGCTGGTTAAAAGTTACTAGGTAAAGTGAGAAATTGCTTTCACGACCTACTCACTCGCACCACCCCCACTCCCAATCCCAATCCTAATCCCAACCCCACTCCCAATCCCATCGGGTTGAAACTCTTTTAAAAAGAATTTTCCAACTGCTGACTGGGGACTTTCGAGTCTTGAAACTCAATTAGGCCGCACTCGCACACTCGCTCAATTCGATAATCGATTAGATTGCCCATTTTTATGGCCAAAAGCTGAGAAAACGGAAAATTGCTTAGCAGCCAGAAATGTTAACCAAGTCATAAATACGATGGAGTCCATGGATGTGTGGGTAACTTTGTGGGCTACCCCGTTCCAAACTGCAATGCGAGCGCTTTGCAAGTTTCGGGGCCTTCACCTCGGCCTCGTCCTCATCCTCGTCCTCATCCTCGACCTCGTCCTCGACATCCCCATCCAATTTTCAGATACGTCCACAGGCACAGCCAAAGTCGGGCTGCCACGAAGCCAAAATAATTGATAACAGATTATGTTTTACAATCTAAGCTGGGAGAGATATAATACGAGCGTTTTAATGGCCACATGTAGCGGGGCACACGTAGAGAGCACCCGGATTCATATCCGCATCCGGCTCCTGCTGCTCTTCCTGACTCAACTGCGACCCCGGCTCCAGCTCCTGCTCCAGCCCCTACTCCTGCTCCTGCTCCGGCTCTGAGTTACCCGCAAAACGTTTGCAAAACTTAATTATTTCGTTTTGACCTTTTTATCCCCACATGTGTGTGTGTGTGCGTGTGTATCTGTGTGTGCGAGTGTGTGTTTTTAGGGCGGGAAGTGCGCAGAGATGGACAGTTAAAAAAGTTATTTATTTTATGGTCGAAAGTTACTTTGGCCTGTTTTATGACTGCAAAGTCCGGAAAGGAGAGGAAACTCTAGCCTCCTAGCCGATGGACAGTGCTGAGGAGTTGGCTAATGTTTAGTCGACTCATTTTTAGTTTATAAAACAACTGGAGAAAGCTTAAATTAGACCTTTAATATAATTTAGATAATATATATTGGTTTATTATATTATTTTGTATTCATTCTTTTAATTAAATTTATTCAGTCAAAATATCAAGTTTTAGAAAATTGTTTTTTGCTTTTTTAAAATTAGCTAGAAAATTTATACAAATATTGAATTTTATTTTTTTTTATTATAATATCAAAAATCTCTTATCTCTCCCTTTAAAATTATTCAACTACATAAAATATTTAATAAATTATCCAATAAAGGCAAAATGTTAATGAAATGAATCTCATAAAAATCCTCTTTTCAATTTACAAATTATTATTATTTAAGCCCAGTCAAAATAAATATGCTTTCCAAATGAATTTATTTTTTTTTTAGTTATATTCTTAAGTAATTTCCAGCTACTTTATTTTGTGCCATTTCTGTGCCTTGCTTTTGGCCAGGCCAAGTGAATTCGGTCGAGCGTGGAGCGTAAATCAAAAGCGAAAATGATTTGAAACTGGCGCAAACGTGGACTGGAACGTCTGGGGAATTTTAATTGTGGACGGAAATTCCGGAGGCAGTCCTCCCCTTATCCTCCGCCTGATCCACCAAGGTGACAGTGCCCCGATGGCTACTCATTGACTGCCTTTCGAATGCCACCTGCTCCCTAGAGGTCGAGACGTTCACGTTACTGGTCTCAGCGGGCAGATCGCCATCCTTGTTATACATGGCCCTCAGCACCGAATCCTTGAAGAAGGTGGTCTCGTCGATCCTCTTCCGATACAGTCCGGTGGGATGGTCCGGATCGAAGGCGATCTCCGGCCGAACGTCACTGTCGGTGACCAGGACCCGGGCACCGGGTATGGGCAGGAACTTGAAGAGTCGCTTGCGCAGCTTGGGCATGAAGGTGACCCGCTGGTGATCCGGAACCTGGGCCAGACGACTGGTTATTTGCTCCGGCAAATCCAAGGGATGATCCATCAAACGCCGCTCCGGCGGAAGCTTCTCCTTGATCGCCTCCAGCTGGCGGGAGGTCAACTGGAGGGGACGATCGGCATCCTTCCACCGTTCCTGGCCACTGTTGAAGGCGATCTTCTTGTTGTTCTTCAGCTGCTTGCGGGACACCCGCTTGGCCGCGCAATTGTATTTGATCTTGGGCACATATGGAGGAACCGGAAACAACCGGATGGAGATATCCTGGCGCTGCGGCTGACTCAGCATATTGATGTACTTGGCGTCGGCGAACATCGAGATTGGTTTGCCCTGCTTCTTCGACGACGCCGCCTTCTTCGCCGGCTTCGGTTTGTCCTTTTTGTTCATCATGAAGATGTGGCGATGTCCCTGACCCGCCACATGCCGCCAGTCCGGCTCGCACAGCTTCTTCCGGCTGATCCTCTCGAAGGGCTGGCGTCGGAACTTGAGCCTCTTCTGGTCGTCGATCAGCAGCTGCAGCTTCGGCACACTCTGCTTTCCGGCCGGACAGGGGCATACGTCCGGATAGTCGATGCAATAGCGTCCCGGTGCCGGATCCATGCTAATGTGACGCGGTATAATCCGGCTGGGCTTTGTGGGCACACAGGAGTGGAGCATAAAGAGATGCGGATTGGGGCGTGTCGTCTTGGTAATAGGCGAGGCATTGGCCGCCATCTCATACACATTGGTGTGCGTGTCACAGGGTCCGGGATCCTTGGGATCACGCCAGCAGCCGGAGAGGTTGGAGATCATTGCATGGGTGGTGGGACGCCGATCGCGGGCATCTGGAGAGGGTTGGGGAAGTCCATGAATTTATTAATAAGAATGTTAGGAGCAAACTAAAATTTAATGCTTTTTATTTTAATTTAGAAGGCATTCCACAAATTTTGTATAGAATATTTTTTTAGTTCTTTGCAATAAGTCAGATAATGTAATTTTAAGATTAACTACTGACAGTTATCTATCTATATCTATAACATTTAATATTATCCAATTATGTAGTAATAATCTAGTAGTTTTTAACTTTATTAAAAATTACCATTAATCTCATATTTATAGTTACTTACTCGACAGAAAGATGCCCTTCTGCAGATTTTCCCGCTTGTAGATCCGGGAAATCTCCGCCGGAAGCTCGTAGAAGCGATACGGAGGCTGTTTGATGGACACCCGGCTGTGGTTGGTGTGGGGCTTGGCGAACATGGTGCCCTGGGTGCCCCTAAGTCGGAGGAACGGAATGGGTGGTATTCCATAGTGGTTCGGAGGAAGCTGCCAGTTCTTCCACTTGGTCATGCTGCGATCGATTTTCAGGCGTCGTCGCTCCGGATAAGGATTCTTCGGTGTCTTGTCAAAGCCAGTGATATGGCGGTAATGGTCGAAGGTGGCCTTGCTGAAGGATTCTTTGGTGTTTTCTAAAGGAAATCCATCAACTAAGATCCTCCTGGGAATTCCAAGAGCACTTACCCTTCAGGCATTCCTCATTGTAGTGCCTGCCGGCCAACTTAAATTGCTTCGCTACCCGTGGCATGTTTTCCTTCTTTATACGATTACCTAAGAGTTTAATATTTTTAATTATTAAAAAATCAAATATTTAAAACTTAATCTTACGTGAAGCCATAAAGAGTGGCAGACTCATCCGAGTGGCCACATAACTCTGTCGGACCTCATCATTCCGCTTGGTGGATTTCTTCACCATGTTCGTGTCTTAACTTTAATACTTAAATAAACAATTTGATTTATTTTTTGAGAAGCTTGAAAAGTGTTTTTTGGGCAGCTCAGAATGTGGGGCTTTACTTGGGAATAAATTAGTGGAGCCAGGCTTACTTGGATTTTAAGCTATCAGCTTGAAAATCCAAAGGATTATTGTTCTGCAATAAAGTCAACCGAGTTCCAAGCTATTTGTGCCATGAATTCCGAATAACCGAATCGATGATGAATTTATTGTTTGTTTGTCAATTTAAGAGCACGAATAATAATGCGACTGATTCTTTCGCCGCAGATTCGCATTTAAATTGCAGCTCAACCGACAGCTGAATAATTCGGTTACCTTACCCGGAGATAATTCGCCGGGAATATTTGTAAATATATCCACCCACACACACACACACTCTCACCCACACACACACACATATATATATATATATACATAGTGGCCACATAATTAGCGTAGCCAAGCGAACTGATTAACTTGCATTCAACGATTTTCAATTGAATTTTGCAGTTCGTTGATTTGTGCCAAAAAAAGAAACAACAAAAAAAAGAGAGTGAAAAAAGTCAGCAACAAAAAGGTTGTATGGGATAAAAGCGACGGAGACTGCCGTGCAATTTCAATCAGCCGTAAAGGGCGGTGGAAAATAAGGGGGCGTGGCAGCTGGAGCAGCCCCAAGCAAAGTGAATCATTGTTGGCTTTCGGGGGAGTGGAAATGGGAAATGGAAAAGGGGATGGGGAACGGGTTTGGGTACGGGAAAATATGCAACCGGGCAAATGATGAATGCGAAATGTGCCATTAATTAATTTGATTAAATGCAGGCAATCAGCCGAGCGAGGGTAGCCCAAGGATTCCACGGAGGAAAAGGGGTTGGGCTTGGGGGCAGTGAGTGTTGAAAGCACCATTTAAGGAGAGACAAATAAAAATCCAGCCACAATCGGAATGGGTAAAATAAATAGTACATTAAATATTAAGAAATATGAGAAATAAAATAAAAATAGAAAAATAAAAATAAAAAAAGGATTTAAATATTTGTTTTGATTTGGGCTTTATTTTGGTCACAAATTCAAGATTTCTATTTTTTTTGAGGACGTGACTATAGTTTTGCATTAAGCTTTTTCCGCGTCCTCATAGGTTCGAATAACCTTCGGCTTCAGATCATCTTTTCCCTTCTTGGCGTTTCCCTTGCCTTTCTTCCCCTTGGCGTCCTCCTTTCCACCTTTCTTTTCATCTTTTTCAGCTTTCTTGTCCTCCTTTTTTGCCTTCTTGGCCTCTGTAAAATAAAATACAAATTTTTCATTAAATAATTAGACCCTGTACCCAAAGGGTAAAGGGTATATTAAGTTTGTGCAAATGTATGTAACAGGCAGAAGGAGGCGTGGCAGACCCCACAAAGTATATATATTCTTGATCAGCATGATGAGCTGAGTCGATATAGCCATGTCCGTCTGTCCGTCTGTCCGTCCGTCCGTCCGTCCGTCCGTCCGTCCGTCCGGATGAACACACGGATCTCAGCAACTGTAAGAGCTAGAGGAACCGTATAACCAGTGTAGATTCTCCTAATACTGAGTCAATTAGAGTTTATTTTTTTAAGTCGGCGCCACGCCCACCGCCCCCGCAATTTGTATTTGAATTTTTGCACTACCCTGCACTGCACAATTTTCAAGCTAAAATTTTTTTAAAAACACACATGCAATTGGAGCATAGATTTCTACCGATCCTGAAAATTTCATCAAGATTGGTTAATTATAAAGCGCACAATAAATACCTAAAGTTTACAGGCGCTAAACACAAAAAAATCAGTTTATTTGCGCAAACAAACGGTAAATCGCTTGCTTTCGGTGGTTGATTTTTCTCGAAAGTGTCGCTGCAGCTGCGCTGCCACTACCTTTATATACATATGTATGAATGTGTGCCTTCAATATATTTTTACTGTATTAGCTCCCGGTTCAAAAAGTTTGGGTTTTTCGAATGGTTACGACGTTCGACTTACAACGCGAAGATCTTGGGTTCGAATTCCAGACCGGACTCGGATGAATATATATTTGTTTTGGTTTTTTTTTTTTATTTTGCCTAAAACCAAATTTGTACAGGGTCTGTAACAGTCGGGAAACTCGACTGTAACGTTCTTACTTGTTTGTTAAATATGTTATGTTCAAAAATAAAAAAGTGTAGTAGTAATTAATTAATAGTAAAGATATAATTCAAAATAGAATTTACTGAATATACTATAAATAAACTATTCACTTGATTTTATATACTTATAACTAAAGGGATTATTCAAAATATGAATTACAGAATATACATATTTAGATATAATCAGCTATGCAATATTTTAAATAAGGTATACACTAGATTTTATGTACCTATAACTAAAGGAACAATTGAAAATATAAGTCTGAAAAAATATGTTTTTTAATTAAAAAAACACATAAATTATCTATTGTGTATATTTTGGGAAATAATTATCAAAGTAAAGAATAAGTTACCATCAATCGCCCGAGCTGTGGCCAAATTAACTGGCATCGGAGCACACTTGAAGCCAGCGGGAGGAGCTTGGGTCAATCGGATGAAGCGGTAACCCGTGGCATAGAGCATCCCCAGACAGGCCTGGGGACGGATGCGATTCTTGGGCCAGTTGGTGAAGTACAGGTCCTGCCGCTTGATCTGCGGCATCTTCACGCCCTCGGAGTCCCGCCAGTAGCGCATCACCCGCTCGGTGGTCTTGTTCTGGAGTTTCCAGCTGTAGTTCGGCGGATGCTTCTGGTAGCTGTTCATGCAGCTAACCTTGTCCACCATGAACCACACGTCCGCATCCGGATAGAACTTCATCTTGTTGGGTTTTCGGGAAAACTAGGGCTCAACAAAAAACTTTAGTCTAAAATTTTTGGAATTTTTTGTTTATACTTTTTTCTTTTGTTTCTAAATGAGGAGCGATCAAAATAAAAATAGAAATGTTTAAGTGGTGACAACATGGATGCTGTGTTGTAAATATATATATTTGATATTTTATTTAAATAAGTTCCTGAACTAGTATAAAATTAAATAAACATTGACTGCTAAACCCGAAGAAATAACCAACTTCCAACTTTCAAGCTGCATCTCGGGGCTGCAGTTAATTTCGGGTGACTCTTTTGGGCATCGGTTAAAATGTATTTTATTTCGCTTTAGAGAATTCAACTTAGCTAAAGCAGCTAACTGCCGACTAGTTATATAGTTCTAGTTACTTTACGCCGTAAAAACTAAGCAGGCACTTGCTGCATAAAAAGTTAAGCTCGTTAGGATAAGGATGAGGATGGGGACGAGGACGAGGACGAGGATGAGGCGAAAGTCTCCTGACTTGTCACACTAAAGCGACAAAGGTGATGTCGAAAAACTGTCAATTAAGTTTAATTATTTTATGCTGCTAGAGAGTGGAAAGGACTTTGGCACACACACACACACAGATGCAGATACCGAAGGCTAATGTGCGAAAGGCGTCTTATGCAAACTCAAGGACAGGGAAGGGAAGGGAAGGGTCCTGGAAATGGGAGTCAGAGTGGGGCCAGGAGGGGTCGCCGGGGCTAAGCAAAGTCAATTATCCAAGCAGCTTTGATGCAAGTAATTGGCATAATGAAATTTCCTCTCCAGCCAACACGACAAGGACAACCGCAAAGAATAGAAGCCGCAGCAGCGAAAGCAGCGGGAGCAGGAGCAGTGGCAGGAGCAGGAGCATCAGGAGCAGTGGCTGTAACCATAACCGTATTAGCATATCGGCCCGGGGATCAGGGGTTAGCTTCTCCTGACACGCCGCCGTGGCCTTTTCAGTTCACGAACTGCGTATTGAGTAAATATTTAAGCAGTCCGCCAGCTGTCGCACAATATTAATAGCATGCAACCGGGCGAATCTCCACTCGACTTCTTTTCCCCATTTTTGGCCAAGACAAGAGCTGGGTAAAAAGTTGAACAAAAAAAAAAAAAAAGAATCTAAAAGGACACGGAAAAAGAGACACACAGCAGCAGCAGCCGCTTCTGGCCCCAAAGTGCAAATATGTTGCGGCCAAAGCCACAAAAACGTTTAAATATTTTAGAAGCCAAAGGCACTTGCTCAGAGTTGCAACTGAGCCAGTGAGGATGGGAGCAGCCAGAGAAGGGACGGGGACGGGGACGGGGACGGGGATGGGGACAGGACGGGAGCAGCTAACTGCTGCAGTTACCAAATCGTCAACAACTAAGGCAGACGAAAAATATACATACATATACGGATGCAGATACATCCACACACCAGCAGCTGTCTAATGGGAATCGGTTCGAGCTGTTTTTGGCTAGTGAACATGAAAGGGTAAGAGTATATTGGTTGTTATGGTCATCTTGCAGATATTTTTTGATTTATTTTTAACTTTACTATTGTGGGGCTTAAAATCAATATAGGATTTACCAAATATTCATGATTCTAAACTTGTTTTATTATTGTTAAATTATTCTTTGGTTTGAATTGATGCTTAAACAGTTTATAAAATTAACTAATTTCTTTGGAAGTACATTTCCTGAAAATTACTACAGCTTATTATTTATTCATAATTCAATTATTGCTATTGCAAAAATTAAATACAGCAAAGTAAACAAACGAATAAACAACCATAAAACAATTTCTTTGATCTCTTAAATTTTCATATTTTTACAGGGTATCTGCAAGTTGACCCCTATACTTTTCGAATGTCTATCTATCTAAATACCCCTTCTCCTTTTTTAGTTGATTCCGTTGCTGTGTTGCCCAGCTCGTTTGGCATTCCCCTAATGCCATGAATTTTCGGCGGTTGCATTTCGGGCTGCCCTTCCTGGTGGCTGAATCCTGGTTCCTGCTCCTGGGTCCCCACAAGCTCAAAGGATGCTGCACATTGTCTTTGGTGGGGACTCTGGTGTGGCTGGCTGGCGATGGCGATGGTGATGGTGCTGCATTGTTGCATTGTTTCGGTTGCATATGAACGACAGCTTTCCACACTTTTTATCCGCTCCGCTCTGCTACTTATTACAGCGTTTTGTTTTTTTTTTTTGTGTTGTTTTGCTCCGCTTTCTTGGCTTTTGTGCGCAAATTTCCATGGGGAGGCTTAGCCGTGGAGTTTGGCTCTTGAGCTGATTTCTCGGGGACACAATAATACGCTTGTTCACATCACATTCAGTGGCTTAAAGAGATCTCCCAGTGCCCCGCATCCTCCGGTTCGATCCGGTTGGAAATTATCGTATTTCAATTGAATTTCTCACATACGATTTGCATAATTGAATTTGGTTTTGCATCGCCGCCATCTGATGATGGATAATTTATGGAGCCGAAAAACCAGAAACGCCAACTCCACGATGGAGCGATGGTGCGGCTGCTGCTCATTTCGGGATAATTATGCCGCCGAAGATGCGTCTGCTTCATTTTTATCGATGCGCATTAAAAGGCTTTTAAAATTTATTGATATTACCAACTCTATTAAATTATGCCACCACCTCGACTCACTGGGCTCTTTGTGTTGATGATGTTGTTGTTGGTCTTGCTGCTGCTGCTGCTGCTGCTGCTCCTGTTTTTGTTGTTACTGACGCTTTTACATCCTGGCTGAGTGACGCCTGGCGATGGCAGCGAATTTCGCCATGTCGCCAATGGCAGCCCAGAATCCAGCGTCCCAACATCCAAAATCAAGAGCCGCGTCCGTTGACTGGCAGCAAAATTGGCAATTCCAAAGCATCAGCGACGCGGCACTGTCGACTTTTGCCATTGCCCCAAGGGAGGCGTGGCACGAGGCACGAGGCTGGGGCAAACTCAATTTGTGTGAAAAATACTTTTAGTTACTGTGCATATTTTAAATGTTACGCAGCGGCAGCCACAAAAGCAGCAACAGCAACGCATCACCATCAGCGTGATGTGAATATTTGTATATATAAAAATAAAGGGAAAATAAAAAAAATATATATATAAATTATATTTCACACAACGGGGAGCGATGGCGAGCATGAGTGGTAAGCTGAATATGGGATAAATTAATGCATAAAGACTGGCAGCCATTGAAATCAGTTTATTATGCTCACACACTCACACACAAAAACACACACGCACACACACACAAAAACACACACACACAAAAACACACACGCACACAGCGGCAAGCCGGCATACGTGTCGTATGATTGATAAATTTGCACTTTGAAAGCTCTCAAAATATGTGTGCAAAAAAAAAGCAAAGAAAAAATAAACAAAGTGAATCGAGTGAAAATACAGTAGACAACAGTGGATGAAAATAAGTGAATGTAAGTGAATGGAAATATATTTTACATATTCACAAAAACTACAAAATATTTGTAAATTATTATAAAGCCTTTCATCGATTAGAATTCAACAGGCGTAAAAACAGAGAAAATTAAAGGGAAACGTTATTAATTCTTTATATTTTTTAAGGCTATAAATATATTACAAAATATTTATTACCACATATTATTTTTAATAACCAAATTGTATGCAAATGTAAATTATTTTTCCACCCTATAAATTAAATAAAACCCCTAAAAATATGAATATCTTTTCTTAAAGCTTACATCCCCCCTAAAAACAATTAAAATTCATCACGCAACGCGGTCTTGGCATGGAAATGGTCACAAAGAAGCGGCAAAGGGAATCACATTTTGGCCAACATCACACTTCATTAGCACAGGTTATCGCGTTGTCTGCTCTTCCAAGTGTTTGTGCATCTGTGTGCTCAAGTGTGTCTATGTGTGTGTGTGTGCCACACCCCTTTGGGTGCGATTTGAAAATTTCGCATGCACATGGCGCAGACATTTGAAAAACGGCCAAAGCAATGGGGGATGCCCAAGCCCGATCCGAGTTTTGGTTCTGGTTCTAGTTCTGGTGGGTTTTCCCCCTCCGAAAAACTGCAAAACTCCCAGGCACGAAAAAACTGCAAAGTTCGAAAACAGACGCAGACGAAGGATATTTTTTGGGGGGCGTGGCTGGGGGGGCGGTACAGGATGCCTCTGAAGTGGCACACACGTAACCCCTTTAGCTGGTGTCAAAGGCAACATACAAATTCGAAGCTCCAGCAACACAGTGCCCGAAACCGCTCGGAAAAAAAAAGAGGAAGGTGGAATGAAGGTTTAGGACCGGGGGTCGCCGGGCACCATAAATTATGCAGGGCGCGGTAGATGCTGCAATCTGATGCCCTTCTGCCAACCATCCCTTCGGATCCCTTCGGATCCCTCCCATCTGCCCGGCATTCAATTTGAACCACTCTACTGTGAGGCAATCCACGCCCTCCATCCCTCCATGCGGCACAATTGCCGTGGCGGAAGTAGCAATTGCTGGGCACAGGCTTATCCATGGAATGTGGAATCCACCGGGCTACAGGCTACAGCCTGCTGGTGCTGCCTCTGCTGCTCAATCATCAATCCGCGAGCGAAAGCGGGCAAAAACCGGGCAACAAGAGTTGGCCAGAACGAGAGCAGCCAATTGCGAAAAGGTCATGAAAATTCGAGTTGCCGTGGAGGCCGTTGAAGACAATCGAATTTGTGACCTGATTCCGGGCCTAAAATCGGTGGAGATTCGATCCGATGGACGGGGAGGACTAATGAGGGAATGTCACGCAAATATGTTCGAATGCATCGAAGGACACTTTCGGAATTTCTCACTTCAAACAATGTCTGTGGAATTCATTACCCCTTTTCATTACCCTTTTAATGATCTCTAAATTGTGGCCTTTTCCCTTTTAATGATCTTAATATGTTGTGTTTTTCCTTTTAATGATTTTGGATTGTTTTTTAAAAAACTTCGTGAATTAACGTTTCCTATTTCCCTTTCATAATGATTTTGCATTAAAAGTCATTCCTTCTTCCCCTAACCTGGTCTCCTCTCTCTCTGTAGTGGCCTCCCTGAGCCTCTAATTAACTCTTAGTCCACCCACTCTTGTTCGCTTGTCAGAAATATGATTAAAGTAATATCAATTATCCGAGGCGCCGAGAAAATCCACGGACCCGCCACTGGGGACCAGATCAAGTGGTTAATTTCGCGAGGCGTCTGCGTCTGTCATCAATGCCAAAGTGCATCGCGGAACAGGGGCGTTCATCAAGAGAAACTTGCTTAAAAAAATCTTATAAAATTAATTAAAAATTGCTTAATTAAAATGAAGCATTTACAATGTAATTGTTTGATTATAAGTCGGTATTATTCTAAACTATATGTGAAAATAATTCACATATTTGTCTAGTTATCCTCAAACTCAGAAATAGATTGCTAAAATATCAGACTACTTTAATTCATAATAATATCACTAAATAAGGTTTCAAGGTATGTCTATTATAAATTTTGTGTGTTAAGATTTCTCATAAACATATTCCTTTAATTTGTTTTCATTTAATTCACATTAATATCATCATAAATTCAATGAATTAATGGTAATAATTGCAAGGTATCAAGGTATGTCTATTATAAATGATATGAATGATTTTTTTTTAAATGCTTCTCTTATATAATTCTAATTTATTTAATTTCTCATATTTTCCGCAATATTTGCGACCCCCCTTAACCATTTTATTGACTACGCTTCTGCTTGGCCAACAACACATTTTTCTCACTTCCGTTTCCTTGGCTCCTTTGGTTATCTTCATTAGCTGGAATATTTGTCTCCTACTCGTGCTCCGTCTCTTTCTATTTTCTTATTGCTTTCCCTCTCTCTCTGTCTCTATCCCTAGCTCTTGCCTTGAGAGGGAGCCGTAAAGGAAACTAATAATTAACACTTTTTACTGCCAAGAGTCGATAATTGAATTACAGAGTGCAGTCACTGGCAGTTTTAACCCGCACACGCACACACAAAGTCCTGGAAATGTCCTTTCCCCCCGATTGCCACCGTTCCCCCACTCTCCTGCCCCCCCTCCCCTCTTTCATCACTTTTATCCACTTCTTCTTTGGGTTCTTAGCAGCTGCCAGAAAAATATTCGCAAATGCAATGGCTTAAACACCAACAAAAACAACAAGAAACCAAATCCAAAGGCAAAAATTCAAATGCAGCAGCAGCAACAACACCGAAGACAAGCAACACCCAAATGAATCAAAGAAAGAAGGTCAAAGAAGATTAGACCTTTGGAATACCCTATAAATTGTATTCACAATTTTATTGAATTTAAGTTATGCTATATTTGTAATTTATTTGGTACTCATTATTAAAGAACTTAGACATCTATAAAACATTGTAAATATGATTTATTTAAATTTATTCCTCAAAATATTTCTAGGTTTCTAGTTAGTAATAATAATACCCTTTGTTAGGGTATTAAAATAAGGAGTAACAAAGGAGCAAAATAAATGGGTGGCCTGTGGGAAAGACCGATGGAGGCGGCAGGATTCGGGATTCTTGCATAAAAACGTTTAATTAAAATTCAAGAGGTTTTGTTTTCCAAAGCTGCAAGTTTTTGTTTTACTTTTCCTCTCTGACCCCTGAATCCGAATGCTTTCCCCCACCACACCACCTCTCCTTAGTGAGTGTGTGTGTTTGAACGTCTTGAGTAATAGGTTCCGGATATATATAAGATATATATAGATGCAGTGCTAAAGAACGAGGGTCAGCTATGCAAATTGGCGTCTGTTTTGGATCGTCGTTAATTACTTTGAAGTAAAATGCAAGCGACTTGCAAGTGGAATCGAGAAGCGAGAGGCTGGAAAAGAGTGAAAAGAGAAAGCTGGCAGATATTATGATGAATAGATAAAATGCAGGAATAGGAGGAATAGGGAATAATGATTTCGAATTGTGTCGAAAAACGTTAACAAGCTATTGAAAACAATACAAATAAATAGGTTTTAACTGGAACAATAAATTTAGCGGGAAATGGTTTTATAAACTACAATTTTATAAGTCATGAAATAAAAACTTTACTTGTATTAATAATAACTTTCTGGTAATTGAGTTTGAGATTTATTATTTTCTTTTCTTAACCAGATTAAGGCTGCACTAGTTACATTAATAAAATAGAATATATGAATAGTTTTACTTTCTTCATTGCTTAAAAACAAATATGTTGGTTTAATTTTCTTTCCTCTTTTTTCCTGAATCTCCCGATGCATTAGGTATTCTCTTTGGCTAAGCTGGCCCCAATGATAAATGCAATATTTGAACTGTCCTTGGTCATTTTCCATAAGACCCGGCCAAAAGTGAGAAGTCCCCAGCGAATCTTTTTAGCTGCTTTCTCGCGCTGTTTCGCCTCTTTGGCACTTTTGTCCGTCGATTGGCAGAGCAAACAGGGTAGTAAATTTGAAAATCCAATTTGCATTTCCATCAATAATAACGGCCGCACAAAGGAATATTAGACGAGGACGAATCTGTCCCCTTCTCTCTCTATCGCTCTTCTTTTTTTTGCTCAGTGTCGATGCGTTTTGGGACAAACGAAAAATGAGGTTGAAAGATGGGAGAGTGAGAGAGAGCTCTGGGAGGAGCCGTCAAAAATTTACCAATCATTAAAAATACTTCCACTTCCGTTTCCTGTGCGAACCATTTTCTAATGCGCCGCCCCGGCTTCCGCTGAAGCACTGAAAAAAATCGGTTCCGAATTTTTGTTGAGTTTTCGGAGGACAGAAAAAGTTGTTTGTCTCTCAATGCACTGAATCTTTCCTGTGCAAAGGCCTTAAAAATATCCTTTTAATTTCTTAATTGTTACAGAAATACTCTATCATTTTTCTGAGTGTAGTAACCTCCCCCGGCCCCCCTCCCAGCCTCCTCGCACGCTTTGTTTGAACAGCTAATGCTGGCCACGTTCCGTTGTCGTGGAGCGGCTCTGGCCTGCCACAGTTAGTCATCTCGGGCTGCTTTATGTAATTTATATCCTTGCTGCATTATCCTTTATTTACTTTACTTTTTAGCATTATATTTCCCAGCGTTTCGTTTGCCTTTTTCCATCTTCGTTTCGCTGGGGTTTGCCCTGGCAAATTTATGTATAAAAATGAGCGAAATTGCAGAACACATTTTTTCCATTACTGAAAATAAATGTCTGAAGGATGTGCCAAGGCCCAGTCGTCGCAGCAGGACTCCAGGATACCGCTTCATCTGCTCCTGCTGCTCCTGCTGCGGCGCTGCTGTCTTAGATAGAAAAAAATCGCTTCCTACTGATGAGCTTCAATGAATTCAATCAGAATTCATTTGAATACAGTCCGTGCATACCAAAAAGGCGAGATTAAGTGGCCAGGCCAAGAGGAGTCGAGGATTTGAAGGAGTCGAGCCAAAGTGCGGAGGAGTCAACTCCTTTTGACTAATATTCTTGTGGCCGGGGCGTGGCCAAAGTGGGCTAGAGGGCGAGGCTTATCCCTACTCCTACTCCCGCTCCCACTCCCACTCTCCGGACTTGACGATGACGAATAAGTAATCAGCGCTAAGTTGGTAATTGAAAGCGCTGCCAAGGCTTCCTGGCTGTTTCCCATCCTCTGCCCCTGCCTCTACCTCGGTCAAGTGCTCCTCCAATGAGCGGCTATAAAAGTATAAAAGTAAGAAATGAAACAGGACTTTCTCCACGGAACTGTGTGGGCGATGTCAGGACCCTTCACCGAGGGACACCTGCAGACAGTCACAAAGGAAAGGAGCACACACACACACACACATGAAGAATTGGGGGGCGGTGAAAGAAAAGAGAACGGACTGCCCAAGGCCACGGGGAAAAGTCAAACAAGGGAAACAATAAGCAGATAAAAACCGGGCTATCAGGGCAACTTTGTTGCAGTGGAAGTCTTAAATACTCTTTTCAAAAGTTAACAACCAAAAGAGCTGAGTGCTGCATTTTCTTGGAATTCAATAACAACATATTTCCAATGCATAAAACTTTTTTCTAAAAAAATATTTATATTGTTTCTAAAAAAGTTTTACTTACTCTAGAAAAATATTAGTTTATTCGCCTCTCCTTATGAATACATCGAACAAAAAAGTAACATGCTTTATTTCAGAAAGTTAAAGTAGTCTTTAAAAATATTTAGGTTAAGTTTAAGTTAGTTGCTTAAATCCTCAAAACAACGAACGCAATAGTAAATAAGGTTATTTAAGTTAAATATTTTAAAGAATTGGTAATTAAAATATTTCAAAGGAAATCGCATTGTTACTTGCCTGAAAATCAATTCAAATTTAAGCTGCACCCATGAAATATTCCCCCAAAATAAGGCCAAATTCAACGAATGTGAACATATTTACCAATTAAATAATTTGCCAAGGCCTTCCAGATAAGGCCAAAATACCTTAAAAGAGCAAAAGAGCTTGTGTTATTCAACAGAAGCAGACAGAATCCAGCCGACATTACGTAACATGAAGTCGCAAAAATTATGTACAAAGATTAAGAAAGTAAACCGTTATCTGCCAACGCCCCCGGGCCAAGGGGCGGGGGCGGGGCTAAAACAAGGCCAAGAGATCCGGGGGAAAGCAATCCNAAATGAAATTATGTATTTTCAGAACATTTCGTGTGTGTGGCAGATGAGCTTCCCCTTATGTGTGTGTGTGCGTGTGGGTGTGCGTGTGTGTGTGTGGGAGAGAGATTTTCTTCTGTTTTATGTGTGCACGCGAATATGAATCTTAAAATTTGCTACAATAATAAAATAAACGAAAACGAACAAACAAATGCGGGATGTAAAAATAAGGGAGCGAGCGCATAAATGAAATGGAAAAGATTAAAATAAAGCATCCCATAAAAAAATTGAGCGCATAAAATATGCACTCCGACATGTCAACAATTTATGAAATGAAATTCCACAAAAAAATGGCCATAATAATATCTTTGACAAGCAAATAAAATTATAAAAAAAAATCGGGACGAGAATTTTATGTTTGACAAGCGGGACAATTAAATAACAAAACCTTTATAAATATATTTAAATGTTAAAATAATAAACAATAATTTTTTCAGTTAAAAAAATGTTTCAAAAGCAAGTTTTAATTTGGTTAAAAATGTTATGTTTAAATACAATATTCTATGCACATAGTAAGATATTTAATTTGGCGCGAAATTAAGCAAGTTCTCCTCCTGCCATTTGAACGTGATTCTGGAGTTTGAAACTATCTTGTATCTGCATGTTTTGTGGGCGAAGCGAATCAGTTACCTGATATCCGATTGCGAGGGGGTGTTGTTTCCGTCTTGCCCCGATTGATTCCGATTCTAATTGTTTTGGTCTCGTGGTAATCGTCTTTTGTCTGTGCAAATTACCTCAGCCGTGCCAAAACTTGAAGCCCCAAATGGCCAAATAATTATTCGTGCAAACCCAAATCCCCTAAAATTCCCCCGGGGGGGGCAGCCGGAAAGCGAAGATACGAAGGGAGAAAAATGAAGCAAATATCACGTCGTTCACATTTGAGCTTCAGACACAAAATCAAAGACAAACCGAGCTTCTCGATACAATGGAAACTTGGCCACAAGTTGAATAAACTTCGGGTGAGTGAGGTTGCATAGATACATTTTCGGGAGCACGGGGTAGCTGGTAGCTAGTGTCGAAATCCTTGCACCCAATTTGGGGCATGTGTGTGTGTGTGGGGGTTAGAGGAACTCCGTTTGATTCTGCTCCGGTTTTAATTACACATCGGCCCCGACAGCCCGGCATTGGAGTCGAGATGGCCAGGAGAGAATTCACCAAAATTGGCAGTTGAAATGGGAAGTTAATGAAAGGCAACTGCTGGGTTTTGCTGGTATTATGGGAAATTATCAGGACTCAGGTGATGAATGACTACCATTTAAAGCAATCAGTTTGTGAAGACATTTGTTTTTAGTTATCTGACAATTATTTTAAAGTGGTAACAATTAAAGATCGTTTTGCAATCTCTGAATACTACAACGAAATTATTGTTTTGGCATATAAATGAAATTGCAGATATTATGATCCATTTTTCTGTTATTTCTGTATTTAGTAATTTTCTGTACATTCTCAGTATTATTGATATTAAAATCATATGTGATTTGCTTCCAATTTCTCTCAGTGCTGAATCAAACAAATAACCAGGGAGTAAGTTAGCTACAAACAAGCGAATTCATTGCTAAATCATCGAGTACAGGCAACTCGTTTTAACTTTGTATCGGCAAAAAGGGTGTCGGGGAATCCCTCAACTTCTACACACACACACACATACACACACCTACACACACGGAAAAAGGGGAAAAGTCGGTGTATCTGTGTGAGGGTGAGCAAATTGTAGAGTTGGCGCAAACGAGTGAGGAAATCGCTCATGCAAAACTGATTGACTGTAACGAAGAAACTGTAAAAAGAAACACGAAACTTGTTTCAGTTTCGGCTCCTGCTGATTTTTAGACCCAGCCACGCCCCC
>JAJJHY010005742.1:3079254-3097094 GCA_021224005.1 Drosophila setifemur
CTTTCAACCCCCGGGCTCCCATTTCCCCGGCTCTTTAGCGGTGCACAACTTTTTGTCGGTTGCGCACTTAATTGAAAGGAATTGTTAATTCGCAAGACCCCAGGATCCACCCAATTCGCCACTCCTTTGCTCCTTTGTGCGTGATTGGTTGGGGCTGTAAGCGCTGCCCGGTGTCTGTTCTTTGCGCTTCCCGCTTGATTTCTGCACTTGAATTCAATTATTTTAATTTTGTCTTGGCGCAGCGCAACACATGTCACGCACGACCCAAAACAATCCCTTAACATATGTAGATGCACCGCAAAAAAATTGTGGTTTAAAAGTTCTGTACAGCTACCTATAATTTTTTTAATTTTGAATAAAGTATTTATATTTTTTGAGTGCATCAAAAGGCTGTTGTTGTTGTTAAGCGTTTTATTCGTCAACTCCACGAATTTTTTACCCTTGCAGAAGGTATTAAAATATTTCCCAGAGCTTGGCAGATAAATCTTCGAACCCACAAAGTATATATTTCTTGGAATACCTTTAAAGATCATGAATTCAAACTTTGATTCTTGGTAATTTCGGTTTAATTAGACTCCAAACCCTTTTTGGAAAATATATAAAAATCGTGTCACCACATAATTTGGCTACCAAAGCGAACGAATTCCGAATGGAATACCCTTCTCTGGGCCCCGAAGCTTCCTTCTTGTTGCCGTATTTATTCGTGACACTTATTTGTCATTTTTAGCATATAATAGCATTGTGTGGATTATAAAAGGATTATAAGCCGCCGCCCGCCCCAAAAGCAACCAGGTCCAGGACCAGGACTCGGGCTTGTCTTGAGCACACCCCCGTAATAATTGCTCACGTTCTCACGCGCTCTCAACGCCTGCCATTCTCGTCTACCGCCTGTGGCTTTTAAAACCAATTTGGTGAAACAGTGCGACCAAGTCAACCAGGTCAAAAAGCCGCTCCAAGATGTGTGTAATTAGACGTGACTTTTCCTCGAGTTCTTCTCCTCCTCAAAGTGGATGCGGGGCGTGGCGGGGCGGGGCAGTGGCTGAGGCATGCTGATGGCAAATCGGGCCTTAAAGCCTTCTTAACGCTGTTGTTATTTAGGGCTTAATTGTGCTAGGACATGGCCCGTGGCTTACTCGGGGGCCTCAAATTGGGGCCACTGAAGGGGTTCATGTGAACTGCCCTTAAAGTTCAAGATGGTTTAAAGTCCGCTTGGATGGATAAGCCATCGGTTTACCCCCACACCGACACCAATCCCCATTCCATTCTCATGCCACCCCCCTCCCCCAATCGCAATTAGCCAAGGCAGATGCTCGATATCGACACATTAGCATTAAGCGTCAAACGCCCCTCCTGCACATTGGGCATAATCAGATTATCAGGCACCGCCTCAGCCTTAGAACGAAAAAGAGCTAATTTGTGCACGGAAATCACGCCCTGGAGCACGGATTTCCCCAAGCCAGGATCCCTTCGCATCCCGTGTGCGTGTCACCTTCAGTAGACGACGCCGACATCGACGACGACGACGGCGACGACTTCGACGGCTTCCTTTTGGCCTTTGTGCAAATTGAAAATATGCCAAATAATTATACATTTTTATGTGAATTTTTCAATTTATATGCCGTCAAATAAACGCTGCGTGCACATCACGGCACTGACATCTGGTTGGCTGGAGTAACATTCCCTTCCACATTTGTGTCCCGCATCTTCGCAATCCTCCTTCTAATGTCCTGACGCTGGGGAAAAGTATTGCAGGGACGAGACAAGCTTTTGGGAATAATGTGGTTTTTACATGGTTTTGGCATGTATTTAGAATAGTTAAGACTTCGAAACAAAAATAATTTGACAATATTCATAACTTGGAAATTTATAAAAAAAAACATACAAAAGATATTATTTTTTATATTAATTTTGTTCCTTTATTTTATATATATTAATTTTAGCTTTTAATTACAATTATTTGACCTTGAAAAGCTTTGGTTTGGAGAGAACTGGAGACAGCAGCTTTAAAAACACTCCCATAGGTGGCGGTATGTTGGAAACCCGAAATGTAAAATGTATACTGTAAAATGTACATAACTTAACATTAACCTGCTATGTTAATAAAAAAACCTTTTCTAACCCGCTTAAAAACAAAAATCCACCCAGTAAAAAGCAAAAGAATTGTTCATACTGTTATTTAATGCGTTTACAAATGTTTTTGTCTTGCATTTAATAGCATGCACACAACAAAACTTACAAAGTTCAGTGTTAAACGTAATCTCTAGGCGATCAACCCGCCCCCGCGATCAGAGCTTGCCCGATACTTATTAGATATCAAGTATACAAGCTGACAAATGCAGTTCTCATACATTTTAAATGTACGAAAGAGGATGAGGAAAGATGCGAAACGATTAAGATACAACACTAAAGAAAATGAAAAGTAACTAAATTAAATGAGGGGATTAGGGATGGAGGGAGGTCTGGGGACAATGTGAGATGAACGGTGGCGATGAATGTGTCAAGAGTGGGGCCTCAATTCAAACGCTGGGTGACAGGCAGCTTCTTGCGCCTTCTACGCAATTGCTGGCTGCGATCCCAGTACTCATAGTATCGTTCCTGTTTCAACCACTCCTGGTACTTATACCACCACTCCTCCCACTTGATATAGTCCTGCAATGAGAATGGAAAAGTTAGTTATTTCTTGGATATTTACTAGAGAAACAGGTTTGCCGCAAAATCACAGTTTGAGTACTTTCTGTGCTCCTGCTAAAATTATTGCAGACCCGCATAATCATCATTCATTACCTTTAGATCCAGATCCCTTAGATAGCCACGACTCTTGTAGTACTCGTAACGGACGCGCACATCGTCCCACGACAGCATTCCCGACGGTGCTGTGGTGGCCAACTCCTCCGGAAAGTGCCCGGCCGGTGCCGGAGAATACGAGTAGCGACGCGGCGGCGACTCCATGCCCTCCTCGATCATCACCTTGAGGGCCCCACCGGCGGAGTCCTTGGTGATGCGCATGTTCTCCATGTTGCTGCGATCAATGCTCCACTGCGCCATTTTGCCGAACCGCTCCGAGAGCGTCAATCGCGTCGTGGCCGAGAATGTGGGCAGCGAGCCCACCTCGTCGCTGTCCGAGCCCGAGTCGTCCGAGTCCGAGGAGGAGTTCGCCGCGTTAGCTCCACTGGCACCACTGGCCGACCCGCTCGGATGCTTTTTCCGTTTCTCACCTTCGATTTTAATGCGAGGACGAACCTGAAGAGGATTTTCATTATTATTTATATGGTTATGCTTGTAAGTTGAATCTAATCAACCCACCTCCTTCTCCTTCTTTTTCTTCTTGGCCTGTGCCGATGGAGCACCAGCTGGCGCCGCTGCCGGCTCTGGTGGCTCTGGCGGACGGTGCTTTAGACGCGGATCCTCCGGCGGCGGAGAATGGCGCGACGCTCGCGCGATCTTCATATGCGCATCGGACGATGAGCCGCGCTCATGACTGATGTGACGCATCTTCGCCTGGCGGTACTTGTCCATGGCGGATACCGAACTGCCGACTCCACCTCCACCGCGCACGGGCGGTGGTGTTGTGGGACGACCATGGATGCGGCCATGTGACTGATCCGGCGGTGGGAGCGGCGGCGCTCCCGGTCGATAGTGGCCACGTGGCTTGGGCGGCGGCGAACGAGGACCGCGAGATCTATATGGATAGATGGGTGTTAGCAAAGGTCGAAAAAAACCATTGATGAAATGCTTACCGAGATCTGTGACGATGGCTGGGCGAGCAAAGGGAGCAGGAATCATCTGAGCTGCTGCTCATCGAGCTATTTGAACGCGAACGCATCGAATGCTGCAAGATAAATACGAATATTAATTTAGTGTTGAAATGATATATATATTATTTATTTCCAACTCACCCTTGGTGGAGGCGACGGTGGGCGCTTGGAACGCGGCAGGATATGGGCAACACCGCCGCGCTTATCCATTCCCGACGACGGTGGCGGCAACGGTGGGGACCGGCGACGACCCAGCGGAGAACGCGACGCGTTTGGCTTCCTCCGCAACGATGAGGAGCCGCTGCTCGGTTCCGGCGGCGACCGAGGCCTGCCATGCCCATTACCAGGGCGACGCATCATCCCGTCGTGGTTGTTGGGCGAGCGAGGCATGGGTGGGGAGCGGGGACCGCCTCGGCGCTCCATACCATGCATCGGCATAGGCGGCGAACGACGACGCGGTGGCGGCGACAACGGAGGCGATTTCCGCAAGCGTGAGCGACTGCGCGAATGCGGCGAACGCGAACGACCGTAGCGCTGGGGCGGCGGTCCAGGAGGAGGTCCGCCTCCGGGAGGATAACGTGCGTAGGGGGGTGCGCCACCCTCACGGCCCTCGCGACCCTCCCGACCGTCACGACCCTCTCGAGGTTCGCGACCCTCGCGGGGCACAACGTCGCGATCACTCTCCCCGGAGCTGCTCTCGCCCTGGATGTACATCTTCTTGTAGCCAGTGTGTCGCCAACGATTCGGATCCTTCTCTTCCGCCTCGATCAGCTTCTTGTCCCAATAATCGTTGGTGGTGTTGGCGCGAGCCTTCTTCATGACGTTGTCGATCTCGCGTCGCTTGCCGGCGGGTAATGACGGATCTGCAATGGTTGAGAGGTAAAAGGTCAACTTCGTTGGGCCTCTAACATATGGCATTTCGTATATTAATTTCGCTGGGTCGCTGAGCCGCTAATCCGCCTTCCTGGGAATCCCTCTGCCCGTCTCGGTTTTACGAGGGACGGATTCCGAGTTCTAGGCTACAGCTGCCTAGGTGGGTGGGTGATGGGTGGTTGGGTTGGTTGGTGAATGAGGTCAGGTACCTGTTATGCGGGCAGCTGTCGGCTGCCTGTCCATGTGCAGTTTGGGATTCAGTTCGGCGCGCCTGCGCGACGCCATCGCGAGCGGCGGCGTTTGCGGCGGTAGCGGGATGGCAAAAATCGCGCACGTTTATTAATGCCCAAGCGGTAGGTAGGTAGGTATAGACGTGCTTTATATAATGTATATGGATTTATATGGCTCTTTATGCAGCTCTGGTATTTACTCGGTTAACGGTAAACGCGACAACACACTTTACCATTTTCAAAAACATACACAACAAGCTGCAAATATATTACAATTGATATAATATAGAGAACATGAAAGAGAGAGGCATTAGATATGGCGAACAACAAAAACAACATCAACAACAATATCAACAGAGGGCAAAGAGAGAGTACAAAGAGAGGGGGAGCCGAGTTCGAGAGTTCGCGCGGGGCAGCTTCCAGCGGTGAGAGCGCGAGCGTAAAAGAGAGGCTGAAAACGCAGGGGGAGAGCAGGAAAAAAAACCGGGCACGTTCCGGCTGCCACGAATGCGAGAGCGAGACGGGCGATCGCGAGCGGAGAGGGGATTTTACGTTCAACCCATAACGCGGCGTTATAGAAAACCCGATCCAGATCCAGATCCAATCCAAATCGGTGGAGAACCCGCGCGTTCATATCACAGTTGAATTTCCATATATCTTTCCATATATATGTATACATTTCTTCATTTCTGCTTCGCACGTACACGTACACAAACACACACAAGCACCAACACCAATGCACATTGCCCCGCAGAGGCTTTGCCAGCACGAGAGGAAGAAAGACAGAGCGAGCGAGTGTGTGTGAGACAAAGACTGAGGCTCCCGACGACGACGTTTTCAGTACCGATTTCCTTAGCCTTGGCGATCGTGTAAAACGTTGGTAACAGGCACTAAACTAATTTGCTTACATTTGGCAACGGTTGCGTGCACGCTTTTCGAGATTTCATGTGGTTTTAAATGGCAAATGGAAAACACGGCGTTCAATTTTTTTCCACGACGGCCATGTTTGTAGGACCATACGAGACAAGAAGTAAAATCAGGGGACGTCTTAAGATAATACCAGAAATACCAAGGAAATACCGGAAGAAATAACAAAGGTCACACTAGACTGAGTCCCCTCTGGCCACACCGCCCTTAAATTTGTGTGAAATTGTAAAAAGCGAAATTCGTTAAATAAACTAAATTAAAATGCAGCGCGATGAAAAGCTCTTTGAGATGACGCTGGACGCCGTCCTCCAGCGCTTGAGTGACCTGAAACTAGCCGTGCTTTCCATGATCCAGAAGCTGGAAATGGAGTACGAAACCATCAACTGGCCCACCTTCCTAGACAACTTTGCCATTATTTCGAGTCATCTCACCGGCCTGACAAAGATTCTGGCCAAGGAGCAGTGTCCACCGTTGAGGAATCGAACTGTGCTACCCCTGCTGGTGTCCATGGATCGCGATGATACGCTGATCAACATAACCGAGGGCCGGGTGCCGGTCTTCTCGCACGACATCGTTCCGGACTATCTGAGAACCCGGCCGGACCCCATCACGGAACAGAAGATGCAGGCGAACGAGCAGAAGGCGGCGAACCTTACACACGATGCGACCATGAAGCAGGTGACCCAGTACAACAAGGTCGTCTCGCACGTCCTGGACATGGTGAGCAAGGCGCGCGAGGAATGGGAGATCGAGAGCTCCTCGCGCACCGGCATCCAGCAGACGAGCAGCATGGCGGACACCCAGCTCCTTGTGGCCGCCGTGGGCATGGGCAAGGGCCTAAAGCTGACCAACTACGGACCCGGGCCGGGCATGATGGTCCCGCCCTCAATCCGGGCACCCTCGCCCATGGGCGGACCCGGTATGAGTCCGGGCAATGTTCAACAGCAACAGCTGGGCAAGGCCCCATCGGCGGTGAAGACCAACATCAAGTCGGCCAACCAAGTGCACCCGTTCTCTCGATAGCCCAGTTCGTAGTTAATTGTTTATTGTTGCGCTTTGCAGTGCGGGGTAATCAATCGTTCCCATCTGCGGGAATGTATCGTCGTAATAAATTATACATATGTACTTAGGGCTAGGACTAATGATTAAGCAAACATAAACGTGAACAGAACCAACTCCAAGGGTGCATCAGACTTCCTTTGTTTTCGGCTGGGCGTGCTTCTCTTTGATGAGAATCTCGTGCAGCTTAATATCCTGCGGTGTGGAGGTGTCGACCAGCTCCAGGCACAAAACCCGTGGTTCGTTCTTGTGCTTGTGGAGTCCCCGCACTATACCGATGAACTTCTGGCCAAGGGTTAGCTTCCGGAAGCGCACGCAGTTCTCCTGGCTCCACAACACATCGGTCAATTGGATGCCTGGAGGGGATCACCAAAATATAAGCAATGTTTTTCGGATCTCCTTTAACTTACCATATAGTTGAGCAGGCAGGGCCATCTTGGGCAGCTTCCTCATCTCCTGGGGCAGCGTCTTCAGTTGGTCACAGGCCACCACTCCATCGTCGCCAAAGTCCACAAATCGCACGTGAATAATCTCGTCGTAGATCTTACGAATATTTACGCTGCAGGTTTGGAAGATTCATTACCAAAATGTGTACAACTTGTTAGCCCTGAGGACACCCACCGATGATAGACGCCATCACTGTCAGGGGCAGCATAGGCTTCACCAATGGCCAACTGGGAGGGCTGCACTCCCTTGGCTGTGGATCCCTTGCAATGCTCCTGCAGTTCCTTCATCAAGCACTGCAACTGATTGTAGAATTTGTAGGGTTGGACCTGCAATGGGAATCCAGATTAATAACTACAATTTATAAAGAGATGTTCGCCAGACTCACCGCAAAGTGACCGGGATTGATGGAGAGGGCAACGCGTACTTCGAAATATGCACCCACTGCTGGAATGGCCTCGTAATCCTTGAGCAGACCTGTGGAAAAGGCGGTAGCTGCTCCTCTCGGCGAAGCCTTCTGGGGAGTCACCGGCGGAGTGAAGGCAACCAAATCGCTGCCGCTACTTTGACTCGAAACCACGGAGCTGAAGCTGCTTTGCCTCTGCAGCAGTTCATCGGAGATCTCCGGACGCTTGGAGCTGTTCAGGAGGGGGATCGGGGAAGGTGGACAAGGAGAAGCGGGGTTGGTTGGCGTGGGCGGGATTGGTGGTATGAAAAACTCGCTTGTCTTTGACTTATCGGATAGTTAGGTGACAACTCATGAGTATATTTGTAGATTATATACAAAGATGTGAATGCCTTAAAGGTTAGCTTACAGTAGGAGATTCTATTTGGATTTGTTTTTGTATTCGCAGAGTATTTCGGTAGCGATAGCCTAGCAAGTCAGTTCCAGTTTATCGAAAGCACTAATAAAGACTTAGCATAAACCAAAGGGATCGGATCAGATATCGGTTGGTTAGGGGGATCTTGGGTGGATTGCGATGCGATTAGATGACAATGACCATAATGATGTAGAATGAATCGAGATACACACAGAACGCGGAGAAAACTCACCCCTGCATCTCGAACTCCAGGCGCAGGCCGATGTTGACGCACATGTACATGGACTCCGGACCCTGACCCCGAATGAAGATGTTAACCAAGGGCTTGGTGCCGTCCTTCACTACAACTTTAAGCTGGAATTAAGGACAAAACAATGATGAAATCTCACAGGAAACTAAGTGTTAATTTAAGATCCCCAAAAAGGACACCCACCAGAGCCTCGCTGCGTGGGGGCATCAATCCGCGGAGCCGCATCAATAATTGGCCAGCAATTTCGGGCACATCGTGCAGGCGAACGGCCAGAGCCTGAGGTGGATAAGTGGCCAGAGCCCGGTTGTTGGCCTCCAGGCGGTAGATGTTGGAGATGTGCGTCTTGCGCTGCCTTCCGTCATCCACGTAGTAGATGTCGAAGGTCTCCTCGTCAGGGTTCTGGGGCTTGGCTACCAGTCGTCCGCGATACCACTGCTTCATTCCCTCCACGGACTCATCGCACACGAAGACGTGGCGATCGTGCAACAGATCCGAATAACTCACTCGATCCTGCTCGCCCAGATCGGCCACCGTGTTGGCAATGCTTCGCTCCACAAACTTAAGATCATCGTTGCGGAGCAACACCATCAGATCACCATCGTCCGTGATGTGCGACACGAGCACCGGTGTGGTCTTCACAATCGTTTTCTCATCGCTCAATGAAGGTGCCGGCGTGCTCTTGGTGATCCTACTGGCCACCAGATCGTTTAGATGAATGTCCTCTGCCGTGGAGGTGTCGTAGAGAGTGGCCACCAGGCAGGCCCTTCGCTTGTTCTTGTCCACCCACCCCTGAGGAGTAGCGCCCAGCTCCTGGAATTGCTTCGAGGTGGTCAAAACCCGGGCCACCACCGTCTGAGCATCCAGCTCGGCCAGCAGCACCGGAAGCGCATGCGGATGATCCTCGAACTTGTCCAGCGCGTACATGCTCAGGCAGATGGCCTGGGCGGGTAGAATTAAGAACTGTGGTGGACACTGGAACAGCTCCTCGAACTCGAACTGAGCCACATCCCCGAAGTCCACAAAGTGGCAGCGACACGAACGCTGTTCCGCATCCACGAAGAGCACCCGGACACGGTTCCAGCCCTCGCGGATCTCCACCAGGTAGAGTTCCTGCTCGCTGGGCTCTATAACCTGCTGCCGGAAGTGAGGCACAGCCATGTGTCGGCTCATGTGGGTGGTCAGCTCCTCGAAGTTGCCAATTTGATCGATGAGGCGGGCCCACACCAGCCTGGTGGAGTCGCAGTGGGTGATGTACATGTTCCAGTCGTTCGACACGCTTTCGTTGGGCTGCCAGGGCAGCTGCAGCTCCGACATGATGGTGGGCGTGGAGAAGTGAACCATGTCCGGTGAGCCCGGATCATTGGCAAAGAGAATAATCCGCGGATTTATCCCATGCTCCACTCGAATCTTTTTGGACTCGATGATCAGATCGTACCAGTGTCCGGGCAGATGGCGACCGAAGGTCTGACCATACCAGTCCTCCAGCTTGTGACCCAGTATGCCATGTGGATACTTCAGCAGCTCCTGGTACAGCCCATCGATGAACTCTTCGTCGGACAGGGTGCAGTTGGCGAGCTGATTGCGCGACTCGGCATGCTGGATGCGCTCGATGGCGATCTCGGCGGTGCGCTGATAGGCCGTCTCCTCGTCCAGAAACTCCTGCGGATAGCTACTGTACACATCGCCCTCGATGCGCACCGAACAGTGCAGATTGGGGCCCGAACTGAAGACGTTGTATGCTGGCTTCTCGAATCCATGGGCCTCGCAGTAGAGATTAAGCGAGGATACAGCATCGTATGCCGGATCGAACCTGAAGGCCACTTGGGATTTGGGTTTGGGTTTCGGAGGAGTCGTCGCCTGACCTGCACCCTTCACCCGCTGCACATCCTCCTTGGGCAGCGCCTTTGTCTGAATGTTCTCCGGCGAGGCGGGCGGAGTCATAAGCGTGGGCATCGGACTGGGAGTGTCTGTCGGGGGCTTTTGTTTCAGTCTATGATTCACGGATATCCCTGTGGAGCGCACCTGTCCGGGATGCAGCACGCGGGGATGCATCTGTCGCTTGTAGGCGTCATCTCTTGGGGACTCTGTGGGAGCCTGCTGACGCTGGGGAGCACTGTTACCCAGGATGGCACGCAAAGGTGGTTTACCGCCTCCAACTGATGGCCTTCCATGCCCATTGCTGTGGGCATGGTTCTGGTTCTGGTTGTGGCTCTGCTTGCCGTTGGGAATGGTGATCAGGATCTTCTCCTGATCCAGCTTAGCGGCTCGCATTGTAGCCTGATGATACTCCCTCTCCCACTGCAGGGCCAGAGCTTGCTTCTCCTGTTCCCTGGCCTTCTCCCACTGCAACTCCTTCTCTCGCTTCTCTTGTTCGCAAAGCTCTTTCTCCCGCTTCTCCAGCTCCCTGCGTTCCTGCTCTATTTTCTCTCGTGCTCTGCGTTCCTGCTCCCTTTTCTCCTGTTCTCCGCGTTCCTGCTGCTCCCGTTTCTCCTTCTCCCTGCGCTGGTTCTCCAGTTTCTCCTGCTCCAGTTCCTTGCGTTCTTTTTTCAGTTTCTCCAAGGCTGCTGCTTGATCCTTGAGTCCGCGCTCCTGCTGATCCTTGAATGCCTGCAGCTGCTTGTCCACCTTCTGAATCCTGACCTTTAGCTCCGTATCGATTCTGGCCTGCAGCTCTTGCTCGATGCGCTTCTCTATTTCCTTCTGCATGCGGCTCCGATCCTGGAGCAGTCCTTCGTGCAATTGCTGCAGTTCACGCACCTGGCGCAACCGCTTCTCCTCGGAACGCTGGAACTCGCGCTGCTGTTCCTCCTGTTGCTGGCGCACCCGACACAGTTCCTGCTGTACTTGCAGCACCCGTTGCACTTGGTCCTGCGCCGCTTGGTACAGTTGCTGCTGCGATGAAAAGTGAATCTGGTGTTGCTGCTGAATCTGTGTATTATGAATCTGGTGCTGCTGCTGCTGATGTTGATGCTGCTGCTGGGGAGGATTATGGTGCTGATGCTGTGTATTACGACACTGGGGAGGATTATGATACTGATGCTGCTGATACTGATTCTGGTTGCTCGTAGCCTGGCTTCTGTTGCTGAGGTTGCTATAGCTGTTATAGCGAGGTCTCCGGAACTGGTTCACTGGCTTTGCGACTGCTCTGGACTTGCTGGGCCTTTGGGATCTGACCATAGAAGCTATGTGCTCGGTTTTTGCGTTGTATTTCGCAGTGATGATTATCTTTAAAATCAGAAATAAAATTAAACAGTTAGTAATATACTCGTATATATCATTGGCTTAACTTCTTAACGTGAATCCTAGGCTCAAGATAATTTTCAAGAAAGAAATAGTAATCATACTAAAATCTGGTCTACTTCATTCCAAGAAGTTACATTTAAGTAGGCAAAATTAAATTGATCCAGCCAGAGCTACTCGTTTTACATCGATTTCCGGAAAGGGGAAAGCTGATGCACTTGGACAGCACTTGAGTTTGGGTAATCCAATCCGCCCTAGACTAAAAAACATACAGTCCAAGCCCCGTTGAGTTTACTCAAGTGCTGCGGAATGGCTTAGAAATCGGAGCGCTTTAATGTTGAAATGTTTGTTTATGATTCACTGAATGCGGGCTTGTGTTTCGAGTTTTTCTTGATAGGGTCACAGCTCCAATTGAGCAACGGGCCTTGGTATGGGCAAGGCATTCGAATAAATAAATGAATAAAACTGAAGACGTGATAATAGTGCCAAGAGACAGCTCATGCAAAATATACACACTCCATTGCAACTATAATATCAGCCCGTCTTCCAATCATCCGCATCGTGCTGCTCCCATTTCCATTGATTTGCTATTTGATTATTGATCCGCCAACTGCATATTGGCAGTGGCAGGTCCGCCCACAGGTGAGCGGAGCGGCTCGAGGCAAAAGCAAGAGTATTGCGAAAAGTTCAAGTGTAATGCAGACAAACGCAGGGGCAAAGAAAATCGGACGATGGTCGGATTGGGCAACGTTCGTTCACTTTCACCGTGCAATCTCTCACACTGACACTCGCCGAAGCTCTAGCTCTGCCCTGCTGTATGGTATAAATGTTTCAATTGCCTGGCATTTTCGATTTTCGTGTTACACACAAGTTTTTTTTTTCGCCCCGTTTTGTTTTCGGCTGCATTTGTACTCGTACATAATAATAAAAATCGCTTAATCAGCGCGAATCGGGGGAAAAGCGAAAAGCAAAGCTCAGCCGAATAACTGCGCGAATAACTGGGCATGTAAATAAAGCCAACTAAACCATAAGCTAAATGCCATTGTTTACACTTTTGACGGCAAGACGGCGAAGATGCGTTGACACGTTGCCCCTTGGGTGGTGGTGTTTGAGAGCCCTCCTCAAGAGCCAGCGGAGACGGTCAGCGACGAGACGGGACGGGATGCGAGCGCAGCAGCAGAAGCAGAAGCGGCTCACCGCACGCGTTCAGCCAGAGAAACGAACTACGAACTGAAAGTAGCGGAAAGAGCCGCAACTCGCCGAAAGCTCGCTTGCGAACGGGTCAGAGGTGCGAGCTTTGGCTCTTTTCCAGCTAAATCAGGTTTCATAAAGTTTCTATTATGAAAGTTTTAGTCTTGTAGCTGGCTGGAAATTGAAAGTTTTGCTTTCCATTCATTGCCAAAGAGTGTTATGGGATTTGGAATTGGAATCATAGTAAGTATTAAATTTAATGCATCGAAAACAATTCTTTAAGTTGAACGCAAAAACAAATACATTTCAGAATTTTATAAATTAGAAACCTCTAGACATCACAAGAAATTTTGATTACATATGCATTTTTAGCAGAAATAATTGCAATAAGAAAATAGCTTTTTTTAGGTCGTGACAGAAAGTAGCTAGGTATCCAACATTGCTGCTCTGGCAGAGCTGACAGGGAGAGGGCCAGGCGAAAGCTGCACGCCAGAGAGCCGGAGAGCAAGCTTGGCTGTGTGAGAGCACCTGAAGTGGGTGGTGGAGAGCACCGAAAGTGGGTGGGAAGAGGCGCAGAGAGGCGGACTCGGCATGCAGTAATTCGCAAAGAATCTTAGCAACAATTAAAAGCGAAAGGCGACTAATCGAACGGAACCCGAGTGATAATTCGGAAAAAATTACGCCACCATCAGTTGACAGAGTTACAGTTACCTCGTCGCCGTACTTGCTGGAATTGAACTCGCCGGTCTTTTGCAACAGCTCGTGGGCGGATTGGTACCCCAGCCTGCGGAAGGGCAGAGGCTCCCCCTCGATGCCCAAGTAGTCCTTGCAGATGTTATGCAGGTAAACCGGCGGCTTGGCGGAATTGACCAAAGCCCGGACCACGGAAGCCACATGCTTGAGAACGTCCTCATTCTTCACGGACATTTCGCAGCGATCAGTCAATCTGAAAAAGTATAAACATTTAATGTACAAATATGATTCAAGTGGTGTGGAATGCGTGCGCCCAGCACCACCCACAATTTTAAATACCCTTCAAGAGAGCGTTATCATTATGCTATGTTTGTTACTCATACAACATAACTCTTTATATCCACATATCCCTACGAGATTATTCCTACAAGAATAATAATTTTGTTGTCAATTTAGATATTAGCATGATATTATATAGTTTAAGATGATTTGTAAGCGTATTAAAACCTTGGCTGGCCTGTTTTATCTTTTTTTTTTTTTTTTTTGGCATGCAAAATGAAATTAGCAGAAACAATAATGGGCACAGATAACGGAAAATAAAAGCAGCAACAAAGGCGCACAAAAGAGCACGCGAAAGAGAGACGAAAGAGAGCGTGCAGCTAAGATATCTACAAATTATGCTACGTTGCATTTATTAGATTTTTGTTTATGAATGCCACAAGTGGAGTTTATCTTCAGTTTTGTATACAATTTTTTTTCCATTCACGATTCCTGCGCAAATAATGTACAGTTTTATTGAAGTAAACTTGAAGGCGAATAATTATCTATAAATAAGTTACATTACTTACCCAAATTATAAGTGAATTCAAAATACAGTTTCTGAACAATATACACTATATCTTGCATAGAGGAAACTGATTTTCAAGGAAAAAAAATTCTCGAGGGCCCAAAGAGCACTCTTATCTCATATCTTTTTTCTCGTTTGTTCCTAGTTTTTACAGCTTTCTTTTCCCCTTTTCAAGCCTATGTTCAGGCTTTGCTTTATTAATGAACTCGACGAGTAATTATTTGCAAAACTTGAAAATAAAACAAACGAAAAAAAAGGAACGTGCCTAGCAAAGCGAAAACTTTTTTGACGTTTAAGGATCCCGCAATTCTTGACAGTGTAAGTGTGCCCACATTTGTGCCCCCCACAAAATCCTACAGCCCCTTGACGATCTGGCAACGTTGACCCACTGTAAATATGATGTTATCAAAATGCCGCCCAATTTGAATTTGGTTTATGAAAAATATATATTTATTTAAATGAATGAATCAGCAGAATAATCCATCGATTGGACCCCCATTCCTTCCCGGCTGCTGTTCAAAGAACCTATGCTTTTTCTTCTTTCTTCTCCTCTTCTTTTTCCTGTGTTTCATTTGCTGCCTGTCGTTTTGCGTGGGTTTGTCCAAACGAATCGCAGTGACCTCGTCCTGGGGCATTTTGGAGGAGTTCCAGGCTGGGGCCAGAGGAGCATTCTCTTTGGAACGGGACGGTAATAGTGGCTTCACTATCACACTCAGTGTCTGAACGTTGATGCGATCGTTGCGGGCTGAAGCACCGGGCTTTACCTTTCGCTCCTGATCCGGCTCATCCTGCGGCTTCGGGGGGTCAGGCAATGCCTCCAAGCGAGCTGCTGGCTCCGGAGCTTCATCCACCCTCGCCCTCTTGGGCTTCCAGGGCCGGCGGCCTCGCATTTGCTGCTGATGCTCCTCCCAAACCCGATCCTCCAGCTTGAGCTCCTCCTCCCTGGCCTGGGCCAAATCGGAGGGACTCTCGTTGTTGCCCACCGCCCGTATGCCAAAGGTGAATGCTTGCGGATGCTTCGACTGGGAGCGGGTCCAGGCCGGCTTGGGTGGTACATACATCTCGTCATACTTCTCGGATCGTTCTTTAAATCTGTTCACAGACTTCAGCTGGACTCCGTCCATTTGGCAGGGGTCGGGACTTAAACTACTCATCACCTCCATCTCCAGGTAGTTGAGGGTTTTCAGCACAGAAAGAGCCTGCTGCTTGCTGGCCAATATAGTGTCCAACATTATCTTGGCGCTGCACTCACTCAAAGGCATTGTCTTCCTGGACTTCGAAGGCGGAGGAGTAGGTGGTGGCCTGGTTGGACTCGTGGTGGGTTCCGGCAGGCAGAAGGTACTGGGGCGGCGAGTGGTGGTAGTGGTGCTTCTGGTTGTGGTCGTCCCGCGGGTGGTCGTTGAGGTGGTCGGAGAAGGGAAAGTGGTCAATGGGCAAGTCTCGTATTTCACGGGTCTCGGTGGCTTCCGCACATCGTGCTCCTGGTGCGGCTGCCCACCCTTGGAACTGACCACCTTGGCCAGCATACTGGCCCTGGCCAGAGTTGGCTTCCCATTCCCGTAGTAATGGCGGTTCTGATGGTCCAATATCCGCTTGAACTCCCGATCGGCTGCCATGCTTTCGAAGTCCTTGGGCTGCTCTCGAGGCTTCGCTATGTAGTTCTTCTTCTGGGTGAAGGTGGTGTAGGGATAATCGTACTGGTCATTGGACATATCGGTGCCGTAGTGCGAGAAGTTGTCCCTGTACAGCTGGGCGGAGGCGACTTTCGGTCCTCCCTGGAATCCATTCGACTGGCCAAAGCTCTTTTCCCAGTTGGGAGCGGCATATTTCTCCTTCTCCGCTATCCTCTCGAACTCGTCCAGCTTCCTGAAGAGTGCTTCGGGGTCCCCCGTCTGGGCTGCCGTCTTCATCGGTGGCCTCCACTCCATCAGGTCCTTTCGCTCGCCCCTCCAGGGATACGCGAAGTCCGCGTATGCGGATTGACCGTTCGGCTGTCCATCGCTCGCCAGGATCATCATTGCCATTAGTGGGAGTGCGACTGTTAAATGGCTCCGAATCAAAATCCGCATTGACATTGTTCTCATCAGCACAACATCTTGCTGGATTCGTCGCACAGTTCATGATTGTATATCCGTTCTATATAATCTGGAGTCATCGAATGACACTTTAGTCCCTGAGCATTGTCATAAAGTTTTATATTTAAGGGAGATTCTTTTATTTTTAAAATTACAGAGCTTACAAATATAGGCTTTTCCCATAAATAATTATATATCCTTATAAAATCAAACCCCTATTTACATAATTTATTATATAATTTCATCTGTTATGTTCTGCTAAATTCAACATTTTCAATTAAATAGGAAACAAGGGAACTTTTACTTTTTAATGTAAAATTTATATTATTTATTATATGATTTAATCGGTTTTATTCCGCTAAAATTTACAATTTTCAATTAAGTACGAAGCAGGGAAACTTTTCCGGAATCCCATCAGCTTTTGGACCGTGAAGACAACTTTGCCGGACATTTGTTATGTGAAAAACAAAGGGCAAAAACAAGGAACAAGGAAATTAAATGGGAAACTTCTAAGGACACCGAGGCTGTCACGTTGCCTTCGCACCGTGGTGCACCATTACGGGGGGAGTGAGTGCGAGGAAGGCACTGGAACTGTGACTGGAAGTGGGACTTCCAGCACTGGAAGCCTCGAACACGGCTGACTCAGTTGGTGGGGCACAGTCGTGTTTTCCACCTCCAACTGTGCAGGACATCCTTGCGAAACAAAGACCAAAGACCAAGAACTATTATATATTCATAAAAGATACTGACAGATTTCACAAGAATCCGAGAGTTCTCGAAACTCGGCTGGAGTGCAGTGTTATAGCCCGATTTGAGAGGACCGGTCGCGAGTGCTGTACTCCCGAAATTAAATGCCACTTAAACGCAAAAGGCATAAAAACGAATTCGTTTGAGCGAGTCCCGAGTCCTGAGTCCCGAGTCCTGAGTTTCGAGTCCCGAGTTCAGTCCTGAATCCTTTCGAGATTGAGATCTGAAAAGGCCGTGCGATGATTGCCCTCAATTTGCACACCAAAATGATTATATTGATTTTATTTTTCTACAACGGTTCCTATAATTGGAGTAAAAAGCTGTAAGGACCCTCGCCCGCTCTCTCTCTCTCGCTCTCTCTCGCTCGCTCTGTCCCACTCCCACCGGCAGGCGGCGTTTGATTTATGCATGTGTATGTGTGTGTGCCTTCCCTAAGCCTGTCGACTGCGTGTGTGTGCGAGTGAACAAGTAAATAACAAAGGTAAGTCCCCTTGGATAATACAGTCTTATATAGTCTTATATAGCCCATATCTGCCTCGAAAGTCCCTCGCCCAACTCCCTTTTATCGATTTTGCCATTGCGCCTCGACTGCAGTTTAGAGGCGCCTCCCAACCAAGCACAAAAAACTTGCCACAAGCAAAATACTGCCAGCGGTCACCAGGCAGCAACAAAAATAGCAACAACAACA
>JAJJHY010005742.1:3101882-3196678 GCA_021224005.1 Drosophila setifemur
TGCAAACAAAGCGAATCCAATGCGCAGAATGTCTAAACAAAAACATGCGACCAGAGACCTCCGATAAGCACATGACGCGGTGCTCATCCAGATTTGGGTGGAGATGACTGCAAAGTATCTCACCGATGCAGGTATCTCTGGCGGATTTGGCACGTGGCCCCTGCCAGATACATAACCCATTGCTGCAGTGCAAAAAAAAAAAAACTCATTCAGCTTTATGGAAAGTTGGCAAAACAGCACTTGAAATCCATTTCTGAAGTCTCCGCCCGTTTCCTGCCCTCCACTGATAACAACCTACTAATTTATGTGTACTTTGTATTGGTGGATTGGTGGCGGATTGTTGATTTGTTTATTGCCAAGCGGGCGACTGTACTTAATATACACATTGTTTACCTCCCTAGCAACACAGTGAGAGAAATTAAGGGGAACTTAGATTACTCAGCAAGATTGTGTGTGGTGTTGGTTTTTTTCGTCTAGCCAAGGGTCGGGTCGGTCGGTTGACTTTGCCAAGGGCGGATTTACCTGCTCAGGCAGAGATGGGATTAGATTAGAAACTGCAGGAGGTTCTTCCAGCTAATCAGGCTGATAGGTCAGGGTTAAAGTTGATTAATGTGGAACAGTCTCAGGGATTCTCAATAATCTCGTTTAATTGGGAAATAGTTCAATGTTATAGAAATATGCATTTCCTATTTGCGTTCGCTGGAAAAATAAATAATCACATAGGATAGAATGAGCAATGATTGTTTTGAATGTATGTACATGAATAATTTGATAAACAAGTGAGTCATATAAATTAATCATACTACAAAAATCAACAAAAAGATATATTATTATGTAAATGATTTTAGTCAGTAATATTGTTTAAAGGATTCTTTGGTTTCTAATAAATATTCTTTAATATGGGTACAACTCAAAATAGTTTTGAGGAACACTGATAAAAAAGGTCCAGAAATATATGTTAATTTATAATTAATTATAAAATATATTCAGGAGTTAAATACATTTAGCTAGTGAGTATTTTAAAGGAGTGGGTTGATCAGAAAATGCTTTTGTGTCAGCACAAATTATTTTGTTCTCCAAATTCTCGGGCTTTTGTTTTTGGTTGTGTAAATTTTCAGTTAACTCATGACTCATTCTCCCTTCGCTCTAACCCAACTACAACCAAAACAGATCAGTCTAAACCAACGACGAAATTTGGAGACGAGCCGGACCTCCTGTTCAAGCGAGCGCAGGGCCGGATTAGTCTGATCAGTGCCGGAGTGGGATCGCCACAGCAAGCACCGCTGAACTCGAACGCCAACGCCAAGCGCCAAGTCGCCGCCAACATTCAACTAGAGGCCACGCTCAATGACTGCGAAAGTGGCTATGTGCCCACCGTGGGCCGCTGGGGCTCTGAATGGCCGAGTTGACTCGCCGCTTGCGCCAGCCAACAGGATGGAGGAGCAGCTCGGCGGCAGGAGCCGGGGCCGGAGCTGCTCCCGGAGGAGGCCGCCGCTGCTGGTGCTTCTGGAGAGGAGCGGGACCGGGAGCGGGACCAGCAGCTGGCGGATGCGGTGCACGGAATGGGATTGACTATGCGATCCGCCGCCGCCGCACCTGAACAAGCTCGTACTGCATCCGGAACGGGCGCCATCCGGCGAACACCATCGACCTCCTCCAGCGAGGAGGACGACGACTTCGAGGATGAGGAGCTGGTGGAGCAGTCGTCGCCGTCGGCGTCGCCTGTGCCCACCGACCTGACATTGGTGGACCCATCGGAGCGCTACTCCGACATCAGGCAGCTGCTGGCCAGGCAGCCGGGGCTGGACAGGATCATCACAGGATCGGAGTGGGTCGTGGGCGATGGCTACGATCTGGAGGCCTTTAACCAAGTAAACGGGGTTTGGCCCTTGGGCCATCCGTTGCCGCTGCCCGACTGGACCAGCGGCGAGTCGTCCGGAAAGAGCACTCTGATCTTCGACAATGTCTGGCAGTACGAGGAACTGAACGGCATCGTGGAGACCACGCTGCAGAGGATGTTGGAGGAGACGCACTACAACACGGTGAATCTCTTCGTCGACTTCTACCGCACCTTCAAGCGCACTCGTCGCTCCGATCTGCGCAGCTTCTTTCAGTTCTACGATGTCCCCATCAACCGACGCCACCACATGTGCGTCTCCCTGGCCTTCGAGATTATGGCAAGGATGGTGCAGCTCTTCCCCGTGCTGGCCAACTACCTGTATGTGGTGTCCTGCGAGGAGCAGGTGATGGACTGCAACGACTACGTCCAGCTTGACGAGGAGTGTGGCTTGAATTCGGTAGACGCTGGTGTGGAGAAGGAGCACGTCATGGTGGCCATGCGCATTGCCATCGGGGAGAGGCGGGGAGTGATGATCCTGGACCCGGGCTACCATGTCAGCCGAGCAGTGACAGTCATGCAGGATCAGAGCTATCCACACACGGGTGAGTTTCGTAAAGGGAAACCAATCTTAAATAAATACTTATATCTGACATCCTTTCCAGGCTGGTTCACCCAATCCAAGGAGCCGCATCTGCAGCGTGACTACTGCTACTCTTATAGCCAGCAGAATGGCAAGTTTGTGGAGTGGAAGGAGCGCGAGATCCGCGGCGAGGACACCAGCTTCAAGACCTCGCTGATCTACGTGGCCCAGGAGTACATCACAGCCATCGATGTGACGGTGCGCAGGAATCTGGTGTATAACTTCCGGTCCCTGCTCTCCCGCGACGCCAAGGGACAGGTCTATGCGGGCATCTACTTCCCGCTGGTGGCCAATGTCCAGGAGGCATATTTGACCATCTTCTACGACGGACCGAACGAGCAGCGAGTGAGGACGAAGCTGATGTTCAATGCCTTCAAAGTGGGCAAGGGCAAGGTGGGTAATCCTTGGAGAAATCGGAGAAAAGGATCTTCTAGAACTATAATATTATTTTTCAGCAATTGCCGGACTACATTGGGCAACACCTGAGCCGACTGGCCCCGCAGCTGAAGATGCCTCTGCAGGAGCTGACGGAGCTGTGCAAATCGCTGGCCGAGGTGGTCAGCGACCAGAACTTCATCGGTCAGGTGCTGGGCATCAACGACGACATCGGCAACATGTCCACGGAGAATTGACAGTTAAAGGAGCCTAAGGATGTCGCTGCAGGTTCCGGGGAATTGGAAGCGGAGGAAACGAAGATGAAGAAACAGGCGATAAAAGACATTGACGATGCAGCTGCAACTTAGAGTTCCGGATTTTTTCTAAATACTTTGTCCTTTCCACAGTAATCCTTTTTAGTAGCACTTAGGCACCTCACACACACCAGCACCCACACGGAGCAATTTCGATTTATTCAAATATATATTACTATATGTATTCACCCACACGAAACACGAAACACAATCACACTATATGGTAATCCCCAACTGAATGATTTAACCGAAATTGCAATTTAATCAAAACCAGCAAAAGGCGCTAAGCATATAGATTTCGATTCTAGCCTAGCTTCAGCTACTCTTTATTTCGAACTAAGTATAACGTTATGGACGTATGCGCAACTATATAATGGCGAAATTAGTTAATAACTGGTGTCAAGGCAAAAGCATAAATTGTAATTCTTAAATGAATATATTTTCGTTGTAACACTTGAATGCACTGTACGATTTTGGTTCAATAAATTAATCAGCTAGCAAAGGAAAAGTATAGTTTTATTTCGGGTTAATATAATAAATGAAAAGCTGGGAAATGCTTAATTTTAGGATATATATTAGTTATCATGGTACAAAAGAGTTTAAATTTCGATTGCTTATGTTCTGTTATCGATAAATATGTCAACATTGGCCTAACAGCGTAAAGCTATGTAATGTTAACTAACAGTTTGGCATTTTTTTACACTTTGACCGACGGCCACTTTACGCTCCCAAAAACATTTCCAATTGTTGCTCGTCTGCAATTTCATCAATTAAATTGTGTATCAAACAAATCTGTGAGTATACCAGCAGGTAAATATTAAATTAAGACGCGACCGGTTTGCTAATCAACTGAAATTCCCCCCGAAACAATTGTGTTTTAAACTTTTGCCGCGGTCAGCTGTTTTTTGACAGAAGCAAATTTCGGTTTCGGAGTTGTTTCTCCAATTAGAGTCCTTCAAATACAATTCTACACATTCGAAGTTATCCTCCAAAGCCTAAACAACCGATATAAATCTAATAATCGATAACGCGCAATTTTTGAAATCTTTAAGAACTAAATCAAAAAAGAGGCAACGCAAAGGGAAAACAAAAACAAGAATCGAGTTCTATGTGGAAAGGCGCGCAATTAAAACAAACGTTTAGTTCGCTTTTGAATTTCTCGCGGAGCGGTTGTGGCAGCAAGGGAAAAATAAAACCGCTGAAGAATCAAAACCGGTTTCCAACCGACGACTCTTTTTCAAAAAAACGTGATAGAAACTGCGGAGGAAGCGCCTTTAATTGAAAAAAAGGGTGTCAACATTAGCATAGACGACGATCTCACTCGCAAGTGCATTCTGCCCTCGCCAGCCAAATTGAAGGTAACTGAAAAAAATGAAGAAATAAAATACAAAAAAAAAAAAAACAATACAATTCAAGAAATTGAAACCGTTTGCAAGGGCAGCGGCAGCAACAACAATAGAAAAAGAAAGTTTACCATATGCAGCCAAATTAACAATGACAACAACAATAAAACTGCTAAGCTTTTGCGTTTTGTTGACGGAAGTCGAAACTCTTGACAGCACGTTTGTAGTGAGTACATCTGTACACAGAAAAAAAAACTCTCTTTCTGGCTCTCAGTACAAAAAAGTAGTTCAAATCAAGGCGATCTGATTTTTAAAATGATTTGTTGATTTTTAACATCATTTTTTAATCCTAAGTTATTCTTTAAACTATTAATATTTTAATCATTTTATAGTCTTTTGTCTTTGTTTAATAAATGTGTCAAATTTTAAATATTTACCAAAGCATACAAATAATATTAAACATACATCATTTTACTTCTCAATTTTTTCCTTAATTGATTAATTTGCAGACTTCGAGACAAACTGTATTTATAAACAGCATCCCCAACTATATTCCCAACATAAATGTTGGTCAATTAATGTAATTAATTAACGTTAATACTAGTTTTAATTGAAATTAACGCCTGCTAAATACAAGCTTTTTTCTGTGTACGTTGTCAGGTCGCCGGCCCCCTCTTCCTAAAAATTCGAAGACGAAAAAAAAACCGACCTTTGTTGTTGCTGTTTAGCGCCTCAGTCATGTTCAGCTTTGGCCCCAAATTCACTCTTTCGGCCCGATCATTGGCTTTGGCTCCAAGCTCGGTTCTTCAACTTTCATTCCATAGCTGTTTGGCTTTTTAATTTGCATTTTACGAGCACACCTAAGCGCGTTCTGCCTCTCTCCATCTATATATCTCACTCACAAGAGCCGAGACGGCGTCTTTATTTCGGCAGGTAGCATCTGCTTAATTAATTTCAATGTTTACACAATTGCGATTCGAGTGGCTTGGCCCTGCGGAGTCAGAGTGCAGCTTGCGGTGCAAATATACATAAATCCGGAGCCACACAATGGTTTTCGCTTGATAAGCCCGGCTAACGAACAAAATTGCTGGGCAAACACAATAAGTGCCCGGCTAAGAGGCAGACAAATTAAGCTGTGAGGTATAACTACGGATATGGAGAACTTTGATTGCTCTTTCTAGGGGCTCTATAGGGTAACTAATAATGGTGGAGTTATAGAAAAATCAGCATTACTTTTTCTTGAATAAAACCTAGACTTTAAGTTTCAGAAATATATTATAAATATTCAATAAGATATTCTGAGGAATAACATAGATAGATAGATAGATCACCGAAACACTTTGGAACCTCAAGAAATAAAAGAGAAGATTTTTTTGATTTAATTATTCACTATTCAGAAAAGCACTTACATATTTCAATAAGCATTAAAAATAGTACAAAATTTGAAGTCAAATTCTGTGATTTTGAAACACACGCGAGAGATTCTTGATTCCGGAAACGTATATCTACCGAAACCATTCCCAAATCGAAAACCTACAACAAATCAGTTTTCGCAAACCCAGCGTGTTCCCAAAACCTATTAATCTCAAAAATAATAACTAATCCGACATACCCTGCACTTAAAAGTCAGTCCGAAATCTTTTGCTGACTCAGTTTGAGTGCTGTCGCAAAGTGCACTCGAGGCGAATTGACTCGCCAATATTGATAATTGCCCCGGCTACGGGCTCCGACTAATGGTTAGCATTAACCTGACCAGTGACGAACCCGAATCGGGTTCCTTATCAGGCCGTGAACTTTGCCCGCCATAGAAACGTCGAAAATCTCCGCGGAAATCGATTGCTTATCTCGAACAATAATAATTCCCTTTCCAGAGACATGCTGGGCACATTGCTGTGGATATTTTTCGTGGGCCTGCTCCTCTGCGCGTTCCTCTTCTCGAAGACGACAAAGGAGTTCCCCAAGTCCTGGTTCGAGTGGAAGACGGAGTTCCGCTACCAGTACCTCGGGATCGTGGGCCTCATTCACGATGCTCAGCATGCGGCGCGGGATCGAGTGGGTAAGTGAATCATTCGCCGGCAAAGATGCTTATCCCAACCGCTAATTGTCGACATTATCTATTAAGCACTTTATAAGCAACCGGATCGCATGGCCGTCATCACGGGTGGAAATCGTGGCATCGGTCTGCGGATCGTGGAGAAGCTGCTGGCCTGCGACATGACGGTGGTCATGGGTGAGTTGACTGGACAACAGCAACAGTCGCTGCTTGTTTGGATTTCGGCCCAGGCCGTAAATCGTTAGCCCGTGATTATTAATTCCGCAAACATTTGCCGCGACCACTTTGTATGCACTTCAGGGCACGTGCCCGGAATAAAATCCGAATGCAAATTGGCTAAGTAATCGAATTCCCGATCCGATCATCGAAATGCAGATCCATCTGCAGCTTGTCTGGGCTTGATCTGGAAAACGTGATCCAAACTCATGAAATTATTAGGCAACCAAGTCGCGTTGTGCGTTTTCTGGGTAGTTATATACTCGTAGATAAGAGTTTGTTGACCCTTCAATATATATAGATATAAATATCTTATTCAAAGTTTACATAGTCGGGAAGTTTTTCTGAGTCTAAGATCTTTTAAAAAGTGGTTTATATTTTGTGTAAGATTGTAACACATATTTTTTATATAGATTCAATTTAAACGTTTGCTTAAAAATAATTGTTTACCATAAATAATTTTCGTAGCTTTAACAGCATACTTAGTTAACAGTCTGCTGTTAGTTTCTACATCGATCATTTGTATGTTATCCAAAATTCATGTAGAGTTATAGTGTTCTTCTAATGGCCACCAGGTGGCGCCAACAGTTAATGTATGAGAATAATGGGGAATTGAATTATGTTAAATAAATCAAAAACCTTTACATATAGTTTAATCATTTTAATTATTTAATATAGGAATTAAAAATGTTGTTAAAATAATGATATTAATTGCCAGGAAAATGTTTGGTATAAAAAATAATAATCGAATAGGTTTTTTCATATATTACAGTTGAAAACTATTACTTAATATTCGCATTAACAATATTTTATTTATATGCTCCCTTAGGTGTACGCGATCCTCGTAGTGCCGAAGCCGCCGTGGCATCTGTGGTGGATCTGAATGCAACCAAAGGCAAACTCATCTGCGAGCAACTGGACGTTGGGGATATGAAATCAGTGAAGGCCTTCGCGCAGTTGATCAAGGAGAGGTACACGAAGATCGATCTGCTGCTGAACAATGCTGGCATTATGTTCGCACCCTTTAAACTCACCGCCGATGGCTACGAGTCGCACTTTGCTACCAATTACCTGGGCCACTTCCTGCTTACCCATCTGCTGATGCCTAAATTAAGAGCCGCTGGCAAGGAGGGAAAGAATTCCAGGATTGTGAATGTCAGCTCCTGCGTGAATCTCATTGGACGCATCAACTATAAGGATATCAACGGAGAGTGAGTTGCGCAATGAAATTATGAAAACACATATTCTTTAACTCCTAATTATCTTTCAAAGGAAACACTACTACCCCGGAACAGCCTACAGTCAGTCAAAGCTCGCCCAGATTTTGTTCACCCGCCACCTGCAATCGGTGCTGGATGCGGAAAAGTCGCATGTGCAGGTCAATGTGGTGCATCCGGGCATTGTGGACACCGATCTCTTCGAGCACTCGGCCACCACATCGGTGCCCATGTTTAAGAAGCTCTTCTTTAAGACGCCCGAACGGGGATCCCGCACCGTGGTCTTTGCTGCCATTGATCCCTCCGTGGAGGGTCAGGGAGGCACATATCTGAGCAACGGAGGCAAGGGTCCCTTCCATACGGACGCCAAGAAGCCGGCCAAGTGCGAGCAGCTCTTCCAGTTCTCCTGCGACCTGCTGAAGATCAAACAGTACGGCAACGGCGAACTCTGAAGAACTCCCCCAACTCCCCCAACTATTCCAACTTCCCAACATTCCCCACTCAACTGGTGCAACGTACTTTTCTAGAATCCTTAACTTTGTTTGTAAATCGATTTCTTGTATGGCTTGTATAAAACACAAATTTTTATATACGAACGCAGGTGTTCTACGAGTATGTCCAGATCCTACTAGGAACCGCCGATGCTAATCTGCGGAAATTGCTGTGCCAGCTTTTAATTAACTTGTCTTCGCTTGATACCCATCAGCTGGCAGAGAATGCAATTAAAAGTGCTGCAGAAACCCCAAATGCACTCAGCAGTTGGCGGCGGCAGCTTGAAAGGCCAGCAAAATCGGTTATATGTCAAATTTGGCAAAACAAAAAAAAACAAAAACAAAAAAAGAAGAGAAAAAACAGCAAACAATTTAATTTTGTGCGCCTCCTCAAACAATGAGCGATTAACATTCAACATTTCGGAGGAATTTTAATCGACTTCAGTTACGGGCGGGATATGGGCAAACAGACGGGAAAGGGAGGCAGTTACTCAGGTTCAGGTAGGTGGATCACCCAACAACAGCAACTGGCAACTCGGCTGTCACTTAAGCGAGCTGAGCTTTCGATGCGAACCACGACACGAGACGAACAAAAAGGAAAAAAAAGAAACAATCTCATATTTAATGCATATCCAAAAGAGTCTATCGCCGGATTGAGATAGACCCGGCGATAACTCAATGTGTGAAGCTGCCGATGCGGTGGGCGCTGTCGTCAATCAAAAGCGATGGCGGCCCAGATTCCCAGGCTGTCTGTTTTGCGCCGAGTGGAAGCCCAAATGAACTCATCTTCGGCTCTTTTTTTATCGGTTGCATGTTCGGCGGGCATTAGCAGCTTGATTGGATCTTTTTCAAAATTCTAGGAAATGTAACCCTTGAAAGCGAAGGTTTTTTCTAAAATTTATAAGCTTATTCTGATTGAAAATAATTACAATTTATTAGAAAAATAATTGAATTTGTATAAAATAAAATTTATATATTCAATTACTTATATTTTAATTAAAAACAAAACTTTTTTTTATTATTTTCCTAGCCTGGCAACAAATAAAACATGTTATTCACTCAACTCGAACCATAACCCCCTTCAAAATAATCACAAATAATTATTTGTAATACCTTTCCATTAAGTTGACTTTATTTCCACTCACCTGAGCACCCAATGACCATTTGGGGTGATTCAGTAGAAGCCAAATCCACCAGCCATTGTGGCACTCCAAGCCACTTTCAACGAGATTCTTGGCTGGGTCCGGCTTCAGCTTCAGTTTCAATTTCAATTTCGGTTGCATCTCCGGCTACGGCTGCCACAATCCAATTAACCTTTTGACATTTCGCGACAGGCCGACAAGGCGACAGACAGAGAGCGACCAAGACTTCTTAGCCACTTGGCAATGGCTAATGACCACGCGTAAATCAAATAAACTTGGATGCAGTTGCCGGTTTATGCGGATGCAACCGATCGCCGAGCACTGGCTGTAATTAAAACACTCAACGTGCCTCACCTGACAGCCTCAAACGGAGCGCCGGCAGCTGTGGCACAGCAAAAAAATATAGGATTAAATATATATTTGGGTTATAAAAGAAATATAAACAAAAATTTAACAAAATTAAACTTTTAAAATGAGTTTTAATCAAAGATAAGTGAGTTTTCCAAGCAAATTTATTTTTGTTTCAAGAAATGTACAAAGTACTTTATATTTGTATAACAATATTTTAACTAGATAAACTTGTTGAATTTTTGTGAAATTAAAACTTTATATTGGGTTCTATGTTGTTTATAAATTAATTTAAATTTCTCCAGCCTTAGCAAACTTTATTTACAGTGTAATATCAGGCTTAATAAACTCATTGGATAGCCTGGCACCAATGTGCATTTGTGATTGTGCGGATTGTGCATTCTTCATTTTAGTTATGGCTTACTTTTGACACCTGGCCGAGGAAGTTTTCGGAAGAGCTACCGCTGCTACTGCTGCTGTTGTTGCATCCACAACGCCCACAGCAGCAATTTTGTCTGGATCTTGCCACATCGTTTAATTTCCACACGCTTCTAAAACGGCTAACGGAGCATAACAATGGTTGTAAGAGGGGGAGCATAGGGGTGGTGGGACGGCAGTTGGGGGTGGTAGCAGGTGGTGGGAGGAGTGGGAGGTGGTTTGGTTACAGGTGGGTTGAGGTGGGCTGCCCACACGCGCGATGTGCCGGTTGCTGTGGATGGAAAACGTGAGCACATGCGTCGATGGCGTGGGCGCCATAAATCACCTCATGATTAATGCACATACAAAACTCTTGGCCAAAACAAGAAGAAGAGACCAAGACGGCGACTGAGACTGAGTAGTTGTTGTGAACTTAATTGGAGCAGCAAATTGTTGCTAAGAATCCGCCGCCAGCGGAGTGCAAGAAAATTGCCGCTGCTTCTTTTGTTCGGCATTTGCATGCGAAGTGAAAAGCTGGGAAAAAATTTAAATAAAAAGCACATTATGTGGGAGAGCAGCAGGGGTTGGTCAAGCAGATTAAGAAACTCTGGACAAATTAATGGCCAGAAGAGCAGCCGAAGAGATCTGCAGCGGCTAAGTGTAGATCCGCTTGGGAATGTTGCGGTTAAGCGAGTGGGAGCGACCCCAGCGACCAGGCGAATCCACGCTGTGAATTTGAATTGCGAATAACTAGGATGATGGATTTGAGTGAGATAATTATATTGCCGCGTTTAACTGGCCGCTGAGCAATAAAGATCGGACCAAAGTGTTGTTTAATTTTATGATCTCTAATTGCCATCATGGGGCTAATTGGAATTCCTAGTTTGACCATAGTTCAACAAATGTTCAGCTAAGCTAAAGCAGAAGATCCATCTACATATATGGTTGTACATGAACATAAAGAGTTTCATTTGATTAAACATAATAAAAAATACAATTAAAACAAAAACAGCTGAAAAAATAAGTTGTTTATGCTTTATTAGAACATAGCAACATATACTTGTATATATGACCTTAGAAAATCCTTGCCTTAAAACCTACCATGAAAATCGCGCATACGCACCGTTGTCAGCTAACATTTCCCTTGTTTCCTCCGTTTCTCTCGCTTCTTTGGCCAAATTATCATGCATAATTACTTTGAAAGGTGATCAATCAATCCGACCCTTGCCAATTTGCATATTGACACCTTCCGCCCCGCCCCCCGCGACACGCTTCGAAATCGTTTTGCGGATTTATTTTTGGAAGCACTCCAACAAAAACAAAAAAAAAATGCCGCCTTGTGAGAAAGAAACAATGAAGTACTATCCTATACATACTGATATTCGCATTATTTTCATGCCCTTTGGCGCCACTTTGATGTGGTTTAGGTGATCATGAAGGTGGTGTGGTGTGGTGCTGGCCCATTTAGCGCTCCATTATTATGGTTGTGTGGCCCACAAAGGCCAAGAGCCAAAGAAATTTGCCATCGAGCCCATTGAGCTGCTGGGCTCAAGTGTAATTTATCGTAAGTATTTACACAGCTCAAGATCTTGGATAGATCTTTGAAGAGACGCCACTCGAGGCTCGGGCAGCAGCGCCTCTGTTTCTGTAAATGAAACTCCGATTTCCTAAACAAATAAATCGCATAAATACATTTTATATAATTTATTAATTGACTTAAAAGGTCAACTCTTGGATGTTTTCAGCTTGGTTAGCTGATATATTGACAGGAGAAAAGGAGGCTACAGTGGCACCAACTCACCGACTGACACACAGGTCAGACATCAATTACCTCCACCAATTGTTATGATGTTTGTCTATTGCATAAACCAGAAAAAAAAAATTTGTTTATGACCAACTGACAGGCGGCTCTCCAACGACCTTGTGTGCGCCGAAAAAACTGTATCAAGTAGCAGCAGGAAATTGGGTGACGACGCTCCTCCGCTCCTCTGCTCCTCTGCTCCTCCAGCAGTCGCTGCATTTCGTAGATAAAAGTGAATGTTTATGATACTTCAGATCGCTTCGAACTCTTGTGGTAACAGCCACAGCAACTCCCAACAACAAAGAAGACACACGAGCTCCTCTGAATTTGGGATTGGAATTGAATTGGTTTTCGGGCTTGGGTATAGGTTTGGGTTTGGGTTTTGGTCTTCTGTTTTGTTTTGGGGCCGCGATTACGCAGCTATGAAAATACTCTTGATACTCGAGTATGGAGAGCGAAATGCGAGCAGCAGTTGGAACGCGGTTAGAAAGTGAGCAAAGACCCTTCCCTGGGCTCCCACCAGCCACACAATTGTTTCCAACTCATTTGGATACTTTAATTAAGTAAGCTGCCACTTACGCAACACCAGTTTGTGTTCACCTAATTGATCCCACTGTTGTAATTGTTATTATTTTGTTATTGTTCAATTCGATTGATTTGGGTTACCGTTTGCTAAATGTGTGAGTATATGGGAAAAAATTAAATTTTTATTAATATTCCTAAACTCATTAAAACCAATAATTGCCTATTAAATTTTAAACTAATAAAAATATTCTACTGGTTAGTCGCTTAATTAAATGGAAACACATCAAAGAGCCTCGAATCTGTTTCAAGGATTACTATTTTTTCAGCTGGCCATATTCCTCTTCTGCCTAATGGTTGCCTAATTCTGCCCCATCATGGCCACAATTATGCGCGATGTGCCAATGATGGGCAAAGCCTGCACCAGCGGAGGAGGAGGAGGGCTCCTGATCCGAACCCATTGTTGGATCGGTGGGTGCCAATTAAACTGCTATTTAGTGCCCAGTACTGAGGGGCTCCAGTACCGCTCTAATCTTATTTATGCTTATTGATTCCTTGTCAGCCTTTTATTGCCAGCGGAAAGATCTTCGACGGCGTCGGTGGCGGTGGCAGGTGGAGAGCTGAGCCAAGTCGACTGGGTTGTGAAAGAACAGCCAGCCGAGCCACTGCTAAATAAAAGACTTTTCGCAATAGCCCCCAAAAATCGTTACGAAAATTCTGCCAACTGCTAGTCGAAGACTCGAAAGATTTTTCATTTAGCAAAAATCATATGTCAAACACTCAACAAATAGGCAACAACGTTGCCTGCCGCATTCAGCACATTCAGCACATTCACCTGCCTCGAAACTGAGCCAAGATTGCTTCCTAAGCTTCCTTCTGGCTGTCGGCCCAGCTCAGACTCAAAACTCAAAACTCTGGCTTCATAATTAATCTGCTTTGGCGTCTCATTTTTGTGTATGTAATTTTTTCCCCCATCATTCTTATTTTTGTTTCTGTGTTTTGCGTGTTGCAGCAATGTAAAGTGGAGTCGCACTCGGAGTCCCCCGACTTGTGATTACTAGTCGAAGATGAAGCCCGAAATTGCATTGGCGCTTGCTTTAATAGATAGATAGATAGATGGATGCTTTCAAGTCAGTCTCAGCCTCAGCCTCTGTCTCTGAGTTGATTTTTCATATTATTTAAAGGTTTTTGTTTTTGTTGGTGGCATGCCACTCGAGCAGAAGCGGCGCCCCAGACAACGGCAGACAGCAATTCGGTTTACATTTGGCATCTTTGAGACACACTTGCACATATTTGCCGTTTGCCGTCTGTTTGCCTCTTTCGGGGATTTCAAGGGGCAGGGAGGAAGTGGGAGGCCATTCCGCCATTCCGAAGACCATTTAGCCAAGAACCTTGTTAAGAACTTTTTGTAATCTATCTCATTTGCAAGCAAACCGTCTGATTCATTGACTGAGATAAAAGACGCTATTTGTTCAACTGACATTTTCACACAGAAGCCAACAAGTTTAGGGTTTCGACTTTGCGTCGACTTCGAGGTCGGAGGAATGATTGAATGTCTCTCAGCGCTGATCGAGTGCCAGGCAAAGGCCAAAAAAAAGGGGAGCATTTCGCAGTGCGAACTTCGGAGTTTCTACCTGAATGGAGTTTGGAATATAGTGGGGCTTATAATAAAACTTATCGGTATTGTTGTATATAACAAACAAAGTGTTGGTTACACATTTCCGGTTTTGTTTGTTTATCTTTCTTATATTTAAATATCTAAATATTTATCAATCTTGCAAAGTTGTGAAACATTTTTTTTTATGAAGCAGAAAAGTGCAGCAAAAATATTGAAATATTTCTAAGAAAATTTCCTCCTCATGGCCTCCCCTGTAAAATTATTTCACACAGTTTTTTAGGCCTCCACCCGATTGTAAATCCACCACAAAAAATTACCCCCTCTCTGACTATAAATAATATGCAGGGTAATACGTGCATATCTAATTAGCCCAGCGAACTTCACATTCTAAAAAAATATCTGTAGCAGCAGCAGCAGCAGCTATAAAGAAGCGATTTTTGGGGGGCCATAAGACAGAAACCCATGTAGACAGACGACCCACAAGACGGCCCACAACATCCCACTGCAACTTGCAACTTGCAACTTGGCGAGCATCTGCCACAAGCAACTGCAAGAAGCGATTGCAGTGCCGCATCACGTTGTTGTGACTGGCAGAGCCATCAAATTGTAACAATTTTTCACCTGTCGTCTGGGGCTGTGTGCATGATTATTATTACATCAGTAGAAAATCATAAATTCCGAAATTCGTGAGGCACAGATGCGTTGCAAAACAACCCCAACCCCATCCCCATCCCCGTCCTCGACTCATCCTCGGCACCCACACAAAGACTCACTCCCTCTCACACAGATACGAAAATCAAGGAAGCGAATTCACTGCTCCTCACAATGCGTTTGATTTATGCCTCAAATTGTGGCATCATTTTGTCAGAGTTTATTGAATTCGATGGCGAATCAATTGCACAGATAAGTACTAAGTACGATTTTTGACTTTCCCCGCTTTGGCCAAATGCCAAAGGAATTTATTCACATTAAATTGTAATTATGGCCATCTCTTGGGGTATTAAAAGCAGTCCGCAATTTTGTTCAAGTACGAGTGTCTTGTATCTAGTATTTTCGGACGGCTCTACGTTGGTCAAGGTTGCTCCTCTTATCGCTGATTTGCTGCCACTTTTTGCAATGATGTCCAAAAGACTAGGACCACAACTAATCGACTTTTGAGGCCAAGCAATTAATTTTCGGCGAAACAATTGCTCCAATGATGAGGGCGATCTCCGAAGGGGATCAATTCATTTCAAATTGCTTTCCGCTCCACAAAAGGCAAGTGCAAAGCTTTTAACTGGGTTTTTGTGTTGGCCCAAGTCGTGATTAGGAGGTGGAACATTGGTAAACAATTGCAGATTTTTAGTATTCCATTTTACTAGTATAGAACTGTAACTTTGTTCATTATTGATTTATGGAGCATTAAAAAGTTTTAGTAACACATTTACTTTCGATAGAAGTATCCTTGAGTGGGGATTTTTGAGCTTTAAAAATAAGTATTTATATTTTATTTTTAACTTATATTTTTTTTGCGATCTTAAGAGCGTGCGAACCCCTCTCCATATTTCCCAATTACATGGCTCGGGGGCAATTGCTCGGCTTGCCACAAAGCATTCATTATCAGGCAACTTATTATTAATTGTTTTCGGATAGATTGTTCAGCATTCGGTGACATGCAAAACAAGAAAGGATGCGCCTTGACATTTGATACCAGCAGATGAAGATCGACGATCGACGATCGCTCGGCTAATGGTGATAATGATCGATCGATCGATAGATCGGTAGATCGGTGGAAAGACTCCCCCACTCAAATGCGGATCTCTTTTGGATCCCGCAAATTGCATTCGTGATAATGACAGCCTCGTCACTTCACATGCCAATCGAAAACATTCCCCAGCATCCGAGCATCCGAGCGAGCCAGTTCCAAAGCAAATGACATGAATTATGTTATGGGGGATTGCAGCTCCCACAATTTCCACAATAACAGCTGCCACTGTTAATGCCCATAACGAGACGTGTTCTCGGTGGTGGTAAAAGTGGGTCCAGCTCAGGTGGCTCAGTTTCGTTCAGCTGTGACCTGTACCGACCCACTGATCCACTGATCCACCACCACCGCCGCTGCTGCCCAATCTTGCACAATCATCTGCATTCGACTGACAAGTTGGCTGAAATCGAAAGTGTTTTTTTTTTTTCGGTCCCCTCCACTTCAGAGGCTGCTGCTGCTGCTGGCTCTGCAGAGATGGAGCTCCGGTGGTGCTCGGAGCATAGTAAGATTCCACAATCATTTTTCTTGTTTCCCTTCGGCGCCTCACTCGATGATGCTCTTTATTAAAGTTTTCAGTGCCTTGTAGTTGGGGGGCTGTTATGGTTATCGTTGTTGGTTTTTAATTGTTTTATAAGCAACAGCAGAAGATCTACAGTGGGGAAGAGTAGCATCCGAATGGATAAATATTATTTGGAACTTAAAAAGGTTGGCTTTTTGTCCCCCTTTCTCTATAAATTTGTATGTAAATGTAAATTTATTATCAGAATATTTTATATTTAATTACGAAACCCAGACTATTTTGAGATATTTCTTAAATATTACATTTCAATGTTTGTTCAATAGTATATAAATGAGCAGCTGGCCTGAAAGTAATAGATACTGTATTTGAGTACCATACATCTCCCAGATACCCAACCCAGTTTTAATGTATCTAAGATTCACCCTACCCCAACCACTGTGCCCATCCGTCTTGAAGTTCAATCTAAATGAATTACAGCCAAAATCATATTTGCTGGCCCGTTCCAGCGTGTCAGAGTTTCAAAGTCAATGCTGTGTGTGTGCTAAGGATGAGGTTGCCGAGGTTCAGTGCCATGGATAGCCCAACCTTCTTCTCTGTTCGCTCCGATCAGACGGAGTTCGCTGACAAAGGCGGAAGTTCGATCGAAGAGCCCATCGATATGGAAACGTGTGAGAATCCACAGAGAAGCCACATTTTTGTTTGCCCAGCATATTTCTATTAATATGTGCGCTGATTCAGTTTTTGGGAACGGAGAGCTCATCAGAGCAACCAACAACTAATTGGTGCGGTGTGGGTAGGCCCGCAGAAAGTGCCAATCAAAAGCAGGTTGACCCCCACGCAAGAGGATGTAGCCGGATCCGGAGCTCGAGTTCTTACAAGTGGCGTCGAGTTGATCCACACGTAGCCGAGCGTTTGGCAAGCGGATTAGTGGCGAGCTTTAGCAGATTATCTCTCTGTGCAATCTGCGTCCATGACCAGAGACAATGGACCATCAGTGGATGGTCCATACCATGCCAAACAATGACCTGTTCAGAAACAAACCGCAGAAACACCTCCCCCCCTTCCCCTCCCCCAACCGATGGGGCACGCACTCGTCGAACGTTCTCCTATTGATTTTCGGCCATCTAATGTGGCTCAGAGAGCAAGACTATTTTATGGGGGGGGGCCGGGGTTGTGCAACCCAAAATAATGACAGACAATCACCGAACAAAAGGCAAATTTTTCGGTAGCTCCAACGCCATCATTTGCTGCCTTGGCTGACAGTGGGAACCACTTTTATGACCGCTGGGGCCGTAAATAAATCACAGGACCATGCTCCCATCGCCCACAAAATGCAATGTTTAGTCACTACCTTTTATTTGCTTAGACCAGGTTAATGGGGGTACACTTCAAAAAATAGTTTAATCTGGGTGATTCATTTTCCTTTGTTTCTGGAGAGAAACTAGTACAAGATTAATAAGTTGTTTATTTACCTAAGTTTTATGTAATAGCAAAAGAATTTAAAAGAATGATCAAGTGAAAATATGAAATTAATTAGTTGTAAAGAAAATATAAATAAACATATATTTATTTTCATTTTGAAAGGCTTTCCAATTCATTGGAACACATGTACATATTTTAACTTAAACAAATAGTTTAAAATAACTTAAATAACATAATTATATATTCTTTCAAAAAGATTGTCATATTATTTTGCTTTATATTCTGGAGAAGAATTTCTTAACGATTGTAAAATTATCACCAATATAGAATAAATTATTTGTAAAGAATATGTAAAATTGCATTTATTATACTATAATTTTTCAAAATGTACAACTTTAAATAGAACTTCCTGGAACATTTTCTTGCAGTGCCACACATCAATCATCGCTAGCATCCCGCCTGCCGCTGATTGAGCACCTTTAGAATGCATCTACCATGGTTGTGCCCAGCTCCTTCATCGTCTGCCCCGCCATTCTGTTTCAAGTTTAATTGCTTCGCATACGTTTTAATTATGCCGAGTGCTTCGAGATGTGAGACCCAAAAGCTAGTCGGGCTCCTCCACTGAATGGAGCACTCGCAGTAACTAATTTGGCAATTTGGCCAACTGCAAGAGTGCGCCAATGGTTGGTTGAGTGTACGAGTGTAATTACTTTATGGAGTGCAGTGTGAATGCGTCTTTTATGACAGCAATTGAAGAGCAGAGCGCGGATCGAGATCGAGTCCATCGCTCAAATGCCAGAGGTGAGCGGAGCGAGTCTGCAGAGGATGAGTGCCGAAGATTCCCAAGATGCAGCGACCTTCGCATGGTTGAGAGGAGTGACAAAAATATGCTAGTTTTATGGAATGTTATCCGTGGAGGAAGTTTATGAATGGGAATGTGCATGGATGTGATTTTGCTGGTTCCTCAGCTAAATTAATTAAGAAGTGGCTAAGAATTCAATGTCATTTGATTTTTATCAAATTAAAGTTGCATATTTGCATTTCGAAATATTATATATTTGTTTCAGTTAATTGGTTCTTAAGAGGGTTTCGTTAATTTAATTGCATTTATAAATATATTTGATTAGCTGAATAAATCAAAAGTGATTATTTTGTATCAAGCTGAGTGTGCATAATCATCTGATTGAATTAAAATTTAACTTTAATTAAGGCGACTCATCAGACGAATTATCAGAATGCTAGCCACTTATTTCCTTATATCCGCCCCTATTAAACTAAACCCACTCCCAGCTCACTCACATCATCCAATCACCTCAGATTCAGTTCAAAATGTCAAAGTTTGGCAATTTAGTGTGTGAGTCAAGCGACTTTTACTCCGATTCTGGCTGAGATTCGGCGGCCTTCGCGTCGGGGCGAAGAATGCAGCCAGCGTGCGAAGAACAGCTCCAAACTCGGAGCCATCAGAAATCGCTCTCCAACGATCATCTCACACTGAGTGCTTCGATATTTCAGAGTGCGGCGCAATTTACATCAAAAGATGCCTTAATTGATTCTGTCCGCCGGCCTGTGATTCCATCTGTCCACCTGTCTGGGGGGCATTGCATCAGAAATTATCGTAGTTTCATTTAAATTGTTCGTCAGCGCACCACTCGTCAGCATTCTAGGTTACAAAACAAACACAGATACGGATCTGCGGCCACAGATACAGATACAGATACGGATTCCGATCGGAATCGGTTTCGGATAGTTGTAAGTATTTCAAGGTCCTCCCCTCTCCAAGCTCTAGAGCAGTCATCAAAAATTACAAATCGTCATTGTCTTCGTCTTGGCGCATCATCACCTGGCTGGGTGCCATTAGCTTCCCTCTCTTTCCTCCTGCCTATGTCTGTCTCTTTTTCCCACCGACTCCGACTCCCCTTCTCTGTCGTTCAATGTAAATTAGCCGATGCAGGAAATTAAATGATTTTTAATGTGCTGGAAAAATGATTACAAACGTAAAAACTCATGGAAATAACAAAAACAAAAACAATAAAAACAAGAAAGGAAGGCTAGCTTCGGTACCCGAAGCTTAGAATACCCTTGCAGACCAGTTGCCTTTAAACTGTTCGATTGATTGTATGGCAGCTATAGGATATAGTGATACGATCTTTGGTTTTTAAATTTCTAAAAAAGCTTTAATGTCTATGAAAACTGTTTTTCTCAAGAATGAATTAATTGTCTTGAAAAACACCAGAGTTATGCTCAATGACCCATTTTCTCCCATAGTTCCTATGGCAGCTATAGGATATAGTGGTCCGATTTAGATGAAACTTTCAGAATATGTTAAAATTGCTATTAAATAGAGTTTACCAAGAAATAAATAAATTATATATAAGAATGGCGAATTTATGGCACTTTTTCCCAATCGTTCCTATGGCAGCTATATGATGTAGTGTTCCGATTCCGGCCGTTCCGACTTATATACTAACTGCAACAGATTGAAGGGTCGGTGCAAAGTTTCAGCCCGATTACTTTAAAACTGAGAGACTAGTTTACATAGCAACCGACAGACGGACAGACGGACAGACAGACAGACGGACAGACAGACAGACAGACAGACGGACATGGCTAGATCGACTCGGCTGGTGATGCTGATCAAGAATATATATAGTTTATAGGGTCGGAAATGTCTCCTTCACTGCGTTACAAACTTCTGGTCAAAATTATAATACCCTCTGCAAGGGTATAAAAAAGATGCTGAAAACCGAAAAACAGATTTCAAGTTGTTCATGGAGTGCTATTGAATATGAATTTCAGTTTTGCCCGAGAAGGGAGTGGAGTGGAGTAAGGAATGCGGCAAATAACGAAGTTTTATTTAATTGTTTTGTTTACAATTCAAAAAACTCACAAACAAATTGTACTATTAGGAAGTTTACCTCACTCTGTTATAGTTTTATTATTTGGGTTTATTTGCAATTTTCGCAGTTTGCATATTTGCAAACATAATAATTCGAAATGATCTTGGCAATTACAAAAGGTTTGCGAGTTTATCTCTAATTTAGTTTTATTGTGGTCTGTGGCAAGGTCGCAATATTACTTGCAGAAAAAAACTTTGCGGAATTCGCAGGGAGGAAGCAACGGACAGCTACGAGGAGGGAACTCCCTCCCCCCTTAATAGTCGAATCCCCGCGGGAATTAATTCCCATCTCATTTAGGGCGGGGCTTCGTCTGGCCTTTGAATTTCCAACTCATAAACTTGGCATTATCGAATGTGAAAGTCAGCTCGTGCCAAATGGCATAATAATGAGCGCTATAACAAAATGCCTGCCAAAAGGTAAAATCAACAATTATTTGCCATGGATTCGATCCAATTGACCAAAAGAAATATTTGCAGATCGTGATGAATGCTACGCCCACTGTTTGATTGAACATTGAATATGGCAATAATAATATTGAGTTACTTTTCCCCCTTGTCAAGTATTGTGTTTCAAGCACTTTTCAAGAGTTCAAGAGTTTCTTTGTGTTATGCAATCGACTTTTCAATGGGATAAGCAAATATTCAAAACTATTAAATAATAGGCTTGGAAATTTGTATTTACAGGAAATAAAGAAATAAATAAGGGTTTTTGTTCGGAGAGTGAATTTGAAGTAACTAAATATTGGCATCACTGTTAAAAGAGTTATTTAAAAATCATAAGAGGTTTTCATTAAAATGAATTTTGAAGAGATATTCTATTTACTACAAAATTGTAAAATTAAATAGTTAAAAATCACTGCTGAAACTAAACACTCTACTTATTCAACACATAACATTTCCATTTCCCATTCCTTAAACATCTTAAACCATTGCAAATGGACAAATTAAATTTCCATAATCCCATAGATTTTCTGGCACTTAATCGTATCTCTTTCCCACTAAGATAAGCTATCTGAGAATTCGCTTTAAAATGCAATTTCCACCACCAAGCTCACATCTCAATTGCAGCTTATCCGACTCGAATCCATGTCATCGCCAATCAAAAAACTGCCGCATCTGTGAACTCTGGGCCATAATCCAGCTCATTAGCCGGGGTCCCCCCAAAAATAATGGTAACCACCGACAAAACCGAAGACAAAACCCAGCCACAGGCTCCCACGCACTAAGGGGAAACAGTTTGCGGCAGCATTGCCCAAAAGAGCTGCCACTGGGAGTCTGGCAGCAAGTTCGTTGCCAGAGTCTTTTGTTTGCCGAGGCTTCCGCAAGACTGAGGCTCGCGATCCGAGATGAAGATGCGTGGAGCAGTTGCCACCGCTCACTTCGCTGCTGCTGCTGCTGGTGCTGCCTCAGCCAGCGTCTCTGCCTGCCGCATGACTAATTCCATTACAAATAAGTGTTTCTGCTATTACACGAGCAACAGCAACAGAAACAGCGGCAACAAATGTTTATGGCTTGCAGCCAGCCGCAGGAGCGCCGCCCCACTCCCGCATCTCATTTGTTGGATGTCGCCGAAGAGCTCATCTCCTCCATTCCGCTCATTTGCCGAGCTCCGAACGAAGGCAGCTCGTCAAAATGTTTGGCGCTTTAATTTCAAAGTAACTAGTTTACTATAACAAACCCCCCTCCCGCCCCTCTCAACTCATCTCTTTCCAGATCGGGGATCGCAGATCGGAGAGCCATCGTCTCTTTGCATTATTTTGTAATGTTTTGAGTGTTCGCTCGGCTTTGGAACTCTTTAATTTTTTGTGTGTGTGTTTTTTTTTTGTGTTCGCCTCCCCGAAAAATTGAAATAACGAACTGAACAGCAAAAAAAAAAATCGGATTTTGGCGCGCAATTTTTCGAAGCCAACGTCGACGCCGCAGCTCTGGCCGCTGCTCATTTCAAATATAAATACTGGCCTACGAAATTGTTTCAGTATCACAATCAAGTCAACCATCTTCGTACGAAGAACCCAGCCAACAGAGCGAGTTTCGAAAACAGTTTTCGTGTGTGCCAAAATCCCAAACAAGTGACAACGCAAAATGAAGGTATATACAATCCAAACCAAAATCATTCCACGCTTCAAAAAACTGTCGAGTGTTAAGTGGTGTGTTTTGTGTACAAATGAGTTCTCCTTAAAGGATATGGGCCAGTCACATTGAAGGAAGTGTTAATGGTACAAAATATTAGGATCATAAAGGAATACCATCTAATGGTGTTGCATATAGGGATATCTCATAATTTCAAGGATATTAAGTATGAAAACTCCTTAAGAGTAATTATTCCAACTAAACAATCCTTAAATGAGATTTTTAATATAATCAATAATGATTTTTAGCTAGCTTCAATTAATCTTAAATGATTTCCTCATCTTGAAAACTCGATCAAGAAGTGCCAAAAACATGTGTTAATTTTCTCCCTTACACCAAATTCCTCCACTAGCCCTCATTTAAACACGAAGATTTTGGCAAACGATCGATCAATCAATTAAACAACTTATCAAGCTAATGAAGCCTTTATTGTTCCATCCCACACATCGGAAAGCGAAGATATGAAATATATATAAATATTTTAGCCGCAATCTAAAGTCAAGTTCAGTTGGGCGATTAATCAAGCGGCGCGCGGCCCGCATAATAAATTTCATAAGCTGCCATCATCGCGATGGTTGTTGGGGCTACTGAATTCGCTGGGACCTAAATCTTGGGGAGATTACGGAATTAGAACTCGACACCGCGGCTTGGGTTTTCCTGGGAAACAATTGCAGTTAGCGATCTTAGTAGTACTTCGTTTACAAGGGTGCGGGTACGGGTATCCAAACAAAAAAACAGTAGCAAAAGCGGCAGCTGCTGCCTCTTTGGTCATTTTGCAATGCATAAATTAGACAATCTTTTAAGTGGCGGAAGAAGAACAACTGGACATGCCCAAGTATGGCAGGCAGTCTGGAGATGACCAGGCGGCGATAAAAAAATAAGCAAAATAAATAAAAACCAGACAAAGGCGACGGCGAAGGCATTGCAAAGCGTAGCACTTGAACGCCAATGAAGCATGAAAGTCATCGACGGCCCTGTGCCTAAAGACTCGGATCTTTTGCAAAAGATTCGGAAATGTGCTGTTGTGCAAGCCTGCAAAAAAGATGTTCTCCCACAGGTTGCCTCAGCCACATGGCGTATACTTAACATTTCGCAAGCGCTAGATCAGCCCTTCACTTGCAGCTTAGCCAGATTCGATCCGCGCCGCCTCTCAGGGACCCAATTACCCACAGATTTGCATAAGCCCCCGACTAAATGCTATAAAGATGCTATGGGAAAGACAATGCTGATTCTATTGTCAGGCCGATCCCAGCACGAGCAGTTATGGTTATGAGAGTTTAATGAGCAGCCAAACAGTGGCCTCACAAAAGGGTACTTCACAGATTCACATGGGAAATTTCGGTCATGGGATCAGGGCGCTGGGGAACCCTCCAGTTCCCTGGGAGCCGTCAGCTCCAAGGGGACATCGTGGTTGCGGATGGCCGTCTGATGGATCCTGAAGCCATACAGCCTGCCAAATCATAATGAGGATAAAACTATTAAGAGAATAGAAACACCCAACCATCCCTCACCTGGGCACAAATTTCTGCTTGGCCCGTTTGGGTCGTGCATCTGGATTCACCATTAAGAGCATCTGCGGGAAACCAGTGCCAAAGAAGGCCCCATCCAAATTGGAGTGCCGCGCCGCCTTCGGGATGTAGACATCGTTGCACTTGGGGCAGAAGACCCGGACCATCTCCTCGCCGGGAGTGTCCGTCAGGCCGATGGGCAGTACAGGCTGTCGTTGGCAGAAGACGCGTGGACATGTGCCGAAGACTCCCTTCTGGTACTTCTCCATCATCAACTCGATACCGCGGTTGGTGAGGATATAGCGGGCATGGATCAGGCCATACAGCTTCTCGGCACTGGCCTCCAGTTCCGGCTCCGCGGGCTGATCCGAAGCCGAGCCCGAGTTGAGGTCAAGTATGACCTCCAGGGCATACCGGTAGTTGGTCACATTCGAGTCGAGGAAGTTGAGGTTGAACTTGTCGTGTATGTAGTCCTCCTCCACCTCGCAGAAGAACTCGTTCCCGCGCTGCTTGCAGAACCAATGGATCCAGGCAGTCTCCTCCGAGTCGGTCATCGCTCCAAACAAACCAAATCCCTTACTTCAGCGGCAATCCAACCATAGAGAGCACAACACTAAACTGCTAAAAACTTGCACAATTTCGTCAGCTATCCGAGTGTGTCTGGGCAAGGACATTTCGGGAGCAGCCTACTTAAACAAGTTTCCTTTTTTATTGCTTCCTTAGAAAATTGAATCCTTCTGTAATTCAAGGGATCTCAGCTGATTTAAATTTACAAATAATCAATTTAAAACCCTCTCATTCCCGCTAGTGCTTTACATCCATCGCCCTGCTCGTGTGCCTGGCCGCCTGGACCCATGCGGAACCGCCAGTGCCCCAGAACCAGTACCTGCCCCCCAACCAGTCGCCCCAGGCCCCGTCCAACAACTATCTGCCGCCCACGCAGGGCTTCCAGTCGCCCTCGAGCAACTACCTGCCCCCCCAGAGGACCAACGGCGGCGGTGGTGGAGGTGGTGGTGCGCCCAGCAACAGCTATGGTGCTCCCATTGCCTCGCCCCAGAGCCAGTACGGTGCTCCGGCGCTGACGGGTGCCATCTTCAAGGGACAGCAGGGCAACGGAAATGGCGGCTATGGAGGCGGTAATGGCAACAACGGATACGGACAGCAGCGGGAGGAGGAGCAGTACGGACCGGCCAAGTACGAGTTCAAGTACGATGTCCAGGACTACGAGTCGGGCAATGACTTCGGACACATGGAGTCCCGCGACGGAGATCTGGCCGTTGGCCGCTACTACGTCCTGCTGCCCGATGGTCGCAAGCAGATCGTGGAGTACGAGGCTGACCAGAACGGATATCGTCCCACCATCCGCTACGAGCAGGTGGGCAATGGCAATGGCAACGGAAACGGCAATGGCAACGGACGCAATGGCGGCGGCTACGACAGCAATGCGCAGCAGCAGGGCAAGTTCAACGGATATTAGAGGCGGACACGCGATGCAGGTCGACCCCGTAACTATACTCGTCTACTTCATGGGATCGCTGGCCGAGTATTAGGCGATGCACAATCGCCAGAGAGGCAGCGGTCGCAGTCAGTCTTCCTCTTCCTATCCACATCCTGCTCTGTTTAGTGGAACGGCCGCCATTTTGCCATAGACAGGCGCGTTCCTTTTTGTTTCAATTTCAATTTCCGTTTCCGTTTCCGTATACGTATATGTACCTCCTGTCTCTATGCCTGGAAACTTTGCCGTTTTGTTTTGTTTAAGCGCCTTCATTTTGTGTTAGTCCATGCACACACACAAGCACACATCCAACACAGACACAGACACACACACCCACACAACCACATGACCATTACGCATTCATACATACATGCATAAGGATTGTATTTAGTTTTTAAATGAAAAACGGAAAAATTCGAAAGTGAAACGAACCATATGAGATTTTTGTGTATATTTAATAATTATTAAATGAATAAAGAAGCATTTTTGTAAAAAACAAAGTCAAAAAATAACGCAAGAGGGGTTTTTATTTTCTCAACAAAATATTTATGGGATCTTAAATAGGATTTATATCAAAATTAAATGTTTTATAGAGTTAACTTTCAGTAAAACAGTTTTCAGTTTCGTATTTTTTGAGTGCAATACCTACTTCAAAACCCGCTCCAGCTGTCCTTGGTTATTGTATCTATAAACTGGATCCTTTAGCTCACCCAAAGTGGAGTAACTCAACTGGGCTGTGAAGTCATCATCTTCTCCTTTTTGCTGGGAGCTAAAGGTAACTCGCTGGAGCTTGTTATCCTTGGAGACGATGAAGTAACGACCCTCCGTGATGTTTGATTGCTGACCCTCAGCTGAATCAACTGGAGTCGAAGGCTCCTCTTCATCGGGATATATTATTTTGAAGCCCGGGTCAGGTGCACCATATTGATTAGCAGGACGGGAAACGGGCAGGATCTGCTCCTCGGGAACATCCAGCTGTTGAGGTGACAGATAGTTCCTTTCAGGTTTATCCACTGGATAGATCTGATGCACCCGCTGCCTGGTGATCTCCACACCGGAATTGGAGCGCACCGGAGGCTGATACTCGTTGGGTAAATTAAAGGGAATCCGCGGTTGCCAGCCAGAAGGGGCATAAGGAGCCCTACGTCCAACTGGTAGCTCTGGAGCACCGTGGATGGCGGCCAGTGAAGCGATTAGTATTATAATCTAAAGGAAACACATTTCAGAAATTGTTGTTAAAGGTAATGCCACTCGAAATCACACCTTAGCCAGCATTTTGACGAACGTCGCAATTGAAACTGCGGTGCAATGTTTGGCACTTGCGCATTTTATATTAAACAATTCGAACCGCTGCAATCTTTGTCATGCCGGACACGCACCTTGTTAGGCTGACATACATTGGACTGCATCTGTTCCATCTCAGGCAACATAGTCACGTATCCAGCCTACAAAAAGAAAAAGAATCGAGTGAAGATAACCTTGACTAGCAAAAAATTGGCAAAGGCTCAAATTTTGTTTTGACTAACAAAAGGTTTAACGGTCTCAAGTTTTACCTAAAAATACTTGCAAAAAGAGAGAGTGAAAGTTAATCATTATGGTGGGGTAAATAATTTTATTACTCAAGGAAGTAAAAATTATATATAATGAAATTTTCAAAAAATATTTGTTATTTCTAGGGTGACCATGTGAATACATAAAATACCACCACGTACGTTAATGATCATGGTATTTTTAGTATTTTAAACAATGTGGTCACACAACTTAGCACATTTTAAATGATTAGAGTGAGCAGTGAAAATGGTGTATAAAATTGATTTCATATATTGCAAGCCAATTAATCAATAAAATATATTAAAAGAACTACAGTTTCATTAATTATTTATGTCTGACTTTTTCAAATTCAGCTGAAGTTAAACCACATATGTACTAAATCTATCGATTCTCTGAATAGCACCGATAGCCATGTTATCGGCGTGTTGACATCGCCAGCTGCAATGGAATGTTGAGAAAAACTGAAACTTGACAAAACTATTTATTTATTTAGTTAAATCTGCACAATGACAGTGTTTCCTTGCTGAATGTTAGTTATTACCGTGCAAGTAACCAATGTCCATGTGTTTGCAATGCTTGGCTTTAAGTGAGAAGCGAAAAGTCAGTGAAGAAAATTCATAAACAAAGCCTACAGCGCGAGGGAGTCTCTGTTGACCACCATACATAGATAACGTCGCCCGGAATGGAACACTTTAATCCTCTTGGACGTTACCTTCGTTAAGATTATGTGCCAGTCTCTGCGGAGTGCGCAGGAAACCCCAAACAAACATGTGGCACAGTGGCTGCTTCCTAGCTGCGCTGCTCGCCCTGGCAGCGCTGGCCTCCAGTCAACAAGTTCCTCTGGCCCTGGCCAAAACCAACTCAAACTCCAACACAAACACTACTAGCAATGCCAACCAAGTGCCTACGGATGCGGGGGAGGAGAGTGTCTCGGGATTCATGCCCCTGCAGCAGTCGCCAGCGAGCGTCTTCTTCATCAACTACAACCAGCAGAATGCGATGCAGTTGCGCCACAGCATGGAGGGCAAGCTGCGGACCATACGCAATGTGGAGATGCGAGTGGCCAAGATCCAGGTGAGCTTATGACCCTTAAACCCCTTTGAAATTCACACTAATCCCTGTAATTCTTTCAGGAAATCTTCGACTCCATTCATTTCACCAGCGCCAATGGAGCAGCTCCAGCTCGCCCATCCCCAAACAATGATCCCCTACTGCAGCGGGATTTGCAGCTGTTCAGCAGCCGCTTGAGCAAGAAGCTGCAGAAGGCCACCCACGTGGTGCTGGAGCTGAGGGAGCTCTTCCGCTACAACCTCTCCAAGGTCCTGCAATACAGCTACGACGACGAGGATGAGGAGGCGGAGAGCGAGCTGGAGTTGGATATGGACTTGGAAGATCTGCACGGCAGGAACACGAACTCCCAGGCCAGCGATCACTTGCAGGTCTACCTGAACACCCAAATCGAGAGCTGCCAGCCCGAATATGACACTGAAATAGACGCAGCTGCCGCCTCATCTGCCACGCAGTCGGTTCACTACAACAAGCAACAGATTCAGATCCTAAACTACCTGAAGTCGGACGAGGTGCACGGCACTTTCCTGAATGAGAACAACGCCCGTTCCTTGGCTGTCAATGGCTACATATCGGATCAGTTACTGCAACTCAAGCGCAGGCTCAGCCAGAACGAAGCTGAGAACGCAAACACGAAGCCCAGCAGCGGCAACCACTTCAAGCATATCTACTTTCTGTCCAACTCCGATGGAGCACCTGCCAGCCTCCACTTTCGACAGCTTTATGTCTCAGCAATCAAGCAGAAGTTTGTGCTCCTGCTCATCGATGTAGGATCGGCTCTGAATTCCGAGTTACTAGACCTCACAAAGGGCTTCGGTAAGTACTTAGAGTCTTCGGAGTTGTAAAATTTAGATAATCTTTCCTTTATGTATTTGTAGTACACGAGATGCTCCAACTGCTGGAGGACACCGACCAAATCTCGCTGGTCACAGTCTCCAGCGAAGCGAACTTTATGTTCCTCGATGCCTTTCCCTCGAAGGCGGGACATGGCATTTACAGTGCCACTCGTGCCCACAAGGAGGAGATAGTCAATTATGTGAATAGTTTGAGCCGGACGCCAGCTCTCACCAATCACACCTTGGGATTCGAGTACTCCTTCGAGCTGCTCCATCGGTTGCAGCAATCGGGAATGATTAACCCGGCTGACCAGCCAGTGGAGTTCGTTTATGTAACGCGCGGACTCCTAACGAATCTATCCGATGCCATGGCCGTTCTCCGAGTGGTGGCCGACGGTCAAAGGCGCCTCAAGGCCCCGGTGATCATCAACACCTGTGCCGTGGTGCTGGACGAGAAGCGGATAATGTACGAGAAGCAATTCCTGAGCGATGTGGCCACCCAGAACTACACCAAGTACGAGATCGATGTGACCAGTTGGTGGCCCAGCGGTCAAGTGGCCTCCCAGTTGGCGGGTCGCTTCTTTGTGCTCAGCAAAACCCATGCGGAGACAGTGATTCCGCAAACTAGTTCGCGTATCTTTGGCCAGCTCTTCGCAGAGCGGTATCTGACGGATACGATGGAGGTGCATCCTCCCATTGTGGATGCAGATAGTGGAGGTGGGTCTGGAATAACTCTTAAGCTGTTCCCTTTCTAATCATTCTTCTTTCTGTAGATGTTCTCGTCTCCATTACGCATGCCATTCCTCCCTATGGCGTTGTGGGCGTCAACTTGTACCTGGCAGATCTGCTCGAGGATCTGCTCAACTATCCCAGTGCTGCCTCCAGCGCCAAGCAGGGCAGTGGCTATGCCTTCTTACTGGATCGCTCCACGGGCAACACTATAGCCCACCCGGCCTTTCCCCGCCCATTAATACAGCGGGAGACTTCGTATCCTGTGCATATTGCTTATCTAGAGAATGCCACAGACTTCTCAAGCCTAATACGAAAGCGATTGCTGCACGAGGAGCGGGGAAATGCAACCACGGATGTCTATGTGGGCAGGCAGAGGCTTTCCCGCACCTATCACTGGCAGTCCGTGCTGGGATTTTACGTGCTCTGCCTGGTGAGCAGTGGCTCCGATTCCCTGCGCAATGTTTCCACCGCGCAACGCTATAACCTGAAGGATACCGTTTCCAACTACGAGCCTGGTTACTTCGGCGAAAGCATGGATCTGTTGTACCACCGCTTGGACCTCGCCCAGGGAGGCAAGGTATTGCCCAAGACCTGCCGATACTTCAGGCAAATGGCCACAATGGGTAATTAAGAACGTTATTATTTGTTTTATTATAAATTGAATTAATACTATATCAAATAATTCCCTTGCAGATGCCCCCACGCTCTTTTTGAGTTCCGCTGCCTTCGAGTCCCCCTTCGGGTTCCTGCACAACAATCGCCTGAGCACTCAGCTGAAGCACGTGGAATCCATAATGGCCTACCTGAGATGGCCCATTCATAATGGACCATCCAGCGATCTGTTGGCCAATCCGGGACTGCGGCCCGGCATCCGGCATGAGGTGAATGTCCTCTACCAGGCGATGCTCCAGTTGCGACGAAGGCATCAAGATGCGAGGGGATCCCTGCGCGGGCACATCATCCGTCGCTATATTGCGAGTGTGAGTGGAGTGCTGCAGTTGTATCCGGGCTGTCTGCTCAGCAGTAGTTACGATCCCACAAGAAGGCCCTGGTTCCGACAGGCCATGGCCCAGCCGGGGAAGATTGTGAGCACGGCTCCCTATTTGGATGCTGGAGGAGCGGGCTACATCATCACTCTGGCGCACACCATCTTCGAGGGCAAGTCGCATGCCCTGCATGTGGCCCAGCAGGATCGTCCGGTGGGAGTTGTGGCCCTGGATGTGCCCTACGCCTTCTACTATCGCATGATTCTGGAGGGGACTCCCATATGCCAGCTGCCGCACATGAAGTGCCTGCTGTTCGAGCACGAGGGATATTTGCTGGCCCATCCCAGCATGCTGCAACCTGCTACAGCCACGCGAAACCAACGACGTCCACACGAGCACCTGACGCACAAGGAGTCCTACCTGGCCAACGACGTGCTCAACCATGGGCAGCTGGTGAGGAAGCTGGGCTGTGCCAGCTACCAGAACCGCACTCTGCAGCGCTTCTACGCCTTCAACACCTCGCTGGCCACCATTCTGGGCAATGTGGTGCATGGCGAGCGGACCAAGTACGCCATTGCCCTGATCAGGGGCAGCAATTTGTTTGCCGCCGTTCTGAATTCCAGCTGCGATGGCGGAGCCTTTTGTCCGTGCAGCACCATCGACCGGGAGTGCTTGAACTGCAAGCGCATGGATCAGACGGACTGCGAGTGCCCCTGCGAGTGTCCCCTGGTGGGGGACAGCGGCTCGTCCTCGTCCTTGAACTTATATGCGAACTACACGCACCAGTTCCCATACTGCCCACCGCCCAGTGAGCACTTTATTGCTCTGCCACCCACCACCCAGCTGCTCAGTGCCCTGCCCAGTTGTCCGGGATCGGCGGGTGTCTGTGAGACGTTCTCCTCGCAAAGGGAGTGCCTCGGCGTGATGGGCTGCGAGTGGTGCCAGCAGGATGTGGAGGGCAATGGCTTTGCCAATGCTTTCTGTGCCTCCCAGGCCAGCTGCTTCAACGGAGTGCTGGCTTCCCTGACGCCCTACGGGGAACTAGATGAGATGGAGCTGCTGGCTGCTCACAATCCGCAGAGGGAGCAGCACGCCTACTCCGCCTTCGGACCACTGGGAGGAGCCATCGTGGTGCTGGCCATGGTGATCGGATTCGCCATCTACTGCTACCGGCACAACCTGGACTCGCAGGCGCAGGAGCAGTTCTATGTGGACTCGGTGCAGGAGGAGAACTATGGCCTGCCGTTGTCCAGGTTTAATTTTGACGACTGCAAGGCGCACGACGAGCCACCCCTGGTGGGTGGATACGATCATGCGGCTGCCCAGAGGCAACTGATGCATGCGGCGGACATCTCGCCCTACCACGTCTCCAGCGGGAGCAGCTACCGAAGGCCTCCCAACGGGGAATCGGATCACGGCTACAGCACAATGACCCCGCACGAGGATAGCTCCGACCAGCAGTGCTTCACGCTGGCAGAGCCGCTGCTGCTGCACGACAAGCGGCACAGCAAGTCGGACACCATGTCCATATCCACCTCCATATCGAGTCCCACGAATCGCCAGCAATCCTCCACGCAGCCCAACACGCATCCGTACTTGAGCAATCAACCGACATCGAAGACGGAGCGCTACAAGCAGCAGGTGCAGGTGCAGGCCACTCCATCGCCCTGTCGCGGACCCCCGGGATCGGGGGGAGGAAGTGGTGTCTACGGGCAGACCACGCTGCCTCTGGAGGGAGGAGAGGAGTCAAGGCACTACATCCTGGCCCCAGTGACCGTGCACCGGCACATGGAGACGGCCGAATCGTAGTCCACATAGCATTGTTAAGTTTTAGAGCGTAAGGTGTCCGCTTGTTTGCCAATCTAGCCACGTAAGTTTCCAGCCGGGCAGTCCAACTGCCCAAGGACTCCAGTTCCGGCCCCACTGCATCGCACCCGCGATGAGCAGTTCCCCAATTTTAACACCAACTACTGAGTGATGATGACATTGTTTCTGCCATTTTTCGATCGATGTTTTGTATTGTATTGTATTTTACTGTAATTTATTGCGAAAAGTATTACTATTACTATTACTATATTATGTGCAGCTACTTCCACTATGTTTAGCCCTTACCTCGTAAGCACCGATCGGGAGTGGACTAACTTGCCCCGATGTCTGATTGTAAGCTACCATGTCGTATACCGTTTTTTGTAATAGATCCTAAGGCCAAGTAAAGTTACTAACTACCGATTTTAGTACTAAACACAAATATATATATATACATACACATAATAGCATTGTACGTTTCCAATAAAATGTTTAAATTTTTCAAAAAAAAAACAGAAGGATTTTTATGTAGCTCAAGATCTTCACCTTGATCCAGAGCAAGCCGATCGAGTCGGTTGAGTTGCCAACTTCTTGTCCTCCGACCAGCTGACTGAGCGTTAATGAATTTATTTTTACACGAATACAGTTTATAAGCAAAGCATACCAAAAAACTGCTAATTTAAAAATAACAATCTCTGCTGCGGGGTTGTCAAGTGTTTTGTTTTAAGATCTCTAACAAGGAATATGTACAAATCGTTTTATTATGTTGTGCAAGAACGAACGTTGCTTGTAAGTCTATTACCCGATACTCAACCGTTTCATAACCGCTAGCAACCGCTAGCAACTAGGAAAAACTCAACAACCCTGCTCTGGGAGTCTGCCAGCTCTCGCCTTTCTCGCTTTTCCCTTGCAAATATTGCATTTGGTTTTCTGGTCTTTGGCTCGACGAACGTTGTTTTGGGTCCCCACACTTCAGCCCAACAACAGCCGATCTTTACTTCAGCTCTACTTCAGGCCTACTCCTGCACTCATCTCCTCCGATCCCCAGCACTTTGAAGTGAGTGATCCGCTGGTTTCCCAGCCGCAAAAAATAACCGAATTTATTCGCAAACGTTTTCGAAATATGAACACGAACCGAGAACAAACTATTACGCAATGCATAAAAAGTGTTTAGCGGACGGAAAAAAAAAACAATAGTTATGTAAAAAATAATTGCAAGCTATATTTAATTGATATGATGGAAATAGTGGTTTTTAATTGATCACAATTTTAAAGCATAACTAAAGTTGGGGGAATTTGTATATATTAAAAGTGTGTGCAAATTTGTTTATATTATATATATTCACTTTTAATTAAACTGATTAAAGTATTACTCAATCTTGATAAGAGATTTTGGAATGTTTAAAAATGATTTAAACAGCCTTAGAAGTTTTTTTATACAGTAAAGAAACTTACTTAAAAGTAAATAAAGTTTAAAAGGAAGTTTAAATATTATTTTTAGGTATTTTAAACATACAAATTCTGATAGCGAAACATACGAAAAATATATTTAAATAATATTTCATTAAAACAGTTTGTGAACAAAATTCTCTGATTTATATATTTAATTTGCAAATTAAATTCGATCTTTCAACCCCTTGGATTACATCATGACCTTAACCTTAAAGCTGTCTAATCCTAATCCCAATCCCTTCTAATTTTAGCACCCTCTCTAGGCACCATGTTCAAATCTCTGTTTGAGGCCGCGCAGAACTCTCCGTTCAGGTCGCCCTTTAATACCGTCAACTGCCAGGCTGCCGCACCAGCATCCCCCTCGACCCCCGTATCCTCCGCCCTGGTGTCGCCCTCGACCCTCAACGATGTCTCGCCCCGCCAGCTGAGTCCCAACCACAACTTTGCCGCCGCCGCCGCTGCCCAGGGAGGTGAGTCTGGAGTCTCGAAAAACTATTATAAAATTGTTAACTACAGTATTTAACAATTGCTTAAATGATCCTTCCAGACTCCTGTGAGTTCGGCTCGAACCACTACTTCCTGCTGTGCGGCTTGGGTGGCATCGTCTCCTGCGGCTCCACACACACCATGGTGGTGCCGCTGGATCTGGTCAAGTGCCGCCTGCAGGTGGACCCGGCCAAGTACAAGAGCGTGTTCAACGGCTTCCGCGTGAGCATGGCGGAGGAGGGCGTGCGGGGATTGGGCAAGGGCTGGGCACCCACCTTCATCGGCTACTCGATGCAGGGCCTGTGCAAGTTCGGCCTGTACGAGGTGTTCAAGGTGACATACGGCAATGCCATTGGCGACGAGAACGCCTTCCTCTACCGCACCGGACTCTATCTGGCTGCCTCGGCCTCCGCCGAGTTCTTCGCCGACATCGCTCTGGCGCCCATGGAGGCGGCCAAGGTGAAGATCCAGACCACGCCCGGCTTCGCGAAGACCCTGCGCGAGGCCATTCCCAAGATGACCGCCCAGGAGGGCATCTCGGCCTTCTACAAGGGCCTGGTGCCGCTCTGGATGCGCCAGATCCCCTACACCATGATGAAGTTCGCCTGCTTCGAGCGCACGCTGGAGCTGCTCTACAAGTATGTGGTGCCCAAGCCCCGCGCCGAGTGCACCAAGGGTGAGCAGCTGGTGGTGACCTTTGCCGCCGGCTACATTGCCGGCGTCTTCTGTGCCATTGTCTCGCATCCCGCTGATACGGTGGTGTCCAAGCTCAACCAGGCCAAGGGCGCCTCCGCTCTGGATGTGGCCAAACAGCTGGGGTGGTCTGGTAAGTAGTGGGATTGGGTGCTGCCTCCTTTGTTCCTCTGTTTTAAGATCTCTCTTCTTGTCTCTCCACACAGGACTCTGGGGAGGATTGGTGCCTAGGATCGTGATGATCGGCACTCTCACTGCCGCCCAATGGTTCATCTACGATGCCGTCAAGGTCGCCCTGCGCATGCCACGCCCACCACCACCAGAAATGCCCGAGTCCCTCAAGAAGAAGCTGGGCGTGACTGGCGAGCAGTAAACCAAATATAAGTTAATTGTTTTTATTAAATATAGAGCGAGCAGAATGTTTAACGAATTCAACTAAATTTGTATAGATAAACCACACAGTAAATAAATCAAAATAACATAATCCAACGTAGATAAAGCGGTTTTTTTATACTTATGGTGTATATCTATATAACATATATATAATGTATATATAGCAGGAATGATAATATAAGCCCTTAAGTACAAGCTGCATAAATTGTGGCTCTCTTGGTAGCTCGAGCCCAAACCGGTTGCAAATCAATCTCAAAGTTCAGGATACCTTTTGACCAGGTCAACTATCGCGGATTTTTTAGTCTAACCTGATATTAGTGGGTTGAAAAAGTTTCATTAAAAATCAATTAATTAACTAAGTCTGAGGGGTATAATAATACCCATGCAATGGAAACCTTTTGATGACAAATCGATGAATTGATGAACAAATAGATTAACCCTTTAAAAATCCATTTTAAGATGTTTAATGAAATCTTAAACCATAATTCAAGGTACTTTAATTGCGATCAAAAGTTCTGAACATCGTATTGGATAAGTAGTATTGAGTGGGTTAGCATGGAGTTCAACAATGCAAAGTATGTCGTCCGATCAACTTCAAATGCGGCTAAATATTTAAGCCTTAATGGGTTGCGGGCCAAATTTAGGAGGAAGCTTTCGAACTGAAAGAACAATATTAAATTAAATATAAAACTTTTTTGTGACAACTTACAACTGTCTCCAATCGGCGGTCCAGGCCGGGGTGGAAAAGAGTTCGCCGGTCCAGTATTCTGACCATCTCAGCATGGACATCCAGCAGATGAAAAATGTTGTGAGCATTTAGCCAACACTCGAAGTAGTAGGAAACCATGAAAAAGGTAACAAAAACGCTGACTAATGTGGTCGATGAATGGACAAAACCTTTATATTTGATGGCGGTGAAGATGAAATAAATATTTCCCATCAGATGGAGGTAGTAGGCGATGACCATGCACAGGACTTGAACTTCATAGGTTGAGGATACATTTTCCGTAAGCTTCTGCAATTCGGATTGGGTCTTAGACAGTTCCTCCAAGCGATCGGCCAGGAAGCAACATTTGGTCACATAAACTCCACTCCGGTTGGGAACCAGGGATTGCGTTTCGTCAACCACAGCTCTCAGTTCCTTGTTGAGGAGGACATATCTTGCCCTTAGATGAGCCATGGCAATGTAATATTGGGTGATAATTACATTGATGATGGCTGTCATCGATAGAAAGCCTACAATTCCCACGCCCTGGGAAAGGGTTAGTCGTTCCCGCACCATATATAGAACCATAGAAATCTGCAGAATCTCCGTCAATGTGGAGCAAAAGAACTTGCTGATGATGGATCTTCGGCAGAATGGCCTTATAGCCGGATTCAACAAATACAGCCGCATGAACGAGTGAAAAATGTCCATAAATTGGCGACGATTCACCCAGCGAATTGCCAGAGCCAGGAATACGCAAATTATCCGAAAGAATCCCAGGATCATAAACACGTACTCATTCAGGGCGCCGACATTTTCCCAAAAACCACTCATCACATGACTTTTCCTTATCTGCACATACAGAACGGAGAACATTATTAACTGGGCAAAGACTGAACATAATGTTGCTCTTTTGGTGGCTCTCGGTCGACCCGTTTTCAAATCCACTTCAAAGTTCAGCACTCCGGTAAGACGTCCGTAGGCGTAGCAGATATACAAACACCATTCGACCAGGTCAGCCATTGCGGAACTGAATCGATATGTTAGGAGGTGGCATTTCAGGAATTGCTGTGCAGTGGATTTGCTGATTGTAATGTGATGATACACCAATCACGATTGGATTGAATCTGTCATCAGCCTATTTTATCGAGAGTTTTGTAACCCACATACATCCTTAATAAATTTTTTTTCCTTATATAAGTAGGAAATAGAGGAAAACTGGATGTAGTAGGTTTTGCCCCATCAACATAGGACATTGTTCTTGGTGAACTCTGGTCAGAGATTCAGACGTACAATAAAATCAATTAAAAGTCCCTATATATGTATAAAAATAACACGAAGGCATGGTAGAAATAACAGTTTTTTTAATAAAGTTTAAGGTGCTTATGTTCTGTTTCTACAGGGTACAACTTAATTCGTTTCTAACAACAATTTAATTGTAAAATCCCAACTCTCTTTTTGAATAACCGCCAAATTGATTGTGGCATTTTCAAGCACTGAAAATCACGCGCTGACCAACACTGTGTGCATAACCAACCTGTCGAATGTCAACAAACAGCGGGAAGAAGAAGCAGCAGGCAACACGCGGTCGGCTATAATTTGATTTTAAATAAAACAATAAACCATTAATATGGTTCAAAACAAACAAAAAACTGCAAAACCGCCAAAGGGAGCAAAAATCAAGGCCAAGGCTGCTGTTGCTCCCAAGGAGGAAGACTGGCAGAAGGTGAAAATCAAGGGCCACGTGATATCGGACGATTTTGGGGGCTACGAAGGACTAATTGGTCTGGAAGTGCTAAAGGACTACGATGCCACGCTGGTGAAGTCCTCGCAGAAGAGAGTCAGCTCAAGGGATCACAAGAAGGACAGCAAGCTGAAGGGCAAGAAGCGTAAAGCATCCAAGGGCAAGAAGGATGATTTCAGCGAGGAATCCAGTGAATCTGAGAGCGAGGACGAACTGGAGGTCGCAGCAAAGTCCGGCAAGAAGGCCAAACTGGCCGAACGTCATTCCAAGAAGATGCAGAAGGTTAAGGACAAGCGGGAAAAGCGAAAGGAGTTGCGCAAACAGAAAAAGGGAACAGGAAAGGATGAGGAAAACAACGAGGAGGAGGATTCCGATGAGGAGTATGCCCCAGGTCACTATGTCCTGCTTCGCCCCCCTCCAGCGAATGATGAAGAAGCGGAGAAGGATGATACTGAAGACCAACTGGATTCCAGCGACGAGGAGGCACCCCAACTGGTGCCCATCGCCAGTTTCAACGAGGAGGAACTGTCCGCCTGGAACGGGTTGGGCGTTCCCTCAACCATCCTGCGCGCTTTGGGCGAGCAGGGCTTCAAGGAACCCACTCAAATCCAGGCTCTGACCCTGCCCGCAGCCATCCATGGCAAGAAGGACATCCTCGGAGCTGCTGAAACCGGAAGCGGCAAGACCCTGGCCTTTGGCATCCCAATGCTGGCGGGGATTATGGAACTGAAACAACGCAATGTGACATCCGGCATAAGAAAGGCACCCAAGGTGAAGGGTGCGCAGCCTGTAGTCGAGCCCGCCGAGGATGAGCACGAGCTAACGCCCCCGCCCGAGGAGTTGGATCACGTTTCCGGGGCCAGTGACGAGGAGAGCGACGCGGAGGAGCATTCCAAGCGTTTGCAGACCCCGCTCTACGGCCTGGTGCTGACCCCCACCCGGGAGTTGGCCGTCCAGGTGAAGAATCACCTGGTTTCAGCAGCCAAATACACCGGCATCCGGGTGGCGGCCATCTTCGGAGGTCTCTCCGTGGCCAAACAGGAACGAGTGCTCCGCCAGTGTCCGGAGATTGTGGTGGCCACTCCGGGTCGCCTGTGGGAGCTCTATGCTCAGGGAAATCAGCATCTGAACAAAATCGAGGACGTCAGCTTTCTGGTTATTGACGAGACCGATCGGATGGTGGAGAAGGGACACTTCGAGGAGCTAAGGAGCCTCCTCAAGGTGGTCAACGCCGACGAGCAGAAGAAGCAGCAACGCCAGAATTTTGTCTACTCGGCCACACTGACCTTGGTGCACGATCTGCCCGACCACATGCACAGTATGTCCTTGGAGTATCCTTTTTATGCATCTATATTTATTTAAGTTCCTTCTCTCCTAGAGCGCAATCAGGGCAAGCGACCGAAGTTTGTGAAGCAGACGGCGGACCAGAAGATCGAGAGCCTCATCGAGGAGTTGGGCATCTCGCAGCCGAAAATTGTGGACATTACCAGCACCCAGCGTGAGTTTAGTCAACCAGAAAACCCAATCACGATGCTTTGCAACGTAGGAATTCCCTTTCAGAGACTGCCCAGACCCTGACCGAGAGTCGCCTGCTGTGTCCCCTGGAACAGAAGGACTTCCATCTGTACTACTTCATTCAGCGCCATCCCGGTCGCACCATTGTCTTCTGCAACTCCATCGACTGCGTGAAGCGTCTGGCCACTTTGTTCGGCCTGCTGGACTGCAATCCTCTGCCCCTGCATGCCAACATGATCCAGAAGCAGCGACTGAAGAATCTGGAACGCTTCCGCGACTGTCCCACGGGCCTGCTGATTGCCACAGATGTGGCTGCCCGCGGCTTGGACATACCCAATGTGGAGCATGTGATCCACTACCAAGTCCCGCGCACCAGTGAGAACTATGTCCACAGGTCGGGGCGCACAGCGAGGGCCAATAAGCATGGAATAACCGTCATGTTCATGGAGCCGGGCGAGGTCAAGAGCTATGTGAAGCTCTACAAAACGCTGGAGAGGAGTAAGTGCAGGATATCCTTTTAGAAACTATAACTTAAAATCTCAACTATCCAGCTGAGGATCTGCCACTCTTCCCCATCTCGGAGCGCTACCTGGGCGCTGTGCGGGAGCGGGTGAATCTGGCGCGGGATCTGGACAAGGAGGAACTGAAGCTGAAGCGCGTCCAAAGCGAACGGGGCTGGATGAAGAAGCATGCCGAGGAAATGGACATGATAATCGATGGCTACAACGATGAGTCGTAGGTTCAGACAACTATAAAGTGAATGTAAATCTAATCCTTTTCCTACTTCAGGGGCAGCGACCAGGACGAGGATCCGTTCGTGATAGAGCGTCGACGCAATCGCCTGCATGTGGAGTCAGTCAGGGCCCAGCTACACAGTCTCCTGTCCCAGCCCATCTTCCCCCGGGGCTTCAGCTTCAAGTACCCCAGCAACGAGGCCACCCAGCTGGCCACCAGTCACACCCAAAGTGCCGTGGAGACCATGAAGGCGGCCATCGAGGACCAAAAGCAGGCCAAAAAGGACCGCAACAAACGCAAAAGAAATTAATCTTAGAGCTATTTTATGGAATCCCCATTAATGTACAAAAGTTTAACAAAAATAAATCTAAAATTGTTCGCTCAGTGCTTGGAGACGTAATACCTCACTCCTCCTTCGGTCAGCGAGCGGGCATGCTTGGCCAGCAGGGTGGACACGGATAATGTGGGGGTAGTGAAGCATCTACAACAAGAAAGAAGCATATAAATCACAAAAGACGTCAAAAGTAGTTGGGCTGCTATTTCTCTTACTCCATATACGGCTCCATCTCCTCCAAAGTCCATTTGTGCTTCGTCTTGAAGAGAGACCGCATGCGATCGTTGATGTTGGTGGGCAGCTGCTCCTCGGCCAGCGAGCGGATGCAGGGCTGGGCACCCTCCTTGTCGCAGATGCCCAGGCCACGCAGGTACTTTGGCTCACAGGACATGCCCTCGGGCATCGCCTCCTGCCAGGTGCGCATGAACTCCTCGTTGCGGAACCGCAGACCTGGTTGCAATATATTCTGAGCCACAATCCGGGCCACCAGGGACTCCTGGTACTCAAACCTTCCCGGGCAGCGTTCGCTGGGCCTGGTGTAGATATCGAAGAGGCCGGAGACAACTGCCTCGGGGGCTATGCCCTGCAGGGAGTTGATGGTCTCCTCCCTTTCGATTTCGTCCAGGGCCCAGGAGTTCTCGGCAATTAGTCCCAGCATCAGGCTAACTGTGCGATACTCGTACTCGTACTCCATCACCCGCATGTGGCCATCCAGCTCCATGGCCCGGTACTGTTGCAATCCCTGCATGAACTGCGCCCGACTCGACTGCACCGTGTCCAGCAGCTGGGGCAGGGTGAAGAGCAGCTTCCTCTCGATGCAGAACTCGTTCTCCGGCCCGGAGTAGCGGGTCAACTGGAGCAGTTCGCCCAGCTTGCGGAAGCGAGGCTTGATCTCCCGACACTCGAAGTACTCGTGGAACACCTTCAGCAGGGGTCGCTGCTCCAGGGTGCGGGGCACCTCCAGCTCGTCCTCGGTGCTGTCGTTGAGGCTGCGCTCCAGGGAGGCGTTCGCATTGCCCGTGCGCGGACTTCTCAACGGCGATGTACTGGTGGCTGATGCGAACTTCAGGTCCGGCACCAGGAGCAGACTGTTAGAGATCTCCGCTCCTTTGACATCGTACGTCCGCTCGTCCGTGCAGAGCACTACCTTCTCGTTCAGACCACCCTTAAAGTGGAGCGTCTGGCCCTCGCGGATCTGCTCCGCCATGTGCGCGTCCAGCTCCAGAAGGCGCAGGTTATCGGAGGCTATGTCCGCCGAGGGGTAGTACAGGGCCTGGGTCAACTGCGTCAACTGGCGCTCGTCCAGCTTGGCGTGCTTCACAATCGTCTTGACGTCCTCCGGCGTGCGCCTGTACCTGGAAGATTTTGATTGGTCATGTGACGTCAGGAGGGATTTCGGGGGTTCTTACAAGTGGGGCGCATTCTCTTCCACCTCCATGGATTCCATTTTAAATAATAAACAAAGTAAGTAAATAAGATTTGATCGAATGGAGCGGGAAAATATAGGAATCGATCGATAGGCTCGATAGATCTAGAGATGCGCCTTTTAAAATATCTCCAAGAACTACTAAAATGCAAATCAAAGAAATTGTAGATTTTTCAATTTCTGTAAGTTTATAATTAAACAATTAGCAAAATATATAATTTTACAATTTTTTCCTTAACTTCAATGAATTTTGGTTTCACATGTTGTCTTATTTGGCTATATTATTTAAATTTTTTCCTAATTAAAATCGTTTTAGGTTTTGGATTCTTCTGAAAATCTGTATTAACAGATTTGTTCTTAATATGAAAGTTCATTTTATTTACAGACAACATGGAGATACTTAGAAAACACCTAATTTGAAGTAATAATTTCAACTATAAAAAGTTTGAATCCTCATTAAAATCTGATAAGTAACTAGAACCAAGAATAAAAAGCTATATTCGGGGTCTAATCTATAAAACTCTCTGCTAGGGTATAATGATCCCAGAGCAACAATAATCTCACATCTCAGTTCGAGCATTAACTTAGACTCAGTTGATAACGCTACGCGGATCGGAATGCATGTGCTGCGCTGTTTAGGGCTGTTTATATGGGGCGGACTTAGTCGTTTCGAAGCCATGGAGTGGAGCAAGTATCTGGTGCTTCTGCTGGAGCTGCTCTTCCTCTTGGGCGCTTCCTCTCAGCAGGAGAAGCCGTGCAATGCTGAGATTTGGATCTCGCCGGAAATTCTGCAGCTGGGCAAGCCATACGATGTCTTCTGTAGGTGCAACAGCTCGGAAACCCTGGATTTGCAGTATCTGGCCATCAAGAAGAGGCCCAGCTACTTCGAAACTCTGACCCTTGAAACCGTATCCGTCGACAACGTGACCATTAAGGCCAGAGAGGAGCGTTTCCAGGATCGCAGCACCTTATCTTACGAGTGCGCGTGGAGGGGTCATGATCTGGGTTATTTCTCCCTGGGAGAGCCCCTCGATTTTCAATGCCGCATAGACAGGTTCAATCAGGCGAGCTGCACTTTTCTCCATGCGGGCTACAGGGACTACAAGATGACGGTGGACTCACAGCCCCAAGTCGTTTGCAGGCAAATGAGGAACGACGAGTCGCTGGTCGTATGCGAGCCCATTCCTCTGCCCAGACGTAGTGAACTCTACAAGTTCGAGCTTAGCATGGAGTACGGGAAGAAGGCCCAGGTGATGGAGCTCACCCTGTATGACCGGCAAATGAGGGTGCCCTTGTGGCTGGGACAACGGATGGAAAAGGTCGGGGACAAATTCTGCATCATTATTGAAGACAGAGGGCCCAACGGATCGGAGACAGAACAATGGCGAATTCGTTTCCAGCCCAATTGGTTTGGCGGGGAACAGTTCAAAATGGATCCGTACTTGATAGAGTTGCTTGCACGGTTCGAGCACCCGGAAGGTGAATGCTTTGAGGCTGCGCTCATGGCTAATCTGTATTACGAGGTTTTTCTCATGCGATGCTACTTGCATATGGACTCGCAGTGGTCGAGCGAGTTGGGAATCACCCAGTTCCAGACTCCGGCCACCTTACCCCCCTGCCCAGAGGTCCTGCCACATGGATTCTTTCATGACCTGGTAAACAGGCAGCTCTATGTCTTCTGGGAGCCTGTGCACAAACTCCATCAGAACGGAGCGGACTTTGAATACATCGTTACGACGGACACAGGGTGAGATTTCTTAGATAAAATGAGTGTATCCCTTAGTTTACAATTCAAATGCAATTTCAGCATGAAAGCGCTTTCCGTCGACAGCCATTGCGCAGTCTTCCCTAGCTGGAACGGATCCCTCCCAGCCACCGTGCTTGTAAGGAGCAAGAATTCCGTGGGCTTCTCGACCAACTGCAGCTGGCTGGACATTCCGGTTCTAGCCAAAGCAAGGAGATACCGGGCCCAATCTTTGAAGCGCAACATCGCCGAAAACTACATTTCGTGGCTCCCGCCCAAGGTTAAGGAGGTCGGGGGCAACACGTACACCTTGTATTGGTGCCCCGCTCCCGAAAACACGTCCCAGGTCTGCGATGGTGAGGAGCAAATTGATTCTAGAGAGGTAAACAGACGGCAGATGCGGTACAGGTTCTTCACTCCCATGGGCTTATCGAATTTCGCGGTGACAACCAACAAGGGTGGGATGACGTGGATCGGTCCCTCTTTTCCCAAAGCCAAAAGAAAACGAAAGATATCCGGACCAGGCATTATTAATTACAGTCTTGGCTTCGGATTCCTCCTCCTGTCCGGATCCATCTTTGCTGTCCTATTCCGGAAGCTGCGAAAAATGAGTCGCATAGAGGTCATGCTTCCAGAAGGTCTGCCCAATTCAGCACAGCCAACCAGTTGGAGCACCAGTCCCAAGGCCCCCATCACCATTCCGGGCAGCATTTCGCCACAAGCGGTTTTGGATCTGGCGAAGTTTAATATCCCATCGGCTGGGGAACAAGAGCCCAATAACGACGATCCTCCTCCTTATGTGGCCCCCATATGTACACATTACTTACAACTTAAGGGGTTCAAGCCAGCCCAGATCGGTTACACAGTAGCAGAAGCTATCAATGATAGTGAAGGGGGGTGAATCACAGTTTTGGTTTGAGTTGCCAAATATGTATTTCACACCCTTGTTCCTTGTTCTTTAACTTTAATTGCAATACAAAAGAAACAAGAGATTAAAGATTGATAATTTGATTGAGCTTAACGATTCCTAGGAGTATTCAAAAACTGGGAAAATCGAAATATTACTCAGATTGTAAATATACTCGTATATTTCCGCCTAAGAAGTTCTAGTTCCGACGTACAATCAGCAATCAGAAATTGCACCTCCCCTGAGAACGAAAGTGATTTGAGATTTCTGTGAACGCTGATAACGCACTTTATAGTAGAATATTATAATCGTCGTATACAAACAATAATGTTTTTTTTATTTAAGCCTTTTATATCCGCTTCAATACTAAATAAAATATTGTAAATATTAAATCACTGAAGAAATGATCTCAATGATTAAAATGTATTATTTCTGTAACATAATTATGCTGGCAAAGCAAAGAATAAATGTTGCAATTTAAAATGAAAAAAACCACATTAATTATTTAATAGGTTTAATATTTATTCCAATTTTCGTAGTGTTTTTGTTATTTTAAAAAACCAATTCTCACATCCAATTATGCTCACTTATCCGTTGATAAGGCTTCTTGGAATTACATTTAAATTTGGCGTATTTAGGCAGCTCCAAAAAATCGAAGGGATCATTCGTTGCGAAGCCATGGACCGGAGCAAGTGGCTGCTTCTCCTCCTGGATCTGCTCCTTCTTGCGGGATTAGCCTGGCTGAAGAATGTGCCGTGCAAAGCTGAGATCTGGACCTCGCCGAAAATTGTGGACCAAGGACCGGTGGAGATATTCTGCAGGTGCAAAAGCTACGAGGTTCTTCCACAGGACTTGCGCATGCAGAAGAGGATCGGCTTCTTTGAAATTCAGACCCTTGGGACATTGCCCGTTGATAACTACACCGTTAGCAACCGGGAGAAGCGTTCCCAGGACATCGACGACTTCTCTTACGAATGCCTTTGGAAGAATTTTGTCGTGGGCTCTCTCAACTCTGAGGCTAAGCATCGTCATATCTACGATTTCCAGTGCCGTAAAATCGGGGCGACCAACCAGGCGAACTGCACCTTCGCCCACGCAGGACACCAGGACTACAAACTGAGCGTGGACTCGCAGCCCCAAGTCCGTTGTTGGCGGTGGCCAATAGACGAGTCCCGGGTTCACTGCGAGCTCATTACCCTGCCCAAAGACAGGGCAATATACCAGTTCTACTTGAGCATGGGGTTCGGAGAAAAAGTCCTGCGGCAGAAATTTACGGTGTACGAGCAGGAAATGAGGATGCCGCCATGGGAGGGCCAGTGGTTCGAGACAAGAAACGGCCAAATCTGCATCTTCGTCAACGGGAAAGAAAACCCTGAGAATTGGCGCATTCGTTTTCTGCCCCAGAGCCCAAAGCTCCAGGAGTACCTGGTGGAGGTGCACGGCAAGTTCAACTTCTCCGAGGGCGAGTGCCTGAAATCTCCGCACCATCCCCACCAGCACTACAGGGTGCTTCTATCGCGAAGCTACCTGTACGGGGAGTCGCCCTGGTCCAGAGAGCTGGAGTTGGGCAGCTTCGTGACTCCGGCCACTCTGCCCCCCTGTCCACAGCTCCTGCCCCACGGATACTTCTACGATGTGGGAAGGCGAGACTTGTACGTCTTCTGGCAGCCTGTGGAAGAGATGGGCCCAGACTTTACATACATCGCGGAATCACTTACTGGGTATGGTAAAATTCCAAGTCCCAGATACTGGCCATCTGTATATAACTACCATATTATCTTTTAGGAAGAGAGCACTCCACGTTGACCACCACAGTGCTGTCTTCCGGAACTGGGACGCCTCTCTGCAGGCCACAGTGATTGTAAGGAGCTGGAATTCCGTGGGTTTCTCCACCAACAGCAGCCGGTTGGACATTCCGGTTCTAGCCAATGCAGGGAGAGACCGGCCCCAGTCCTTGAAGCGGAGCATCACCAACAACTTAATCTCCTGGCAGCCGCCCAAGAACGAGATCAGAACGGTTAACTACACTGTGTACTGGTGCTCCGCCCCAGAAAACGAGTCCCAGATCTGCGATGGGGAGGAGCCGATTCATTTTAGGGTGCTGGACGGATCGCAGAAGCAGTTCCGGTTGCCCAGACCGATGTGTTTGTCCAACTACGCGGTGGCAACCAATTACGGAGGCATGACATGGAGCGGCCCATCTTTTCCCAATTTCAAAGTTGAAGGAGGAATATCCGGCGAAGACATTATTAACTACGGTCTTGGCTTGGGATTCCACATCCTGCTCGGCTGGTTATTGTATCTACTACTCCGGAAGCTGAGGCACATGAGTCGCATCGAAGTCATACTTCCGGAAGGCCTACTCAATCCAACGCAGACAACCGATTTTAGAATCAATCCCATCACCGTTCCGGGCAGCATTTCACCGGAAGCAATCCTGGATATCGCGGGGCTAAAGAATCCTTGTCCGTATTTACGCAAGGACCCCAAGCGTAAAGTTAAATTCTCTGACCCCATATACACCAACCAAATGGGCCCAATCTACACTGCAATTTACACTTCCTCATGGAAATAGGAAAATAAGTGTTTAAACTCAACGAATTCATTAATAATTCAAAATAATAAAAACTAATTTGTAAGTGCAAGATGATATATTAATACTCTCTAATTATTGGGATTTTTGTTGGTTTTTGCTTTTATCAAAGCTATTTGATGGGGAAATCAGAATTTTGGCTGCTCAAGCTTTAATCAGCAATTGCACCTCCCCTGAGATCGAAATTTAATATTACCCGATTACCCGATTTTTGAAATATCAAAATAGAGAGCGCGCTGAAACGGATCTACCCGATAGGGTAGAACCTAACCTATGATAGGGGAAGCAGTCTGTTTGCCTCTCACTCTTACCAACACCACAAAATCAGATCACCGCTGACTTCTGCCCGGTTCAGAAGAAATGTTCAACGTTTACCCGCTTATTAAATACAGGCCATGTTAATTTTAACAGTAACGGACGCTATGTGAACACAAAAAAATGTGTGGCTGTGCAATGCATTGCTTAAATACCAAACCGAGAATAGCATATTTGTGTGGTATTTAGACATAAACTTCTTTGGTCGCTCTGAAAGCTCTCTCAAAAGAAACAAATTGAGAGAACAACAAAACGAAAACGAGCAGACAATCTCTCTCTCAAATTTGAAAAAAATTTCGACGAGTTCGGATGGTGCGCGGCATTTTCACGTCTCGAGCTCTAACCGAAAACCAAACACATTGCAATCGCGTCGAGTTTTATTACCCGACAATTTTCCGAGACGAGCGGTTGGAGGACCGAGCCGATAAATCGCCGGGAAAAGTATGAGATAGTTTTTGGGTTTTAAAGCAGACAAGTTCTTCAAATTGCGCTCATTTGCGGATACGGAAATCGAGAACGCAACGGAGAGTTGTTTCCGAGGAAAAACGCCGCCTTTTCGATTTGTTTGGTGCTGTCGCGGAAAATGTCACCGAAACTGCGTCGCTGTGAGTTTGTGTTTAATTAAAAAGAGTGAAAACAATAAATTTCAAGGAGTTCGGGTGAAAAATAGGAGTCCAGATCATTCTGAGAAACATTCCCCTCGCCCAAAGTGCAACGCAGTGTGTGTGTGTGTGTGTGTGGGTGCCTTCCAGTGGATCTACTATATTAACAAGAAATTATTGCAATTATAAAAACCAAAATAAAACTAATTTTTGCATCGAGAGAGCAAGCGAGAGAGAGCAGAAAAAAATTCGTGTCTCTACTCCTTGAAAAGGAGTTTTCCGCTCCCTCTCTCCCTTACCCACGCTCTCCCTCTCTCCTGCTCGCTCATTTACACTATTTGTTTGTTGCGGTTGTGTGCGTGTGTGTGTGTGTGAATGCATTGAAACTAAAAATTAAAATTTAATTCGCAAAACTTCAATTATTTTCTAAACCGCCAGAGAGAAGGAATCGCCACCAGTCGCTATCTCTCTCTCTCTTTCGCCCGCGGTGTGCAAAGGGAAGGAGAAGGAAAAGAAGAAGCAGCAGACGCCGCCGCCGCCGCTTACACCAATACCAACACGCATTTTCGCTGTGGAAACGGAATCAAACAAAATGTTGTGGTAAGTTGTTGTTGTTTGCGTTTTTGCAACATTTATTTTTAATCCAGGGAGTTTCTGCATTCGCTGGATTTCTCTTTCTGCGCATGTTTTGGTTTTACTAATTCGTTGACTTCCGCTTTTTTGGGCTGCTGCTTCATCTCCCTCCTCCCTTCGCTCCCGTTTTTTTTTTTACTGCTGCTGCTTCTTCTTCCAACACAAACACGCCCTTTTTTGCGCACCTCGCATGCGTGTATGGGTGTATGTGTGTGTGTGTGTGCGAGTGCAATTTCTGGTCACTTTTCTTGAATTTTCCTTCATTTAAATACGCGCAAATTAGTTGGCCCTTAAAACCAACTCAAAAACAGCTGTCGCTACATCTTCTTCTTTGCTGCTGCTGAAAACCAGTTTTATTTTTTTTATCTGTTTACTTGTGTTTGTGGGGGGTAACACAAAGAGAGATAGAGAGAGAAGGAGAAAGGAAGAGGGGGAGAGGTAGTGGGGCAGCTGGTCTTTTTGCCTTTGCTTTAATTGCTTCTTCTTCATTGCACCCCGTTTCTGCATTGTTGTTGTTCTCTTTATTTTGGCTGCAGTGCTGCCGCTTCTTCGTGGGTTTCTTCTTCTTTCGCCGCAAAACAAACAAAAACCTGCCAATTCAGTTGCGAGAGCCGAAGAGAGATGGAGAGAGTGGAGCGAGAGCATGGGCAAGGGAGGCAGAGAGCGGCGAAGAGAGAGATGCGCAGATTGTGCGGGTGGGGCAGCCTCATTTGCTTCCTCTTCTGTGTTTGTTTGAACTTTAATTTATGCCACAGCTCCTCCAGTCCCGTTGCCCCTTCCTCGAGCCTCTCCTGCAACATTTAAATGTCAATGCACCAGCACCAGCAGCGGCAGCGGCAACAGCAACAACTACTTTAGCCCTGAAATGGCAGCCAACGTGCCATGACTCATTTCGGCTTTTATGCTTGCTGCCAAATGAAGCGGGCCAAAGACCCGCAAAACACAAAAACAAAGCAACAACACCACTAAAAGCAATAACAATAACACCACCAACAAACACTCATAGGGCCCAAAACAAAAACTCGTTCCGATCTAAGGAAAAAAATGAAAATATCGGCCATACAGTCCAACTTCTGCAATCTAAAATTTCCAGTTTTAAACAATAAATCTTTCAATCTAAGCTAATTCCAGTCCTATAAATTTGTAAACTAAACTAAAACTACAATATTCAGTTTCAGAATTTTGATTTTAATAGTTTCTACATCCCAATGCAAAATTCGTGCTGTGAAATTGCACTGTACCAACGGAGCAAAATTTGCATGCCGCTCACTACCTACAACTCCTTTATTATTTCCTCCGCTCCTTGCTTTTCTGTTCCTCTCCTCTCGGTCTTCCCGTTGGGGGAAAAACCAAACCAAATAGAAAATCCAAAACACATGGCCTCGCGCAACGCGGATTTCGTAATTTGTAATTGTTGCATTAGAATGGTAGAGGTGCCCAGAAGAGTGGGAGGGAGCGGTGGCGGTGGCGGCGGGGGTGGACGTGGAGAGAAAGAGGGTGTGACGACACAGTTATTTGAACACCGTTAGCCCAGTTTTTCAGCTTTCCAGCTGCTCCACTGCAATTGGGAGCGTGTGGCCACACGGAGCCGATAAGATAACCGAAAAGGTAAAGCCGAAAGAACAAAACCAAATCACACATGTCCTCGCTTTACGATTCGCTTTGGTTAATAACAAACAGACAAAATGTGGTTGTTGCTGTTTTCCGGCCCATTTCCATATAATCAGCTTTAATTATTACAGTCAAACCTCACTAAGAGTGACGGGAAAATAAAAATAAATCGCGGGTAATCTCGGGTTTTTCTATTGCATGGCTCGAAATGTTTTCAACTATTAATAAGCACAACACTAAAATAATTATTTTAAAATTAATTTAATTATCTAGTACTTCATGGTATGACTTATAGAAGTTCGACTGTAAAGGGTGCCTTGTTTACATATCGTTGCTTTTGTATTTTTTTTTGGCATTTTTACGATGACTAAAAGTTTTTGGTAGGCAGGTTCCAGGTATTTCTGATGCACTGAAAACGAACTACTACGAAAAAGCCTTAAAATCTGAATCATGAACTTGCTGCGTCAACTTTGGGTTTTTTGTTGTTGTTGTTTTTTTGTTGTGACTAACGTGCGTGTCATATCAGACAGCTTTTGAGCAAAAAAAAAAAAAAACAGAAACAACAACAACAAGGAAAGAAGAGCGAGGCGGAGAGCGGGGCTCGTTGTGGATGCATTGAACTCTGAACTCGGAAATCTGGGGGATTGAGAGATTGAGAGAGCCACCCACATGGATGCCGCACAAATCCAATTAACATTTCCGCATTGTTCGGTTCGGTTTGGTTTGGTTTGTCCACTTCCATTCCATTTCCTCCCACGTCGGCAGCCTCTCTACTCAATCCAATTCAATTCTGAATCCGAAGCTGGGTTCGAGTGTGAGTTATGGATATGCGGGACCAACATCAAGAGCTAGGAATCTCGAGACTTGACTTCCCCTGGCTCCTCCCCCTACTCCAGGCTAGCTGTTACCGCTAGCTTCCTTCCACTTTGGCCAAGGAAATGGCTTGTGACCCAGTTCGATGGTCTAATGACTCTATAACTAAGAAGTCAACAATCAGCCTAGCAATTGCATGGCCATATTTTATTATAAATCATGGCTGCACCGAAAAAAAAGTATGGAATTTGATAAACGTAAAATAAATTGTGAGTCTGCAATTTGTTTAAAAAACTTTAAAGATACTTCTTGCTTTAAAGGAACTTCAATATGCTAGATATATAATTTTGTTTTTATTAATTTAAAAATTTAAAAATCTATTTTTTCACAATGTACTTATTAAATAAATTTATTGTACGCCGACTGCATTATTTATAGTCCACATAAACGGAGACCGGCAATCGGAATCGGATGTATGGAACGTGTTTGGGTTTTTCATTAGAGATACCCGCCCCCCTGTTCCCTTTTTCCCCCTTCTGCCGTGCTGACTAATTAATATCTTTCACTTGGTCGCTTGTTGAATCAACAATTTGCTTTTGTTTATCTCCGGATTGCTGTGTCTGTTTTCCTTCTTCATTGTTCTGCGCGAATTACGGAAATGAATTGATCTGATTTGATTTGGCTTTGATTGGATATCGGCGAAATTATTTTGCACATGATTCATAATGAGTGGCGACAAAACAATTACAACCATCAGTTGGGGTAGATAGATAGATGTATCTAATCTTAGATGGAAAAGTGGAAAAGGGGAAGGAATGGAGCGTCGTGTCAAGCGGCAATTAAGTAATGTTCATAGAGGGAATTAGTAGACCAGACAGCGGCAATGTTTTCCAGATTGAGATAGCTCCTCTAATTTGTAGATTTGAAAGCGCTTAACGCTAATTAAAACATTTGTAAATGTTGATTGTTTATATTAGAAAAACTAAAGAAAAAAATACAAAACATTATCCAGAATTTCTTTCTCGTGGCACAAAATTTTCCGTCATCTTATTCGTTTAATGTTTTTTCCTGTAATCGCAATGAGGGAAAACGTCCGCCAACTCAGATTAAACTTGAACATTCTTAAACAAATGTGCATGTTTGTGTGTGCATAACATATCCACACTCACACTCACGCGCACACTCACAGATGTATCTGATGAATACGAGCACTATATATGGCATAAATTGTAGATATAACCGAAACGCAAACTGCACAGATAAGCGGAAAAGGCAGCAATGAAATTTGTGCTTAAGTGGGCAGCTTTCATTGTCTTTTGGATTCGTCTGGCTGAGACAAAAAGCGGATAAATATTAGCCATGTAATATGAGTGGCCAGAAGAATCAAAGTCTTATAAGATAAGAATTCCAGGCTACCGATTGTTTTGATTTAATTTATGCAGATCTCCCGGATGGGGGCTCCACTGTACTCTCGGCCATGGGCATCGCACTTCGTACCTAACCACGTTCTCCTCAAGTTGTTTGGCCTGGTAATTGCTCTGGCGTTTAACCATTTTTTACGGCCTAGATATTTTGCCACAACAAACAGAAAACGGCAAACAAAAAATATATACATCCAAAGATGAAAAGCTAAAAAGACATAGACCTGGCCCCCAGTGGGCTCCTCTTCTTCAGCTCTTTTGCTCGCCCAACTACTTCACGCTCTAACGCTTGGCTTGCCATATATGTATGTATACATATATATATATATTGTACTCAACCCCCTTTTCAAGATGCAGTGTCTCAGATACGCGGAGCCATATAATTTCTATGAGTTGCAGATTAATTAAAACAAAATTACGATGTCTGCGGCTAATTTACAATTGTTTAAACCGAGACGAAAGTGGGAGGAGAAGGAAGGAGAAGGAAGGAGAAGGAAGGAGGTGAAGCTTTCTTTTGCTTTGGCATTTCCCAGTACCAGTACCAACCGTATTTGGCCGAAAAGCATTCTCATTTAACCCATAAACAAAAAATGTGTATATTTAGCCCACAAATTCTGGGAAAGATATAAAAAACACGAATCTAGACATTTTGTTGTTGTTTTCCTACTCTTCAGCGTAAATTACGATGTGAAAATTGATCATGAAAATGTGCAGAACGGCCTTAAAAACAAAATCAAAGCAAAGTACGCAAAACTCACTAAAAAAAATGAGAGAAAATTAAAAACTCTTAGAAACCCCAAAACAACATTATTCATTTAATTCTGCTGCGGGACCTAAGAGCAAAATCCTCTCCAGCATTGACATGGAGAGTTCTCGGAGCAATGGAGATAAAAACATTATCTCAAAAGCGGCCTCCAGGCGAAGGCTTCCCCTTTGGTTTCGAAAACGGGAAGTGCTCAACTGATAAAACATAAAAAGTTATACTTAAGCAACCCGAGAAATCTGCCACTTCAAAGATCTTTTATTGGAAATACATTATACAAGATTTATTAATTTAAAATTAAGCAAAAACTTGCTTCACTGATTTATCTTGAAAATAGTTCTATAGTTTTAAAAGATTTTTTCCATCGAGCGAGGTAATACTGTACAGTTAAATTCCCTTACAAATACTTGGCTAGGGGAACATACATACTTGTAATTATTGGGATACTGATATCCCCGGTCATGGAATCCGAATTCAAATTGCGTCGAAGTTGCAGGCCGAGTTGATTGCAAAGTCAATCCATCCCAGCCCGCTTTTCCTCGACCTCCACCCTGCTCCGCGACTCCCTCCGCTTTGCTCAATGGAATCGCAAGCACTTGAAGTGCTTCCGGTCTTTCGGTCTTCAAGTCTGAAGTTTCCAGCTCCAACGAAAACAACAAGTCAACAGCAACAACAACAACAACAATAACAATGTGGGGAAGTGAAAAGTGGGAGGGCCTGGGATTTGCTTTCTGTTTTTCCATTTTTTTTCAGCTAAAAGCTTCCACTAAACTTCAGATTCGTTTCGGCTGGTTTTTGTCGATTTTTATGCTTTAGCTGCAGTTTTAAGGATGGTTCTTGGAACTTGAGGAGACTTGGGGGAATGGCCCACAGGTGGTGCACTCTCCCCCCCCTCTTTCTTTTCCCAGTATCTTTCTCTTTCTGCTCTACCACCGCCCCTCCGCTCCCCTCCCGCAGGCCACATTCCAATCTTCCTGGACAATTTGTAACTTGAACTCTTTTTGTTGCCGCCAGAACGGGATGGTTCTATTGTTATTTCTCGCTCAATTGCAGTGACTTTTTCCCCACATTACACGGAGAAAAAAATAAACGGAACATAGCTCAAACTATTCTAACTATCCTAGATCTGCTCTAAGGAGAATCAAATTCTTTGAATTTGCTGCAGGTTTAGGGGCAAATCTTCAAGGATTTCTGTTGGTTTCTTAGTTTTATTGAATCAAATTAAAGAATGCATAAAATGTGTTTTTCTCTGTGTATAATCGCTTCTCCCTCCCTTTTCTCTGGCTTTTTGTCCCTTTAGATTATATTATGATTATGATATTTTTATGACGCTCCTCACTTGAACTTTGTGCACCGCCAGCGGATTGTGGAAAAACTGCCGGAAAGCTGGATGGGGGAAATGGCCGGAGGAGGAGGAGATGGGTGGGGGCGTGTTGTGGTGTTGCATTGTCACTGAAATTGTGTGCACCACACTCCATTGTGCCAGTGACAGTGTAATAATTTAATAGAGTTCGCCTTTGTAGCGGGAAATGTCGGACTTTTGCTTGTCTTCTCCTCTGGTTGTATTTTTTTTTTATCAGCTGAAGAGAACACAAATTCCTCAACACAGACAATTGAAACATTATTCAATAATTATCGCCGACAAGAAAAACACAAACAACAAAAATAAAACAAAAAAAAGATTTGCCGCGCTCCATTAAATTTACGCTTTCAAGCAAGACGCCGAACAAAAAATAAATGTTCAAATTATGTTATAAGTTTTCCAAATATGTCGGCCCCCACTCCTTGAAAAAAAAAAAGATCCGCCACGAATCAGAGCGCGGATTGATCTTCAAAATGAGTTAAGAGACGATCGGAGGTCTAGGGTTAATTTGGGGTTTGGTGAATCGCTAGACAACTGCCACAACTGCCACGCCCATAATCGAAAGTCACTGACCCACAAAGAAGTGGCAGCGGAGTAAAAATACTCGCAACAACTTTGGCAAATTAATATCTTGTAGATACTTGGTACATTTTTAATTTGCAGCTACTACATACTACAAGTTTAGCAAGAAAAAAAGAAGCCAAGCATCGATGATGATGACTTGCCGCTTGGTTGGTTGGCTCTGTTCTCCGATATGCCTGGGAATTCGGGTCAACGGGAACCGATCATCTTCCCATCCTCAAGCTAGCCCATTCTTCGGAGCGGTCCAATCCATCCATCGATTATCGCCAGCTCTTTTGGCAAATCGATCAATTACACCTTTCAGCTGGTGGTGGAGATCACAAGCACCGAAGTGCGACCCAAATAACACTCGAATTGTGGAGTAATTCCATTTGGCCAACGCACGTGCACAGCTCCCAGACCCACTACTCGCCTGCAGTCCCACAAAAATTGGTAAAGGCAGACAATGCCTGGCCCCAAAAACCAGTTACCGAGCCAGCTCCTCCCTACTCTGGAACAACTCCCCTTAGGGGCTCAAAAAAGGGGGGGAACAAATGAAAAAACTGCAGAGGAGACAACTGAAATTACCGCATAAAGCGAGTGGCAAGAAGACAAATGAAAGGGAGGGGGAGTTCTCTGCGCTGGGTTGGGGGAGCGGAAAAGTTAGCCAGACTTAATGAGGATTCGCTGTGACTTTTATGAGCTGCAAGTGGAAAATGAGTGGAGGACACTCAACGAAATAAAGGGGAAACTTTTATGAAGATGTTTTAAAAATAGTTTACAGAAAAGTATGCTTTTCTAATTTACATTTATGATAAAATATTCCTGAAATAACTCTTTTCTCCTTTAAGAGTTTTAACCTTTAAGTTGGGAGACCATTTCCTTTGTGCGAAATTAAAGTGCAGAACTAAAGTAATATAAAGAGATCCTGGAGAGGGAAAGGGGACTCGGGAGGAGCGTTGACTCAACGGCCTCTCCTGTGAATAGGATACAAGAGTGGCTTTGTTTGCCCTGACAAATTGTTAGTAACACGCGAGGAGGGAAATGAGTCAACTCCTAACCCACTGACATCATCGGGAGTTCCAGGAAAACACTTTTAAAGTTGTGTCCCGGGCGGCGGGAGTGTCTCCTGCTGGAAGGGTTCCTGGAAATACCAAATGGAACTACAAGAGTCATAGTAAAAGTTATCATTATTTATTACATTTCAACCGATTATGGAAGTGATGGTAAACCAATATCCATAGTATTGGACACCCCTGAAGCGGGTTAAACACCGAAACCCACTTTATAGGACCTGTGATCCCTCAGAGAACTTCCTCCCTTTGCTGTAGAGAGCTGCTGCTCTAGAGTGTAAGCCCCAGGGGTTGCTGTCCCAAACCGTAACCCAAACCACCCTTCGCCATTTCTCTTCCCATTTTCTCTCTTTCTCCCTATCTCCAACCTCCCCTTGGGTGAGTGCCAAATATTTCACTTGTTTTTAATTTTTGCTCTCCTCTCTCTGTTTGTTTTTTGTTTTTGTTCGGGTTTTTATTCTGGATAATTGCCCAGGGACGTCGAATTTGAGGGTGGGTGGGTCTTTCTCCGTTGGCTGTCCCAATTGGTGTGGGGGGGAAGCGGCACATGTGCGCCTACCACCAAGGTGTCCTCCCTTCGAGGTGTCCTTCGATGGCTTTGTGGGATTTATTTTGCTTGGAAATATATACTATACGAATATTAACTGGCAAAATGTTGGCCCATTAAGGAGGGGTTACACTCATCCCCTATTAAAACAATTTCCAATTAAAACCGTCTCGCCCAGCCACCCCTCTTGTCGTTGGTCTTCATTTTTGTGCACCGTTGTTGCACCAACATTTCCGGCTTCAAAGTTGCGCCACTAAAATAAAAAAATAAAAAAAAGTATGAAATAAAACTACAAGTGCGTGCTTGTGAATGACGGTTTTTCCAGGCGGAATTCTATGACGTAAGCGGGGGGTTTTCAGTGGGTGGTAGGGGAGCAGAGCAGAGGAGAGGAGAGTGCTTCAAACTAGGTCAACATTCTTAGCCCAAGATGATGCCGCGGGGCGTGGTCGCGAGGGGCGGCCCAGATCTTCTCTAGAGCGCTGACCTGATTTCCTATGCAAATGCCTCAACCTTCTTCACGTTTCATTTTACTTTTGTTTATTGCGATTGCGGCTTCCATTATGAGCCAGGTCTTTTGTCATTTGGCCCGAAAAGAAAGAAAAAGTCCAGCAGCATTTTTCGTTTCAGATTCGTTTCAGATTGCTTCTAATTCTTCCCGATGATTGTTCTTTTCGGGCTATTAATTCATCATCAGGGCTTTCACTTCTTGCCTTGGTTAATAGTTGGCCGGGATTTTGGTGTGGTGTTTTCAAGGTTCCAAACCAACCAACCAACCAACCATTTATCAATGGGGGGAGATGTGAGGTTTATTACATTTTCGGTCAGAGGTTGTTGACCTCTGTCCTCTGACCTCACTCTCTTTTCGTACAGCTTTCAAATCAATTGCCCCATTACGCAAATGCCTCATAAAATATTGTGAGGGCCAATATCCACTCAGAGTCACTCGGACGGAGCAAAGGAGCAAGGAGCACGGGTCGCTTGACTAGTTTTCAATGGGTTAAGCTAAGCGGAAAAGGAACTCCACTACTCCTGCTGCGCCCCTCGCAGTGACGGAAGTTGGCAAACGTAGCTCTGGCTCTGGCTCGTTGCTTCTCTATCTGCGACGTGTTGGCTGGAATTGTGGGGAAATTCTCATTGATTTTCCCGCTTGGGAACCTCTGGGCGAGGAGTGCGCTATCTGTGGGATACACGTGTGCCTGCACTTGATTTATGAGCCAGCCGCCTCTCTCTAACTGTATCTGTGTGTTGTCTTCCGCTCTTGCAGATCTCAAACTCAAACCCCTGGAACCGAGGAACGAACGACGCAGTCTGGAAGCGAATTTCCCTCCACAGCAGAAGCCCAAGAAGAAGGAGAACCACAACAAGAGCTGAACCAGCTACGAAAACAACGGAAACCAAATTACAATGACGTAAGTTTACACGGCAATCAATAGATTCGTACGAAGTACGCTCGCATTGAATATGGCAAGATACAAGTTTGCTGTCAATCGCTTGTGAAGGACATTTCAATTACCCGGACGACAGTTTCTGACTTTCATTCAAATTGAGTTCAATTCACAGATTCCATCTCGCACAATCTCCTCCCCTCCCCTCCCCTCCCGTAGGTTTAGTTTGTCACCTCGAAATTGATGTCTATGAAATTAATGGGTCAACCTTTTTTTGGGGGCCTCATTTGCCAGAATTTATGCCAAACCCAGTTCCCCCGGGATGGTAGGGTAGGGTGTTTAATTTTTGGGGGAAATGGAGCAGAGCAGAGCAGAGCTCCTCGCTTATTAATCCCCATAATTTGTTTGGTCTAAGCGGGGTGTGGCTTCCCTTTTGGGGAGTCTTGCTTAACCAAGGGGCCGGCGATAACTGAATTGTGAATAAGCAAAAACGCAGCAAGTTTGCGTTTTATTTTATATGTATATATATTTTTTTTTGGGCGTGTCATCATTAAAATGTCGTCTCGAAGGAAATCCGGTCAGCCAGAAGCCACCGAGCGCTTTAAACTTAATTTCTGCGCAAACTTTTCCTTGGAACTTGTCCAGTTGAAATTGCGCCGCTCGATGGGTAACATTTGTCCCACGGAGCCGCTGAACGGGAATCTTCCAGCAAGGTAAAGATGCATCTGGCGCCTCGAAAACCCCAAGATCCATCAGTGAAGTGAAGTGAAGTGCTTGGGTATTCTATTCCCATCTAATTTCGGTACCATAATTGCCGGCTTATCGAGTGCATTAATCGAATCCAATTTTTTTGGGGGGGAAGAAGAACTCTTCTCAAAACACAAATATTAAATAAAGATATCCGAAAGAGTCTCCTCTTCTTTGCCCGGCCACAATCGGACCGAGTTTCGGTGCTCGGAGCATTATTTGTGTCTGAGTATCAGTCAACATCACAAATGTGGATATGTGGATGTATCCATAAGTAAACACGAGTGCCAGCTTTAATCCTTTCAGCTTCGAGGTTGATTGAAGTCGGTTTCAATAAGCTGAATGCATTCCAACTCATCGTCACCTGTGCAACAGGATGAGAATATTGAAGAGGTGGAAACGCTAGAGTGTGACCCAAATCCAGGCTTTTGTTGGGCTTTATGACTGACTGTTACACTGGGAGAAAAAACCACTTGAAAAGTTCTATTAAATGAAGTATTTAAGAGAGAACAATTTACATTTTTTTTCAAACAATTATTCAAAATTCACTTAAAGCTACATTTTGCAATGTATGTACAAATACATAAAACCTTTTTTATATAGAACCAAGATAAAATGGTAAATCCGTGATGCATCATCATGAATTTATCGTGTTTAGAGCCGTCAGCTAGCTGATATTTGATTGTAACTGTTGAATATAATTTCGCTCAGTGGAGCAGCAGCAGGAAGCGCTGCTCCTCCCGTGACGAGTTCATCGTGCAGTGATATTCGATATTGATTGAGACCGACCCCCCCTCCGGAATGTTTGCCGTGGGCAAACTCCTCTGAGTTTGCTCTCCTGACTGCCTGGCAACCTACTTTGTGACTGGCGGGCGACTGCTCACATGTGTGGGCTCTGTTTGTTTTTATTATTTTTTGTTCGGTTTGGGGTTTTTTTTAGGCTTTGTTATCCGCTCGCTGTCTGCCTGCGGGTCTTTATGGACAGCCATATGGATTATGTACTCCGAATCCGAACCGTTTGGCCCCGCAGAAACCAGAGAACAATATTTAGTTGCCAAATCATTTAAGCCGCGGCACACGCTCCGGACCAAAAAAACCGAATCTATTCTGACAGAGCCATTAAAGCTAGACGATAATCAGAGATCCGAAAGATCAGAGATCCGAGATCGGTGAACCACCAACAACCACTTACAATGGGCCGCAATAATGTTAATTGGAAATTACGTCTAGGAACGGTTGAGGGGCAAAAACCGAATCAGAAACACTGAAACGCCTGGCTGGGATTTACAATTTGATATGAATTTTTCATAACATGCCACAAGCTGTGCACTACGTACGTCTCCACCCCCCTTTACCCCCTTGTAATCCCCGCCTTTCCGCCGCCAAAGAACAGTTGAAGCTGAGAAAGAAAAAAATAAGAGAATACTGCGGTAGTCACTCGAGGGGGAAATATAAATTATTGAGCTCGTTTCTTAAGTAATTATCGCACTGACGGACGGAACAAACTCGCTGAATCACAAACTGACCGATTGACTAACTGACAGATGGACGGATTGACGGATTGACGCACTGAGGGACTGGTTAAGCGACGGTCACGAGATAGCCAGCAGTGCTGCCCCAAGCACAACATTGTATGTTTGGAACGTTTATCGCATAACCTTTCGATGGGTATAACTTATTCTTGGCTAAATTTGTTCTTTCTGTACTTTATTTCAGATCAGTTTTTAATATATAGCAGCTGTATCTTATTTGAAATTTTAAATCATACAAAAAAACTAAATTTCCATATGAAACGATTTTTTCTCAACGATTGATTCTCTTTATTAAAGTATTTTTTCCATTGCTTAACAAACCTTTATATAATAATATAATATAAGATCCCTTTTCCACATAATCCGAGTACCTTCAACTCATATCTGCCCTATCATTCAGTAATGGATCTCAGCATCATTTCCTCAATCCAAACGTGATCTTATGAAAAAACAGAGTATTTTTGAATAGAGTTCCTGGGCAGACACTTCCCTTCTAAATCGAAATTGTAATGGCATTTGAGAGAATCCACAGCAGAGGCTGTGAGTCAGGTTGTCCGTGTTTGCGGAGCGTTCTGCTCCATCTACCTGGCTTAGCCTGGCCATTATGCTCCGTTCCCAGCTCGGGGGTCATCCCAGCTCATCAGACACCGCACACATCCCATCATTTCTCATTATTTTATTGACTTTGAAGTGTAATTATTTGCCTTTTAGACAAATTCAAAGCGCAGCAGCCGCGAGTGAAGTGGGGAAAAAAACACCATCTCCGGAGCGCAGAGCGTTTTTTGGTCTCTTATTTTTCTCTCTCGCGTTTTATGCGCTCGTTTTTCTCATTTGAGTGAGACTTGGCTTTGTCTCGGTGTCGGAGCAGGTCTCGATCTCGGTCTGGATCCGAGGTTCAGTCTCCAGCGGGGCTTGAGTTCGATCGGACGTGTTTTGAGATCCGAGTATCTGAGAGATTCGAGAGTCGAGATCCAAGAGCCTAGGCAAACATAAATTCGAGATATCCGAACGGTTCGATTCGTGTCGTTGTGTTTGTGTTTGTGTGTGTGTGGGATCGATCGTGGGATCTGTTTTGTGTTTAGTGACGCCTCTGCAAATATTGGCCAACAGTTAATGGCCATGAAGAAGCTCTATGCCAAGACCTCGTTCACCAGCAAGAAGCAGCCAAATGCCGCCAATTCCTCGCCCATCCTGGCCTACCACCAGCAGAACCAGCACCAGGGGAACTTTGAGTTCCAGGTGGTCACGCCCTCGCATCCGGGTCACGGGGAGATACTCCGCCGGAGTCAGAGCCTGCATCACAAGATGTCGCCTCCTGTTGGAGGGGGATTGGGTGGCAAATCGGACTACTACAGCATAGAGGAGCTGCAGGAGCTGGACCTGCTGGACTACCGTCATCCCATGTACCATCACTATCAGCAGCAGGAGTTGCGCCAGCGTTACCACGAGCACGAGCAGCTGGTGCTGCAGCTGCCCAAGGCCAGTTCCAATCCCGGACCCATCTACGAGGCTCCCCAGAGGGCTCCACAGCAGCAGCAGGCGCAGCAGCCGGACCAGAACCAGATGTTGTATGTAGCCCAACGAGAGTCATCATCCAGGGCAGGGCAAGGGTCATCTAACACAACAAGCACCAACACATCATCACCATCCACTAGCTCATCCTCCTCATCGTCATCGTCGTCTGTGATCTTTTCTACCCTTCGCAAATGCGTTTCCCCCTCGAATCCTCCCGTGCAACTGGCCGAACCCCCCAAGAGTCAGCCCGCCAGACTGGGCTCCTCCATGTCGTTTTCAATTCGAACAGCAGGAACAACATCTGCAACAGCAACGGCAGCGGCAACGGCAACACCGGCACAACAGCAACAGCAACACAAGCAACATCTCTATAGCAACATCCATCATTATCTGCTCCAGCAACAACAGCAACATAGACAGCTACAGAAACAACATCACAGCACAACATTACAGCGTCGCCACAATTCGGTCAAAGATAAATTCATTGGGGGCATTACAACGATTTTTGCGTATGTGTAACCCACTTCCCGAATGCCTGTCCTTGGGCTTTGGATTGACGACAAACAAAAAAAAAAAGAATAAAGCCCAACTACTCGCACTTCCCCCAACTTTTCACTCTTCTCCCATTCTGTCAATCACGTAGCTTTTAGCCCTGGATTCGGATGCGTTTTCAGCTCGTTTTCGTCTCGGTTTCTTTTCACCGCGAAATCAAAGAACTCAACTCAACTCAACCCCACTCACTACCCATTTAATCATAATTATAATTTAACGCCAATTAAGCTGGAAAACGATTTCGTGTGCACACGAATCTGCATCTGCATCTGCACTTGCAGCTTCAAAACTTGAGTTTAACGCACGAATAAATCCCTCGGGCATGGAAAATTTCACCTGCCACACATTGAGCGTTGAGCTGGGTTCCAGAGCGTTTTTCAGTGGCTCAATAATAGGCATCTCCCCATAGAGCCTCCCATTTGGTTGCCCATTTGTTGGGCGCTTTTCGTTTTCCATTTTGGGGGTTTTCAGGCAGCTGCACTGGGAGAAAACTAACTGCGAACTTGCTTAGGAATATTCGAAATTTTATCTTATTTTTGCATATAAAAAGAACCCATAATTTTTTAGTTCCCCTAAGATATTTTCGATTAAATGGAAATCATAAACTGTAAAAAATGGAATTACTAATTCCAAATTCGTCACGTCTTTACGTGCAATTAAAAAAGTTTCTAAGTAATTCATTTCAAAGTGAGAGATTAATTCTCTTAATTTCAAGTGAATGAGTCACAATATATACAATATACTATAACTTTAACTTATCACAAATAGAATGAAAAGGCCCCCAGTTGCTCATTTCGGATTTAAATTGAGAAAACAAAATGAATTATTTTGTGCAATTTCAAGATTATTCCAATCATAATTGAAAAACACTGATTGACTGCCATTGTTTTGCCTTTTCCGCTGTGCACAGAAAATATGTATATAAAACTTCACTTTCGTTGCCACGAATTCGGATTCGATGCAAATCAAAGGCAAAGGCGCAGCAGAAGGCAGGCTCATAATACATTAGCTCCGATCTGAGGCTGGTTATATAAGGCCATGGGACTGAGACTGGAACTGCAAAAGGCAAGGCGCACAGCTGTGGCCAGCGCTCGAACTCGGATTCGGAATCGTATTCGCATTCGTATTCGGATTGAGATTGGTCCGTCCGGATGTCTGGATTGTCTTGCTGTTTGCTTGCCAGTCTGCCAGCTTGCCAGCTTGCTAGCTTGCTTGTCCCGCCGATCTGCGCACTCCATTTAAGTGCAAAACTACTCGCGGCTTTTGGCCGGGCCAAGTTTGAGAGGCGAGAATTCTGCAGACTCGACCCGTTTGCCTGACGCGGCTCTCCGTCATTATATCTCTGTCCCCCAGTAACACACAACTCGCAGCAACTCGACTCGGAGCGGTGCAGGCCAGCAAAAAAGTAGAGAAAAAATGGAGCTACAAGCAGAAACAACCAACTACAGATACATTGAGAGAAAAGAGCGTACAATAAGATATTTTTAAAATTAAATTCCATTCTGAAACAAGGCTCAAATTAATATTCCCCATAATTAAAACATTTTCTTTAGTTAACATATAATTTTCAAAGATTATTCCGATGCAATATTACTTCAATATTCTCTTAAACAACTCAAACTGTTTTTTCTCTGTGCAGAAACCCAGCCAAGCTGGCATAAAGGCAAGGCAACTCGTCATCGCCTTTGCATTTTTCCAATGAAGGCGTTCATTTGTTGCTGGCCATGTTTACATTGTGGTTGGCTTTAATTGTCAACTACCTGGGAGGAAAGAACGCTAAAGGTTGAGAGCCGGTTGAAGCCGGCATACGAGCATATATAGGAGGAGCATATTAGAACTTTCATTAGAATCATTTAATCGGTTCGGTTCTCCAGACGATGGCACTGCACAGCATGACAGGTGTGTGAGCATACAAAGAAATGCATTGCACTTCCTGTCCTCGAAGGTCTGGGCATCAAAGGAGGTGATGCGGGGTGGGGAGGAGTTGGCCAGATCAAAGCCCTTGCCCAGCCGGGAGTCGTGTGAAAAGTCTTGAGATCAGTGTGAGACAAAGTGGAGTGGGATGGGATGAGAGGAAAGCACGTCTAATGATCGGAAAACCATTTCTCAATGCCACATTTCTTCTGGGAACTCTTAATCGAGTTTAGAACGAGTTATGTTTAAGCCGTCTTTCTGTCCGAAAGAAATCAATTCCTTTGAACTCACTTATTTCTGGATTAATTCTTTTTTTAAGATTACCCATTAAAATAATTCTTGCTTGCAAAATTAGTTTTCTATTATTCGTTCATGGGAAAAATTACATATTTAATTGATTGTTTGGCAATTAAACTAAATGGAATCAACTCAGAATTAGTGTATATACGAAACTGGTTTGTTGGGCCTTAAAAGTTGTCAACTAATTTACATTTGTGAATATTTTTAAGAGTCACTTCCGTTCTTCCCCATTTTTTAGTAGATTGCTATTTAATTTATCATGATATTTAAGACTTAAACTTTCCCCTTTATCTCCCTCTCTTCTCCTAAAGATCTTCTGTATTTTAGATATTTCATATACTAAATAATTTCTCATCCTTGCCAAAACATAATTGCAACCACCAATATTAAGTTCCCACTCTAAACACCCAATCTCCCTCCTCGTTTCTTTCAGTGAGCTGAGCATAATCGGGGCGCGGGCCTCTGTGATGGTGTACGATGACAACCAGAAGAAGTGGGTGCCCTCGGGCAGCTCGTCTGGGTTGAGCAAAGTGCAGATCTACCACCACCAGCAGAACAACACCTTCCGCGTGGTGGGACGCAAGCTGCAGGACCACGAGGTGGTCATCAACTGCTCCATCCTGAAGGGACTGAAGTACAATCAGGCCACAGCCACATTTCATCAGTGGCGCGACTCCAAGTTCGTGTATGGATTGAACTTTTCGAGCCAAAACGATGCGGAGAACTTTGCCAGGGCCATGATGCATGCCCTAGAGGTGAGTCAATCCGCTAGAGAGTTTTTCTAAAACCCATTTTTAATTGATTTATTTCTTTTATTAGGTTCTGAGCGGTCGGGTGGCCAACAATCCCGGAGGACAGCCCACCAATGGCAATGGTTATGAGGAGGACATGGGATATCGCACGATGACCAGCGAGGATGCGGCCATTCTGCGCCAGAACAACGGGATCAGCGGTCATATTACGCCCTCGGCCCAGACGCCCACCTCGCAGACCAACCAGAACAACATCCCCCAGAGCCCGCCGACGCCCCAGGGTCACCATCGCACCAGCAGGTAGGTTCTCATCCCCAGAAATAGTGTTGGGTGCACTGCCTCATTTCGACAAGGAACTTTATATAATTCGCGCTGATGTAACTATAGAGAATATGTATTCTTGATCAGCATCCGTCCGTCTTAATGAAACCCCAATCTCAGAGAAAAGCTAGAGCCCACGCAGATGATGTTTGTTCCAATGTTTTGCCACACCCACTCTTACCGGCTATCCGATAGTCCAGGCCTCGTCTTGTTTTCAATGAGAGAACCTGGGGGACTCCAAACCAATTGCTACCCAACACCTTTCTGCATTTCCGCGTCTCATCTCTCTCTCTCTCGCATCACTCATTGATCCATACCCATCCCTCGCCGAACCCTTGCTCACCCGAAAAGGAATTCCCTCAGCGCCCCGCCGGCTCCGCAGCCCCAACAACAGGCGCAGATGGCTCAGCCGGGATCCCACTACGGCCCCACCGGGAATGGACCCACTGCCAATGGACTGCCTCCGCAGGTCAACCCACAGATTCCGCCGGCACCGCCGCAGCAACAGCAGCAGCAGCAATTCCAGCAACAGCAGCAGCAGCAATATCAGCAGCCCCAGATGGTCCAGGTGCAGGCTGGATATGCGCCCTCGCAGGTGAGTTGGTTGCTCTTTGGCCCCATCCCTTGACCATTCCCAGTGTCCTCATTCGGTATTTCTGTTTCATTTCATTTGCAAATTGGCTTGATCCTGTTCTCCCGAAACACCCGAACCAATCAACCACCAATCCACCACCAACACCACCACCACTGCAACCACTACCACCACCAGCAGTACCAGCAGCCCCATTACGTGCTCTCCAATTCTAATCCCAATCTCACTGTGCATCAATACCCAACACAGCAGCCGCCACAGCCACCGCAGCCGCCGCTCCAGAACGGGGGACTGTACATGGTGGGTCACGGTCACCTTCCGAACTCCGCGAGCGCCAATAGTGTGGTTTATGCAAGCCAGCAGCAAATGATGCCGCAGGCGCATCCACAGGCGCCCCAGGCGCCGGCGATGCCCGCCCCAGGATATGGAGTCCCACCGGGTGTCCCACCGCCCCAGCAGCAGCAGGTGGAGAATCCTTATGGACAGGCGCCCATGCCGCCTCCCATGAATCCGTCGCAGCAGCAGCAGCAACAACAGCAGCCGCCTCCCCAGCTCAACCGCATGAGCAGCCAGGGGGGTGGTCCCGGATCCGGTCCAGGTCCAGGGCCCGGGCCCGTTGGTCCGCCGACAGCGGCTCCAGCCCCGCCCCCGCCGCCACCTAGTTTCGGAGCTGGCGGAGGAGTAGGTGGAGGCATTCCGCCAGCGCCGCCACAAATGTTCAACGGGGCACCGCCGCCACCGCAACCGCCGGCTCCACCGGCGCCACCTGCCATGGGTGGGGGAGGACCACCAGGAGGTCCAGGGGTACCAGGTGGTCCGGGAGGTCCGGGTGGTCCAGGAGCACCGCCACCACCGCCTCCGCCGCCGGGTATGGGAGCGCTAAAGAAAGATGATCCCCAGGCCGATCTCATGGGCTCGCTGGCCTCGCAGCTGCAGCAGTTCAAGCTCAAAAAGAACAAGGTGTGTGGGGCTTAAATATTAGCATACCCTTACCCTAAAAATGATCCTATAGTTACTAATTCATTTCCCCTTTCATAGTCCACCACCTCTGCTCCGGAGAACAGTGGCAGCAGCACCTCCAGCGGAGGCAGCGGCAATTACGGAACCATCGGGCGCAGCTCCAATGGCATGGCCTCCATGATGGACGAGATGGCTAAGACGCTGGCAAGACGACGTGCCCAAGCCGAGAAGAAGGAGGTGGGTGTTAAAAGATGCATTTGAATTTAACTTATCATTAATTACAACCAATAAGTTTGAGTAGAAAAGATACTTATTTGAACCTCTTCTATTTTAGCCCGATCCCGAGCCCGAGGTGAAGCAGCGGCCCTGGGAAAAGTCCAACACACTGCCCCACAAACTGGGCGCTGGCAGCGGTTCGGGAAGTGGTCATGGAGGAGCCAATGGAAGTTCGGGAGGAGCTGGGAGCAACACAACGAACAGTGGGGGGGAATCACCGCGACCCATGCGCAAGCGTTTCGGCAGTGCCAGCGAGGAGACCATTCTCAAGGTGGGTAATCCCCATCAGAATCCGGGCAAATGGGTGCTAATCTCTCTCCCTGAAGCAGGTCAATGGCGATGGCCTGTCGCTGGCACTCTCCAATGGCGACTTGGACACCCTGAAGGCTGAGATAGTGCGCGAGATGCGCCTGGAGATCCAGAAGGTCAAGAACGAGATCATAGACGGTGGGTCAAATGAGGCAATGAAATGGGGATTGATTGTAATTGCATTTGCATTCGTTTGCAGCTATCAAATCGGAGTTTAATCGAAGATAGATCAACGTACTGCCGGGATAATCGCCCACGCGCCAATCCATCTCCACCAAACTCCCAGCACTGTTTTTAGTATCCCAGGATCAGGGGCCAGGAGAGGAGCCGTAGCTGGAGGAGGAGCAGGAGCAGGACCAGGAGCTGAGCGTGTAATTTAAGACATTCGCGAAGTATTCGGTGGTCGAGGCTTGCAACATTGCCAGAATGTTGACGATCGATCGAGGAGGAGGTGGCAAGTGCATGGATACGCATATTTATGATGCGCTTGCTCTAGGTTAACACAAAACATTTAGGCTAACAAAACACACACTGATACACAAAAAGCAGAAAGCAGAAGCAGATGCAGAAGCGAAGCCGAGGAGGAAATTTAGTCAAAGTAATTATGTTTTAAGGGGAGGAAATGCTTACCGACTTCTAAGTTATGTAACTAACTCTACTGTTGTACATTATTTTGCCTAAGTCTTTAAGCCAATTTTAGTGTGAGAACAAGATAATTGCTTGCAATCTTTCGATACCGAATCCCCTCCCTCCCCCCTCTTTCGTTAGCTTGTTTTACCAGCCCCAACCCCCCGTAACTTTTGTATCTTTTAGTTTGTTATGCTCCCCGAGGTTTGCCCTTTGTTTTGTACCCGAAATCAAAATGAACCATGTTTGTAATTAAACATAGAACGTATCTCTACACAACCACAAAGCATACATACATATATATATACAAATACGGTTTAATATATATATATATGGACATACTCATTAACCTAACCTAAAGCGGAACTAGTATTACGACTCGAAGCGAAACGAAACGAAAACAATTCCACAAACGTCATCCAGCAAACAAACAAACAAACAAACACAAAACACAACTCTCCACGCATTTCCTCAAACAACCACAAACAATTTCCTAAGCACACGATCTCATACACGACTCAATTTAAGAACCAGCATGTCTTCAGCTAAATCAGAACTAGAACCGGCTAAATCAGAATCGTAACGAAAACAGAAACAGTTCAAAGCGGAATTGAGCGTGGTGTTCAGGACTCAGACTTAGCGTTAGCGTTAGACTCACAAGATTAATCCCTGCGATCAGCGATCCAGCGATCTATACAGCGAAATTAGAATGCTAAATTAACAATCGACTGCTGCGTATTATACAAATAAATGATACATTAAATAAATATATATATATAGAGGAACGCCACTAAATATTGTACACTCCTCCAATCCCCCCCTGACCCTGACTCGGCGGCATTAGCCGATCCTGAACAAATGCGTACCAATTCAACTTCCATATACGAACTAAGACTAAATAGCGAAATTATTGAATGATAGCAGGCCAAGTAAATCGGGAAAAGGTGGATCAGACACGCGAAGAGCGATGAGAGGATGTAGAGCGGGAGCAGGAGCAGGAGAAGAGGAACAGGAAACGGAAATAGAAAAGGAAGGAGGATGGAGGGAAGAAGGCAGTAGGAAGTAGGAAGAGGAGAGTTTAGTTCTTAAGGCATAACGAAGTGAAATTGTTTATTAAGTGGACAAACATTTATTTATACTGAATGCGGATACAGAGAAGTGGTAGTTGTGTACAATTCGAATGCATATATACATTTTAATTTTTTGTAATTTAACAATAATTTTATATTGACTGTGCCGGGTTGCGTCGATATATATATGAGTATATAGAGTATATGGAATACCTAGTTATATGGCGGCCTCACACGCAATGTGTGTGTATGTAAATGTTATGATTTTTGTATTTTTATATATGATCTTTGCATTGCGGCACCAATTGGCCGGCAACAATTTAATATTAAACACACACGTAAACTATTTTAAACGAAGCATGTGAAATGGAAACGGATATGGAAATCGATGCGCGTTCGTTGCAGCGGGCGCAACTTTTTATGTATTAAATTAAATATATTATACACTTATATACAACCAGAATATTCAATATACATACATGAGGATAAAGAGACGATAAGCAGGAGAGGAGCAGGAGCAGAACCAGAAGCAGAAGCAGCCGAAATTAACTCGAGATCAAAATATATATTAAAACAAAAAAATCAGCAACGGATTCACTTAGATCGATAAGAGGGGCGTAAGTTATATAGCGGCGGCGATCGGGCGATCGATCGGTAAGGCATAGAAGCGCAAAAACATTATATGCATATTCAACAAAAGAACGTACAGTGAAATAAACAAGCAACGTTTGTATGTAAAAACCAAGTTAATGCGTTTGATTATTGTTTGGTTGTAGGGTTGGGATATTTGTAAAGTTTTAAACATTTTATAAACTAGCTTTAAGTATCAACAATTAAATTAATTGAATATGTTAACATTCAAAAACTAGAACATAAGCTTGGTTAACATTTTTCCGTTACTATGCGGCTAACAGTCGTTGCCAATCGATAACCGATTGGCACTCTCTCAAAGCTCGGTTTTAGCTTTCGCCGCAAACTTTTGCCGTCGCGCTCTCTTCGCCAGCGTCGCATTCTCTCTTTGAATTTCAACGAGTAAGGTTGGTCATTTCTTGCGCTCGCGAACGAAAAAGTAAATTAGCGGCGGCGGTCGGAAACATTACCTACTGTTCTAGTGCAAAAGAAAAAAAACACAAAATAAAATAAAGAAAGCCGAGAGTGTGCGTGTGTGTGTGCGTGTGCGTGTGCCATCGGCTGCTTGTGTAGGGGAAATTTGGCAACAAATTGCAAAAATATTTATTGTACAAATCAAAATATTTAAAAGCATTGCTGCAGACAGACAATTTGCATATGAAGTGTGCGTGTGTGTGTGTGTGTGGATGTGTTTTTTGATCTATTGAAATGCCGAACTCTAATGGACACAAAATACGAGAAAGCATCAACAAGAAGAGCATTCTTCATTGATGCTGCAAACAGCTGACTTTCGCTCTCTTCGCTGCTCTTCTGTGGTTCTAGTTTTCCTGGTTGTTCTTGCTGGGGGAAAATGTAAATGCTGGCCAAGTTGGGAAAAGGAAAACTAGAATGTGATGGCCCAGTAACGTGGCAGTGAAAACTAGACAAAACTACAATTCCGTCTAAACCAGTGTAAATCAAATAAAGCAGTCAAAAGTCTACATAATTTAAATATGGAATTTTACGACTTCTTATCGAAGTCGAGTTGAACATTCGAATCAAGCGGAGAAACAACAAAAAAAAAAACCTAACAAAAACCAGGCGGAAGCAACCCACGACATTGAACTTAATTATGCTATGAATACAGTAAAGCTGCTATAAATTGAATTTTGTTTAGAAAAGTAAAGCTTAAACAATACTCGTAGCTCTTGTTTTTGTTTCATTACCGAACTTCCAGTTTTATTGTAATTGACAAGAGATTCATTTGTATCTTTCTATCTTGTAGTTAATTTTACCAAAGTCTGTAAAATTATTCACACGTCTACTCGCCTTGCCTCGCCTCCTCTCCTCCTTCTCTCCGCCTTTATCAACATCTTCGCAACGAATAAAGTGAGAAAAACATAAAGAGAAGAACCAAAATAAACGAAAGAATTCCAACGCAACAACAAAAAACACGACTATATCTGAAGAACAGGAATAGAAATTAAAATAGTTGAAATTAAAAACGGAACGGCATTATTTTTTACACGAGAATAATTGAAAGCGTTTTGGTTGATTTTCCGCACGGAAACGAAAATTCACTGTGTTGGCCAAGGAATATTAATTGTTAACGTGGCCTTCTAGCTGCCAATAGTAATTCGGTCAGCCGTGTGAGTAGCGAAATACAGACAAAATACAGTTTTGTTTACTATGTGTGCCACCAAGCTTTTCCACCAACACCCCCAACCCACTCCACTGCCCCATGCCCCATGCCCCCTGCTCCTTTATTGATTTGCTTTTGCACCAGCCCCCCCACAAAACCCTGAGAAATTGTTGGCGCTGGTTTTGAGCGAAACTTATTTATTTGGCCACCTTCACTCACGTGCATTTCACAGAAAAAAAACAACATTCCTATACCTAATGGAAGTACATATATGCTTCTTGTCACTAATCAATCACGGGGTAATATCTTTTTAAGCTGGTTTTCCTAACACCCAAAACACCTCGAAATTAAGTACTTTTCGGTCGAACAAAAAACAAACAAATTTCCGAACCGTTCCTTGCGAATTCCTCCATAATAATGCAATCTAATTTTATTTCCACAAACCACAAAAAATAATCGCGCACATCCTGCGGACTCAACATGGACAATAACAACTACTCCAACGAACTGCGTTGTATGACCTGGTAAGTGAAGCAACATCTACCCCTAACCACCTCACCCCTTGTGGCCAGAAAGAATTCCCGTTTTGAGAGGGCTTGGTCCTTATTCTGGGTGTGTTTTCTAATGGGTCTATGAAGACGTTCCGGCGATCCTCTGCGCGATGAATGAAATGTGCGTGCTTAGCATCGCCAACCCTCGGTGCTAGTTTTGTGTCTCTCAACGCCACAACCGCCCTTGGCAGCCACCCTTAGTTTGGGGAAACTGTGTCACAGGCTGTTGACGCTGAACAACGAGCGAAAATAGGCAAAGCGAAAAGCCTGCACGGAGAGAAATTATAGGGAATATTCATACAACAGTTTCAGAAATTATTTACCGGTATTAATTGCATTTTAAAGTCATGGAAAATATGATAACTCTAAATAAAAATCAGGGTCTTTCAAAAGCCTTTGCTTAAAATAATAAATCTAGTTTTTAGTATTCGATTTATTATTTTTTGTTTTCTGTGGACGGCTGCATTTTCCGGCCTCTCCCTTCCATTCGCTCTCTTTCGCACTCTCTTTGAGTTTTCCACTCTCTTACACCATATCCTGTGCCGGTCAAAGCTTTTCCTTTTGCCAGAAGCTTTCCCAAACAAAAAATAATGAATAAAATGTGATTTGAGTAAATAAACATTCAGCTGTGAACTGAGATTTCCCTGAGATTTGGATAACCAGCAAAGCGTTGACAAATCAATGGACCCCTGTCAATTATTCAGGGTTGCTATAGAAACCCCCAAGTAACAGTCCCAGGTGGCGCCTCACCTGTGTGGTCAAAACAATTGGCCGGGTTCAAATACCTCCCAGCCGTAGCGTACTGAAGGTAAACACAGGCCGAGACAGTTGACCGCCTCCAAAACGCGCCGCTTAGTTAGCAGGAGAATTGCGGGGATTGCGAGGAAAATCAATAGGATTCCTTGGACGGAATGCGTAACGCCTTCGACTGTCGACTGTCCTCTATTTGCATAGGAGCAATCGATGGATTCTCAGGGCCGGAGATTGCCTCAATCGATAAACGAGTTTCCAGCGGAGGGAAGCGGAGGGGCAAAGTCGAAAGGTTCCCAACTCACAGAGAGTTGTGTAAAATTGTTTTACTGCTGTTTTCAGTTGTTTTGGGCTGAACTTTGTCTTTTGACTTGACTTCGCAGCAACAAAAAAATCAACAATTGTATAAGCTGCAACACGCAACCTGCTGCCCCGGCTGCCCCTGCTGCCGCTCCACCCATCATCTCCCCCATTCTGACCTCTGACGTGGTCCCAGTTGCGTGTTGAAAACTTCCAGCACAAAAGTTGGGCCACCGTGCGTATGCCTAATATCATTAGCTAAAATCCAGCATACGCCCTGTCTGCCCTCGATTTCTATTGCCATTGCCATTGCTATTGCTATTCCCCTGCAAAGTAGCCGAAAATAGTCCAACCTTGACACTTTGGAACGAGTTGATATCGGGGCTTTAGAGGAACAGGCTAATCGAGCTGAAAATTAAATTGCAATTCAATTTGTGGCTCTCCATGCACGACAGATGATTAGCTGCACCTGGAAAAAAGGGAAACAACATTTTAATAACGAACTCTAAAAAAATACACAAACTAAATTATATGTTTGACACTAAAGCTAAAATTATAATTAAGTATTGTGTTTAATAAATGAACTTGAAAAATACACCAACAAAAGATTCGCCGAAGGTGAAAGCTTGTTTTCCGCAATGTTTATAAATCATAATCATGTTGTTCATGAGCTATTACTTAAACATTTGTTATTTTCTTTATGTGTGCCGCAAAGTCTTGAACAGCTTCTTATCAATTTGAATATGGCACAGAGCGGAGTGACATCATCCATTGTCGGTATTTGGGATTGTTTGCGGTGTCGTCATTTGACATATTTTATTGACCCATTAATGGACGGTCCGTTGCTGAATTTGTTTTAGTGATTTTACGGCCAGGTGCCAGAGATCTATATCGAGTTCCAATACCCATTCATTACCAGCAATTAAATGCGATAAAAAAAAGCACTCGCAGTGATAAGATAAGACGGCGGCGGCACCCTTGACCATGACTCAAGGGGCAATCCATCCACTCATCCAACTCATCCACTCACCCACCCACCCACTCAACCACCCGCCGCAATGGGAATCATCTGTTCGAGACGACGACCTTCAGGGCTGCGGCTCGATTCATTCGGATTGCCGGCTTTCGATCGGATCTCGATGGGATTCGATTACCACATCTCTATTTTTAGACTCTGGCGTGGTAACGGAAATCATTTTCAATATTTATTCGCATTTGGATGCGATTAGCAGCAGCTCGCACTCTGTGTGCATTCCAAGTGTTTGCACACCGGAATACCCAAAGCGGAGGGTACTCCAAACTTTCGAAAAAAAAAACATAGAAAAGAACGCCGCCCTGGAAGGTGACGCAATTTCCCTGGAGGCGGGCCACTCAACCCGCAACCTCTGACCCCTTCGCTGGCAGCAATTAAAACGGAAGTACCGACAACCTGTTGCCGTTGCCCAAGTAGCCGGGCTCTCATTAAATTCGAGCTTGGGAAGCGGGACGGTTGGCCAAGCGTTTGCATGTGCGGCTCGGATAGGCATTAATTAGCTAGTAAGCCAACCAAGCCAAGCCCAGCGGCTTTTCTGAGAACACAAACTATTACCACACCACACACACACACACCAGCAATTTGCAGAACTTTATAGAATAGAAGGGAAAATGAGCGAAAATCAGGGGGAAATGTGGTTGGTTGCCTTTCATAAATCATAAACTGACAAATTTCGTAGAATTTTCTTGAATAGCTTCAGAATCAAAAAAGGCTTTTATCTTCAGCTTTATGGGTTACAATATAGTTGATATGATATCTGAGAATTGGAAAGGTTTAAATATTTTACATGGCTTAAAATATTATTTACCATGGCCTACAGGAATATATATTTTTGGAGTATAGTATTTGACACTGAATTTTCAATATAGGTGATATGATATCTAAGAATTCGATAAGTATAAATTTACTTTACATGAATTTACTTAAGATATAATTTACCTTTGGATATCGTATTTGGCACTGAATTTTCCTGAGTGCATTTGAGGAGTTTTCCCTGAGGACCAGCTGAGATGTGTGGACATTTTCCCACAGGCCCGTTAGATCGCAGATCGCAGATCGTTGTCAATCAGCGGTGATGGGAACATTTGTAGCAATGCTGCCCCCCAAACCGGGTTGCTTGCCAATGGTTAAAAATATATCCGCGAGTACTTGTTGCTCTCGTAATCGCCCTCTCACTTGCAACGCCCCCCCTTTTTACTTGCCCCTTCCCTGGGCCGCCTGGGTTTGGCGGAGGGGTCAATAGACGAGCCCAGTGGCTGAGAATGCTCGAAAAGCGTTTTGTACTTGCTTGGAGAGTGGAAAAGCAGAGAAGCGGCAAGGCAAGTGGAAAAATCAGCGGCGCAGAAAGTCGAAGAATGTGTAGCAGCCACAATGTGGCGTGCGTTGGGTTATAATAACAACAAAATAATAACAAAGCTCCAATTGATATAAAACAGATAATCGCCAGCATAATAGCGCCTTTTGTTATTGTTTTTGCCTGCTTTTGACTTTCGCGCTTTCCTCTTGCCAGAGCTTTTCACGAAAATTCAGCAATGAATGGGAGGACGACGAGGGCACGAACCGAATTCTCAGATATTAACTGCAACAAGTGCCAAGGGGTGGGGATAGGGATGGGGAGGAGGAGGAGGAGGAGGGCGGGTTGGAATGCAAGTACTTGAAACGAAAACATTTTCTATTTTCCCCCTTTGCCAAATGCCAATTCTCTCGAATAGTTTCTAATAAATCTGTGAAACACAAAAGCAGAACACAAAAAAAAAAAAAACACAATCGAATGAGAAGGCGCACGAAAGGTCTAAAAATAAAAGCAGAACAAACACATTATAAACAATCCGGCAAAGTCGTAAAAAGTGAGGCTCCTCCACTGCCTTTGCCTTACGTCATTTCTTTTCTTTCTCTGTCTGTCGACCCCAAAAAGATACATCGATGACGTCAATGGGTAGTAGTTGGAGTTGAGACCAATGGTCCCCCTTTCCAAAAGGAACGCACACCAAATGGATGAATAGAAAACAAGTGTTCACATCTCCGACATGAGCTGCAGGCGCCGGCGCAGTTTCATCTGCTCTGACACATAGATACAGATACTTTGGGATCGGAGAACGTCGCTCGCCGGAGAGAGTGCAGGCCCCAAAAGATTGAATCCGTTTATTTCCGATCCGAATGCGACTGTTCATTTCAGTTGAGTTCTGTTTCAGTTCGGTTCGCTTTGCTTCCGTTTTCGAAGATTTTTTGTATTTTTATTTTTCTGTAACTTCGTCGTTATACAACAACATATTTCGTTTAATATCAGATAATAGAGTTGTGAATATATAGCCGGAGTATATTTGTAGTACCCAATCCGCCTCCGACTTGGTGCCTTTGTGAGTGAAGAGATTTTTTCCAACGTTTTATATTTTCCCAAACGAAAAACGGCTATTAATAGAATGGGAATGGGAGGAGCACGTTGGGTGGAGCACGGGGAAGGGGGTGGGGTGACTGGGAGATACCTATCTTTCATGGCTGCCCCGATACACAAAATCCTCTCTCGCCAGACATGCCGAGATGCCGAGATACTCGAACTAAATGATTCCTACCCACAGACCCCGACCACAACGACGACGATGACGACGATCTGTGGGATTAACTCGCGCTGGAACTGAACGATGGATCTGGCAGATCAAATCGATGACTATATCTGTTCGTTCGAGGGACTTGGTGACTTAACAATGGACTCGCTGGCCATCTTCATCTTCCTCTGGGCCGTGTTGGCCCTCTTCTCGGTGTGGCTGATCAAGCTGCTCTACCACAAATATCTCAACAAGGGCCAGACCCCCAGTGCGGCCAACAGTCGTCAGGGCAGTGTGGCCCCCGGCTCCGGATCGGGTGCGCTGCCAGGATCCGGATCCCCCTCCGGCAAAACGGAGAAGCGCCTCTCCGAGCCCCGCGACCTGCTGGCCACCAAGAGCAAGGTGGATGATCTATCGGCATCCAAGCCCCTGATCGGTGGAGCATCCGGAGGCAGGGGTCGCTCCTCGGCCTCACCTTTGCACACTGGTGGTGGCGGTGGTGGTATTATTGTTGGTGGTGCTGTTGGTGGTCCTCGTCGCCGGGTGGTGCGTCAGAGCTCCACAGGACCGGAGAACCGCAAGAAGCGCTATGTCCCACCGCCCTCCAATGTGGTGGGTCCAGAAACGGTAAGTGAAGGGATCAGGGTTTTATCTATCTATTATTGATAGACTCCTAATGGGGTTCCTAATTTATAGAAATTCTGTCTTCATTCGAAATTATCTAACCGAATTGAATCTTTCAGAGCTCCGTCACCTGGACCAGCCAGGTGTTTCGATGGCTTTACAGCGACCTGGTCATCGTCAACGAGCTGCTCATGTCCTGGGTCATAGCCATCAACGACTCGCTGCGAAAGTCCGTGGAGGAGGTGAGTGGTCAAATGACATCAGATGGCTCTCGGTTTTGACATCATCGTGCCGTGCTCCCGGCTCTCTGATGTCATGGCTGAGCTTGGCTTGGGCGGGCATTGAACTTTGTTCTTGCCCCGCCACGACATTCAACTTGAAATCGGTGTTCGGCTGCTTGGGTCTAAACTGCCCCCATCCCTGGCCCCCATCCCTGAACTAAGCGAACTGGGAACTCGCTCAGCCGTAACTGATGGCAAAACGCGTTTGTTTTCGGATTTTATTTATCAGTTTTTTTGTTCCCATACCCTGTAGCCGTTGAATGAGAAAGTCAATGTGTTTAATGAACGGTATAGAAAAAGGTAGAGAGTTATAAGTTAATTTGGGAGATATATATATATATATACTATAGATATCTTTAACGATGTGAGTAATCAACTCTAAAGTAATATTTTCATATTAGAGAAGATGCTAAAGTAAATATAAAGTAAACAAATCGTTTTCGAGGGTATCACATTGTTGAAATACAAGATTTAAGCCTGGCTTGTTTCCCCCTGACTTGCTTTTTTATCGCCTTTTACGTGATCGGAGCCAGTCATAGGCCAAGGTCGGAATTCAGTCGTTAGTCATTGTCCCGTCTCTGGCCAAAAAAAGAAAAAGCATTCACTGGCGAATGACATAATGCGTGATTAACAGAACCAGGGCAAGCAGACAGGAGCCAGCTGCTCCACTTTGGCCAGCAGGTTCTTCATTGACACTCCCCTTCTTTGCAGCATGGCGTGGCCGTGGAAGTGGTTCGAGTCCTACCCGACAGTCCCGCTCCCGGGCTGAACAACATCTTCTGCAACTGCGATGAGAACAATCCCGCTGAAATGGTGAGTGCAAATGGAATTGGGAGGAGTTCGGAAGGCGACCATTGAAATAACCTCCATCCACAGCTCATCACCTTCGACTGCGATGCCATGCCCGTGCTGCAGGTGAAGACTTTCCGCCAGAAGGCGGGCAAGGTGGAGACCTCGCACTACAAGGTGACCGTGTCAAGGTTCCGCGCCCGCATGGCCATTCCCATGAACTACAACAGCCTCAAGGGTGAGATGCGAGTGGAGGGCTATCCGGACGTGAGTAATGCAGTGATTCAGATTCAAATGCGGTGGAAATAGAACGCTTGAGGTTGAGATTTTGTAAATCTTGGAAGAAATCAGTAAAACAGAGATTTATATTTTGATTCTTGTTATTATTTTCCAAGAAAACTTAATACTACTGAAATTTAATTTCTTAAATCTTTTAAGACTTATCGCAACAAGTAAAAAATAATGAAATTAAGCAGCTAATTTCTTTATAACTTTTATATATTCCTTTATTGTGATTGATTGCTTTTGTTCCCACCGCATATTAGGTCATCCGTTCATGTATATATTATAGTATATTAATTGTTTTCCCCAATCCCCATTTGAAGGTTCGCATCGCCATGAACAGCGTGGGCGCCATCAAGGCCATGGACCAGGACGAACAGCAGCTGCAGACGGTGATCAGCGACATCCTGACAACGGCGCTGCGCGACACCGTCTACCCGGTGGACTTCTCCATCTACTCCACCTGCCCGCGGGCCGAGGTGGAGCCCTTGGACCTGCCCGTAATCTATCCCGTTCACTATGACTCGCTGGCGGTGAGCGTCGGGAGCAGTGAGAAGGCGGAAGCTCCTGTTTCCTGTTTTCTGTATCTTGTTTTTGTTTCTGTTTCCGTTTCGGTTCCTTGCTCTCCGTGTTACTTGTTTTCTTGTACAATCGTCATCGCACACCGAACTTGATTTGAGGATCTCTGTACAGAGATGATTCCCCAACGAAAAGCAAACAAACAAACAGACACTTCTCATTGCTCTCGACCTCCCTCCTCCATGTACCTAGGAAATTCGCCTTTTCTCAACAACTCAATTGTACACTCTTGCATTTATCGTGACTCCGTTGAGTATCCGTTCCATTCTGATTCGTTCCTTTGATCCCCGAAAGTAAAGAACTATCTTTTGCGTTCTCTCTTTTCAGGGCAACCAATACTTTCAATATTATTACAATTTCTAGTGACTGTTGATCATAGCACGGCATAAGTTCCTAATTAAAGGCGAATTTCATGAGCCCTCCAACCCGACTTTTGTTCTTTTTGACCCTTCCCCCTCAAACTCTCTCCGTCTCTCTCTCTCTGTATGATCTCTCTGCACTCACTCATTGCATGTTGTCCTCCTCCAACCCACACAGCACAACATGGAGCACAACCTGGCGGCCGGATTGCGGGACTCGCAGCACATGGTCTCCGGACGGCGTCTGCTGGTGAAGATCGTCAGGGGCGAGGGCCTGAGGGACGCCCACGATCCGTACGTGGTGATCGAGATGGACGAGCCGGCTCAGAAGAACCAGACGGGCACGCAGCGCGGCAGCAAGCCCTACTGGGATGAGCACTTCCTCTTGTGAGTTTGTGTTCCCCTACCTCGCAGAAGGAGGAGTCGGAGATCCCCCATGATTTATTTTCTCCGTTTTCCGAATCCTTGCAGTGAACTCTCCCCGCAGTCTGCCGAAATCCTGTTCGAGGTGTATGACCATCCGGTGATTGCCTCGGACCCACCGAAATTCCTGGGTCTCGGTCTGGTGGGCATCGATGAGCTGGCCGTGGGCCCCGCCTCCACACAGACCCTGCAGCTGCAGCCCCGTCCCTATGAGACGCAACCCGTATCGGGGGCCATCACCGTGGACTTTGTGTTCATCGATGGAGCCGAGATCCCCTCCAGCAACCGTCCGCAGCGCCTGAAGGAGGCACTGCGCCTCAGCACGCCGGCCATCAACGAGCACATCCGGAACGGAGCTGATCTGGCGGATGCGGCCGTTAGAGCTCTGCAGGATGGAGCGCTCTCGAGCACCGGCAATGGCGGGCAGCCCAGCAAGAGCACGTTGATCATCCACAGCGTGCAGAGGGTGAGTGGATTTGAGTAGCCCAAGCCAGAGTTGCCCTCGAAGCTATCCATATCTACAAGTCTTCCAATTGGCAACTTTGGTCTGGAGGTTCCATACTCGCACATCTCGTCCCCCTCTCGTTTCTTTGGTTTTATAATTTCCATTCGTTTCTCTTTCTTTCGATTATTTCATTCCATTCCCGACTCTGCTCCCGCACAGAACTCGAGCAGCCCGAATGCATTTAAGGTAATCTCCCCCAGACCGGGTCCCCATCCCCTTCAATCGTTCTTTTGAGTTACATATCTGCGTTACTGCGTCTCTAATCCCGCCCTCATGATGGCCTTCCAGTCATGCAGGTTACCTAGTAACTAAGTCGAGCTAATTTCCAATTGTTTCTTGTTCTGTTTGCACCGCCTAACCCCCAATGCGCTTCTTTAACCACCGCACCTCGATCAGGTCGAGGTGAACAAAGAGGGCCACATCGAAGTGAGTGAGGCGCCCACGGAGCTGGATCAGACGGTGGCCCAGGCCTTCGAACGGGCCGCCACCGAGGCCAAGGCCGAGCTGGAGCTGGAGCTGGAGCACTCCAGGGTGGAGGAGTTGTCCACCGGTGGTGGTGGTGGTGGTCACCACGCGGGCGATGCCCTCAACGACTCAGGTAACGGTACCGTCAACGAGGAGAGCACCGCGGAGGTGAGTAGCCTGAGTTCAGGGAGTTTTGTTCACCATGGCATGGCATGCACTGTTTTTTTTTTTTTTGCATTTCCGTTGCAATCTGGAGTCCAAGATCCATTACTAACTATCTCTCGGATTGCTTGCAGTTTGGCCAGCCCAATGCAGCCTCGTCGCCGAACGGGAGCAGCTACCACAACAACTACAGCCTCAATGGCAACGGGAATGGGACTGGCAATGGCTCCAATGGAGCTGGCTCCGGGGGCTACAACAGCCTGCCCCGGAACGGTGGGGCCTCCCAGCTGGCCCACCAGCACTCCGGCTATCTGGAGGGCAGCGATGTGGTGGACGATCGCGGTCGGAGCAAAAAACGTAATTTCTTTGGCACCCTGAAGAAGCGGCTCAGTCGCTCCAAGACACGCACCCTCTCGGCCGATCAGCCCAATAATAACAGTCATAAGTCACTATCAGCCACCAACTCGAATACAGCAACAGCCACCGGACTCCCTCGAACAGCCACCGGAACCCTCAATGGTGATTCTTCCCGTTCATTATCTGTCGATCGTGCCACTCTGTCCAAAAGCAATTCACTTGGTAATTACCACCCGTTCGCAATCCTCCGCCTGGGTCCACGCATTGACCAACATTTTGAGCCCGGCTTAATGCACTTTTTCGGACTTCACAAGGCCCGCTCCTGCCTAGCGCTTATGTATCTGGGAGGGGGGGGGGGATTCGAGATTCATTCGAGATCACATCATGTCTCGTGTTTATCCCAACCATAAAACTGCTTTTTGCACTTGGTTTATTCCTTTCGCACACTTCTTTTACTCTGTCTCATGCAGGATCTGGATGGATCTGGACATGGAATCCATCCGAATCCCATTCTCATTATTACTTATTGGATTAATCACTTCACATTTAAACTCCCATAATTACAATGCTTTCTCCCCTTTCCGTTCAAGTTCTTAACTATTATCTAACGCTTGATTTTAAATGTATCTGTAACTATACCTGTACGTGTATCTACAACTGTTTGTTTTGTCTTTTCTCTCCCCTAACACTATATTCCACAAACTGCTAACCGAACTGTGACCCACAACCCAAATCTGTATGTATTCCATGGTTCCTACACACACACACTAATACGAACAAAAACACAAACACGGTTAAATATTTTTAAAATACCCTGTAAATATATTTGGCTTTCATTTGGATTTGGAATCCATGGGTTCACATTACCATACCATATTAATTTCAACCTAATTTGATTTTATCTCACACTCTTTCCGTATTCTTTTCTTTCGTTTATTTCCATATATGCAAATATGATTTGATGGGTCTTAACCGGGTGCTTGGTTTGTGTGCCACTCTCAACTTGCCACAAAAAATATAAAAAAAACCACACACTAAATATATAACGCAGGACCCCGCATGGGCATTGGTCACTCCATCACCGACCACTCACGCCGCTCCTCAATTTCAGAATCGTCGGCCATCTCAGGCTTCTCCTCGGCCAGTAACAAGACCTACGTGCACGAGGCCTCCACCCTGGTGCTGGAGACCATCGAGAATGGTGTGAAGCGGTGAGTGCTGAATCTCCTCTTGGTTACTTACTTCTCGAATATCCTGTAATCATTGTCATTTGCGGACGCAGCCACTTTATTGTGCCTTTGGCCATCGCCCAGAGACCTCGCTGGCGGCGCAAGGGAACCAAGTTGCACATCTACAACGATCACACCTTCATCGCCAAGCATTTGAGCGGGTAAGTTGGGTGCAAGTGAAAAGATTTTTGGATAAATACAATACTCTTGATCCTTTTGCAGAAGCGGCCTCCAGTGCTCCATCTGCCTGAAGTCCATCCCCCGGAGACCCGGAAAGCAGGGCTACGAGTGCCGCGACTGCCAGCTGATCTGTCACAAGCAGTGTCACATACGGGCGCCCCAGTCCTGTCCCAATCCCACGGTGCTCTCCATGGAACTGTAAGTGCTCCGATCTCCCCTCCAGTTGGGGATGCCTTCTTCCTAGCCTCGGTTTTAAGGGGGGCTACTTTCCTGCATACCCGATACCCAAATACCCGATACTCGATACTAATTTATTGATTTCGTTTTGTTTTTCTCTTTCCACACACACACACAAACACACACACACACTCGCGCAGAACCTCATTTCCGGTACTCACAGAGAGAGATCTGAACCTAGTTAACTAAATGATCTTGTTTCGTGTCCAACCCAGCCATCCGAATTCTGATTATTATTATTTTGTAACAGCCTTGAGTCCGCAGTTCGGAAATGCAGTTCGATATTTGCCAAAACCATTTTGATTTACTCATTCCTTTCAATTGGCGTCGGAGGTGGACACTTTTTGCTTTGTATTTCGGCTTCTGCTTCTGCTTCCGCCATCATCCCGTATCCCACATCCCACACCCCGCTTGGCCACGCCAATTCCCATTTCTCTGTATATTGTTTCTGGGCACTAATTCGAGGTCTTCTCCCATCGCACCACTCGCCATCTACTCGTACAAAACCACCAATCCACCCGCGGACAAAGGATGGCCAGTGAGGAGTGGAGTGGCCGCAGCCAAACCACCATCACCGCCGCCCACTAAAGAACCTTTCCAATGCGAGGTGCGAGGTGCGCGGCGGCCACTCTGACGCCAGATACTCGTATTTCAAAGATCACACACAGTCCTCCTTCGATTCGAAACACTTCGGGGTTCTAGATCCGTTTAGCTGTTCAGCAGTTTAGAGGGGCTCGAGCGTTTTCCAGTTGGCCACCGGATTTCCCCACTGGGAAATCGGGGTAAGCAGCATCCGCAACCGCAACTGCATCCGCATGAAGTTCCTTGTTCTGCTCCACTGTGTTGTGTACTAAATTAACACTTGATTGATTGATTGATTGATTGATTGAAGGTTCTTCACTTGTGTTCTCCAACGATTCGGCCAATAACTGTTTTACGCTTGCTTTCTATTGTTGTACCCAATTTTTTCGATCCGAATTATTTTACCTACCTAACTAATTCGCTTCTCCACTATTATCTTCACAGAACCAAACATAACTCGGCTGCGGCGGACCGCAGCATACGGAAGCTGTGAAGGGGTGGAACACCTGACCCCTGAGCCTCCCTACGGATCCATCCGGCCCTTAACCGGGAAACCTTAATCGAAATACTACCCCTAAGAAGTCCAGACGAGATCGAGGAGGAGGAGGACGAGAAGGAGGAGGAGGAGCTGTACGAACTTTCGTCTTCTGCTATGGGAATCCTTGATTTAATACGTTATTTATTTCTACACACGCGAACACAACAAACACAACATACATATGTGCAATATAAGTTCTTTGGTTTCGTTTTTAGCCCTTTTCTCTGTGTCAACGTGCTCGAGCCCCCTGAAATTTTGTATTTTCTACAAACACGAATAATAATTGTACAAAATGGAATTCTGTCTTTTTAATCGAAATTGAAAATGGTAGTTGCTCTTCCTGACATCCGGTTCGAATTCCCCATAGTACGCAATCCACACCAGAAAGCTAGAAATAGAAGTGAAATAAATGTTTGAAGCTTGAGAGCCGCACTTCGTTTATCGGAGTCAACTTCGAAGTGCTCTACAGGATTTGGTTCCATTGCCAGAGAGGAGAACCCAAAATGGAATTTCGATCCCAGGGGATATGCTGGTTATAAGTTCCAACTACAATTTATCAGTAACTGAGTAACTGAGTTACTCCATTCCTTTGATTTTGTTTCTTTTTTTAATTTTCTAATCAAATACCAGATCGCAAATCACAAAACAATTGTTCATCTTTTTAAAGCAAATAAAATTTATTGGATTTATTATTATTATTATTATTATTTGAACAAAATGAATTCGCTTCACTTAAAGTAAATATAATTATATTTTATATAATGTAGTTTGAAACAAATCTGGGCTGGATTGGTACCTTAAATTTGGCGTACGAGTATATCTGCCGCAGCGTGAATATGGGCAAGAATCATTATTTGGTTCTTGTTCCGAAGTGGATATAGGGTCAAGAGATGGCGTAGGAGGATCGTTGTTGGGCTCCTGCCCTTCCCAAGTCGATGCAATAGTTAAACTCGCGAAATCAATTACTCTTTGCGGCGAAACGCTGCCCGGAAAGGTGATGGGGGCATTGGGATTGGAGCTACAACTGGTTGGCTGTTCTAAATTGAGTAGACCTTCGGGTAGGATGACTGCGATTTGACTCATTTTTCTACATTTCCGGAACGAAACAATAAATATTATTCCCACCACGGCGAAGGACCCGGACCCGATGCCCAAACTGTAATAAATAATATTTGGACCGGATAACTTTCGTTTGTCTGCAGTTTTGTAAATGGATGGCCCATTCCATGTCATGCCTCCGTCTTTGGTGGCCACCGCGAAATTAAAGAGCCCTTCCGATTGGACAAAGCAGTCCGGTATTTCAAGCTCCTCAATATAAATTGGCTCATCACCAATGCAGATCTCGGAGCTGTTTATGGGAGCGGTGCACCAATACACGGTGTACTTGACCTCCTCGATATCGACCTTCAGCTTCAAGGACTGGACCCGGTATTCCACTGCATTGGTTAGAACAGGAATTTTCAGCCGGCTACTGTTGGTCGAGAAGCCCGCGGAATTCTTGCTCCTCACAAGCACGGTGGCCGGGAGAGATGCGTCCCAGTTCGGGAAGACTGCGCAATGGCTGTCGACGGAAAGGGCTTTCATGCTAAAATTGCATTTGAATTGTAAACTAAGGGATACACTAATTGTAAATAAGCAATCTTACCCTGTGTCCGTCGTAACGATGTACTGAAAGTCCGGTCCGTTTTGATCGATCTCGTGCACATGCTGCCAGAAGACGTATAGCTGTTCATTATCCAGGTCGTGAAAGAATCCATGTGGTAGGAACTCCGGGCAGGGGGGTAAGGTGGCCAGAGTATAGAACCAGTCTAGTCTCATCTCATTTGACCAGGGCGAGTCCATATGCAAATAGCGTCGCATGAGAAAAACTTCATAATATTTGTTACCCTGGACCGAAGCCCTAACACATTCACCATCCGGGTGCTCGAACACGTTCAACTCCATCACGAACGTTTCAAGTCAATACGTTCAATACGCCATTGTTCTGCCCCCGATCCGTTGGGCCCTCTATCTTCAATAATGATGCAGCATTTTTTTCCGACCTTTTCCATCCACTGTCCCAGCCACAAGGGCACTCTCATTTCCTGGTCGTACATGGTAAGCTCCATCACCTGGGCCTTTTTCCCGTACTCCATGCTAAGCTCGAACTTGTAGAGTTCACTACGTTTTGGCAGAGTAATGGGCTCGCATACGACCCGCGGCTCGTCGATCCTCATTTGCTTGCAACGGACTTGGGGCTGTGAGTCTACCGTCAATTTGATGTCCTTGTAGCCCTTATCGATGAAATTACAATTCGCCAGATTGTACATGTTTATACGGCATTGAAAATCAAGGGGCACTTTTAAGGAGAAATAACCGACAACATGACGCATCCACGTGCACTCGTAAGATAAGCTGTAGCGGTCCTGGAAACGCTCCTCTCTGACCTTAAGGGTGTCGTTGCCGACGGGAACTTCTATAAGGGGCAGAGTTTGGAAATAGTTGGGCCTCTTATGGATGCGCAGATACCGGATATCCATATTTTTGCACCTGCACAACACATCGAATGGCATGTCCATCTCCAGAATATCCGGCGAGGTCCACATCTCAGCCTTGCACTGCTTCTTCGACCGATAGGAAGCCACCACAAAATAGTTTAGAGCCAGCAGGACCAGCACGCACTGGTTCCGATCCATGTTTTCGAAATGAATGATGCTATCGCTATTTGGGGCGGAGTTTAAATGCTATTTCGGCAAATTTTATCAACTGAGAGTATAAGTGCCCGAAATGAGAAGTGACCATTATTTGGCTCTGGGCCTATCAAGATCAAATGCAACTTTGATTTTGAGCTAAACTCTTCGAACATTCACGACAAAGTTGGGGATTTTTCGTGTTTTGAAATAGCATTTTCATTCGAGATTTTCAAAATATTCGTAACGAACATACCGTGTCACAATCCAAAGCACCAAGAATCCATTAAGTGGCTTTCTATGCCTGAACTAATGTAAAAAAATTTAGTTTTTAGAATTAAAAATATTTTATTACTTCTTTTATAACAAAAGCAATGAGCCTTTGAAACAGAATACTTTATGAGACATTTTTTATGTGAATCTATTTCTGAAAGGTCACATAAGATTGGTAAAGGAAATTCATAATTCGAACCTGCAAAGCTTTAATTTGAATTCAATTAACATTTGGTATGTTGAAAAGAGGATTCCCGGTGCTATTTATATTTTTTAATTCCAATTTGAATTTGAATTGCCAGTTATGGTTACAATCGTTATCGAACGATATCGATTTTGGATGTCGGACATCCGATAACAATGAGCTACGTACTTCTTTAGACATACCAAATACCAAGAATGCTGGATTTTTCTGCAACACCGGCACCACGCGCTATAGTATTTTTCTAACATAGCGGCTGTTTTAACAGAGCTTTTAACGGGTTCTCTCTCATTTTTACGTACTCCTGCTCCATTTTTATATCACACTCGGCTTAGAGTAAGATATATTATTAACCTGAGCTCTCAGCCCCATAGTTGTTCCGTTAGTGCAGCGGTTTCAAGCAATCGGTTAACATTTGAGAACGGTTAACACTCGACGGAGAGCGCACGCCACGCACACCGTGACAGATCCCCTCGTGTGTGGGGAGTTCTGTTAGCGAGCTGTTAACGAACTGCCAGCGCCAGAGAGGGTTCTCTCCACAGTTCGTACTCAAACGACAAAAAAATCGAGTGCCGAGCGGACGTGTTGTTTCCACGCGTTATGGGATTTCTTCGCTCACAGCTGACAACATTTGCGTCGACGAAGTGAAATGTGAAATTTTCCGTCATTGGAGTACAAAAATTGGCTAAATTCGAGCCGCGAGCGCAGCAGAAACGCAGTCACGTGTGCAATTTAACTCCGGGTGCGTTTTCTTCCCAAAAAAAACCAAATAAAAACGAAACACAAATAAAAAACAACAAAAAAATCCAGCGAGCAACAACAACAACACAGTGGTCGGGCGACAAAGCGACACGCCTCGCATTGCTGTTGCTGTTGTTGTAGTTGTAGTTGTTGTCGTGGTGGTTGTTGCAATCGCGTGTGGTTTTTTAAAAGTCTACTATTTTTTAGTGAATTACTCAAATAGTTTACAAGTGCTCGCGATAAATAATAATTCAAGTGCAGCAACAAACGCGAGAGAGCGAGCGGGAGAGGGAGAGAGACTGAGACTGCGACTTCTCTCGCCTTCTGCCTTTTGCCGTCTGCCTCACCCCCGCGCTTTCTCTTCCACTTCCCCCGTTTACCGTTCCCACCCCACCCCCCTTCCAGCCGCCCGTTTATCTTTGTTTTTGTTGCTCTGGCATTTGTTCTCATCAATGTTTGGTGCGTCATAATTCGCGATTCTCTGCACTTCTGCTTCTAATTTTTAATATCTAATATCTAATTCCGTGTGTGCTGACCAATTTTGTTTGCCGATTCGCAGATCAGCTGAAGAAGTAAATAATTAATTTATTGATATAAATGCATGAGGAGGAATCCAGTTAACGTTACGCAATTATCAATCAGTGCGTGTGCAAGTGTGAGTGTGTGTGTGTGATTTTAGGCGACCAAAATGCATCTCGATCCACATAAGTCCACCAAATTCGCCTGCAACGAATGCTAAAAGAAAAGATTGAAAATTCAACGTGCTAGAAATACAAAAGAAAAAAAAAACGGTGAAGAAAGGAGATCCCGTAGAAGGACTCTCGATCGGCGAACCGGAAGCGGAAACGGATAGGCAGGCAAAATGGCCGCCGCCCACAGCCACCACAATGCCAATCTGCTCAGCTCGGACATCTCGCGGCGGAATCCGCAGGACGAGTACGAGCTCATCCAGAAGATTGGCTCCGGCACCTACGGCGACGTCTACAAGGTGAGTGTGGGGGTAGTGGGCTTAGCTTTAGTATACCGGGGGAATGGCAGTTTGGCTGCCAGGCCAAACTAAGCGCCACTTTTCCTCGCTCGGAATGCCTATAGCACCCTCAAAGCCACGGGAAAAAAGGAAATGGAAAATAAAAAACCAACCGAACGCAAGCGTGCCTCTGATTTAGAATGCTTCCTCGGTTGCCCTAACTTCGCATTTTGTTTTTTGATCCCCTCTTCCCCTCCCAACATGTTCTGCATTCCTTAGCACACTCAGCAAAATCACATAGGAAAAACAAAGAGTTTACATTTAGGAAGTAAATATAAATGAATACGTATTTTGTATATGTTTGAGAATCATTTTTAGCTTAATCCAGTTTTTCGAATTGATTTGCTTATAATGCAATAAATAGCTGCCAGTTTATATATACAATATATAAATGTCAACTTTCCTCCATAGCTTATTATTTAAATAGCACTTTAGAATATACATAAGCTTAACCGGACTTAAACCAGAATAATATATTTAGCAAGAATAATAATTATGAAAAAGTATGAAGATTTCAAGACGGAACGAATTTATGATGTTTCTCTCACTGGATGAGTGCATGTGCACCCTTTAACCTCCCTCCAACCCCCACATCTCTTGCAGACAGCCCTTTGGCACACTCATTTGTACATCTGTTAGCCACCGCATGCTCTACGAATCCCCAGCTGCCTCTGCCCCTGCTCCTGCTACTGCCCCTGTTCCCTTTTCCCTCCCGGCACAAAAATATGCGCAATTTTAGTTTTCCTTCTTCGTGGCTTCGTTTTTTTTTTCTTTTTCATGCTCGCTCCTCCAACTTCCATGTTTACTTTGGCTCTGGCCGTCGAATGGGAATGGAAATATGACAAATGCCCCCGAAACAGCAGCGGAGTTGCCCTTGGGCGGGCTGCTGGGCGGGGGGCGTGGCAAAATGCTGACGGCAAAGGAATGCAAGCGAAGATACAATGGTATTTCTCATGTGCACTCCAAGGGGTTAGAAATAGCATACGGAATGCTAGCAAAGAAGGCTATAGATTCTGGGGATTTCCCTTCTCGATTTATTACGTTCTAGTTTTCCCATTGATAACTATAGTTTTCTAACCCATTTCCCGTTGATTACATCTGATAATAATCTAATCGTATTGATAAAAGCTTTTAAAATTGCCATTTCGCCAATAGAGATATTGAAATGCAAAGAAAACTTGATGTTCTGATTTGCTATTGATAATGGACAATAAATCGAAATATTCCATAAAATGTTGTTTTAATTTGATAAATTCTCTGGTTTTCGATTTACTACAAATAAATGCTTTCGTTTAGATTCCAAGTTAATTGCGTAATTTCGGTTTATGCTTTATTGAATTTAAGTGTACGCAATTGGTTCTGGATTTGTTTGAATACAAGTAGTTCTAATGCACAAAGGCCATGATTTGTGTGATAAATAAGTCTAAACAAAGGCATTAACCATTCGAATTAAACTCAATGCCATTAGATGAGTGGTTATCACAATTTAGTCACATGCCGTCGCATTGGAGTTGAATCATTGATGGTTTCCCCTCGCCTGCTCGATCTCGAACCCAAACTCATTCGAAAGGCAGCCACGCGCTTGCATTGATTATAGGGATTAATTCCGAATGTGTTATTTATTTATGTTTGTCCACATCTGTGTTGGGCCCACCACTCATCCGATTGCCATCCGATTGTGCCGTCTGCTTGGGTTTGTATCTGGATCTGGCTCTGGTTCTGGCTCTGTTCTCAGTTCTCAGTTCCATCCATAAGATGCGTCATCTGTTAAGTCAAAAGCGCATGGCTTCGGTTTCTGTTTCAGTTTCAGTTTCGGTTTCAGCTCTCCATTCCATCGCCGTCGCCACTCTATCATTTTGAAGCGCCCCGACTTTGTTCTTACTTCGGTTTTTATTTATTTTCACATTGCGGTATTCGGTTGGCAGGGGAATTTATGATGCCACACAAAAAAAAAAAATAAGAAGCAAATAAGCAGGAGATGGCATTCCGCTGGCGATGCTCCATCTCGCTTTTCGTTTCTGTTTTCCAGTGCGAAAAGTTCGCCAAGTGAAAAACAATTGCTTTATGGGATGATTTTCAGTTGGGTTGCCCCGCTTTGTTTACACTAAGTTTGCAGCGAACTTACAGCATAATCACACACACAACGAGACTTCATACACGACTCGCAATTGAAGTGCAGGGCAATCGAATAATCATCGTTCGTTCTATTTCCCCCCTTGGCAACGTTTTCGCGATATCAGTTTACAATAGAACTAATAACAGCAAAGTGGACAACAATACGCCCTGTTGACAGGCTGTTATGAATGGAATTGGGTTTCCACTGCTCCAATTTGCTATTCACCACCTCAACCCCCGTCTTTTTGGCCCCTCACTCATTGATTATTAGTCGCACAATGATCCAAAAACTGACTGCAACAGTCGAAATAAATTTGCACAGCAAAGATCAGTCAAGTAATTTGAATGTTGGCATATTTATTTTTGTTTGTACTTTGTAGTTGATAAGAACACCAATAAATTATCGCAATCGTTGGTAATACCTATTAGCCATTTCTCGAGAAATTTCTAGATAATAATGGCGGTGTCCAAGGGTGTTGATTGATAAAGAACCTTTTACATATTGTGGCATACTTCCTATGACTTATAGTTTCGAAATGTCTTGAGATTTGTGAAACATCCATACTTATATATTTTTCTTTGCTTGCTGGAAAACAAGGAGCAACGTAAATTGCACCTGACAAGGTGTTTGAAAACGCAGGACCTGGGGAGGGAGCTGCGGGGGCAGGGGTTTTCATTACCGGAAATTTGAGAGCGAAGCGCAAGTGGGAAAGTGGGAAAAGAAACAAGAAATAAGAAATAAGTGAACTCTGCTTTGAGGCGCACAAAAGGAAAAGTGCCAGGTTACAGTTATGCAATGAAAACTGGCACACATACATGCACAGAAGCATACATATTTTATGCGTATATATCGCTATGCGTCTATATATATGAGTGTGTGTGTGTGTGTGATTGCCTTTGCCAGGCACTTGACTTCGCTATACAATGTTGGCTATTGTTGTTGTTGTTGTTTCCAGCCACACTTTAACAATCATCCTAGTCATTGTTGTTGCAGGGTTTTTATTTTGTTTTTGTTGTTGTTTTTGTTTGGCATGTTTTTGTTGTGCACGCAACACGCATGAAAACATGAAAAAATTGGCGCAAAGCTCTCAACGAAAGTGGGCGGTGGGCGGTGGGTGGTGTGTGAGGTTTTCTTTATTTATTTATTTTGTTTTTTTTTTTGGTAGGAGGTCGCACTGGAGGCTAGAGAAAATTACTAGAGAAAAGAACGAACTGAAGTGAATTTGAAGCAGCGCCAGTGAAGTGGTCGGAAAATGCGGGGTGTTGCTGGACGAGAAGGGGCTCGGGCTTAGGGGGCGGGGGTCGGGTACCGGTGAAGGAGGTCACGTAGCCGACGCATGTGTGGGCGTGGTTCTATGAAAAATGCAACGCATTTGTCTCTGTGTCAGTGGGCTTGTTGATTTGCTGTTTGTTTGGCTTGTTGTTTTCCCTCAAACTGCAATTGCAGCTAAACATAAAGCTCGCTTCGCACTATTTCCCTTCACCCTTACTTCACTCCCTTACTTGGGGTTAGATCTCTTCCAGTAACCGGATTCTCGGCCAAACAAAAACAGAATCACAGTCAAATCATTTGCACTAAATGCCCAACAACTTTGTAAGCCTAGGCTAGAAACAAAAAAAACAATAGGACTGGCGCCGTTGGTGTGGCCTCCTGGTAAAGGGAAAAGGGAAGCAAGACTAGCCGAAAAATGTTTGCCTTGAACTAGGCGGGAAAATAAAGGAAAACCATCCGCAGCCAAAAGCAAACAAAACAGAAAATGTCAACGGATTTTTTCCCTCGTGGACCGCAGAATTTTGCCCGATTGCTGGGCTGTTGCAAAATACAGAGATCCTCTGGATTCTGGTGGTATTTGGGGGTAATATGCAAATGGATCTTGACACGCCCACCTCCAATGGGTGAAAAGCAAACAACCAGCAGGGAGACAGTTTCAACGCCATTGCCGAATTTAAATGTTAAATGGGGAAGCTGGCAGAACTTTTCCTAGGCAGGGAAAACAAAGCGCAGAGGGTGATGCACGGCAAAAAATATAGTGTAGCCTTAAATTTTAGATTTAATATTCTTTTTGGTAACTTTAACCATTAAACACACTTGAACAGAATAGGATTGATAAATTTTACAACTAAAAAAGTTTAACAAAATATTTTTTAGAATATTTCTGCAATTTACACAGTTTTGTTTTCGGTGGCCGGCGAAGTTAGGTGGCAATGGCAACCCTTAATTTAGCAACAACAAAAGCAGCATAACAAAACAACTGACGATTGGGTTGTTAGAGGGGATGAGGGCCAGGCAGCCAGGAAGAACAGAAAGGGGGTGCAAAAGGTCGCCATGTTGACCTAATTCCGCCGTGGCAATAATTTGCACGTCTTCAACGGGTTGGAAGCGAAAAGGGAGAACGGATGGTGGGGCAGGGTAAATGTGGGGAAAACGAGAATCGT
>JAJJHY010005742.1:3196695-3234573 GCA_021224005.1 Drosophila setifemur
GGGGGTATTTAGAGGGCGGATTTTGCCCCTCCTCGTCTGATGCAATGCTTTGTTGCAAATACTGTGTCTAATGTGACTGCCTACAACGACAACGACGACAACAACAAAAACAACGGCCCCAATAATTGCCCGATGTTGGTCTTTGGAATGGAGTTAACTGCATATAGAAACATATACTCGCATATCGTAGAACGTATTCCATGTTCGCTCATTAGTCTGTTCATTGACTTGCGGCAATAATCAGATATTGATTACCGCACACTGCAACCAAATTGGGGTCTATTATAAATTACTTAGAAAAGATACAGCTGGTTTGTGATATCAAAATAATAGGTTCGAGCTTCATTGGAGCAGTGATAATACGATCTATATGCCTAAAAATATGGTTTTATTTTATTTACTTATTTTGGTGATTTTACTTTAAATGTGAATTTGATGGATAAGTAATATATTTTGTTATTTGCATTTTTCTAGATTAAATTTTGTAATATTTGGAATTTTTCAATGGGGAAACAACAATTCAAACTTCTGGCAAGTGAGAACCAGAATTTACTCTGTTCGCCCGACTTCAATTCGGATGCGGAAGTGGACGGGAGTCGGGGGCCTAATTGAGTTAGAGTCTAACACGGTCTCGTCTCTTTGGGGGAATTCGGAGCTGGAACAGGAATAGGAACCTGGAACGGGAGCAGCAACAATTTAAGGCAATTAGCAGGGACAGAGCCAACAGGGACACGTGTCCTACCACCGCCTATCCTCGCTGCTTTATCCTGTAAAATCCCAGCGGAGAAAGCAGACCAGACGGAACGCCTCGCCAGTACTCCATCCCTCGAATCTTTATCTATATGGGATCCTTTTATGCCTGGCCAGTGAGCCTCAACTAATCCACTCGCCAAATCAACTCGAATGCACGAAATTTAAATAAAAACCCAACTCCAGGGAACCCTAACTACCGCCCTTGCCACCGTTATTTTTTTTCTCCTTTTCCCCGCAAAACCCAAAATCCCAGTTGTGCAAATATTGGGGTTGCCGCAGTCCTGCACCCCCGCTTTCTATTATCCTTTCGCTTTAAAACATATCAGAGATATTGCACAGGCCCCGCCTCTCCTCTCCTCTCCTCCCTCTCCTAACACCGACATCAGCAGACGTCCCCAAAGTCAAATAAAAAAGCACAAAATAAAAAGGATCCGACTCTAAATCGGGATATTTTTTGTTGTATATTTCCTCTTGCCATGTTTAAAGATGGGTTTTCCATGGCTTGGGCGAGAGGAAGAGGGTTTTGAGGGAGCTGGGTGGGGGGAGAGGGTCTGCATTGGGCAGACTCCTGTCTGGGGTAGGCGTGGCCGTGGGCTGAATGCTCTTTCCTTTGCCGTTGTTTTGGAACTTGTCACTTGTCCAGGAAAAGGGAGCAGACCAAGGCTTGTCTCTGACACTGGGCCCAGGAAGTGGCAACTGCTGCTGGCTAATTTCCCATACTTTTGCCCCATTTCCTATGGTACCACCTGCACAGAGAGAAAATATTCCTATGAACAGATTGGTATTTGTTGGATGCGTTTAATTCGAAGCTCATTCAATTACTTAATGGTTTAATTAAGAATCGGCTTTCCATGAAAATCGAACTGTTCTGATATATTTTTCTCTGTGGGCCATTTGATTTACTTTTTTGACCCTGTGCCCTGTGCAACGCCTAAATGTCACCATTCATCTTGGTCCAAATGTCTCTCAAGCGGAGAGAAAATGGGGGAGGGGCTAGTCTTTCGCTACCCCCCCTCTGCGGTTGCTTTAGTTTTTCTCTTCATTTCCTTGCTCATTTCCGTTTGGCATTTTCCTTGAATATTGAGCAGCTTCTTCACTCATTCGTCGCCTTATCCGATGGGAGAGTCTTAAGAGCAGTCGCATCAATTGGATATATGCCAGATAGATGGGAAAGCTGTGGGGAGAAGGGGAAGTGTTTACAGCGTTTCTAGCTCGTTATTTGGCCAATTTCGGAAAGGATTTAGCCCAGGCTTCCTTCAGCTCTCGAGCAATTTTTCTTTTTGCTAAGTTGGTGTACGTTGTGTACTACTTGCATGTGTGCGCGAGTATCTGTGTGCGAGGCTGCCTAAAACTTTGTCCTTCATTATAACTTCTCCCTTCTCCCATCCCTGACCCCTGACCCCGCCGAACTTTGCAACGTCAGAGTTTGCCATATTAAAATCATCATCAGCGCCGTCCAAACACATCGCAACTTACATAAGAAGCCAAGAATAAAGTGAGGCTGGCAGAAATAAAACGAGCGAATATTTCAGGCATGATGCAGTCATAAACTTGAGCCAAGTGGGCGTGGCACCAGCCCACACACACATTTTACTGGTTAGCTGTCAGCGCTGCGCAGGCGCCAAAGAGTTGCAAGCAGCAAACATCGGCTAAGTGAGCAGCAACTGTATCTCAATCTCAAACTGCATCTCAAACTGAAACTGAAACTGAGACTGCAACTGAAACTTCACTGCAGCCGAATGATGAAAATGAGAGCTATCGATGTCGCCATGACTGCTACTTTATGACCAGCATTTCTCAAAGTTCACCGAACTGCAGCCGAGAGGAAAATTGTAATTTCCAGTTGAGTTTTTTTTTGAATATAAACAGATATTTCTTTGAAGAAGAATACTACTTTATTGGAGATCTCTAGATTAAGTATTAAATCATTCGTTCTACAATTCTTTATTAGTTATGTAGTTATTTAATGGCTTCTTATATTGTTTTTGTTCGAAAGCTAAATATAACTACCAGTCAAAGTGACAATTGTTGCTGCTAACAACTTCAGATGGAAATCTTTGGCAGCCGAATTTGCATTCAATTTGTCCACTCAAAAAACTTGGCTGCGGGCAAGAAGAGATGATTAAAAACTTGTAGAATTATGCAAGTAAATGGGCTACTTAACAACTTTGGGGGACGCTGGTAATCGCAGACCAAAAGTTGACCTGTTGTTTGGCTGTTTGGCTGTTGTTGTTGTTGCTTTGCATAATTCCATTAGCCGCCGCCGCCGCCGAAAGTTGCTGCGGGAGTCGGAAAGTTTGCATCACAAACTAATTCCCATTAAAATGTGTAATTCCGATTTACGGTGAGCGTGGTCTCCGGAAAAGTGCATAAAATTGGGAGGATTCCGGAAGGGGGGGGGGGGGGGTGACAACTGCCTAAAGACTCAATCCCTTCAGGGATCAATTCGGGTTGCCTAGCAGCTGTGCGTCTAATTAGGAGATTCGTATGGGATGAGCCTAGGATGACGATAAACCGTATCCACTCAAAATTCTCATCAGGCTCTATGAACATCATTATAATAATAATAATAATAATAACGTTGACGATGATGACGAGGATGCTCGAGCAGTTGACAAAATAATCCGAATAAACAAAAAATAATGATTAACCTTAAAGTAATTTGCATAAACTGCGAGAACTCTGCAGGCCCTGGCACTGAGCATAATTAATGAGTGACGAAATCCCAAAAACTCGAGAGGAATCAAGAGGAAGAAGAAGAGTGGTATAGAGAGAGAGAGAGAGATGGAGAGAGTGAGAGAAAGGGAAATGGAGAGGAACTGGGAAAACCGCACAACACTAAACTGACTTTAATTGAGGGAGACATGACAAAATTATTAAAATTATTATGACAGGCCGCAGAGAGGAGTGTGGAGAAAGAGAAGTAGCTGAGAGAGAGAGAGAGAAAATGAGCAGAGCGGAGCGGGAAGCGTGACGAGAAGTGTTGACAAACTGGGAGAAGGGAGCTACAGATACAGATACAGATTCAGGGAATGAGAGAATGGGAGTAGTAGACACAGAAACACAATTAAGCGAAATAATTGCGCTTGAAATAAAGTTTTTGTTGGAGGGGCGACGAAGGGGGGATAGAAGAATTATAGAAACAAAATGAGAAATGCTCTTAAGGTTCTTAAGGTTCCCCCCATATGTGAGCAGGAGGAGGCCTTCGAGCTGTTCTAGCAATTAGCTAATGTAGTTTCCCCTCCAGAACCGATGCTTTAAAGCTTAGTTTTTGCCTTGCCATTCGCCTCTTGTTTTTTGTTTCGTTGCGGGGCCTCAAAAGTGAAACAGAAGTGGAAAAGAACTCGGAATGGCCATTAAAAGGGAGGACTCCTCGTGGGGAGGGTGCTTAGGGGGGGCCCAGATATGATGGGTAACACATTTGCCGGCCAAATTGACAAACAAGTCGGCTCAAGACTGAAGTCAGAACCGAAGAATGAGAACCATAAAAAGTAATACCGGAGAGGAGCAGAAAGACTGGGAAAGGGACAGAAAAAAGTTACAAAACAACTCAAATCTGGGCGATGGGAAGAGGCGGATGGTAATGTTCGTACACCGAGAATCATATTGTAACTTATTATTTTTCCAAACCAAAAGAATATTATGCAAGGCTATTTATTCTATTCTTTACTAGATAAAATTGCAAAAAAATATTGTGTTTTTTTTCGGTGTGTGACTAGGAGCAAAAATATGATAGAAATAAAGTTGTCCCAGACAAAGAGGCAAGAAATCGCAATAACAACAAAGAACAGAAGCGGCAGGCAAGAAGTGAAATGAACCAAAGGAAACTTCAAGTCAAATAAAAAGTCTTTAGCAACGCTTTTGCCTCACATCTAATAATTTATGTGCCTTTGTCTGCGACCATCGGGATGGGTGGGTTCCCTTTCGCCTCCCCTTTCCCTCCTGGATTGAGTCGGGTCTTTCATGGGCCCATAATGAACATTGTTTGCCTCAAGTTCAAAGTTTGCGCCAGGGAAATGCGCTTCATTAAATTGAACGAACGGACAAAGGGAAAGGAGGGGGAGGAGTGGAGGGGCAGGCTGAAAATATACTTAATTTAAAGTTTTTCTATTTTATAAATATTCTACTTTCGCTGGCATTCTTTGTGCCTGCCTTCCCTGCCTGATATTTTGCCGATGGAAAAAGACTTTTGTTCTAGCAGATTTTTTACCTTCCTCCAGCTGGTTTCTTTTGTAATGCCAAGTTATGGAAATGGGGGTGACTTGAGGAGGGGGGCTTTGACCTTGAGCCCAAGCCGAGCTCAAGAGAAAGATAAATGTGCGAAGCCGAGCAAGTGAGCAATCCAGTCCGATGACAGATGACGACCACTGAGCGTTAAATGATGATGGAGCGGCCCCCAAGCGGAGCTTTATTCGAAAGTCGCGCGTCTGCGTGAAAAACCGAGTTTTCCCGGCCCATTTTCCGGCTGGCTCTTTCTGGTGATTTATGCCCACAACTGCGTGGAGCAGCTTGATGAAGTTCCTTTTCCAAAACATTACGTAATTTAATGCAAAACGCATACTGTTGTCAAATAATTCACGTTGCAGGCCACCATAATATCGTGGGGCTCCCTGTTTGCTCCGCATTCTGGTTGGCGAAAAATTGGTGGAGAAAAAAGCCAAAGTAAAAACCGCTGACCAATATTTCACAAACAATGCCGAAACAAAAGCGAGAAATAAAGGGCGGAAGTTGCCTGCATTGTGTTGGGGAGGGGGAAGAGGCGGTAAAGGGAATTTCCATCAGTTCTGCAAGGGGCGCCTAACCGCACTTGCTGTGTTTTCCCAGTTTTTCACCCCCGCCCCGCTGGGCGTCCATTTTCCCGCAGCGAAGAATCCTTCAATTATGCAATTTTCTATTTTTCAGAAAATTGAAACCGAAGTTCCATCTTCCGTTTTTTTCCCGTTGTGCTCCCATTTTCGGCACAACTCCTACTCCTACTACATCCACCTGAGTTTTTAGCCTCCCCTGGGGGAGTGGAAAATGTTTTGCGAATTTGGGACTCCCATCCGGGGTAGGAAATCATTTCTGGCTGCTTCTCAAAAATGTGCATATTGTCGGCCTCAATCTTGAGCTGAGTCCCGATTGTTAATCTTCGATATAAATGTTTTCGTTTTGGGGCAGGTGGGATTTTCCCATTTTTCCCGTCTATTCTTTCTTTCTACTTTTCTATTGAAGTTGCAAATCGATTTTCCTCGTATCGCTTTCTGTTATCAATTCAAAGCAAAACCAGAGAGTGCAAAGCACATGGAAAAAGTTCGAATTCAATTGATTCATATCAAGGCTCTTATCGAAATGTTTATATGTAGGTTTCACAATCTTTATTTATTGTGATAAATGATAATCTAAAAATGTCGGAAAATAATTTAATTTCTTTGTTTAATACTTATCGCCTGCTTATTTCTCTCTCTGTGGGAAATAACTGTGTGAAACATCTGTCCCTCTTTCGGTTTTTCTCCGAACATCAATTTTGAAAGCAAGAGAAATGATTAGCTGGCTGAGAAAGAGCCCCTCCGGATTTTCAAGGATTTGTTGTGGCGCCATAAGTAAATAATAAAATAAAATGGAAAATCCCATGGTAATTCTGACAATGGAGGGAGTTTGGATTTGTGCTAGGCATTTGCCGCTGATAAACATTCGAGGAAATAGTTGCTCCTGGGGACGGGGGAAACTTTACTCTGGCCAAAATGAAAAGTTTTCAAATACTCCTTGGGCTTAATCTTGAATTATGAGACGGAGGCACTTTCAATGAATTTACGGCACCGGAGGAGAACTGTTTGCTGTCTTAAAACGCAATAACCGTTAAGAACAGTCAGTCGACTTCCCCGGGTTCCCCTTTTTCTACCCCCAACCCACATTTTTCTTTTGGCTCACAATGCTCGGCACGTTGGTCAAATGGTCACGTTTCGTTTGCGGCAGGTGACAAACAGGTGAGGGTGAGGGGGCCTCAGGAGTGCTGGGGAGGAATGGTTGGGTTGGGTGGAGGAGGTGGAGGTGGAGGTTGAGGTGGAGCCATCGCTCGTTTCAAATGTGATTGATGAAAGGTGGAAGGTGGAGGGCTGGGAGGAGTGGTAGACTGATAAAAGTTGACATTCGACAGGTGTGCGCAGCAAAGGGAATGACAGAACGCCTGTAAAATGAAGAAACAAGCGAATAGTCGAGTTTCCCCATCGAAAGATGATAGACACAAAACCGATAGCGAGCGTGTCGGGTTGAAATTATATGAAGTGGATCGTTAAGTTTTATGTAGGAAACGAAGATAGCTCGTATATCGCCTTGCCCATATATTTTGAGTGCCTGGCAATAATTCTTTATAACATTTATTTAGCCTTGATAGTATGTCAAAGTTAAAAGTTTATTGGGATTAAACAATGTTGGATAATTGGGTTCAAAGAAACTTTAACTACATTTTATATCTATATACTAGATTCCATCTCTAATTATTACAAAGATTCAACCCACAGATAAGTTAGCAACATGACAATATCAAAAAGCATTGTATAATTTATTTGGGTTTGATTATTAATCGTCGAAACTTTAGATATCGAAAATGTGTAGCCTTGTTTCCTCTGATAAGAGTTTTTGGCTATTTTGGTTATATATACATATGTACTTCAGTAATTAAGTCCGCGTGACTCACGCTCTCATCGCTAGAACGGCACTGGCAAAGTCAACAAAGCAACAACAATTAGCATTGCTGCCTTGATGTTATCTGCCACCGTCTGTGCGAGTACTTATATGTGCTGCACACATGGCCAGGCAGACGGGCCTGAAAGTGTGCCATTGGCATTCCCATATGTACCCCCTGCTCCCTGCCCCCTGGCCCACTGGCCCACCAGAAACCCCTAAGCCCAGCGTTGTAACCACCAAACCCCCTCCTCCGGCTCCTCCTGCTCCTCCGCAAATGTTATCGCTTGGCATATTAAGCCAAAGAGCAAGAACCGTGCTTGAAATTCATTCATTTGCTCATTCACTCGCTCCAGCCATTGAGTCACCGCTTATACTGGAGGAGCTTGCATCAAACACGGAAATTAGCATACCCTCAAGGGGCCCAAACGATGATTATGATGATCGTAACGATGATGATGATGTTGACAAAACAAGGTTTGCCATTTGTATAAGCTTATGATGGTTGCCTTAATTGCGCCGCTGTCACACGGAGCGTATACGCAATATTGTGCCGCCTTTTGGTTGCGGCAGCTTTAATGCGCCCTGGTGGCCGCTCGAATGAAACAAACTTATTGTTCAATGCCACATCTTGATGCCAAGGCAGTTTGCCTGCCGTGCAGTTTGGTAAGCTGATTATGGTTTATTGAAAACCAGGCAGATCTTTGCCACCGAGCATCCGTCTGCCACTTCCGGCCTAGTTCTAGTCGTACCATTATTCCTTCTCTGATAGTTTACCTGTGTGTGTGTGTCCATCAATGAAACCCGCTCGGGGAAATCAATTCAATTTGTTATGCTAAACGAATGGAGTGCATTGCATATATTTATTCATGTGCACACATAGCATAAAATTGGGAACTTTATAACCATAAATTGTAGTCCGATTAAGGTCGTTCAAGTCAATGGTAGTTAGTAGTTCAAAAAGAAATTTGGTTTACTTTTAATTTGAAGAATTTTCCGTATTCTACCAATAGACAAGTAATACCGTAAACTTAACTTGAATCCCATTTTTTTCCGTGTGCATATGTTGTGGCGCATTAAAATCAATTCTGGGAATGCATTTACCATGACATCACCTGGCCTCCTGAGCTCTCTGGCTTCTTTGGGCAATTTGCAAGGATACACCGTAAGGTGAAAGGGTCGGATTTAGTCAGCATGACAAAGTTCGTAATGGGAATGCTAGTAGTGTAAAGAAAGAATTTTCGGAAATTTTCTGGATTTACCCCCACCTGAAGGAGTCGCATGTAAATGTAACGGACACGGACAAGGACCTTTCACCCCTTAGCGTGCATGTTGCCAGAGGCCAAGTGGCACCCAAATGAGATCCCTTACCCCATCCCCAATTCCACCCGCCTCGTTTGGGGTTACCTTTTTTACACGTGTCTCCTGTCAAGTGCAGAGGTGGGCCACAGACAGGAGCGTCCTTCAAACAACCATCCCCTCTCCCAACAAGCCCCTTGACTTGCCTGAATATTTGAGCCCAACTTGTTAATATTTCGACAACGTTTCGGAACACTGAATTGAATGTGGAGCGATGGAAGAGGGCAGGGCAGGGGCAGGGGCTCCTGGGTAGGACATTGAAAATTGTGTTGGCCCTTTTTGCAGTTGAACTTTTCAATTTGATTGCCAGCCGAAAGGCGTTAAACGGGTCCAATAGCAGGTGGGCGCGGCCCGATGACTAAAAGTAATTAAAGTATTTTCCCAGGTCGCTCCACAAAAACGGAACAGCCTTTCAGAGAGAGAGAGAGAGAGAGAGAGAGTTCAGGTGCGGGAGGGGTGGAGGGAAGGTGGAAAGCGGCTACAACTGCTGGGAGTAGCTCGCAGCTGCTGCAAATGATATTCAATTTGTGGAAAATGTTTTCTAGGCGGATGGAATCAAAACAACAAAATGGGAACTAGGCTAACAGAAAAACAGGAGGAGGCCGGCCAGGTAAGGGATTGCGGAGGCGGTGACGGAGGCGGGGCGGAAAACATAATATGCATAGAGCCAATGGTCCACAGAAAAATGGACAGGGATAGGGGACTGTTTTGATGGCTCCATTCTAGCTACCAGATCGCATTTGTAGCTTTTCCCGTAAAACTTTCGCAGGCGGAGCAAAAACTTTGCCCAGCACTTGACGTGGCTACCTTTTTTTTTGTTGTTGTTTCTGATGTTTTTGTTGTGTCTGTTTTCTCGGAACCTTGGAACTAAAAATCGACAGAGGCAGAATCTTTACACAGGACCAAAAATGGAAATAAGCAGTTTAATACGCAAGCTAAATCGGTTTAATCTTCAAAGATAAAACCCAAACTGCTTTCAATTTGAAAAATTTTAATTTATACAGCTTTGTCTTCAATTGAATTTAAAGACAATTTGGGTGAAAAGTAATTATTAAATATTATATTTTTGTTATTTCTTTACTTAAATGTTGTCTGGCTTATTTGTGTTTATTGTCCCAATTTTATTAACTGCATATTTTTTCTCTCTGCACGATGAATGCAATTTGGTTAAGTGTGCGGGCAAGTTGATACTTTTCGGAGCTGGCTTACAGATGATAGATGATAGGTACAGACAAAATAAAACAGACCTGAACCGAGCAGAGTCGGGCACTGGGATTAGTTTTGGCTAATTGAATTGTGCGTTGCAGGTGGGGCCAGGTGATGGAGGAAAAGCCGGAAATGGGGAAGAAACCGGTGAAGCAGTGTCTAATGCAGAGGAGACTAAACGTGAACTCGGAGAGTTTATGGCTAGGTCCAGGGGTCAAAGAGTTCATATGGGCGGGATTCCAAGGATTCTGGGTTCCGGACCGCTTTGCCTCGCAATTTTGATGCCCCGAGTGCGTGTGTGTGTGTGTGTCCCTTCGGCTAATCGTTTATTTAAGAGCCTTAACCGGAGCCGGAAAAGCGTGTCTGGGTCTGGCTGGCTGGCTGCTCCTTTGAGCCGGGCAATTAATAAAACATGAACTCAATTAGTTTAAAAGGCTTACCATGATCGAAGGCATAAGCTGGCCAAGCATAGGGAGAAATATGGAGCGATGGCAGGAAGCTACAGCGAGAAACATTGACAAATTGCAGGCCAACAGAGGAGGAGCGAGAGAGAGCGATTGGGAAAACTGGAGAGAGTTCAATTAAAAAGTCGCCGCGAGATCCTTTCATCGAACTCATTACAGCCGGCTCCTTTTGCCTTCCGTACGCGCTGGTACGCTGGTTCATTTTCCATTTTCCATTTCCATTTCCGCCCTGCAATTTCCCCCCAATCTGTCGTTCTTTCGGGGGCAATTAGGGAGCGCATGAGCTTGTGGCCGGCTCCGAAGTCCTTTTCCTGACCATCTCCTCTCAAAGGCCAAAAACGAAGGAAAAATCCTCACCGCCGAAATTAATTTACTCCCCTTGCAATTTCCTCCCTCCCTCCCATTTCGTTTTCGTTTAGGTTTCCGCTTTTCTTTCGGTTCGGTTCGGTCCGTGTTTTCCTTCCTTCGATTCGTTTTTCCACAATTTGCCACAAATTTCCCTGTTGATTCTGTGGAAGCCCGCTGGGGGAAAATTATGCGCCATCCAAGGTCAGGAAAGAAAAAATTCCTAATTGAAATAAATTTGCAGATTTAATTCCGCATTTCGGACTCAGCATTCATCAACTGGTTCTCTCTCTGTAGCGCAGCGTTGCATACATGAATTAAGTCTAGCATGGATTTCATTTCCAAGGGTCCAAGGGCTGGACAAACTTCTTTCCGTGGCCAAAAAGTTGAGCTCATTGAATTTTAAATTCGCTCTAATTAAATCTGCAACTTTTCGGGGGCTTTTTAACAGTCTGGCCTAATCGGCTGAGGAGGCCGCCGGCTCTGGCTCTGGCTCGGATCTGGCTATGGCTATGGCTCTGCTAATTGGGAAAATCGGCTAGGCAAAGTTTGCCCGCCCTGCCCAGGCGGGGCTCAAAGGTATAATTTGATTGATGCGACTCCTGATCCGGGCCCCCGGATTGCGTCCGTCCATCAAAGCGAACGCCTCGGAGCGGAAGCGTAAGTTTTAATTGCCAATCTGGACAGAGTCCAGGGGTAAATCGGGCAGCGGCCTGCAAACATCATGTGAGCCTCCCCACTTAGCACTAGGTTGCATAATTTACGAGCTGGAAAAAAAGGGAGCACAAGTGAATGCCAAAATCGATAAACAACGAGTCGGGAGAGAGCAGCAGCAGCTCCTCTTTGGGCCACAACAAAATGGGTTAGAGCGGAACTGTATTAATAACGCAAACGGAGCCACCACCCTCCGGCAGACAAGGAGCAGAAAATGGAACAGGAAATGCGCGTCCTGCTGGCCAGGAAAGTAATTTTGCACGCAAGCCCAGCTCCGAATGCCAATAACAATGAAGGTTCCAGAGAAGCACCAGAAACAACAGACTGGCTGGAGCAGGTGAACGGTAATGGAAAGAGTTCACTGAAAAAAAAGTTCGGTATTCTATTCAAATTTCAGTCAAGAAAATTAATTTGCAAGTCACCAAGATACAAAGAGCTGAGCATCAAAAACTTTAAATTATTCCCGAATATAAATATTGGTAACTTTTTTAAAGATAGAATCTAATTTCATGTTTGCTCTCCTAAATGAGATACAAATATAAGAAGTAACTTTATAAATAGGAAATCTATTTGGCTAGGCAAGCTATTATTTTCCGTGTGAGGTTGAAGAATAGGAACGGAACTGTGGGTGCTTAGAACACTGCTAGCAGGGACTTGAAAGTTTTTCCTCCTCTAATTGATGGTAAGGACGATGAACTCCTGGAAGAACAATGGAGTCTTTGCCTTTTCCGTTGCCTTTGCCTTTGCCATGCAGAAAAGCGTTGGCAAACAGTGCAGTCTCTTGGTGATCCAATACTCCAAGGATGATGCGCTCCTCCGATTCGCAGATACTCCCCTCGTATATACGCAGAAGAAGAATTCCCTGGTATTGGCAACAATTGGAAAAGTTTTTCATTGCATTTTTGGCGGGTACTAAAACTTGTTCCTCCCATATTGTGCGGGCGGCGGGAGATCGTTGGGGGATGCTGGCATCCTCTGTTCCAATGATTGTGGTCCCAATGTAATTAAGTGCGACACTTTAGTCCCATTTCAAACGGCGCTGCTCTAATTTCGCCACAAAATAACTTTATTTACATGTGTCTGTCTGCATGTGTGATTTGCCATCGCTGGAGAAATGTAGAAAGCCATTTCTCTGTTTCTGTCTGTTTTGCGGTTGCAACAGTTCTTTGTTTCGACTGGATTCCCAGCCCGGCGACTCCTTGCTCCTATTCTATTCTGTCCCGAAAATCCTCTGGATTTGGCACAATGGCTGCTATTCCCGTTTTGCGGACACTTTGAAATGACATTTTTGCGTAGTTTTTCGCCGCCCGATGTCCTCTTTACATCCATTTGGACACCAAGTTACCAGCTTTGTTCGTTCTGCTTTTTTTTTTCTGTATTGTTTTCATCCGTTTGCATGGCCATTTGTACTAATTTTCCAATTGTTTATAAACTGGTCACGCACATAGATACATATGCCACACACACTCACACACACCCACACACTGAGACTCAGACACAGACACAACCGCAGGTTCTCCCCCTTTGCGAACAAGTTTCTGCGGTTTTTGCCCCTTTCCCCTATTATTTTAACGTATATTGAAATTGAGGTTAGTTTTTGTTGCCATTGTTGTTGTTTCTATTGTATCTGTTTTGGCTGTTTTTGGCTGCTGCTCTCGACCGATAAGACAATTTAAAGTTTTTAAGTGGTTTAAGTGGCGCTCCCAGGAGCATCGATTAGGATAATGTGCTGGTGGAAACTTTCCGCTAATAATGATGAAGGGCGAAGTTGAAGGGTGTTCGTTCGTTCGGAGCACAAAAATGGATGGAATTTATGGAACTCGCAATCAATTGCTGAGGCTCAACATATGGCAAGCAATGCGAGAAATGCCTCCGATACAGCAAACCGAACAAACAAGCGGCTAGCGAAAAAAACCAAACATATTTCTGAATCGACTTCGTTTGAGATTCGTTTCGGTGCAGAGAAAAAAAGGAATATTTTTCAAATTAATAAATTCCATTGAGCCAAATGAAACATTTGGTCATAAAAAGTATCTGCATGGTTTTAAATGGAATTTTTATCAATTACTTTAAACCTTAATAAAATGTTTTTTTTTGTTTTGGGCCTGCAATTGGTATGTATTTTCTGTAAGTGCATTCCCTCTCCGATCTCCTCTCTCCCCTTGGCCCGCAAGGTGCTCCACTCCAAAAATAAAATGCGCCCAGCGTAAACAAACAGTTGGTTGTGCCCCGAAGTTTATTTTGTATTTTTATTTCCAAGAGAGGGGAAGGAGCGGAGCCTATGGAATAAAATTTGTTTATATTGAAGCCGAGGCGAGGCGAGAAAAATATGCGAAAGGTCGATGGGCGATATGTCTATGCCGCCGGGCTGGGAGAGTGAGTGAGTGTGTTCCTGATGGATGTTCAGAGGGGTTTTGGGAGAAGGGGAGCGGAGCAGGGGTGGCAGGGTATTTGGCAGACAGACAGTTGATGAACATCGCAAAATATCTGAACGAAATACGCCGAAATTCGAGGAAATCCGAGGAAATCTTGTTGCCATAATGGAATAACATTCACTTTGGCTTCAACCAACTCGAATCCAATTTGCGCAAACATTTATGCTCACTCAGACCCCTTCCATACTTTTTTCCTTCCCCTCTGGTTATTAGAAAAGTTACCCTTTCCAAAAACACTCAAAAACAAAAATAACTAAAATCATATTTTCCATCTTTTTGCTATCGTTACAGGTAAGCTGAGAAGAACATCAAAACCCTGACGCCGGTCTCCGGAACTACTCCAATCTGTTCCGTCCCGTCCTGAGTTTCAGGGTCCTGGAGTCCAGCTTTCAGAGTCTGCTTTTAATTATGCACTTCAAAGGCGACAGATTCGACGAGCCAAATTATTTGAACTGCGACCCGAAAATTGCATGGCAACTGGGGGGAAAATTCCAGGGGGTGTGGATAGTAAACTGGGCAGCCGAGCAGCTTAATTAAATTGCAATTTTCCCGCCGCCGTTGGCGACAACCAATGTCGATGGCAAAGTCAGCAGGAAAAGCGGGAAACTGCAAATGGACAATGGACGAGGGGGCTGGAGGAGGGGGATGTGGCAAAGGGGCGGACCGGAAAATTGGGGGACAAACGCTGGGGGCCCGAAGCTAGACGAAAGAATGGCGTGAAAATTGCAAACAAAACAACAGCAGAACAGCAACTGTACTAAAAGTTGCCAAAACAGGCTACAACAATAACGGAAAACGTGAAAATTCATTATTTTCCCGGAGCACTCGAAGTGCTGTTGCAGCAACGCCAGCAACAAGAGGCATGAAAAATTCAAGAAATGTGCTGCAATAAAAGGGTGATGGCATAATCTAGGCAAAACCCTTCAGCAAAGGAGTTCGTTTACTTGATGAATCGAAATGTGTGTGTGTTTTACAAAGGAATCTGCTTTCCATAACGATGGGATTTTATTTGTCCGACAATGCACTGGGAAAAAAACTCATGAGATTATTAGTCTCCATGTTCACACTTCAAGTTTTCTATAGCTTCATCATATTTGCCAGAGATCTTAATTGATTTATTTGCCACTTATGAAATTGGTTTTTTTTTTTTAAATACAAAATTAATGAGCAGCTCCTATTTTTTTTTTTTTATCTGTTCATATCCAATTTTGCCCAGCAACCCAGCATTCCAACTCAATCTCAATCAACTCTTGTCGACAAACTAATTTTTCAGCCGTTCGCTTTGTTCACTTCAATTCAGCTCAGTTCAGCTCTTCTATTTTCCGCTTTTCCGCTTTCCTGCTCTCCACTCGAGCTCGCACGCGTTTTATCTCTCGATCCAGTGTGCCAAATCTGCGAGGAGCTGCGAAAATAATTAGAATATTGGCTCAATTGTTCGGAAAATCCAAGCGAACCCCAAGAGCAGGGCACCGAGCTGCAAGCTCCAAGTAGCGAGTGCCTGAGATAATCAGCATAAAAATCTATGGAACGATGGGGTCATCAATGGGAACGCTGATGATGATGTCGATGATGTGGATACTGGATAGTGGATAGTGGTTGCTGATGATGTGCACTCCCATTTAATTGGGGCCTCTCTAGGTTCCAAATGGCATGGCACAGGCAAATGGGTGGAGAAAGAAAAATGTTGCGGCTTTCCCCGATTTCCCGTTTTCCTGCCGCGCCACCCCTCAATATTTTCCTGGTTTTTCTTTTTTGTTTTCTTTGTTGGCGAAGAGAAAAGAAATGAAACAAATCGCTGGCCCATAAATCATTGGCATTTCTCTCGCCCAGGCAGCAGAGATAAGCGCATTTATAAATAAATAAATTTATCTTTCCCCGGGCAACCGTTTAATGTTGGGGGTATTCGAACCTCCGCCGCTAATTGAATAGCCATCTGATTTGGGCAAGGCCGACTTACCGACAAAGCCTTGATCATCGGAGGCAATCCTTTTCTATAACTCATAGTACAGATGTGCGCCCATCACCCACTAAAATCCACACAAGAAAATTTGCCAAAAATCGAGAAAAATCAAAATCAATAAGAATATTTATTTTTTCCAAACACATTTTTTTGCGTTTATTTAAATACAAGTGAGGTTGTTTATAATAAAAATCAATATTTTTCCGATATTTAAAACCAAAACTATTCTAAAAAAATAGGGAATAAACACATTTTTTGCATGTTTAATATTAAAGTACATTTCAAATTTGGTAATTAAAAATATATTTTAAATGAAAGAGGTTGATTACAATCCGAATCAATTATATTTTAATGATATTTAACACCACAATTTTCTGAAAAATAAGTAGGGTATGAAAGAGAATTTCAGCTTACTTACCTATCTTACATTTTCTTTCGGTGTACCCTTTTATCCTGCACTCTTTGAGAGAAGCAGAGACAAGGAGAATTCGCTTGCTTGCGTGAGCTTTAAATATTATAGCATACTTTTCGGCGCCAGCACTTTGTCGTGGGCGTTCGTGCGCAAATCCTTGGCGAGGCGAAAGAGCAAAAGGCAAATGTCGGACACACGGAGACAGGACAGAAAGCGGACCAGGGGGGAGATGTGGGGAAGAAGGAAGGGGAAGGGCAGATACAATGACTCGCTGCTACTCCAATATTTACGTAATAAAAAATTCAATTTAGCGAAAGTTTAAAAAACGATGGAGCGAAATTGGCATCGATGCGGATGTTGGATGTAGGATATCGCATCGTATCGCATCGCTGGGGAGCAGCTGCAGCTTTGCCAGCTAATGCGGATGCCCCTATCCCACGACATTCCCTGGTCCCTGGGCATTCGCCCCCCTTTTCATCGCACCTTAGAGATCCTTGAAGCACATCAATTTCAGTCCCCTGGCCATAAATTCGATTTGCAAGTGCAGGGCAAACATCTCCCGCAGAGTACCGCCGCCAATGACTTCCTCCTTCACCGCCCCGCAGTGTCTCTACATCGATTACTGCGGGATAGTTTTTTTTCCTCCCCCAAAGGAAGTTCCGGAGGGGATTTCCCCCCGCTCGCCATGACCCCCCGTCGCTGCTTGTTCAATTTTCAGCTTGAAATGTAAAAAGTAAACTACGCAAAATTTGAAACTGATTGCGCCTGAGGCGAATGACAAACACACAGAAGGATGGATAGGAAAACCGGCACTCGAAAGAAAATTCGGTAGAATTCATCCATAAGATTTTCCGAGTCATCTGCCACAGTTAAAGATCTTTTATTTGACAGAAGCATAAGTGCTTCCATATCCTTAAAAATTAAACCTAAAGAAGGGTTTTGATCTCACAAAGGATACAGAACCTGAGATAATTAAAAATAAAAGTTTTCTAAATTTAGTTTCCTCCGAATTCTTTTAACATAATAGTGGTATTATTTTTTCTGAGTGTCCTAACACTTACACACGCTGTGTCATGTCTTGGCTCTGCCACTTTGGCAGAGATTTGCTGTTGCTCGTTTTGCTTTTTCTGAGAAGTACACGAAATCCTTGAGACTTGAACACATTTGCAATGCTCTGAAGACTGCTGATGGGCAGCCAAAGGGAGGGAGGGATGATGTGGCCAGGGTTCAGGGTCTCGGGACTCGGGTCTCTTACACTGGCCCCACTCTCACTCGCTCGCCCTGTAATGTTGTGGCAATGTCTGTGTACAACGCGGCGTATGCGTAATGCCAGACGGTTACCATTCCCTCAGACGGCTCGTTTGTTGATAAGCCATTTATGATTATAGCAATTGATTGGTGTGTCGCCCGTCCACCAGGCATCAGCCCAGCGATTGATGATTACAACACGAACAAATTGCAACTGCCTCCTCGTCGTTTCCAGAGCAATAAAAAATAAGTAATAGGCCAGACACTCATTGGGCGTGTGTGTGTGTCTGTGTATCCGTAAGATACACTTGCTGCCATTGATTGGTCAGGCGGTAAATAAATTTAATTTCCGCCACACTGTCATCAGGTAGAGCAGTTCAGTACCGTCCCCCTGCCCCCATGAATATTTCATTGCTGGGTCAGAGTCCTCGGTTGGCTCGGCAGCTTCCCTTTTGCACTTTGCTTTATTAGCTGGAAATTTATGGCGTATTTTGTATTTCCCGAGCGGCAATTGCATTGGAGCTGCTTCCTCCTCCTCCTTCCGCCTCTGAAACGTCAGCTGCTGGAAATTGCTTATCAATTTATGCAATGGAGGTGATAAATTTCCACCCCTCCTCCGCTTGTGTATGTTCTCCAAGGGGATGGTGGGTGGAGGACGGAGTTTGGGGCGGTGAGGGGCGTTGTTTATGCAACCGCAGCTGCTGCCAACCGGCCGCTGCACTGCACTGACCCAATTCTTTTAGCCGGCCCAGGACGGGGCTCTTTTTTCCCGCTTCTATTTCTGTAGCTGACCGCAAACGCATCGCTTGCCATTTTTAGCCGGTTCCCTGTTCTGCCGTTTGCGTTATTGTTGCCATTCCACGGCTATTTTCAGCGTCTCGCAAACCAATGGATAGCATACACTATGAACAATTTTCGGGGTTTCGCATTTGCATTACCAATTATGTATCTTTTTGTTTAACTCTTAAAGCTTCAACTTTTTAAGGCAGAAAATGTAATTCTCCTTAAGGAAACTTTTAGTGTAAAAATCACCCTCATTAAAGAATAAAATTTTCTTTGAGTGTTTGGAAAATGAAAAGCACAATGCAGTGCCGCAAATTCCTAGTCACAACAGCAACATCATCACCATCAGGTCGTTCAATCGCAGCTGATAGTGGCTGGGTTAAAGCAACAGAGGTGAAATCTGGGATGGGAATGGCAAGGGGGGGGGGGGTTAAGTGAATAGAGGGGGCACAGCGGGTTAAGCCCACACACTCAGGTGCGACAGCAGACGGAAGACAGAAAGCCGCACTTGAGCGGCGAGGGAGAGAGATCCAGGAAAGGCAAGAAAATTGCCAAGAGAAATAATTTTAATTCCATCAACATGATGACAAAAGCAGGCGCAGCGGTGGGAGGGAGGGGGGTTAAGAGGTCACGGGGATGGGATCCTGAGATCCTTGGAGAGCGGCAGCTCGGGCATTTTCATTAGAGTGGTTAGGGTTGGGTTGGGTTTGGTTGGATGGGCTGGGACGCGGGTCGCGGGACGCGGGTCGAGAGTCGTCGACCTCCTCGAGCATAAGAAAACACATTCATTCTGTGCGGCTTCTTGGGCGGATTTCCTCGCAGGCGTAATCCTCGTGCGATTTGTAGTTTAATATGCATGGGAAAAGCATAATTTAATTTACATGATTATCCTGCGGGATCGTGACCGGGCGCCTTGGCCATATGCCTGTCACATCCTAAGCCTTGCACTGGCCAAGGGAAAACGAAACGAAAAGCAATGGCAGGAGGAAAAACACCTTTTACTCGTCGCCCATCTACAGCTCTTTCCAGTTGCCACGCACATTTCTTGGCATCGGTTTCAGCCTGAGCCGTAGAGCTTGGCCTAATCCTCGCCCATATCCTTGTTGTCCTCTTTGGATTGTTGCGTGCGTGGCCAGGATTTAGGGTCAGCAATTTCATTTGTCCCTCGCCTGGCTTAGTCTAATTTGCCGTCTAATTGAAGCTGGACGCAGGCAAATGGCCCAGAAAGCTTTTCGGGAGGAGATAGTTACGATTAAGAGACGAAAATCGTGCCAACAAACATCAGGGGAATTGAGTTCGGTAAACAAAAACCGCAACCTAATTGAGCAAACATTTATTTTACCCATCTGTCTATATCTGAAACCAAAACCAATCAGCCATTAAAATAAGTGATGAAGAGCCTTTCTGGCCTAGTTCAGTCAATTGTGAAGATGATATTAATGCAGTTGCAATTTTTAAAATCATTTCACAACATTTTAATATGGCAACTTAAATGAAGTAGGGAAAAGATTTCCCAACTTATACAATTTTAAATCCCTCTTCACTTTTTTTTTATCCACCGGGTTCGCTGAACGCTTTTTATGGCCAAATGAATTTTCGCTCAGCTAATCATCCATTTTTCGTTTGGCTTCCATTTTAAATACGGCAGCGTGCTCGATTTTTTATGGCTCGCGCCATAACAACGGGAAAAAATGTTGCCGCTAAAAGGCAAATTTGTAGTCACCACCCCAGAACCACCCTTCACCCCGGAACCACCCCTCAACAAATCAAGGCACATGCAAAAATGAATCATACGCCACGTTGTACGGTCGAACCAGCTGGTCGTAAAGCAAGGGGGAAATGATTGCGACTTTTCGGTTGTGGGGTTGGTCTCTGAGCCAGGTGGGGAGATCTCTCTGAGCCCTCTTAACTCTCAACTACAATAAAAAGGTGTTTTTATGCGACGCATTTCGCACGTTCCCCGCTCCTCCCTTTGCTCCTCCCACCTCACTTATTCCGCAGTCGCAACACGAATCCGCTATAGAAACGGACTTCCGACGGGACTTCGCCTAAAAGCCAAAAGCGCTTAGCTGCAGGAAGGGGGCGTGGCACTCTGGGGACTGGGGGCCTGACAAACTTTAATTCATGCAACAAAACTGAGGCACTTGAATCTGTTTTAACTATCGCCCCGGTCCTCCAGCTGCCTCCTCTCTGCTCTATCTTCTTGTTGTATTTGTTGTATTCCCCCGAAGGCTGTCACATGGAAAGTTTCTTGTGTTGTCTCTCAGGTGTGTGTGTGTGTGTGTGGGCTTGAGGTGTCGCACCAGAGAGTTGACAGAGGATGGGGGCGTGGCACTCGACCAGGGCAAATTAGTTTAGCTGAATGCAAAATGTGCGATGCGACAACTTTGGGTGACTGACTTAATGAGGTGCAGGTGAAGGGTCGGCAAAAGTCACCCACCTGCCCAATTCACCCAAAGCAAGGCTCATACATTTATGCAGCGGGTTGAAAGGTGAGTGAACATCCTCTAAGAAAACAACAAGCGAAAACACAAACATCCTTCAAGAAAATGGGAAATGACAACAGAAACCCTTAAGTGGCGAACGATGACATACTTACACCCCTCTTTTCTCTCACACTCGGGGCGATGCATAACTTTTGTGGCTTTAAAACACGTAGCAGGCAGAAATGTGGTTTTAAATTTCCATAATTACTGATAAATATCCAAGAATTTAAAATTTAACTATCATAGCAATCAAGGTGGGAAACTAAATTCGGTTGCAGATTTAATTGCAGGAAGTTCAAGAATATTTCTGATAAATTGAACACGAAAATATATTACTTCCGGAAATGATGTTTCGCAACTTGCTGGTATATTCTCCCAGTGTCTACTTCCTCATATGTGGGTGAAGGTTGACACTCACCCTTTTTTCTTAACTGCCTCGCCTCAATGTTGTCAATGCATAATGTTGGCCGACTAAAGTAGCTCATGCATAAACCAGTTCGTTAAAAATTTTGTGGCCCTCCGAGGAGGGCAGGTTGGAGCAGGAGCTGGGGCGGGGGCAGGGACCGGGGCAATGATAAACTTTTACTCTGATAACTAACGGCAGGTGCAAGTGGGCGTAAAAAGGCAAAAAGGTTTTCTCGCTAGCAAAACGTAGACATGGCGTATACGTGATTTGCCTGTGTTATGACAAGTGCAATAGATACACAGAATGAGATGATGATGATGATGAGTTTTCCCCTGCCCCGTTCCGGTCTTTCCCTTTTCCCGACCTTCACCTGGCAGGCGATAAAAGTTTTCTGCCCATTTACCCCCCTCCCTCCCCCACTCCAATGACTGCCACTTTCGGCCTTGTTCGAGAACTAATTTAAATTTAAATGATATTGTATTTTCAATTAGCATTTTCTGAGCCTAGCAGCGTTGCGTTGCCTTCTCCGTTTCCGTCCACTCATGGCTCTTCGCTCTTCGCTCTTGGCTCTTCTACTAGTAATTGAAAGCGCCAGCTCAGGCACTTATTGAAATTTATGAGCACAGCTCTCGAAATGAAATTAAAGCGCTAATTTTGAACCTGTTGACCGAAGCGAGCCAAACAAACATTCCGACCAGCCAAAGATCCATCCAAATAGCCCTAATATACGAGAACGAGACAAGACGCCCACGACCCACAAAAGCCGGGGCCACAGATGCCTCCGAACGCCTAATGGTGAATACTGAGTAGGGAATGGTGAATGGGCAGTGGATGAGTCTCGATGAGGTCGTTGAGAATGGGAATGGGAATGATGTGCAGAAAACGCTGGAAATTAAAAGCAAATAGAAGCTGGCCGGAGCCACTGGCAAACTGAGAGATACAATGTAGCTAGATACACAGGGAGCATGTTTCAAGAAATCTAGTAATCCGATTTATAATATAAAGTGATCTGCAAATATAGTTCCACATATAGAAATAAATTCAAAATTAATGACTAAACATTTTAGTTTTAATAAAAGTTGAAGATTCAAATGTTGGTCCCCTTTTTCGCCCAGTGTAAATCCACTTACGATGGGTCAGCAGACGAAATACTAACGGTATGAATGGGGGAGAATGAAGGAATCGGTGTGAGCAACCAAAGCTTGTTTAGACCCAGGAGAAGGAGGGGGAGGGGAAGGGGAGACCCAGTGAGAGAGAGATGTGACACATAAACACAAAAAACAAAGAGAGCCGTGGAGAGCAGAAGCCATTAATAACTATGAAACGGTTAATCAAGAGACGCTTTCAAAGTGGAGCACAGCCAGCGGCGTGGGTGGGACATTTGTGAGGGGGGAGCGAGGACGAACAAAGGGGGTTGGGCTGCCCCACTGACCAGGACAACAGTTCGAAGGACTCTCGCACTCGAATGAATGGCAGGGAATGGAAAACTCTTGTCCGAGACTCAGTTACATTCCGTTGCAGCGAAAAGCCATTTCGCCATTAAAATCAAAAATGTGAGCTCTACGTGACTCGCTGTCTGCACTGGGAACAAAAAGGGGTCAATTTTGAAAACTAATCGATTTTTATGAGCTACAAATCGCGATTATTATTGAATAATTTACCACTTTTACAGTAGAGCTTAGAGGTACTTATAAAATCCATATCAGTGATGAATTATTAAATACTTTTTTTCTGAGTGTCCTTCCCCCACCCTGCCTGCTCCCTTTCCGTGGAACAAAGAGCGTGCTCATAAGCTGTTAAGTGGAAAATAAAAATGGCAGCTGCGTCTGCTCGTTGGCTCGCCATTTTCCCATTTGGTTGGCTGCTCACATGCAAATCATAAACAATAATGGATCTAATAACGCGATGCGACGCCAGGCCAGGCACACACGTGGGTGTGTTGATGGACACCGAGATACAGATGGAGCTGTTACAGGAGAGGGAGGGTGACCCGCCTGTTAATGCCTGTTAATGACCCTGTCAAAGGGTTCAAAGTACTCGCCCGTCTGGCGTCGGTACAAAAGGGTTAACAACTGGACACTTTGCTCATTTGCCTGGCAGCTCTTGTTCCTTTTCCCCGGTGTTCGGTGTTCTGTGTTCTGCACAGAATGTTTTATCTTTGTTGTCTGTCTGCGGGCAGGCTTCACTGTCGCTCTTCCCCCCCTCTCTCTCTCTCTCTCTCTCTCTCTCTCTCTCTGTCCTGTCTCTGTGTATCTTTCCTTTCCCGCGTGCAGCTTTTTGCGTCATATTTAACTCGTTTTATCTGGCGTCGCGTTCAAGTGTACGCTCATTATGAATATTATCGCACGATGGCAGGCAGGCAGCTTTCATTTCCACCCGAAACCCCCCTCTGTGACCCGCCCTGTTTTCTTTCAATTTTCCGCGCAGACCGCTTTTTCGGGGTTTATTGCGTTTATTGAGTGTCAGCGATAGCAGCAGTTCGCATATTTCACAAACAGAAAGTACTAAACAGAAGTCCGAATGTGGATTATGTGCTAATTAAACCATAAGGCATTTCAGTTGCAGTTCTGTTGTGTCACGGGGTTCAAAGGTCGTTGCAGGCGCACAAAGAGGCTGGAGGGGGAGGGGGAGGGGCAGTCAGCTGTGTGTTAACCCCGCACATTCCAAATGCGCGAATAAACAATTCGGAAAGCTGACATAATGCCCGCATTAACCGACAAAACCGACAGCGAAAAATGGCAAATATTTACGGCGGAAAATACATGTAGCAAAGTGGGGAAATCAGGAATCGGGAAACGGAAAACGGGAAACGGAAAACAGCAGAAGAAGCTTCCCGAAATAAGCCAAAGAAACAAAAAAAAAACAAGCACAAAATGCTGCTGCTGTTCTATATTTGGGCGTGGGCGTGTTTGTGGGCGTGGCGGCGACAAACACTGAATTTGTGCGCTGAATGGAAATATTGCACAATTTTATCTTTATTGCTCGCAATGTTGAATCAGTTGGGATAGTCCCGCAAACACAAAGAGAGGGAGAGAGATGGATTCCATTCATGCACCGAAAGAAAAAACCCGTTTGGGGATTTAACAAATTCCTCGGATCAAATAATCGATACCAGAAATCACAGATTTCAGTCCTGATCATTATGGAGAATGTTTTGTAAATATTTCATTACTTGTCATACCCAAATAATAACTATACTCACTAAATCTGTCCGTGTTTGTTTGGATATCATTTCATTTTCCAATTTGGACGAGGTTCATCCGTAATATCGATTGGGCATTTTGATTGATTGATTGCCTTGAATTTTTTGGTCGGCCATTGGACCATTAGCCCTTTGTCTCGTGCCCGTGACAAATTCGTTCAATTTCCCGCCCATTTATTATGCTGCCCCCGCCCCCGCCCCTGCACTTTTATATGGAATAATAATAATAAAAAAAGAACAACAACCTCTCGTCAAGATGCCGGCATTGTCTCTTGGCAATGACCCAGACCCCGGGCCGCTTGTCTGGTACTTGAGAACTTTCCAGCTATCCAATTTTTTTTTTGGCACTGCGTGAAAATTGCTGGGAAATGGCGAGCTCATCGATAAACTCAAGTGGCTAATATGAGTTATCGGAGCCGTTCGGAAAAGTATCTCAAGTGGTCCATCCGGCGTCAAGTGTTCGATTATAGGAGGATGCCGATAAGTAGGAAGGGGGTAGGGGAGGGGATGGCCCACGAGGAGCCACTGATCAATAAAGTAATTCAATTTCAATTGAACGAGAGCAAAACAAAATGCATTTAAATGTCTCGGCAAATTGAATTAAGTTCTCGTTTTGGGGTTGTCAGCGCGACAATTTCCCGAATGAAATCATAAATTATTTCCGTCAAATGTAAAACAAATGAATGAGGTCGATGGGCAAAGAGGAGGCAGTCAGTCGGAGGTATTCAGTATTCAGGCCGTAAACGTGAACATTTTTAAGCTGTACGTTTTTAAGCTCTTTTCATTTTTCCGCGCTAAATGAATTTTCCGTGAAAGCGCTGAAATGAAATTAAGCCTGCGTGTCCAGTGTCCAATGACCCGCGACACATATACAGAGTATTACAGAGAGCTATATTTTCCGGCATTTGATTTCATGATATGAACTTTAGAACATTTTACGTAATAAAAAAAAATATCTTTTAGTTTTTCATTTCAAAATGGCATTTAAGTGTAATTATACCAACAAAATGCACTTAAAAGTAATAATTATAATTCAGAAACTAATGTAATACAAAATCCTATTTCGTGAAATTAAATTATATTTTTTAATAATAAATACAGGGTATCCCTTAGTCAAATTTCCCATTATGGCGAATCGTTATTTCGTCCGTTTCTTTATAAACACAACTTTTTCACTCGACTCGTGCAATTAGCAAACAATGCGGGAATGAGATTTTGAGCTTAACGCGTAATATGCATTACGGACATAATGTGAAAAGTAGGGCAACGGGAGAAGGGAGGGGAATTACATCATTTTTCCCCGGTGGTTGGGGAAAAGCCACACGAGAAAGGAATGACGAGGAAAGCCAAGGAATGGCAGGAGCAGCGGCATTTTGCTCCTGGGTCCGCTTGCCTGCTCATGCATATCAGCATATGTCGGAAATTGTAACGATTACATGCCGGACACACACAGGAAACGGCGGAGTCCGACCACTGAAGCCACCCAAGCCACCCAGCCACCCAACTGAGCCACCCAAATGAACCACCCCCCTCCCTTGGCCGTCCAGCGATGATCGTCATCGATTGGTTACGTCTCGGAAATTATAGCATACATTACTGGGTAAATTTGTTTTCCCTTTCGCCATTTGTGTGTGCGTTTTCATTTTCCATAATAATTACCAGCTGGAAGCTGTCAAGGCAATGAAAATCACCCTTTAATGGCCTCCAGACAATGATTTAATACATTTTTAATTCGAGTAAATACCGATAGTGCGGCTGGAATCAATCGCAGTGTAGTTCCTGTAATTGAACCCGAAATAAATCATTAAAAGTTTGTTTGCCATGACTTTTGCAGCTGGCGAAGCCAGCGAAAATGTTGAGGAAGACGTCGTTGGCGCAGCTCATTATAAATTTGTTGATGCTGCATATCTTGGGCTGCAGGATGCCGAGATGGCTGCCTGGCAGTTGGATAGTTGGATAGCGGGATAGTACGATGGCAGGATGTGCTGCGCTCGCTTCCTTTTGCCTCCAACCAAGCAGAAGCTGTGAGCAGCTTTTCCCCCAAGCCCCAGCAACAAAACCCGATCCAGCCCTCTTTCTGGCTTCTGCATATCCAGCAGCTTTTTATGCTTACCACAGCAGGGAGGGGGGCGTGGCTACTGCTGCCTCAACACATTTCATTTTCATCTTTGCTCTCCTGCGGCAGCCGCAGGGAACTCTAACGTCTAAAAATCACGCATAATTTATTTACCATAAACAAGATGAGAAACAAGAAAAGCCGACGATGGCCGCCTGTCAACTGGAGGGATGGAGGTAGAGTTGGGGGGCAAGGAGCGGGTTTGCTGGTTTGTGGGCTAAAGCAAGACAGGGACAGAGACCTCCTGCTGTAACGTATACAATACAATTTTTGGAAGCCCGCCCAGATTGCAATAAACACATCAAAAATGCAACAGAACAACGGAGGAACTGGGGAAAAAACAAGGACAGGCAGCAATCAGCTGCAAAAAAGCGAAGGAAAATAAACAAACTAAACTCGATTGAAGCTGCAGTGCAATAAAAATCGCTTTATCTTCATTAAGTCGAGCAAGATATCATTGCAAAAAATAACACAGTCGGAGTGGAGGAGATGGAGGAGCGGGCCCAATCCTGCCCAGCTACCGCATTGAATAATAAATGCAACGAAAATAAAAATAAGAGCTCTGAGAGGAGGAGGAGCAGCAGCGGCAGCAGCAGCAGAAGAAGATGGAGAGCAGGACGAAGGCGTGGGCGTATAAAGTACATGACGCAGGGATAAATGGTGGAATCATGTACACGTACACACTCGCTCACTCTCTCTCACACACAAAAGGATACACAGACTCACGTCAAGGATAAAGCCGAAGCCGGAGCCGGATGGCAGGTGAAGTGAGTGAGAGAGGCTGAAAGTGGATATACCCCACATGCATTGTTGTCCCAGTATATTGGTTCTGTGTGGGTGTCGGTGCCGGTGTCGGTGTGTATCTGTGTGCGCTTCGGCGGGTACTGGCTTCAAGGATACTTTCTACCTACCACTCCTCCGCCACCCCCTCCTTGGCTCAGATACAAACGAAGCGAAGCGAGGCGAAATTATTGCAGCGCTCTCTGAAGCGAAAAGCCAGCCAGAAAAGACAGACATTCCGCCATTTAATGGGATCCATCCACTGGTCACGGTGGATGATGGCAACTTCGGGGCCCAGCATCGGAACAGCCAAATTACATTTGGGCTTAATGATCAGGTGGCGGGAATGGGGCCGAGACGGAGACAAGTCAACAAATTCCCTCCAAAGGTCAAGAAGCCGCCATAATTGAGGGTAATTAAGAGCACTGTCTCCTCATCAGCGCCCATAATTAACACAAATTAAATGGAATTAAAAGAAACATTTTGGAAGGATATTCTTTAGAAAGCTTACAATTTAAAAAATGAGTGAATTTTTTATGGACTTAAGGATTATTTCCTTCTTTCAATCAATAGTTGAAGAGCCTTTTGATATATTCTAAGCCCGATTGGGTTGCAAATGCATTTCAAAAATCTAGTTTTTCCCATTTATTGCTTGCATAATTATTCATTATTCAGTTCAGGCACAGACCTGGCAGTTCGGTTCAAACCCGATTTCAGTTAGCATTCCGCCTGGAAACCTTTTAATATTCCTCGCAGGCATTCGCAGGTTTCCGCTTGATGACGTCGACGAAGATACGGATTGCACTTGGGGAATGGCAGGGGGATGGGGTTGGGGATTGTAGCTGGGAGGTGAACATGGGCGAAGGGCTGTGAGAGTTGGAAGGTGTGAGTGGGAGCACCCACATTATTGTTCTATGCAAATACTACGGACCGATGGTTGCCTGGAGATTGCGAGAGGGGGAAGGGATTGGGGAAGGAGGGAGGAGGTGGAAAATTGTGAAGTGGTTACAATGCATTTTTATGTGCCAGAGCGCTCGCTAAAAATTTATTGAAAACGAGCAGAAAATATTTGCATGAATGAAGATGAACAGTGGAGGCGATGCCCCAGATGCTGCAGGTGTGCAGCCAATGAAAAATCCATCTCCCCTCCCCCTGCCCTCTCCTGTCCTCCGCTAACCTAACCTAGCCTTGCCCTCGCAAGTATTTCCATGTCATACTGATTCAATGCCTTCCTCATTTCCTTTTTTTGCAGGCAAAAAGGATACAGAGCAATGAACTGGCCGCCATCAAGGTCATCAAGCTGGAGCCCTCCGACGACATACAGATCATCCAGCAGGAGATCATCATGATGCGCGACTGCCGTCATCCGAACATTATCGCCTACTATGGTTCGTATCTGCGGCGGGACAAGCTCTGGATCTGCATGGAGTTCTGTGGGGGAGGGAGTCTGCAGGATATCTACCAGGTGACCGGTCCGCTCACCGAGGTGCAGATCGCCTACATGTGCAGGGAGACGCTGAAGGGTCTCGAATATCTGCATTCCATGGGCAAGATGCATCGCGACATCAAGGGTGCGAATATCCTGTTGACGGAGTACGGCGATGTCAAGTTGGCCGATTTTGGAGTGTCTGCCCAAATCACGGCCACAATTAATAAGCGCAAGAGCTTCATAGGTAAGTAATGCATATATAATATTACAGTTATTTTAATATGATAGAATTAAATATAGATCAGATGGGAATATTTGGAAATAATTGATAAGATATCAAAAGCTACCAGATGAGAATAGTTGAGAATTATTGATAAGCTATCAAAAGGTATTCATCGCAGGCATCTTTTCACTCAAATATTGTTTAAATTTCTTTGACTTTTATTATTTTAAAATCAAAACTCACATGATTTATGCAGATTGAAGATATCGATTTCCAGGCCAAGAAACTGCTGCCTCAGCAGAGGAAAACTGTGATATTGTTTTGCTGCCCCAAGTTTTGAGGTGCCACACAAAGTGTTTATCATTATGAGACTCTGTTTGGTGTTTTGTTGAAGCATCAAAGCTGGAAGGTCCTGACAGGAGCAACAATTGCGTTTAACACAATTCCTGAGAGCTCCTCGCCCGGAGAGCAGCTGTCAGAAATGACAGAGCACAAATATCAGAGAATACAACCAGAAATATAGGAACAGAATAGAAGGCCGACATGGAAATTAATTAAGTGCTGAAAAATCGAGTATACGCCCGAGTGGTTCCATCTCGCAGCGCTTTGAAATTGTAGAAGCCACCTTGAATGGTGTCCCCGATTGAATGCAATTCAATTAGGAGTAGCATTATAATGGCTTCTGCCAGGAATTCCCAGATAAAATCAAAATGCCACGACGGTTCCACAGTGAACAATTCAATTTGCAGAATATTTCAAATGCAGGGGAACGACAAGAGGACAAAAGTAACCGACCAGCAGGTGGCCAGTCTGGTTCTTTGTTTGGCATCCTGCTGGGCAAGGGATAGGGGGGAGGGGGGGATATTAGGAAAACCTACCTTACCCCCCTCCCCCCCTCCCCTTTTGTTGTCCCACGAAACTGTATCACAAAAGCAAATAATTTTTGAAAAATGTCCTCATTCGAGAGTCGTCGTCTAAGTTGGTCGCTACTTCTTTTGTGGGCCGCTCAGATGCTCCTTCCTCCTCCTGCCCTTCACTATTTTCTGCTCCCTTGGAGTTGCTGCCACTTCAACTGCTTATTTTCGGCACTAATAGATTTCTGCTCCTCGTATTTTTTCTCCAGCTTTGCAGCTGTTGTGAGCAGCGTTAAGCTGCTTTTCCAATCTTCAGCAAAGGTATTTCCTCATCTCTGCTTGAGCAGGTTGTGCACTGGACAAAAAGGGGGGTAATAACAAAAAATTGTAGGGAATTGTGGAAAAATCTAACCCGATTTAGAGCTGGACAAAGGAAGGGAAACTCTGATTGAACTTCAAATGGGTTCCGAGGAAAACATGTTTGATAAATGTAAATATTAAATAAAATTCTTTGGGTTGAATTTAAAAAAAGGAGAGTTTTCAGTTGTGGATATTATATTTATTCAATACAAATAGTTCGTGTTTTTTTCCACTGTCCTTCTTTAAACTGTTTGCCCAGGGGCTTTAAGCTGACGATGCTGTGGCAACGTGTGGTATACGCAATTTAAATGTAAATACCGAGTTATCAGTCAGGGGCCAAGTGCTGCGAAAAGGGGGGATGAAAGCCCTCCTTAAGGGGGTATACTATATATGTAGTTTGTCATGACAACTTGCAATCTTCCGAGGAGCAGACGGAACGCGATGATTTGCATGAGCCACCCAGTTTTCGTTTTTTTTTTCCCTCGTAGTCATCGCAGAAGTTTCAAGACTTTGCAAATGAGATTTTGCGGTTACGCGGCCATCAGTTAAGTAACATTCACCCAAACCAGTCCAAGTCCCAGTCCAGTCCCAGTCTCCATTGTCCGTGCTCTCACAATTAATTATTTCAAATGCCTGGCTCTGCACTTAATTAAAAATCTCGCAACCCTTCATCGGGCCTTTGACACTCGCCGGCTAATTAAGTTATGACAGCTGGCCCACCCTCAATCCCTGCCTCCCTCCAACCCGCCCCCCCTTCAATCGGATATAAAGGATCTGATGGAGCTTAGAGTCCTGGCGCCAATAAAAGCCAAGCCAAGCCGAGAGCAAGGAGCCAGAGTTCATGACATTTTGAGTGAGCAAGATTGGCACATAAAAAGCGGCATCTGATTTGATTTCATTTACCATTTACGCCAAATTGGATTTATCCTATTCCTGCTCGCCGGCAAACTAAGCACTTTAATTTTTAATGCCGTCTTTTGTCCTTTGAGCCAGTAGTCGTAAAAGCAAAGAGCTGCCATAAAGCAAGCTCGGATCGCTAATTTGATTTGAGATTTATATGAATGGACAAGTCCGCGCAGTTTCACTTTGCAGTTTGCAGTTTGGCGTTCGCCGTTTGGCGTTTCCAGTGTGTGATTAATGCCCTGCAATTTGTGCAGTGAAAACTCTGCAAAAATAGAACAGCAAGCAGCCAAAAGCAACAGCAACGGAAATCCCCGGGGAGTGGCAGGTTTAACGACCTTGAGGTCGCTGTGGCCTTTGTCTCCTCACAGCCTTTGTTGCCACTTTTGGCTGCAGTTTCATGACGTTTTCGAGCTGAGCGAGCATCTTTTGTGGCATGTCAATGTGGCGGTGTTGTGTGGAGTAGACCAGAGCAGAGCAGAGCGGAGCAGGGCTCTGTGAGTGACAGGGTGTTTTCAGGGGATTGTCTAGGATATCCCCACCACCCTCCCCCTACACTCCCCCCCATTTTCCTGTTTGTGTGAAGCTGTCAAACAATGTGACGTCCGCTTACTGTTATCATCTCGTGAGCTCCACTTCAGCTGGCTGGCATTGTATTTGGTAGTTGTTGGAGTTGTTGCCACTGCTGTGACAAATGTGGTGATAAGTACACACACACACAGATACTCACACACACTCACCCACACACCCCCTGTGTTTTTATCTTTCTATCGGGAATGTCTGCATATGGGCACGAGGTCAACCTCATCGAATCGGTTCCAATTGCTGAGCTTCTTGCCACCATCATCGATTGTTAGAATGACAGAAAATACTCGTCTGATCTGCAGATATGTCAGCTCATTGCGGTTGCACAGTAAACATAGACTGAGAGAAAAACCCTGTACATTTAAAAATTAAATAGTAAACAGAGAGGAACATACTGCACAAGGAAATGTTCTATACTTTTCCCTAAGTGCACAACTTTTCCTGAGGCCAAGACAAACAAACCTCAAGGACTCTGCAGTAAGTGGAGGTAGGAAGTCAGAGCTGGGGATGGGAATATGAGGAGCAAATGGGAAAAATAAGGATTTTGGGGGTGGCGACAGCCTGACGCTTTTATTATTCAATAAAAAGGTGCTTACGTTTGTGTTTAGTGTCATTAACAAGTCAATGGCAACACACGATGAGGAGCAGTGCCGAGGAGCTTCCACCTCGCTGGCTTTGAGTTGTGCCGCCTCCATTCAGCTCCCAGTTATCCTTATGCCATAACGATGAATATGCGTGTGTGTGTGTGTGTGTGTGTGCGGGATGTCCTTAATGTCTCCCCGACCGCGAGTTTGATGGAAATGCGTCTTGGCATTATGTATATATATGCAGCCTAAAAGCCAGATACCATTTTTATTTTCCATCATTTGCCATTTATTTCTCCTGCAGTCCTGCCGCCGTCCTTTAAGTTCGCCCCTTTGCTCCCTTTGCTCCTTTTTGGCCCTTTTTTGAGCATTTAACCAAATGATACTTGACTGGCGCTGTTGGCGCTGTCACTTCTGCGAATGGAATTGCTTTCCTGTTTGTGTATCATCGGTGTGCCCTGTTTGTTTGTGATGCCCTTTAATTAAAATGCATGCGAAAGTTCAGCGAATTCCCCGAAAGCCTCCGCTGCTGGTGGTGATGCTTTCGATTCCAGCCTCCATTCCGCTTCACTTTGTCGAAGTGAACCCAAACGAAGGAGCAGAACCTCAAACAATGAGGCTGAGGCCCCGGGCAAAACCGAAACCGAACTTCAACTTTGGCCATATCAAAGAGCCGGCTTCAAACTTGATTTTCCACCTTCGTTGTGGTTTAATTAAATTGAAAATACAATTAACTCCCACGACGACTTCTCGTCAAGTGAGAGACGAAAATTAATTTTCTCGGCCCGCCATCCATCCAGGGTAACTACGCCAACAGATGTTGTTTCTATACAGTTGCTGCTGCTCCTGCTGCTGCTGCTGTAGCTGTTGCTGAGGTGGCAGAATTGTTGCCTCGCTGCAACATGGCAACATGGCGTATGAGTAATGGACGCATTAGCCCGTCCCCCGGCATCATAAAACGTGCGGCCCGAAATGAAGCGCAAAATGTGTGGCAAATGCCACTCGCCTCTTGCCGCTTTGATTACCTTGCTCTGCATAATTCAGCAATTTGTATTTTTGCACAATTGTCACATTGGCGCATAAAAAACACTAATTAAATTAAAAAGTGCCGTTTTGCCGCCACGAATGAATAAATGACAGCCCCATAATCGGCGGCAATGAAATTAAATGTGTGAATGCTGCATAATTAGCTAGCCGGCAGTGAGCAAACCAAAAAAAAAGATACCGAATTCATTATTTGTTTTCCCTATTTCAGGTACACCCTACTGGATGGCTCCCGAAGTGGCGGCCGTGGAACGCAAGGGCGGCTATAATCAACTTTGTGATATTTGGGCCTGTGGCATAACTGCAATCGGTGAGTGAGCACCAGAAGCAAAATCAGGAGTCAAATGTCCTTAAATCGAATTATTGAAAATGCTTTAATTAGTAGTTACAATGTCAGTGAACTTTATTTGCATAACTTGTTGGTTAACCTTTTAATTTCATGCCATGGAAATGCATAGTATTTCTTTTTTTTTTGTGTAAATTATAGAATATATACGAGTATCCTTTAAAAAATAATTAATAAATAATTCCATAATATTCTTTTAGTTACCATTTTATCAAACAATTCACAAAATGATAAATATGAAATATATCCAATTTAAATTTGTATAAAATGTATTTTTCAAGTATTTGTAAGCCGATTTAATTCGTGTGAAATTGCATATATATTTCCCCAATTAAATTCATTATTTATAATTAACCCTCTCATCGCCCCCCTTGCAGAGCTGGCTGAACTGCAGCCGCCCATGTTCGATCTGCACCCGATGCGAGCCCTGTTCCTGATGTCGAAGAGCGGCTTCAAGCCACCAACCCTGAACAACAAGGACAAGTGGAGCCCCACGTTCCACAACTTCATCAAGACGGCGCTGACGAAGAACCCCAAGAAGCGACCCACCGCCGAGCGGTTGCTCCAGCATCCGTTCGTCCAGTGCGAGATGTCCTTGCGGGTGGCCAAGGAGCTGTTGCAGAAGTACCAGAGCCCCAACCAGCAGTTCTGCTACTATCTCGACGGCGACGAGGAGGTGAGCAGGGAGGGATGGGGCTGCAGCTTCTTCCACTTGGCACCTTTCGGAGTAATTTATTTACGCTTTTAGTGCTGGGCCGTTGACTCGCTTTGCGGTCCGAAAAGTTGCCAGCTGCCAGCTGGAGAAAATAGGGAAAACCCTTAGGAAGTTTGCTTAAGCTCTACGAAGAAAATTTCAGCTCCGTTGCGCGGCTTGGTCAAAGATTTAGTGCGCCATTAGACACCTCGCTCGGGACAGGAGCGGAGAAGTCCTGGTCTCCGACCCAATTAATTTGCCGCCCAAAGTCAGTCGAACTAATGCAGCCGTGTCTAGACAGGAGAGTCCGAAACTTATTTAACGACAAATGCAAATGCGGATTTAAATTTCAGTTTAATGACTCACCAGTTGGGGCCTTGGCAGCAATTTTTAAGAGATTTTTTGGTGGACGTGTTTAGAAGGTGGAGGAGGAGGCGGCCCGTCAAGTCATAAATCTTCAATTTGTTTGGATGTTGCGCAAACTTTCGGCGAAAGCTGGCTGGCAAATAAGTTTTTCACCGCCGCCGCCGCCTAGTCGTAGCTGTAGATATTCAAATTTTACTTAGCCTGCCCGCTTTTCTTTTACTTTTCCGAAAGTAACGCATCACGCGCGAAAATCCCAATATGATTTTGATTTATGAGATTTTATCGCAGGCGGAAACTTTGTCACCGAATGAGTGAAGGATGGGGCTGGGATTAAGGCTTGGATTCCCCTGCAGAGTTTTAAATTCCTTCTTTATATATATTTTTTTTTTGTTGCAGACTGTAGCCAGCGTGCCACAACGCATTGCCAGCAAAATGACTTCACGCACCAATGGAGTGCCGGCGCTAAATCACACACTGAAAACAGGTGAGTTGCAAGGGGGGGAAAACTCCTCGGGCTGGAAAAGTTTGGAAATTAAAAATATAACCAAACTTTCTAAATTAAATTTTAAAGAGTTCGAAAGTTTACTTTTGCAACTTTTTCACATTCCAAAAACCAATTTCAGAATAATATTTTTTAACATTCAAGGAGGAAAGAAGAGTGTTTCCAGTCTTTGGATATAATAGTTTATTACACTTAACAACTTGTTAAACTTTTAGAGAACATTAATTAGTTTCTTCTACATCTGTTATCTCCGAGTTGCAGTTGCAACCTCGTTGCGAAGCCCGAACTAATGTAGTTTAATTGCATTTCCCCTGCCAGGCATGACGAACAACTCCACGTGGAACGAGCGATCTTCTAGTCCCGAGACGTTACCCAGTGACATGTAAGTGGAGTCGAACCTTTTCCTCGCTTTTCCTCTGCCGTTTTTTGCCTGAGCCTATGCTACAGTTTTTTGCCTATGGTTTTTATACTTGCCAATATTTGGGATATACGAATCCGCTTCAGTTTTGGTACTTGGGTTTCAGTTCTCACACTACTCCACAAAAACACACATCTCAATCTCACACTCTCTCACTCACCACTATGTAAACTAAATGCAGCCCGTGGACTCATCAGCTTGAAAATCATTTTGGGTAGGGGGAAAAAAGGGTTAAACAATTGGTTGAACTAAATAGTTTTGTGTATTTACTTTTTTTTTCCTATAGTCAACACGGCGAGCGATCAAGACCGAAATTGAGCGGCACCCTGATTATGAACATGTCCTTAAGGTTAGCCCACAAAAGGCTCTTAACTTTGCAGCTGCCACTGCTGCTGCTGCCTCGTGCTGCATGTTGCGCTTTTTATGCTCTCGCAACCGAAAAACCGAAAACAGCGAAAAAACTGGAATAGAAAAAAGAACTTGAGGCCGCAGCACGCGCCTCGTGTAATTTGCTGCTGCGAGCACAGTCAATTTTCCAGCTGCACGTTCCCCCGGGTGGCTGTGTGTTTACTTTCCTATTTTGCTGCTGCATTTTCATGTATGGCTGTTGTTGCACACTCCTCCTGCTGCTGCTGCTGCTACTGCTGCTCCTTTTGCTTAGTTGCCGGTACGTGTCCGCTCCGGAAAATTCCGAACCCGAGCGGGCAACTTGTGAATTTTTCATCCACTCCACGGACGAGTGCGAATCCCAGTCGGAATCCCTTGCCTGGCTTCATTCTCGGATGTATAATTGGCAACCTGGTTGGCTGGGTGGCTAGGTGGCTGGTTGGCAATGCCCAGGGTGAAGCTCCAAGCTTGCGGGCTATTTAATTGCCAGCCAGGAGTAATTACGCCGGAACCAGAGTAAACTCCGCCCAAGTATCCAGCAACACAATAGTAATAAGCAGTTTCAGCTCGCCAAACCAGAGCTCTAAGAAGCCCGATGAAAAATGGAGGCTGCTGCTGCTGCTGCTGCAGGAGCATTAGATAGATGCCAGGACCTGCAACTGGCAGCAGATTCAAGGGGGTCGAGGAGTCGACTAGCAGGGGAACAAACTTTCCAAGAAATCAATTAACGCGGCCCAGAACTAGAGCAGCAGAAGCAGCAGTTCCCGAGGATAGATGGCACATCAAGCATACGCCGCGTGGCACGCAACGGCAACAGCTTCAATATGGCAAAAGTGCACAGGGAAAAAGCAATCTATTATTGCTATTCATCAGTATATATCAGTTAGATTGCCAGTTATTTCAAAATTAATTATTCTGATCGAAAGATGAATGATGGATGATAGAGATCAGAATTGATATATTGATGGCCAAACACGCTATTAACAATTAGTTAGGGTGATCAATTTTGAAGAGGGGTAATCTACAGCCTTTATAAGGAATTAACAATAATTTAGAATTTAATTTTAATCATCTAAGAGAGTATATAGATTACTAGAATAGCAAGGATTATTAAATAGCAATGACTATAAAATTTATTATAAACAATTATTAGGACTATCACATGCTATGAAATTTTAATCAGCTTAAAAACAAATTCATAAGACATATACATATTTCATTTTAATCAGTAAACATAATATATAGATTGCCAAAATATCAGGGATTATAAAACTAATTTTTAACAGGATTATTAGGATTATCCCATTCTATGGAATGGAAAATGAAATTTTAATCAGCTAAGAGCTGAATTCATAAGATATATCCATCGATCTGGCGGAGCTCTTGTTTTTTTTTTTCCTGTGCATCGACCGGCTGAGGCGCCATTTGTCATTTTAAATGATTACACATTGTTGCCCGCTGATGGAGGCGAATAGGGAACAGCGAATGGCGCGTTTAATAAGCCCTCCCAGCGATCAAAGGGGTGGCAGTGTGGCAGGGGCAGGGAAGTGCTCGATTTGAGTTATGTGGCAAACACTTTGCGGCAGCCGCCACTCGAGTGGCGTCGCAGACAACAAAGCCCAGTCACTTGGTCTATGTGCATGCGAGTGCTCCAGCATTTCGCCCCCAAACACATCTCCTGCCCCCCCTTAGCCCCCCTTTTGGCCCATCTTCATCATCATCCGCCCTTTTGATTCTCATGCTGCCCAATTTTATTGAAGCCATAAAAACGGCTGCGCCAATTTCTATGTACTGAGCGCTACTTACAAGCGACTTGCTGGCTAAGTGCCACACCCCACCGCCCCCTTTTGGTGG
>JAJJHY010005742.1:3234601-3415767 GCA_021224005.1 Drosophila setifemur
TTCCACTTCCGTTGGCTTGTGGCGCCCGAAAAGTTTGCGAGGAGCCCGCTAGCTGGCTGGATGGCTGGCTCGTCTTACGCCTTTCTCCTTGGGCTGTTCGACCGTCATGGTTAATTTCATTTAAACCGTCATAAGCAGAAAGTACAACAAGAATTTATTTTCCCTTTTTTGTTTACGTTTTTTGCGGCCCAAGCCCCAAAAACAGCAAACAAAAGATGAAACCTAGGAGGGGGTAATATTAATTGCCTAGGCGGGTGAGCAGCAAATACAAAAAAAGAAAAGATTAAGATGGGGCAGAAGAACAAGGACAAGGAGGGAGGAGTGGGGCAGGAACGTGGCAAGGAATGCCACATTTTTTAATATCCCGTTTATGGGCTCCCTAAGTGGGGAAATGGGCTGCGCCAGATGACATTAGGCGAAATTATGAACATGCCAAATTAGCTGATGCGTTTAATTGGGCGTAAAGGCGCCGGGACACGCCCAGGATTTTCCGCAGCCTCCAGCTTTTCTCCTTGATGAATGCTTAAAAGAATTACGAGTTGAAATTGTTTGCCACTGACGACGGGCCTGCAAGTTTGCCGTTGGAAGACTCACATAAAAACACCGATTTACACACTGATATCTACAAGTATTTGTGATTTATATATTAATGCTTAAACAACAAGAAATCCGACAGTAGCCTTAGTTTCCTTTGTTGGGCTGCCGTTTTTCCAGTATTTTTCTAAACTAACTTCAATTACTTTTCCTACTTTTGTATTTTTTCACTTTCAATTTCTTTCGTTCGTTCGATAAACTTAACACAATGAAATTTTACTCTTTATTTTCTTATCCTTTTTTCCGTATCTTTATTTTTGTATTTGATTTTTGTAGGAGCCTCTTACAATATATTGATGAGGAGCTGAAGCTAAGGTAACTACACCAAAACCAATGTATCCTTTAGATTTGAGCCCCACATGAACCACCTGGCTCTCGGTGTAACCCCCCTCCCCCCACTCCCCTTCATACATAGATCAGACTGACCCACAAACTAACCCACCATACCATATATACATAAATATATATCGCACAGAACACTCTAAATCTACGATTTCGTACAGAGAAAGAACAATATCTGTTTTTTATTAGAATGGAGTTTTTAATTTGTATTTAAACATATTTCAGTTAACAACCATATAGTATATAATATATTCATGGATCTTGAAAACCACAACTTTTGACTGGCTTCTCCAGTTTTATTTTATATATACATTTTTTTATGTTCTGTCCCTTTATTTGACTTTGATTTAGTGTTAAGTTCCTCTTCTCAGCGAGAAGTGAAGTTTTTGGTTCCGTTTTCTGTCTACCCCCATGCACTGCACATTTGCAAATGTGTGTGCTTATCCTTGGCGTATCCGTCAGATACTCAACCACCCATAAACACGCACACATACACAACCACTCGCATACATCCACCGGCAGACAGACCTGCTGCATCATTATGATTATGAACCAGCATCACCAGCATCCAGCAGAAGCAGAAGCTCATCTTGTGGCCACCTTGGTTTATTACGGCCGCCCATCCCAAAAATAGCAACATTTTCATTACGTTTTTTTTTTTCGGTTCTGCGTTCATTTAAACCATATTAAGTTACGGCTGCTGTGCTGCTTCCTTCTTATAAGTTAGTTGGTTCTCCTGGTTCTGGTTCTTTGTTTGCCCAACTTCTTTTTCGGATGGGGGCCTTTGTTTTGTGGGTTATTGTCTGGGCGAGGCTTTTGTTCGCAGTTGCCTCTTATTCCGCCTAAACTTGTGCCTTTGTCTATCGATAGAAAACCTGGGGGAATAGAGGAGACTCAAAGATACAGATACAGAGAGAGAGGGAGAGAGGAGGCGAACTGTAAGATATGCATACGCACCGTGGGACGCCCGAAATGAGCCCATCGATGGCTCAATTATTTGCGGGCTAGAAAACCAGAAAGCAGTTCCCAACTAATTTATACAGAACAATTGGTTTATATTTTGGGCCCAATTTATGCCTAGATGAGCACATGCAATGTCCTTTGGGCTTTGGGGTCCTGTCCTGTCCGCACACCCTTTTTTTTTGTAGCGCAATGTTTATTGTTTATTTATTTGATGTGTGTGCAAATGGGCGTCACATTGCTTTTATTGTTATTGTTATTATTGGCCAGGCTTTTTAGTGCAAACAAGCAAAGCCACACGTCCGCGTTGATTTGCTCCGGATTCCTGAATCCCGAGTCCTGGGTCCGCAAATCTTCCTGCCCTGAAATATATTACAAACGGCCAACATTTCAATTGGCCGGACCGGAATCTTGAGCAGATTCCTTCGGGGGGGCAGGCTGGAAAACACTATGGCAAACAAATTGCAATTATGCTAACATCAACTGAGAATTCACAAAACTAATTCGGCAAATGGAAAATGGGATTTTCTTTGGTCAGCTCTTCGCTCTCTCTCCCTCCCTCTTTCTCTCTTGGCCCTTCCCTGTCCAGCAGCTGTTGAGATTTTCCAGCCAATTTTGTTTGTTTTCGTCTTGTTTTATTTGAGCAGAATTGTTCGCATTTTGTTTTTAGAATTAATTTTCCCAGCGTTTTTTGCTGCTCCGCCTGTTGTTGTTTGTTTTTTATTTTATTTTTTATGTTTTTGCTTGTTGCTGCTGTTTTTGTTTACAGTTTCTTTTTCTGTTCTGTTTTCCTCTCTGCTGCTCCTCGGCTTTTCCCTCTGTGTCTGCTTCTGTTTCTGTGCATTCATGTGCGAGGCAATTTTCTATTCAAGCATTTTCCATTCCCATGTGTGTGTGGGTGTGTTTGTATGTGTGTGTGTGTGGGTGTGCGCTTTGTGTATCTTTGAGCATTTGTGTTTTGCATCTCATGCATAATTTATGGCTTCATATTAGTTTATTTATTTATTTATATTGCGCCCAATAAAAAAGCAACTACTAACTGAAAACCAAATAGAACATTAGTAAGTGGGCATGCGACCGACCCGCAAATAATTTCATTAAAAGCGTAATCCGCTTACAACCCCGTCCACGTCCTCGTCCCCGCCCCCTCGACTTCCACCCGGGGGATTTGCGGTTGTCCGAGTGAGTTTATCATTTCGATTGCATGTGTTGCCCACAATTTAACACACACAGAACACACAGAGCCGCTCGAAAGTGCATGCAGGAGCTCGGTGGGGGTCAGGGGCGAAGGATCCTGCTCCTCCTGCTCCGCCCTCCAGCGCCACACAACACCACCACCACCACCACCTCGACCACCCACTCAACCACAGAGCCACCCAACCACCAGAGACCCACCCGCAGAAGACACAGCATTGCAGATCAATTGGGATCAAAGGGTTATATAGAAATCCGATGTGGTTTAATTTAACTTTTGTGATCTAAGAAGCATTATGTTGGTTTTTAAGTAACTTAAATTCTAGAGTATCTATCGGTTTAATCTTTGATCTTAATTTTGTTCTGTGCCAAAACCAAAACCAAACCCTCACCATCACCCCCTCAGAAAATCGAATGTTATAGATTTTTTTAGATTTAGATCGAAAATGAAGCTCAACCACCGGCTTTTTTTTCTCTCTCTCTCTCTCTCTCTCGTTCTCTCTCTGTCTCGCCGCTCTTCTCTGTATTTGTCGCGATTCCATCCGCTTGTCTGAAATGCTCTGCAGAGCGACCTTGCCACTGAACGACACCAAAGACTCACTCGGGGCCGAGTGCAGCTGCTCCCACAATGGCGGAGCTTTAGGAGTTGGAGTTGGAGGCGGAGTTGGAGGAGGAGCAGGCGGCGCAGGAGGAGGCGGGGCGAACGGCAGCAGCAGCGTCGGCGGCGGCGGCGGAGGCGGAGGCACCACCCATCAGCAGCAGCACCACCACCAGCACCACCACCATCAACAGCAACAGCCACAACCACAACAGCATCACCATCTGAATCACAACCAGAATCACAACCAGAATCAAAATCAGAATCAGCATTCGCATCAGAGGCACCACCAGCCGTTGCATCAGCATCAGCACCACCAGCAACAGCACCACCATCCAGCACCGCCATCGAACAGCACCGCTTTGACCTCGTCCATGTCCAGCGGATCGGTGACCTCCAATGCCAACTGCATCAGCTCGACCACGTCCGCCTCGCTGGCCTATCTGGGCTTGGGTACTCATCCCCACGGGGGATCCTCCCACATGGGCCTGGGTCTGGGGTTGGGCCTGGGCCTGGGCATGGGGCTCGGCCTCTCCAACCTGCGCACCACCAGCATTGGCGACGACGACGACGACGACGGCGGCGGCGGCGTCGTTGATGAAATGGTGGCTGCGGACGTGGCCATGAATAATGCTGCTGCTGCTGCCGCCGTTCCAGGTGCCGGAAACGGTTCCGGCGCCGGTTCCGGATCCGGGTGCTCCGCCTCTGCGGCCCATTATCTGCGCTATAGCAGCAACTACCGATCGGCCGCCGCGGCCCAGGCCTCCCAGGCATCGTCCCAGGCTCATCCCGCGCCCAATGGTCTCGGCCAGGCGCCGCTCTCATCCAGCATCTCATCAGCCTCGTTTTATAATCGCCTACTACTCCTCGATAATTCCAGCGGCGATGCAGGAGGAGCGGGCGTCAGCAACAATGGGGTCGTTGGAGCAGGCGTTGGCGTTGTCGGCGGAGCTGGCCTTAATACCAACGGCCTCCTGGACAAGCACGAGCCGGATGCCACGCCCCCATCCGCCCAGCTGCAGTCGGTGGGTGACGGCTTCTTGCATTCCAATTCGGCTTCGGGTTCGACGAATTCGGGAGCAGCAGCAGCAGGATCGAGGGACAAGGAGGGACCCTCGTCGAGCAACTCCTCGCATCTCTACCAGAACCTGCTGAGGAGCAGTTCGGGTGAGGCACCACCAAGTGCCAGCTCGGCGGGCAACAACTGTGATTACCGGCACGAGAGCAACCAGGTGGGTTTGGATTATAGTTCGGTGAAGAAAATATTAACTAACCAACTCCTTTTGATCCCCAGAATGGTCTGGAGGACTCGCCTCGGCGCCATAGCTCTATGGATCAGCTGATTGGACTGTTGAACGACATGGGCAAGTCCTCGAGGACACGCAGTCTCAGCGATGGCGGCACTCAGGATGATGACGAGGGTAAGTCATCCAATATCCAATGAAAATCTTCATTAATTAATTATTTCCCTTGTAATGAGCAGTGGAGAAGGAGGCGCAACCGGATCTGCTGAACAACACGCCCCCGGTGCCGCCGAAGCGTTCCCACAAACGCCGCCACACACCACCGCGGCCCATCTCGAATGGCTTGCCACCCACTCCCAAGGTGCACATGGGCGCCTGCTTCTCGAAGATCTTCAACGGTTGCCCCCTGCGGGTGCACTGCACCGCCTCGTGGATCCATCCGGAGACGCGGGACCAGCACCTGCTAATCGGGGCGGAGGAGGGCATCTACAACCTGAACATGAACGAACTGCACGACGCGGCCATTGACCAGCTCTTCCCGCGCCGCACCACCTGGCTGTATGTGATCAAGGATGTGCTGATGAGCCTCTCAGGTGGGTTTACATATATATACAAGTAGTAGCCACCTCTAATATCCTTATCCTTTGCAGGCAAGTCCTGCCAGTTGTACCGACACGATCTGGTGGCCCTGCACTCCAAGCAGACGGTGCGCTTCTCGCTCCACATGAACAAGATCCCGGAGCGGCTCGTACCTCGCAAGTTCGCGCTGACCACCAAGGTTCCGGACACGAAGGGCTGCACGCAGTGCTGTGTGACGCGGAACCCGTACAACGGGTACAAATACCTGTGCGGAGCGACGCCCAGCGGCATCTTCCTGATGCAGTGGTACGATCCGCTCAACAAGTTCATGCTGCTGAAGCAGTGCGAGTGGCCGGCCATTAGTATTCAGGGCGGGGGACACGGCTGCGTCGAGAACGGGCACACGCCCGTCTTCGAAATGATCATCACGCCGGAGCTGGAGTATCCCATTGTGTGCACGGGTGTGAGGAAGGCCATGAACGGCTGCCTCAAGCTGGAGCTGATCAACATGAACAGTGAGTGGGGGAAGATGAGGTTCTGGGAAATGGTTATCCTAATAAAATCCCCTTTGCAGGTGCCAGCTGGTTCCACTCGGAGGACCTGGAGTATGACGCCATGGCCACGATGGTGCCGCGACGCGACCTGCTGAAGGTGGTGCGTGTGCACCAGGTGGAGAAGGACGCCATCCTGGTCTGCTACGGCAATGTGATGCAGGTGGTCACACTGCAGGGCAACCCCAAGCAGCACAAGAAGATGGTATCGCAGCTCAACTTTGACTTCAACGTGGACAGTATTGGTAGGAACTGGCTTTGTCTTTCGATCTCTCTTTGTACCCTTGTATTAATCCCTTTGGATCCCTTCCAGTTTGCTTACCGGACAGCGTTTTGGCATTCCACAAGCACGGCATGCAGGGAAAGTCGCTGCGCAATGGCGAGGTGACGCAGGAGATCAAGGACATGAGTCGCACCTACCGGCTGCTGGGCAGCGATAAGTAAGGATATATCCTAAGCTACGATTTAATTACAATTCCAAACTAATTTGAACCTTCGAAACTCCTCAGGGTTGTGGCCTTGGAGAGCCAGCTGCTGAGGACCGGCTCCCTGGGCAGCGAGGAGGGACACGATCTGTACATTCTGGCCGGGCACGAGGCCAGCTACTAAGCGTGCACGCTGGAGGCCCGATTTATCCACTGTTATATTTTAAATATAATCCGGTTCACCACACCACAAGTTTTAAGGCCGCCGCCGTCGTCGTCAACTATTAAATGTAATTTAATTACTCGTAGGCTAAGCAGTGAATTACTGACCATAGAGGACTACATCGAGAGCCACTTGGATTCGAGAGCGTTCGATAGCTTAGATTAGCGCAATTTCCACGCACCTAGAGAAGAGAGGCAGCCTTCGAACAGGGGGGATATATCCGCACGCCACCCAGCACCCACACTGAGGGGGGAGTCCCGGCCCGATTACTCGATATATGGTACCCATCTATATATCTGCCCGATTCCGTTGTAGTTATATTTTTGTATTACAAAGAAATGCTTTAATTTATGCAACTAACCTTAACTTAACGCTACGGATAGTTATGTTAGAGATTTGTGTGCGCGCCCCACAAAGCCAATAGATACGTTTCCAAATAGTCAGTCAGCTGAGGGTGAGCAGAGGAATCCAATTATATATACACTTATACACGCAATTATAGACGCGATCCGCGATTCGAGACCCACTAAGGCAATTAGAACTAACTAACAAATACTTCATAGCCGATAGCAATTGTAAATCGCAAACGTTTTTAGCATGTTGAACTGCTTTCGATTGGCTCAAAACCGCAGAGGAAAATTTACGATTCAGAGATCTTTAGAAGGAGGTGGAGGCGGAGGAGGAGGAGGGGAACGAGGATTTTGGGGGACACGGTTTGTTGGGAAACAAAACTAGCCAGTAAGACTTTTCTAACCTAGTAACACGAATTAACAGAATTAAATGCAACAAATTAATGGTCTGTATCTGTACGTTAAACAAGTAAACTGATTGTCATAGTTGAGGTTCTAGGCTAAGCTAAACGATGAAAACAGCAGGCAGACAAACGACAAGCAGACAGACGGACAACCAGACAGACGGACATCTTTCCGAGCAGCACTTTTCGTCGATTCAGTTGTAAAAATATTCAACTAGAGCGTAAGTCCTTATTTAGTTCATACGAAAGAAGCGTAAAACCGAAAATTACAAACTAATACTGAGAAAAAACAAAACCCACAAAATTGTTGAACTCTAGTTTAGTGCAAGAAATAAAAGTATGTGAAAGAAGTACTATTCGAGCTTGGGTTTTATTTTCAAATCTATTTGCCCATTAATGTTTTCAAAGTAAAAATCCTCGAACATTTGAAAATTTCCGCCTTTTTTTGGGAAAAACGCTTTAAGGCATTACTCACATATGCGTTCTTGGTATTTTTCGGAACGCGTTATCCCTTTTCAACTACCTTCACGTGTTTTCCGAATTGTTTACAATTGTCAATCCACAAAATGCATCCTTTCGAAGTGCCGGCCTGGGAAAAGGGAGCAGATATTATTGAATTTAAATCAGTAAATCCAACGGGAAATGGAGTAACCCCAGCGAAGAAGCCAAAGAAAAAGAAGCCCAAGAAGAAGAACGCCAAACCAGCTGCAAAAGATGCTCCCAAAGTGAAGAAAACAAATGGAAAATTCAGCTACCGTCAAGGATGCGGTCCTTTGGCCCCGCCTTCCGCCTCTTCAGATGATGACGATGACGATGTAGAGGATGGGATCAAGGCAATGCATAAGGTCAGAGCTGGAAGGATCGAAAAGCAACGCCCTCCAACGCAGACCACGAAGGGAGGAAAGAAGCAACTGAACCTGAAGCCGGAGCTGGCACAGGCAGCTGTGGAGGCCATGGAGGTCACATCCTCCGCCGCATCAGTTGCCACTCCCCCAGCTAGCCTAGCCAGCAAGCTGCAGTCAGAGCTCCTGGGCGGAAGGTTCCGGTACATCAACGAGCAGCTCTACTCGACGACCAGTCGCAAGGCAGAGGCGCTTTTCCGTCAGGATGCCTCCGCCTTCGAGGCCTACCATGCCGGCTACCGCCAGCAAGTGGAGAAATGGCCCGCTAATCCGCTAACCCGCATCATTAAGACCGTCAAACGCCTGCCCAAGACAGCCATCATTGGGGATTTTGGATGTGGTGAGGGTAAGCTGGCCCAATCCATACCCAACAAGGTGTACTCCATGGATTTGGTGGCCGCCCGAGGTGATATTATCGCCTGCAACATCACGGACACTCCGCTGAAGGACCAATCCCTGGATGTGGCCGTCTATTGCCTCTCGCTGATGGGCACCGACCTCAACGACTTCTTCCTGGAGGCCAACAGGCTGCTCAAACTGCACGGGAGTATCTACATAGCGGAGATCCAGTCAAGATTCGAGGAAGTGCGTGATTTTGTACGCTGTTTGGCCGCCTGCGGGTTCGATCTCGTCAAGAAGGACGTGGCCGTCAACTACTTTTACTTCTTCCAGTTCAAGAAGATGCGACATGTGCCCAAGACCACCAAGCTGAAGCCCTTCTCCCTGAAACCCTGCTTGTATCGCAAGCGGTGAAGTTGCACTCTGGTTTTCTAAGGAGATTTACGGAATGGGATGGAGTTATTCGGGATCTAGTTTTGTTGATTTCTGTTAAGAAACCGAAGACGAAAACTCAATTTAAATATAATTAGATACATTGGAAAAATGTAAAGCGCAATAAAAAAAAACTTAGACCATGAAAAGGTATTACAAAAATATTACAAAATAATAATAATATCATTTGTACTTTTAAAAGTATTTTTCTATAGCTTGTTACTTGAAAGTTTATGTATTTCATAGATACTTTTGAAATTCTAATTTGAAGCGCTCAACTGAACCCCCGTCGTTAGCCAGCACTGCATCCGCTCAGTGGTTGTTTCTCCGCCTCTCGGTGGTAGCGGAGCAGTCTAAAGTATCTCGAAAGGCGGACGCCGCTCAGTACCAGTTTGCTCTTCGTGCACAGCACTTCGAATATTTGTGAAGACGGTACGTTGTTGACGCGATTTTTGAAAATTGAGCAGAATCGCCAGTGAGCCAGCCAGCAAGTCAGCTAGTTAGCTAGTTAGCCAGCCAGCTAGCAGAGTTGAGCAGGCGAGGAGCGGAAAGGAAAAGCGGAAGAGAAAAGAAACGAAAAGCGCGCAATTCGGCAGTGTGTTTATAAATAAATTGGAAATTAATTTATTAGCAACCACTATTCGCGCAGTTTCCCACCCACGCCCCACTCTCCCACCCTCGCTCTCCCCCGCCCCCCTCTATCACGCTCTCTATCTATTTCCCCTCGCCCTGCCCCTGCCCCTAGCACACCCCCGATCCGCTCTCCGCCGTTCTCTATTACTCACTCAAACTCAAAACTCAACGTCGAATTTTCAACAGGTATTCAACGACGACGACGACAACAACAAATTGTCTTTTTTCGCGTACGAAAAGAAAAAAGTGGCCAAGAATTTGTTTACCAGTGTGAAAGCGTGTGAGTGCGACACGAGAAAAGTGAAAACAAGCCAAAACACACAGCCGAGTCTATCTAAAAACAAAACACATCAAAAATAAAAACCCCAACAAGGCGCCCGCCCTGAAGTATTCCCCATCTACGTATCCTTCCCGTGGATAAAGAAAGGATTCTAGAGCCGAGAGGATTGGGTGAGTAAGTTCGAGAATTGCGCCATTTGCTGCTTAACTTTTTTGCGTTTCTTCATCTGGCTTTTTTCTTTTTGGGCTGTGGTCGGGAGTTTTCGGTGGCTTTATGTTTTCGATACAAACACTCACACCAATACTAGCCAATGCACACACACACACAAGAGCAGAATGACTCTGGACACGGACTTGGTATGACTTCATAGCTCTATGCTGGCTCACGCACACACACTCTCACGGCGCGACTAGCAATTGAGAGCCGCTCTCTGGGAGTTGCTCTCTCTCGCAGAAGAGAGCCGTTGAGCGGCGGGGAGAGCCAAGAAATTCGCTCGCTCGGCATTTGTATCTTGGGAGAGTGTGTCGGTGTGTCGGTGTATCCGTGTGTATCCGTGTGTGTGGCTGTCAAGCTTTCCGAGTGTATCTTTTGGCACGATATTCTCGGTCGGTTTCTTGTTTTGTCAACTGCGGCCCACATTGTTGTTATTGCCTACTCCACTTTTCCGTCGCCTTCTCCCATCTCCTTCGGTTCTGTTTTCCTCTCGAGCTTCGCATTCTGGCAGGCGGAGTGGGGTGGGAAATTCTTATTAGCCAACGGTAGAGGTAGTAGTAGCGGTAGCGGTAGTCAGGGAAACGTTCCACAACACCGATCAGATACAAATGTATCTCATGCGGCGGCCTATGCAGGCATATGCAGATACATGCGTAGCAGCTATACATAGTCATTTTGGAATGTCGCATCCACACATTTCATTCCGTTTCATTTCCTGGGGTGGCTAAATCCACTGCCTGATTCCAATTCCCATGCCCATACTCATACCCATACCGATTCCCCCGGCATTTTGGACGTCACTGCTCCCGAAATAGATCGCCCGCTGCTGCTGCCATGGCGAATCGATCGGAGCGAGCAGGTTCCCGAACCCCCCTTATCAGAGTGGGCCCCTTCTATTGAGCGGGTTTTCGCATCGGCATTTGGGTATCGGGTAAACAAGGACGGGCATTTAGCCTTTCTACATGGCTAGTATGCGGTTGCGATAAGATAGGCCACCAAAACAAAGGCCAGGCGTGTTGTATCTGCGAGTTATGAATGGCAGGTGACTGGTCCGGCTAGGTTACCCCTTCTTCCGCTCCGCCCCCGCCCCCGCCTCTGAGTCATGCCACGATTTTCACCATCCCTGGAAAACTTGGGGCGTTGACTTGGCAACCAGCGAAGAAAGCAGTTAACCAAGCGCTTGTTTACGTGGATAAGTTTTTCTTTTTTTGTGTTTTATTTTTGGGGGGGAAGGGGGCTTTGACCCAAATCGTGGTTAACATTAACATAGCCAGACTTCTCTGCTCTCGGCCGGCCAATGCAAAGTGTGGCGTACAAGAGGTTGAGCTTGCATTAGAGAACCGGTTCCTCGCTTCTGGCCAAGAAGATGGCCGCATAGCGGACAAACAGATAAAGCAGCCGAGCAAAGCAAACGAGGAGTGCCAGCCACCGCACCGAATGCTAATAACTGTACAGTGCCCAGGCGAACGAGAATGGAAAATGGACGAGTATACGAATATACGAATATACGCGTATAATGAAATCAGAGAGCGGCCTAACGACTTGCCAGCACGCGAACATGGCCAAAAGAGTTGATTGGGAGCCCCAGCGTTCGCTGGAAACCTGAATTCGAGCGGAGCGGAGCGGAGCCAACTAGGTGTGTCTGCGAGCATTAGAAGCTCGGAGAGTCGTCTCTCTGCGAGAGTATCTCTCTTCACGCTCTCCGAGATAACTCCAAGCCTGGCTTTGATAATTGCTGTGTAAACTGATTTTCCAGCGTGGCCAGATCGGCTGGTGGGACTCCGTCAAAGTGGCTCCAAATTTATGAGTCCCCATCAAAGGCGTTCGCTATTCTTAGTTGTCGCCCATCTGGGGAGAAGTCTTTCACTTCCACCCTCATCTTCGGTTAGGGGAACATAAAACCAATCTAATCTGTCAACAAACTCAATCAGACGGAAGGCAGCCTTTCCAGCCCACTTCGAGCCACTCAGTTCCTCTTTCCCCGGCCCTTCCTGGCCTTCCCGTTTTCTATTTTTATTTGTTGTCGCATCGATTTTTACTTGGAGCTGCTGGGGCTGGGGCTGGGGCTTCTATGGGTCTATGATTTATGTGCAGAGCGCTGAAGTGGACAAAATTCTCCTCCTCGGCGGTTTGTTTGTTTACTTCCTTCCCCCTTCTCCCTTTGTCTAGGCAGAAATTAAATCGCGATGGGCCTGTGGGTGCGGCATAGCTACACTGAACAAAATCCCAAGAAAACAGCTGATCTTTGTTAATGAGTATTCTCCTATTAAATTAATCTCTTGCCACCATAATAATTTATAAAAATTATTCACTTAAGGAAACCGATATTCCGAGAATTTGTTTCTGTGTATAAATAGCAGCACCACTGGATGCACTCAGAGTTCGTTGGCCAGGCAAAACCGAATGCTTTAAATAGCCATTGACAAACGGTGCATGGGTGGTTCAATGGTGCTGGTGTTGGTTGTGGGTGTGGGTGTGGGCTTGGGCATGGGTGAGATCCCCCTTGTGATTTTGTAGCGCCGATCGAGGCGGTAATTAGTCAAGCGACACACTCTTCTTCACAGCCGTCACTTGAGCTGGCCAAAAGTGGCTGGTAACTGTTAGCTGGTGACCAGAAACGAGTTTCCACTTCGAGTGGATGGTCCACTTCCAGCTGGTGTCTACTACTTTGTGGTCATCGCTGTCTCAGGGTTAGCCGTGTGGAATGGGAACGGATCTGGCTTATCTGGCTGGGAGCGTTCGTTCTAAGTCCGAAAGCTAGCCAGTTTCCTTGGCAAGCCTTGGATAAGTCTCGGCAGTCGCAGTGCGAAACACACCCTCTAATCAGACAGTATTGATTGACCCACTTTCTGCCCCAGTCCAGAAGGCGCGAATGTTTACGCATTTCTCACCCGATGTTTCTTTGCTCCCAAGCCCAAAAAACAAACACAGGCCAAGACGGAAGACCTCGTGAACTACTTAATTGCATTCAACATGAAAATTGAAGGGAGCACTTGGTTGGGTTGGGTAAAATGAAGGGTTCAAAAGGCCATGACTTTAGTTAAATCAATGAAGGCCCTTGGGATCTTTTTAATATTTAATGCAATCGTTTATGATGAAAAATTAAAATAAATATATACCCTTAATTGTGCGAATGATTTCCTTTAAAAATGTATCTTTTGCCTTGCTTAAGTTTGGGCGACGATTTTTAAATTTTCCTACAGCAGATAAATCCTTCCCTGAAGCTATAACAGCTTCCCTGACGGAAATGCTTCCATGTCTATAGACGGCAATAGCCCGTCAAAATCGCTCTTGTATGTATATAACACATTTTAAATGCGATTTATTGGCAACGCTTCGTTGAGTTCGGAAAATGGCAAGTTTGAAAAGTTTTGTTCACTCTGCAGCTGAAGGGGAAATTGTAATGCTGACGGGCATTAAAGCGAAAGTTTAATCACAATCGGAGCAGTGACGCGACTAGACAGTAGGGATGGTCCAGTAAATAGTTGGGAGAAACTCAAATGAGAAGGAGTAGGTGGAGGAGGCAGTTTTGCCTACCAGCCCAGGCGAAGTGACGCCACCGCCAGGTGACATAAGTTGGTGACAGAATAATAACTTGATGTATCTGTTAGATACATTCCGTACCGCCCGCTCACCACTCTCTGCCTGCACTGCAAATTGAATTTGATTTAAGTTGTATTAAATGAAACTTAATTAAAGGGGAGCAGGCTGCACCCAGACAACAGCGTTCGTACTTGTATTCGCAATGCGTCCGATTCTCAATTGGAATGACGCGAAATGGGCGGGCAGATGGAATCTTTTGTGCCCCGACAGAACTTCGTTGCTTTCACAATATCAACAGATATATATCTACTCGTACAATAGCACACTCTTGGGTCATCTGTTTCTCTACTTTTTTTTTTGTGTAACGTGCCGATTAGACGCGCGCCTAGTGGCACTTGATGAATTTCACCTCGACCTCCTTCAATTGAGGCGAATGCTCTGCGCGATGTTTTCGGGGTGTCGGCATCTCTTGCAAATAATTCTATAACCTCTAGAAATAGCTCTCGATTTGATGCCTTAGCTGGTGCTGCCGAGACGATGACATCATCGTTAATGCGATACGAAAATAAATCATCTGCGAGTACCCACGTATTACAAGCCAATCGCTATCAATGATTGCACGATTTGTTGTGCCTTTGCTTTTGTTTTTGTTTTTGCCTTTGTTTTTGTTCTTGTTTTTGTGTTTGCGTTTGTGTTTGGCTTGTCGCCTGAGCTGCCAAACTAATTTGTTCTGAGATAATCACGCTGATTCATCACCACTCACCACCGCCCCGAGACATATTCTCGATTTAATCGGCAGCCCTGCAATCGGCGAAAAGTAATAGTAATAGGAATAGCAATAGTTGCAGTAGCTGCCCCGTCGATGATGTCAACATTGCGTATGCGCAACCTTCAACTATGGGAACGAGCGCGCTGCCAAAGTAATGCTATATAGCGTCCATATACACATGGTCTGCCTGCTGCAAAGACGCGAGAATAAATAAAATAATATAAATTAGATGTTTGTCTGCTTTTCAGTTCGGTTCGGTTCGGTTCGGGGTCTGGTTCTCAACATACATATTTCGTGTGTGTTTTGTATAATTTTGAACGCACGATGACGCCACCAGAGTTAATTCTCTTTGGGGTCGTGCTGTCCACTGTCTATTGTCCGAAACTGAAACAGTATTAAAAAAATCCCATGAATTTTTTTTCTGCTTTTTTTTTTGGGTCTTCTGCTGGCTAGATTGTAACATTTTATAGTCCCAAGAAGACTACTCCGACGCTGCCAAACTGGTTCAGCTTGTTTGTACCATACTCCATGGCTCTGGGATCGATGGCTCTTCAGCTGTTCGAAGCCAATTGAACACTAAATTGAGCTCCACAAGCAATCGGTCATTGCATCTTCGGCCAATTGACTCTTTTTTTCCTCCTCACCCCAACGTTAACCATGGCCGTTCCCATTCCCATTCCCAATCAGCGTTGATTGAAGGCTTTTCTCTGGGTGGGGCTCGGGCACTGGCACACTGCACATCCGTGGGCACCCGGGAGAATCGGCGATAAAGCTAAGTTTTATAGAAATTATTAGCACTATCTCCAGAGAACCGCTAAGCGGCGACCGCAATTTAACGGAAGGAAGGGGCTTGGGATAAAAGCAAGAACATGACGCAGCCTCGGCTTGCCGGCTTATATAACCCCCCCATAAATAAATATATATATATATATGTATACTACATATATGTATAAAGAGATATTTGCTCGACTTATGTCACTGCTGAACTTGAACAACAGCTCAGAAACGTGAGCTGGCAGCGATCGCTTGACTTTTCGGCTCACTTGAAGGAAGTCCTCCCAACTTCTGTGCCATTTCCCATGTACTTCATATTTAATGAGTTTAATTACTGGTGCATGATTCCGCTTAATCATATACCTGTGGGGTCTGACTGTTTGCGGTGCGGTTTGCAACTGTATTCAGCTCGAAAGTTTTTTTTTACTATCTGCTATCTGCGGCTTTCGCTAGTAAAATGTTGTTTCAATTTGCAGTTCGCCTTTTAATGGACAATTTCTCCGTTTCCCCATTATCTTTGCAGCTCGCTGAAAATCATTGCCGGAGAAATTCTTGAGCTCGTTCGAAGTGAGTACACAACACGTAGTACTTTGGGTACAAAGTAGTGACATCGCATGACATCATGGTCGCGAAATTGGGAGGAGGAGTTGGAGGAGGTGGTGGTGGTGTCCACCCTCCTTGCAGGGTGTCTGCTGAGCTGTGTGTTTGTTGTTTTGTTTACACCACTGGCGCCAGGCAAATTGAGCAGCTCCTCGTCGCTTTATGGCGTGTTTTATGCGCAATCCGCAGACGTCTAATGAGGGAAAGGCGCCCACACACACACACACACACAGGGACACAGAAACATGACCCCGAGGAGTGGACACTTCCGGCCATTTAACTGGGAGCCCAGTTCAATGCAATTTACTAAAGTCTCGATTCTCGATTCTCAACTCCGTTGCAGCCTTCTCCAAACTGCTGCTGGCGTAGCCGAGAACCCGACCCCGAAGCCAAGATGCCGGCGGAAATTAAACCATCCGCGCCCGCTGAGCCGGAAACACCGACCAAGAGCAAACCCAAGAGCAGCTCCACCTCCTTCTCGAAGGCTGCCCTGGCGCGAGTCACCCTGCTGGATGGCTCCATCCTCGACGTGACCATTGATGTGAGTAATAACGAGGGGAAAATTCATCAGAAATTTGTCATCAATTCTGTAGATACATTTTTTAACAATTATCTACGCATTTGTTAAAAAATATAAAACAAATATTTTTTTGTTTGCAGTCTTTCTTTAGACATTCAACAGTGAATAATACCAATATAAAGCTATATATATTTATTTGGCCTGTATAATTTGTTTTATTTTTTACTAATTAACATGGAAAACATGAGTTTTTGTCTGAATGACTTGTTAATTGCCAACAAAAATAATAATAACAAAATAAAAAGAAAATGCTATTGAAGATAAGCTTAATTTATTTGAATGAGCTGAGGAATAATGCATTTATTTTTTAAGTTTTATCAAACTTGATGACAAATTAAAAAAATTGCAAATGAACAAAACGGAAATAGCGATTCCAAGTCTCTCCCACTTAAATATGATTAATACGAATGCCATTTCTAAATCCACAGCGCAAGGCCAAGGGTCGTGACCTGGTGAACTCCATCTGCGCCGGCCTGAACATCATCGAGAAGGACTACTTCGGCCTGACCTATGAGACGCCCACAGATCCCCGCACCTGGCTGGATCTGGACAAGCCGGTGGCGAAGTTCTTCCGCACCGATCCCTGGCCCTTGAACTTTGCTGTCAAGTTCTATCCACCGGAACCGTCCCAGTTGCAGGAGGACATCACCCGCTACCACCTGTGCCTGCAGGTGCGCAATGACATCCTCGAGGGCCGCCTGCCCTGCACCTTCGTCACCCATGCCCTCCTCGGCTCCTACCTGGTGCAGTCCGAGATGGGCGACTACGATGGCAAGGATATGCCCACGCGCGCCTACCTGAAGGACTTCAAGATCGCCCCCAGCCAGACCCCGGAGCTGGAGGAGAAGGTCATGGATCTGCACAAGACCCACAAGTAAAATTCCAATTGTAACTTCGATGAACTTGAAAGATTTCTAACTTAATCCTTTTTTTAGAGGCCAATCCCCAGCTGAGGCTGAGCTGCACTATCTGGAGAATGCCAAGAAGCTGGCCATGTATGGAGTGGATTTGCATCCGGCCAAGGACTCCGAGGGTGTGGACATCATGCTGGGCGTCTGTGCTTCCGGTCTGCTGGTCTACCGCGATAAGTAGGATATTCTTTGAATACATCCTTACAAATAAGATAATCCTTTATGGAAATCCCCTACAGATTGCGCATCAACCGCTTTGCCTGGCCCAAGATCCTGAAGATCTCGTACAAGCGCCACCACTTCTACATCAAGATCCGACCTGGGGAATTCGAGCAGTACGAATCCACCATTGGTTTCAAGCTGGCCAACCATCGGGCCGCCAAGAAGCTGTGGAAGTCGTGCGTGGAGCATCACACTTTCTTCCGGCTGATGACCCCGGAGCCGGACACCAAGTCCACCCTGTTCCCGCGCTTTGGATCCAAGTATCGCTACAAGGGACGCACCCAGTATGAGAGCAGGGCCACCCCAGTGGACCGCACAGCTCCCAAGTTCGACAGGACCCTGTCCGGAGCTCGTCTGACCTCCCGAAGCATGGATGGTAATTAAGAGGGGTTTAATTTAAATTAAATAACATTTATTAATTTATACTTAATCCCTAGCCCTGGCCATGGCCGAGAAGGAGAAGGTGGCCCGGAAGAGCAGCACCTTGGACCATCGGGGTGACCGCAACGCCGATGGCGACTCCCTCAGCCGCAGTCCCATCAAGAACAAGAAGGACAAGGTAAGGCATCCAGCTGGGCACTAGCCCGAGTCCTTGCCTGACCATAGCTATTGAGATGAACACGTTTAGCGATGATTTTCGGAGTTAACCAGTTAACCAGAGTTTTTGTACTTTCTTCTCGGTTTGTTACTAACTCACAACCAACTCACAACCACAAATTAAACAACCAAACCAAACCACCCACACACCACTCCGCGTCTCCACTCTGACCACTCTGAATGATGTGCTCGTTAACCCTTCGAACAATAACATGAATCCGAATCCGAACCCGAACCGAACCAATAACCAACACTATATCCCAACCCCTAACACTGACCAGTTGATGCGACAATCGAGCACCGGCACGGGTTCGGCCTCCTCGCAGAGCTCCCTCGAGGGTGACTACGAGACCAACATTGAGATCGAGGCCATCGAGGCTGAGCCCCTCGTCCAGGTTAACACTTTTCTACCTAAAACCTAAACAAAACAAAAAATCCAACAAATAATGCAAAAGTATCCGGACTCTCCTCTCGATTTCTCCTAGTTTATTTTTTCGGCTTTGTCTCTGCTTTTCGAATGTTGTGAGCTTTCTTTTTACGAAAGATTTGATTTGAAATCTCCCCCCTCCTCCCCCCACCCCCCGTTAATGCGTTTATTTGATCAGCTCAAGGCAGAACTACAACTCGATTCTTCCTGGATGTACTTAACCTATTAATTTATGTTTTTTGTTTTTGATTGATTTCATAACCGACTTAACCACCACTCTAACCACTCTGGTAGAACCCGAATGAGCTGTACCTTGATCTGGTAATTTCTGTACAAAGACAAACCCAACTGTGCCGTCCACTCTATGTTACCTTCTCCGTCTGCATACATTTTATCTTTCCTTCGAAGAAATTATTTATTTCAGTGTTTAGTTTTAGTTTTAGTTTGATTTGATTTGATTTCTTGATCTGTCTCTATCCGAACCCGCTCTATTCCCCAGCTGTAAATAACATCCAGGGCCACACCAGTACAGTCCACACAGAAACATGCATTGGCACTGAATATTCTACTAAAAAAAATTAAAACAAATTAACCACTTAAATACTTGTTTATTGTACAATTAATCATTTTTTGCTTGTAACATATGTATTGTGAATTTTGTATTGTACATCTCAGCCATTTCGTAGCATGTTTTTTGCTTTTTCGTCCGAAAATCTTCTGTCTTCTGTATGGTTTTGGAGAATATGTTTTGAATGAATCTAATTATCCATCTAGGACGAGGAGAAGGAGGCCAAGCTGCGCGAGAAGAAGCTGAAGGAGAAGGAGGAGAAGGAGCGCAAGGAGAAGGAGAAGCGCGACCTGGAGGAGAAGAAGAAGGCCGAGAAGGCAGCCAAGGCAGCAGCCGCAGCAGCTGCAGCAGCAGCAGGATCTGGTCAAAATGGTGGGTATTGGAACTATCTTCAAGAGATTACCTAACTGAAGTGTTACTTTTAACACCAGGCAATGACGAGCTGAATGATTCCAACAAGTCGGACAAGTCCTCAGGCAGACGTGTAAGTATCCTGTCCACTTCCATAGGCTAAACTGGTTTATAAACAGATTATATAGAATTAAGATCAGTTGTAACATACTAAGCTAGGCGTTAGCCCTGCACTGAATGCGCCCGCCCTCGTGTAAATACAATTACAACCTTAACCCCAATCCCAAACCCAAACCAAACCCCACCCCAAACCATCACCTCACTTGAGTTAACCCGTAAGTTACGATAGTTTGTAGTAAAATCCAAATTTATCTTAAGTTTAAAAATTGGTTTCATAATTATAATTTATAATTTCCCTTGGTTAATTTTCGTCCCTCCCGTTTCTTTTCGTTTTATGTTTGACCTTTTGATTTGATACCCGAATCCGAAACCCGAATCAGGGCGTTGGCATATTCTCCTCGGGTCGCAAGAGCAAGAGCGGCTCCCCCAGCAAGGAGGGCAAGGACAAGTCCGGCAAGGACAAGGACAAGGAAGTGGGTCGGCTTGGTCTGGTCCTTACTTCGGGTCTGGGCGATGGTCAGCAGGATAGGGATCAGGAGCAGGCCTTGGATGAGGCGGCCAGGAATGCGGCCAAGAACCGTGGATCCACCACTCCGGGCGTGACCCGGCAGTATGAGTACGCTGTGGACAATGATGGCAATGCCAGTCCCACGAGGAAATCCTACACCCCGGGTGGCTTCCGCTACGATCAGGATCCCAGCTCCAGGAAATCGGGTGCCGATGGCCAGGAGCAGCTTTCGCCCACCTCGCAGCAGAAGAAGATCGGGCTGGCCTTCAACTACGCTCCTGGCAACGAGAATGCCCTGAAGGAGACCGCCGAGAAACTGAAGGCTGGCCAGCTGTCTCCCCGCACCCAGGACAAGCTGAACCGCGGTCAGCTGTCGCCCAAGTCGAGGGCCAAGCTCCTGCAGGATCCGCTCCTCTCGCCCACCACCCGGGCCAAGCTCCAGGGTAGTGCTGTGGATGCGGCTGCTGTACCTCTGAGCGACTCCCAGAAGCGCTCTTACTCCCCCACCAAGGGACCTCAGGGCTACTCCTCGGGTGCTCCGGGCAGCTATAAGCCCATCCAAGACCCCACGGCTGACTTCCTGGAGTCGCAGCGCTACAACAAGGAGCCTGGCTACCAGGGTCCAGTGGGAGCGGGAGCCGGAGCAGGTGCTGCAGGAGGACAGAAACCAGGTTCTCCCACCAAAGCTGGTAAGGGTGCTGCAGGAGCGGGACTTGCTGCCGGAGCAGCAGCAGCAGCAGCAGCTGCTGCAGCAGCCGCTCCTGCCAAGCCCAGGAAGAAGCGGGTGAAGATCATGGTCATCACCTCCAAGTTCGATCCCTCCACGAAGCGCATTGATGCCGAGAACGGAAGCATTGAGCACTCCACCGGAATCCTGGACCCCGCCACCGGTCGCATCGACACCAAGTACGGTGTGATCGATCCCAAGAAGGGAACCCTCGAGGCTTTGAACACCAAGACCGGCAAGAAGGAGCTGTTCCAGGGCGATGTAGACAGCAAGACGGGCAATCTCCACCTGGTGGCCGGCGTGGCGGATCCCAAGACGGGACGCCTGGACGAATCGCTCGGCCAGATTGTGTGCATCACCCCGCAGGATAATCCTGTGGTGGAGCTGACCGTGATCACCAGTCGCATCGATCCCGCCACCGGCAAGATCGACACCGTGAATGGTGAAGTGGAGCGCTCGCTGGGCGTCCTCAATCTGGACACTGGCCTGCTGGACACCAAGTACGGAGAGATCAACACCCGCACCGGAGAGCTGAAGGCCATTGACCCGAAGTCAGGAAAGGTTGTGGTCAGCAAGAACGTGAAGGTGGATCCGGGCACTGGCCAGATCACCATCCTGGGCGTGGTGGATCCCAAGACGAACAAGATCGACCCGAACCAGGGCCGCCTCATCGAGGTGGGCCAGCAGATCGACCCCATTGTGGAGGTGACCTCCCTGGCGGGCAAGTTCGACTCCAAGAAGAACATCATCGACGCCAAGACGGCCCAGGTGGAGACCTCCGGCGGTCAGTTTGATCCGAAGGCCGGCAAGATCGACACCAAGTACGGACAGATCGACCTGGTCAAGCACACGATCACCTTCAACGACCCCAAGTCGGGCAAGACGGTGACCCGGGACATCAAGATTGAGCCCACCACCGGACAGATTGTGCTCAAGAACCAGGTAAACCCCAAGAACAACAAGCCGGACAAGGACTATGCCAGGATCATCTCGCTGAGGATTGTGCAGCAACGGGTGGATCCCGCCACCAAGGCACCCATTGCCCAGGTCAGCGGGGAGAAGGACAAGGACATCGTGGTCGATCCCAAGTCCAACCAGATCTGGGTGCCCACCGGAGGCAGCGACCCCGCCACCAAGGAGCAGCAGTACATCTCGAGCAGCGTGGACCCGAAGACGGGCTACGTGATCACCATCTACGGCTACCTCGACCCCAAGACCAACGAGATCAAGAAGCAGACCAAGCTCGACCCCAACACGATCAAGATCGAGCCCACCTCGGGCAAGCTCTTCACCGCCACCGGGGAGGTGGACCAGGCCACAGGGGAGCCGCTGTACGCCTCCACCCAGGTGGACCCGCTGAACGGCGAGGTGTATACCAAGCTGGCCCGCGTAGACCCCAAGACCGGCAAGATCGTGATCGTGCGCATCCTGCTCATCAGCAAGCCCGACGAGCGCGGCCGTCCGGAGGAGATCGATCCCTCCACCTGCGAGTTCGATCCCGTCTCCGGCCGGGTGCTTAAGTTCAACTTCAATAAGACCGTTTATGTTTACAACATGGTTGACCCCGTCACCGGTGAAATTGTACAGGTGGACCCCAATGACCCACGCTTTGCTGGCGCCCGCACCACAGTGACCCACACGATGACCCTCACTGGCGAGATCGATCCGGTCACAGGCCGAATCCAGAGCGAGTACGGCGACATCGATCCCAACACGGGCGACATTGACCCCGCCACGGCAGTGAAGGATCCGGTGACCGGCAAGCTGATCCTCAACTACGCCCAGATCGATCCCTCGCACTTCGGCAAGCAGTCCCAGGTGCAGACCACCACGGAAACGGTGCCCATCACCCGGCAGCAGTTCTTCGACGGCGTCAAGCACATCGCCAAGGATGCGCTGAGGCGGGACTCGGAGGGCAGCTCCGACCTGGAGGACATGGCCAACCAATATGCCACCGATCAGGTCAGGGACATTGTCCTCGGCAGTCCCACAGGACAGGCGGGCGGACAGGTTAAGCTGGGCAAGCCAGTGAGCACGCCCACCGTGGTGAAGACCACGACCAAACAGGTGCTGACCAAGAACATCGACGGCGTGACCCACAACGTGGAGGAGGAGGTGCGCAATCTGGGCACCGGAGAGGTCACCTACTCGACGCAGGAACACAAGGTTAGCAGGGGACGACGACTCCCTGATTATCCGGTTTTCATGTGAATTCGAATTTGGAGTGGATTTTGAGGGGCTGTATCTTCTAGATAAATATTATATCTAAATACAAAAAAATACAGTCCTTTCCTCAATAATTTAAATACCTTTAGAAATCCCCAAATCGAATCTGTGAAATTGAAAACCGGAATATCTATCTGTATCTTTCTTTCTGCGCTTCGCTTTCCAAATTTTATTCGGTTATTCTCGTACTTCAACTTCAACCGCCTTTGCCTAACTTCTTTAGCTTTACCGTTACTATCGTTGCTTTTGTATAAGTGTTTGTTTATTCCTATTGTTCCTATGCCGTACGCACTAACCCACCAACCACCCCACCCCCCACCTAGGCTGATGCCACACCCACCGACCTGAGTGGCGCCTACGTCACGGCCACCGCAGTCACCACCCGCACCGCCACCACGCACGAGGACCTGGGCAAGAACGCCAAGACCGAGCAGCTGGAGGAGAAGACGGTGGCCACCACCCGCACCCACGATCCCACCAAGCAGCAGCAGCGCGTCGTCACCCAGGAGGTGAAGACGACGGCGACGGTGACCAGTGGGGACCAGGTAAGGGGATCGCTCCAAAGTCTGGCAGAGATCGCATGGCTGCACTTTTCCGTTTTGCATGAGTTGTTGATTTATTGTTTGTGTTTTTTTGTTTGTTTGTTTGTTCGACCATGTGTTGCGTAGTATCAGAGAAGGGACAGCGTCTCCTCGACCAGTTCTGGGGACTCGGGCACGCCCATCGACGGACCCTACGATGGTGCCAGTGTGGTGCGCACAGACAATCAGGTGGGTCAAGCATGGCACTTAAAAAGCATCCCATAGATACGGATTTATTCGAGCTCTTCATGGAAACTTCTTCGGTGGTCACTTCTAATGAGTATGTTATTTCGCACCCCCTAGAAATCTCCGCTTTACACGACCTCCACCGAAGCCACCTCGACTGGACCTCATGTGGAAAGCACCCGTGTGGTGCTGGGTGAAGACACACCCGGTTACTCCGGACACGGCGAAATCATCTCCACCCAAACCGTGAGCAGCAAAACCCGCACTGTGGAAACCATTACCGTAAGTACTGGGCCAGGGCCAAAAGTCCCTCCCAAGATCCCTCTTCGCAGGAGCGTAAGTAGCCGGAGGTAGGCCTATCTTTACCCTCTCTCTATCTGAAAGATATTTCCTGTATCTGTATGCGCCCCACTGTAAATTCCATGCATAGTCCCTTGTTCAAAATGGGTTGCTGGTGTTCTCAAGTATCTTGAAGATGAATTGTAACTAATTAAATTAATTTTCTTTCATCAGTACAAAACCGAACGCGATGGCATCGTGGAGACCCGTGTGGAGCAGAAGATAACCATTCAGTCCGATGGGGATCCGATCGATCATGACAAGGCCTTGGCCGAGGCAATACAAGTGAGTATCTTAAGGGTGCCTTCCACAGATGCAGATACTTTAACCCACTCTCTCATCTTGCAGGAAGCGACAGCCATGAATCCGGACATGACGGTCGAGAAGATTGAAATTCAGCAGCAAACGCAGTAGACTTACAACTATTTCTAAACACTTCAGAGGATTTTCTAAGCCAACCAGCACCCAAGCCCACACCAACGTCCACACCCACACACACACACACCTACCCACGCATACACAGCACTTGCAGTACACCTTTTATACAAGCTATATCTAATATATATATACCTACGACTCGAGCTGACGACCCACATGACATACAACTAAGAGAGAGATCAGATTAATTCCCAAGTATCCAAGTATCCAAGCATCCGAGTATCTGCGTATCCATGTATCCAAGTATCCGTTACCGCTACCGTCTACGAGAAATATGAATACGAAATGAAAATGAAATGAAAATGAAATGAAAATGCATCCACATGTTTATTATTTGTATTACAACTGTTGTTTATAATTACTTTTTATTACGTATATTATATATTGAATGTGCAAAAGGCAACGTTGAAATGAAAACTCTATATATTGTAAACCACGATTGCATTCAAATACAAGAATAAAACCTAAATGTACACAGAAAAAAATTAGATTTTCCCTTCGAAATGCTCCCCAGGTACTCGTATTCGCACTTGCTGGAATTGCCATTCGTTTTCAATAAGCCACGTACCGCTGAATATTTGATGAACCATGCCATTTGCTTGGTCGCTCGCCGGCGATATAAATCAGCAATCCACTGGGGTCGAACCTCCACCTCAACCTTACTCCTAACCCCAACCCCAACCCCCATCCCCATCCTCACCTTATTTCGCTTTTTGCACACAACGTCATCGCAATTAAGTGAAATTACCAACCGAATAGAACACAAATGAACCCATTGCGACCCGTCCAAGCACATGACCGGCGATAAGGACTCCTGCATTAACATGAAATCCAATTCGCAATTGCAGCTCCCCAAACGGGGTTGGGTTGGGTGTGGTTGGGAAATGTGGGCGGTTTAGGAAGGAGTACAAAGGAGGTGGAGCCACCTCATAGAGTGCGACAACTTGCAAGCTCGAAAACGGGGTAAAACGATTGTAATGCAATATTTATGCATCGAGTGGTGAAGCCGGGTCGGGGAGGTCCTTGCTAATAATATTACGTTCTGTGCCAGGAATTTCACTTCGCTATTTATACCCAGTATAACAAAAAGATTAAGGGTATAATGGAGCCTACAAATAACGATACTTAAATGATTATAATGAATTTTTTTGCTTTATTACATTATTCATAACTTGAACAAAAATGGTTTTCTGGTAAAATATTTCTGCAAGAAGATTTAAAGGATGATTTTGTTTTGAAGATCTAAAGAAAAAATACAAGTATGGTAAACTTTCACAATTAACTGCATTCCTTTTTTGTCCAAATATTTGTGTTTTAAAATATTGCTTAAATTACGACCATTACTTTAAAATGTTTGTTGATTCATTACATATTCAGAAAGAATAAATTTCAGTTTTAGATGGCAATTAAATAAGTTTAAAAGCGTAAATAAATCTTAATTTGATGACATAACTCTTACCAGTTGAGTTACGAATTATTATTAAAATCTTTGTATTATATATAGTCTACAGGTATTTCAAAGTCGGGATTCAACTCTCGCGTTCGTTTGCATTTTTTGTATGCAATTTTTAATTCGCCCGGCGAACATGCAAAAAAATGTCAGCTCATGGTTAAAATAGAAGCCAAAAGGGGATGGTTTTTGAGGGGGGGTGCGGTGTGGGGCTGTAGGGGAAAGGCGTAAAAAGCCGTAATTAAAGTGGAGCGTACAAGGTGACTGACTAATGCATTGATTCGCGGTTTAGATATAAAGCGCGCTCTCCGCCGATAAAATGCCAGCCAAAAGGCGTTCACATGCTCAAAAGCATGCGGTCAGTCAGTCATTCAGTCAGTCAGCCAGTCATTCAATTCCATCCGTCACTCTGGCAGTCAGTCAGTCAGTTCGGTTCGCCCTGGGGTGGCCAGGAATTTGCACCTGCATGTCCGCTAGTTCCATGTCCATCCACATCCACATCCACATCCACGTCCACATCAACATCAATGGCCACCCCGAGGACACGATAACCGCATTGAGCCGACTAGGCTCATGCATTTTTTAGAGCCCGCCTCCTGGTAAATCCTCTTGCGAAAATTTCATTGCGCTTTGTTTTGACGAACCTCCTCCTGCATATTGCATGTTGTTGTGGTCACTCCGAAACTTGTGGCAAATTATTGCATCAACTTTGGCCGCTGGTTTTCAGTTCCTTCTCCCCTGCGTTGTTCTTGTTGTTGTTGTTGTTGGAAAATAATGGAATATCTGAGTGCGGTCGGCGCATTAACCCTCCAATGCATCGATCCGGGTGCCTGGAGTAATCCCCAGCCGGGATCGGAATCGGAATCAGTGCAAAAAATCAAATGCGAACCCCACAATTTCGACGGCATTTGCGACGCGACGCGACGCGACGTCGCCAATTAGATTTGATGACCACCGTTTCTGCTCCAATGTTATTGTATAAAACAAAACACAGCTCCTCCGTGGTGGGTTGGGGACGCAAAGCGAAAAAGAATGTTAAGCTGAATGTCATGCGAAATGCGAAGGCGGGCACTGTCCAATTCTGGCTCATGAAACTGCAATTTGCATGTCTGTCTGGTAGCCTGGTGGAGGGACATCCCTGCCCACCCACTCGGTTAAGTAATTGCCCCTTTTGGCCGGCAACAAGTGGTGGCAATTATTGCTGGCATATCTGCATGTGCGGGAGCATTGGGAAAGTGCAGCTTACCCTTCGCCCGAGGACTCTGCATTTGTTTGTAAACAAATGCCCGAACCCCCAGGATGCGGAAGGAGGCAATATCCTAACGCATTGGAAGTCCTTTTGCTCGGAGCGGGAACAACGCATGCGCTTGTTGTGATTGTTCCGTCCTCAACTGTTATACCAGGACTTCCCCTGTGGAAACCCACTTGGATTTTGGTTTCCCCACCAGCGATCCTTGAAAGTCTTCATTGAATATCCGAAATAAGCCCAGGCCACAATTAAATCCCCATAATTGGAGCAACCCAATTAGAAGAGGTTCAAACTACCTCCTCGAAAGACACTCTTTTGGCTAATTAGTAGGCCCTTTGCTAATGGAATTTTCCTTTGGACAGGTAAACCGGCCAATCGCTCAGGAAATTATCATTAAGAGCGAGTGACAGTGAAATATGTTGAATGAAGGCGGACGAACAAATTTGATTTGGCCCTCAGCTCCTTGGACAAATATTGAAAAAGCGTAATTAGCGCAGGACACATAATAATGCACTCGAGTGATTAATTAGCCGGGACAAAACCGTTTCCGATCCCAATCGAAGTGCTGTAACTTCGATTAACTCTCTAAATTCCCAGCACGCAGTTGGCATAAAAGAGAAGAGGAGGCCCAAATTCAACCACAAAAGCCACGAAAAACCAAATTTGCAATCAAATTGGAATACCAAAGACCCAAACTGACCATTTCGGTTTATTGGGTGCACAAATATTGAAAAGAAATTTGCGCTAAACGGCTGAAACGGCTCAAATGGCCAGGCCTGATGGCCACACGTATCGAAATGGCAATAAATGCAAATGAAAAGCGATAAACACAATATCCACCAGCCTACGAAGGACCAACCCTTCGATACTGGGTGCGGGCACCGGGGGTTATGGTTATTCGGTTATCCGGTTATGAACTGAACGGGTTAACCGAAAACGCATTTTCAATAAATACCAATTATGATGAGCCCTTCCCTGCCCTGTCCTGTCCTCTTCTGCCCGGGATTTGACTTTGGCATTTTCGATTTGGACATGCGAATTATTGAACCTCTAGCAGAGGGTGGAACATATGGCCCTTTTCAGGTGGGTCACTCGCTGGCCCATTTATGGAATTATGCCACGGCATAAAAATTTGATGACCCTCAAGCGTTTCAAGTGCCGGCGTCCCAGTGAAAAGTTTACAATAAACCGCTTGGGGAAATTCCACGCTCCGAAATTGCGTGGTTCTTACGCAAGTTGGGAACTCACTTTCTCACCCCCCCATCCCCTCCCCGAACTCCATCTATTTCCTAACCAAATTGTCAGTTGGCCAGTTGGGCTCCAACATTGCATGTCTTGGCATACGTGGGACATGAAAAATTCATGGACTACCTTCATTGTGCTGCCACATAATTAGAATCGGGCTGCCAAAAAATAATGTCGTTCACAGGGAATGCCTGGGTACCGTGTAGAGAAGTTACAACAATAAGTAGCTTAACTTAATAATTAAATGAAAAATTTAAAAAATAAATAACATCTCGAAATTGTTACATATGTTTCAATCATTCTGTGCAACTGGGGATAATCAGAACTATAGTTAAATCTTAAAATATTTGTATCATTACTAAACTATAACTATTGCTTTAAGTAGATGTTGCAAATTAAGTTAATTTCTGCTCTTAAATCCAACCCCGTGACCAGTATACCCCACTCGGGGACAGGTATTCAAATGGAGCACCTGTCTCCCTCGGTTGAGGGGACGATTAGCTTCGTGTATTGGTTGTCCCGCTGGTTGGGCCCAAACCCAATAGATGTGGTCTATAAAAAACAATGCGGCAACCGCTTGATTTCCCCATGAAGATTGCGCTCGTTCCAGGTCCTGAAATTTGCGCGCTTATCACTTTAATGTCGATTGCCCAGTGCACCCTGAACCCCTCGAGGGGACAAAAGGGTCGTTTCGCGTAAAGGTCATTGTGTTATTAGTGCCAGTCCCCCAACTAGCGTAATGGCCACACAATTTATATTATTAATGCCTCACATATTCACATATGAGGTAGCAGCAGGTAGGAGACTGGAAGACTGGTCTGGAGGTCTGTTGAAGGTTCTTGGCTGGCCAACTCTGCCAGCACCCCAATTTAATACTCGTGCCTTTTCTAAATATATATCTTGGATTTTATTTTTAAAATCGAAACCGGAACTTGCACCGATTTCTTGGGATTCAAATGTGTCCAGCGATGACATTGACGCATGGAGCGGCTTGGAGGTGTTATAAATAAAAGGCTCGTCACGGCAGCTAATTGAGAACTGGGTCCTGGTCCCGCCCCCCTTCGAAGGACCTCTCTGCTGGGGGCTGGGGTGTACTTAGCAAATTGCTTGCCCGCCGTTGCATAATGGATGAAGTGCAAACACAAGTGCGCCATGAACCGAATATACACACCGAACTTGGACTCCTTTTTTTTTGCGCTGCCAAAGAGGTCATATTGCGGCAATCCACAAAAAACACAACACAAAAAGGAATCGGTCAATAGAGCACCTCAGACCCGTGGGTAATTTCGGCCTTTGTGCGATTGACACACGCATGTCAGGCCCCATTACCGGATCTCCATCAGGCATTACCCCCATCCCGGGGATTGCCTGCCGAAATTGCGCAGTGCGAGATTGGCTTGGGTTTTCCATGCACCTGACGCACCGCCGCCCCCTTTTCGGAAACACGCCCACCACCATCGGAAAAGATAATTTACCAGTTGTAGTAGTTGTAGTGTTGTAGCTCTAACCCATATCGATCGTGTGAAGCTCGCGGCGCTTTTCCTGTCGCTCTCCTTTCCCAATTGCGTGCCGTGATGTTCAATTTTCCGTAGAGTGGACAAACGAAACCGCAAATGGAAAAACTAAACCAACTATTTTGGCCGCCAGGAGGCGGGGCAGTCCGGCAGGTGGAGGAGGAGGAGGGACCGAGCTGGCCAACATGTGTGCCGCACACATGAATTATTAATTGTCAATTGCCGAAAATGTCCATTAACCGGCACAAAAGGCTACCGTCCGGTTGGTTGGCCCTGGGGTGGGGCAAGGAGTTGGGAAATTTCAATTTCTGGCTAATGAAAATTATGGCAAACGGGGTTAGTTTTTCCACAGCCCCAAGCAGGTGTTTTCGTTTCTATTTACACCCTTGAAAAGCGATTTGATGGCAAACTTAAGAAACCAAATATAGGGTTACTCTTGGGATGAACAGAATACATGTTCCTGATTTTGGAATATTCCTTAGAAATTCGGAAAAATCTAAAAAAATATATCTTTTGAACATATTTTACTTTATAAATAAGTAGAAAAACATTACCGATCACTGCTCTGCACCTTGCATTACTCAAACTAACTTTTTTGAGGGTACTTAGACATCTGGATCCCTCAGTACACCCTTGTTGCATTGTCCATTACCACTTCCGGCCATATTCGGTTGCACCGACATTTCAGGCCAATTACCCTGCTCATGATGGCACGCTCTATTGGCCAAGTGATCAAATTGGGCGAATTGAGTTTTCCATCAGATTCGCATCAGTGTGGCTGTGAAAGTGGGATGACAATTATTTCCACATTTGTTCGCAGCCCTCAAAAACGGGCAGCTCGCGAAGAATAGCTGGCATTACATAATAAATCTACCCGCGAGCGCTACGGCCAAAACAGCTGAACCAACAGCAAGAGTTGGCCAACAGACAAATAGCCGGTTTTTGAGTGAGAGAGAACAGCGGCTTCACTGACGTGTCATTCAACTCGATCGGAGAACGGAGAACGGAGAACAGAGAACCCAAGAATCTTTGAGAACACACAGGTGAGTGAGTTGGCCAAGGCAACCAAACAAATTCTGTTGAGCGCAGCGGAAAGTTGCCAAGAAGAAACTACTCGTAGCCAGAAAACACTTCAACACCAACTTCGCCGCTGCTCTTCTCTCCATTTCTTTTTAGCCAGTTCGCGTCGAGAGCCGGCAAGGGAAAGGTCAAGTTCAGAAGTCTCTGTTTTTGCCACGAAGATGATGCGGATTTTGTTGACTCTGCTGCTGGCCGCTATCCATTCGCTCCCCTTTGCCTGGGCCATCTCCTGCGGTGGGTGCGTGGATCTGGACGAGATTAATTTCCTGAAGACCGTGGAGCGTTTTCCCTACGCCCTGGTTAAGTTCGATATAGCATTTCCCTATGGCGAAAAGCACGAGGCCTTTGGTGCCTTCTCGAAAGCGGCGCACAAGGTTACAGGAGAGCTCCTAATAGCCACCATTGGGATTAAGGACTACGGCGAACTGGAGAATAAGGTGAGTAAAGGTTTCTAATTTTGAATTCCTCTTATAAAAATGTATTTAAATTGTTTCTATTTATTACAGGCCCTCGGTGAGCGTTTCCAGGTGGACGACAAAAACTTCCCAGCCATCCTGCTTTTTAAGGGTAACGTAGAGGAGTATATTCGGTTACCCAGCCACATGGACGTTACGCTGGATAACTTAAAGGCCTTCGTCAGCAGTAACACACCTCTATATATCGGACGGGAGGGCTGCCTCAAGGAATTCAACGATATCCTCAAGAACTATGCTAACAAACCCGATGAGGAGCAATTCAAACTGATTGAGCAAATTCAGGTGAAAACAGATCAGCTAACCAATCCCGAGGAGCAGCAGAATGCCAAGGCCTACCTAGCGTTCATGCGCAAGATCAACGAGCAGGGCTACGGATTCGTGGAGGAGGAGACCAAGCGGTTGCTCCGCCTGAAAGCCGGAAAAGTCACGGATGCTAAGAAATTGGAACTACAATGGAAATTAAATATCCTGGAGGCGTTCAGGGTCCACAAAGTCACCAAGGCCGAGAAGCAGGAGCTGTGAAGTTGTCAAAGTAAATCTGTTAAATTGTTAAAGATCCTCCCAAACAAATGTACAATAAATCTTAGAGTAAACGAAAGGTTTAAGTGCTGCATTAATATCTTATTTTAAATCAGCTGATGTTGATTGTTTTTTTAATTATTGAATTTAAGTTAGCAAATTCGAATAGGATACCAATTTAATACTTTTTAAAATGCTGCACATTTTCGAAATAATATTTTAAAAAATTTTTATTTTTTTTTGAGTTTGTATTATTTCCAAAATCAAACGCAACTAAAGTTTTAAGTTCTAATAAAAATTATTTTAAGCCCGATCACCATTTATCCGTTTATCCGTAAAAAAAACGGATAAATACAATATGCTTAGCCACCCAAAAAGTATGCAACGAAAAATTGAACCAGAATGCTATGCACAAAATTGTTTTAGCATACTATTGGGATGAGATCAAGATTCATGTTTGTAGAAACAGCTTTGCAGAAGGGGAAATATCCCCACCAACCCCCCAACAAAGAAACAAGCTCCCTGCAGTGGACTGTTATACAAATGCACTCTCGCGTGAGATGGGGCTAGGGCAGGCCATCTCCCTCTCGCACTCTACTGAGGCAGGCGATCGTGCCAAAGCGAAATCGAATAAATATGGCTGCGTTGGCCGTGCAGTTTTCTCGAATGGTCGATTGTGTGGAGCAGGGGGAGGGGGAGAGTTTGGACAGGGGAGAGGGGAGGGGGAGATCATGGGGAAGGGGATGGGGAGCCATTGTTGCTGTTCTTGCTGTTTACTGTTAATGGTGGCGCTGCGCCATGCGAGTGTATCTGTTCGGTTGTCAGTGTCTGTATCTGTATCTGTGGCTGCCCCTGTATCTGTATCTGCTTGCTTTTCTTTTGGTGCTTATGCGTTTGCTTTTCGCTTTGCGCTTGTGTGTAGGTTCGCGTTGTTATCGCTCATTTTCACTTTAATGTAATTTTTTTCTGTTTTTTTTTTTATTCGTGGTGTGTGCACTCTTTTGGAGTTTGCTCTTTTGTGCTCGCTGTGTATGCGAAAGAAAGTCAATGAACTTTTTCGGTGCTGTCTACGCGTTTTTTTCAGCTCTGCTCTGCCGTTGATAACTTTTTGGGTGCACTTTGCCTTGGCGTGTGTTTTCTTATTTCGTTTTTCTTGGACAACGGATACAGAAAAACTGCTGGGGAATTAAATCATTTCTTATCGCTGGCTTGCCTCTTAATCGGCACCCGCTTTTGCCAATTGCCGGGCCGTTCTTTTTTTAAGCCCGGCAACCTTTGACCCGCAGCTCTGCCAATTGGCAAGTAAAAAGCGGAAAACTCAATTGGAAAATCAGCAATCTGCTGGTTCTGGCGCAAAAATATTTTCACACACTTCCAACCGCAGATTAAACATAATGAAGATTCATGATATGATGCAAATGTTTGTTTTTACACGCAAGTGCATCCATCGCTCAAAATCAATCCGATCTGTCTGTTGAACCCTTTCTCCGGCCTGGGAAATCGGAAAATCACCCACGCAGAAATCGAAATCGAAACCCTTAACCTAACCCCCAACCCCTGATCTGATTATCCATTCAGTAATGGAAGGGGACTCCACGCACTTTGTGCACCTGGCAAGTGCGCAGTTGTTTTTCTTAAGGAGTGCGTAAAATGTGCAGACAGGACAATCAGGAGCAGCAATCTGGAGCGATTGGGAATTGAGAAATTTATTGTCGCCGACGCGACCGAAAAGTCATCAACGCCTCGCAATGTTGCAGGTCGCATTGGCCAGCTCGAAGATCACCATTCGTTGCCGATCTCGATCTCCATCCCATCTCCATCTCCACCTCCATCTTGGCCATCCGTCCATCCGCAGGGACTACCTGCTGTGAGATTTACGTTTATGCATTTCATTTGTCGTTTTGTTCGGGTTTAGTCTTTCGATCGTTTTTTCTAATTTTTTTGGCCATAAAACAGGTTTGGGCCCAGACTCTTACTTTATCAGCCGCTGCAGATCGCTGCACATTTAAAATGTGCATCCCAATCCCGATCTCAGACCCAATCCCAGTCCCGAACTCAAACCCAATCCCGATCCCATTACCATTTCCAATCGCTGGGCCCCCCGTCCGCGATTTACAACGCCTACAAGTTGTCAACCCATAAAAAGTCACAAATGCAGTGAGAAAAAAAGTTTCCAGCTCAGATTCAGAAGAACTTGAAAGGATTAATAAAATCTTTGAAATGAAATAATTCGGATTTGGACATATTTATAAGGAATGGAATCTTAAGTCCGATGTAATCCTTGCTAAATTTTAAACTGATGTAATTGAACATTATTTCCCTTAGTGTATTATATCATTGAGGGGGGTGGGGGGAAGGGTTCGCAGCGAGGTCAGGCCTTCTACTTATACTTATGCTCGGCAAATGCACAAAGTGTGTAATCCCCGGCCCCAGCGATATGGAATCTGGTCGGGCGGGTCTGACTTTCGGCCGATTCAATGCGATGCTGATGGCGACTGCGAGCCAAGAAAAACATTTTCACGACTCTCGCCGACTGCGATGATCGTTATTTTTTGTTTTTTTTTTTCGGACTGTTGTTGGTTTTTTGCGGCCTCTGTTTTTTTTTTTTTGGTTTGGTTGGCAGAGTTGGTAGTGGGGCCAAAAACCGGCACAGGTAGTCCGGGCCAGCAGCCAACAGCTCTAAACCCGATTTTCCTCATCGCGTAATGCGTTTTTCGGCTCCGGGCTCGAGAAAAATGTTTCATTTTGAGGTTTTTGCTTTCCTCCAGCCTTCTTTGATTGCATTTTGGGGCAGCTTCTCATGGCTTAATTGGTTGGAAGAGAAAGGGGGCGGAGAGAAGTGGAAAAGGGGTGGGGCAGCGTCTTGGTCGATTGGCGTTTTGGGCCGTCAACGTCATCGGCCATTGCACCGCATGCAGATGCGTTTTGTTGCCTCAAAGTCAATGACTCTTCAGGCATTTTCGTGGGTCCAAGAAACGCTTGACAGATTTACTTTACACACGAATGCATATTGTGCACAGAAAACCTTTTGATACTTCAACAAAAAAAACAACAAAAAGACAATCCAAAATCGAGTTTTTTAATTTTTTATGCCACATTTTTCCGATTTGAAATTGCACATTTTGGGAAATACAGAAGTGTAGGAGCTGAAAACTTCGATTTGGTTTCGGAAAAGGCATGGGAAAGCGGCGAAATGCAAACCGCCATAACCGAATGCTTCGCTGATTAAGATTCATGGGTGATCTGATAGCACCAGCATGGCTTTTGCTTTTTCCAAATACGCGGAAAGGTAAACAACCCTTTCCAAGGAGCACTCTCCGCCAGTTTTCCCGCTGACCCTCATCCGCTGATGGCTCATAATTAATGTCAAATAATTGGCGGAAATTTGTTTGCTATTTAATTGTTGGACTTTCACCACTCACGATCACACTCCCTCTCCGACTCCCGCTCCCCGGCCCTTTTGCATTTCCAATTTATTTTCACAATTTCTCAATCAATTCCCTTGATTGACCAAGATGCGGGCAGCTAAGTTGGTGAATTGCAATTGCAACATTTCGTCGTCGTCTTCTGCTTTCGGCTTTCCCATTTTCCAGGGTCATTGACTCGCGTTTTGTATTCGTATCTCTGCGCTTTGTTTTTTCCGGGCGGGAGGGCGCGAATAAATGGATATGGTATAGCTTTTCCGCCATTCCCAACGGAAGTCCATAAATAGTGATTGTGCGTTTGCGTTTGCGTGTGTGTTTGTGTTTGTTCGTGGGTGCGCCTCACCCACCCAGAAAACTGGGAAAATAAACAAGATTAGGGAGCGGGACCTGGATCGGGATCGTGATCGGGATGGGGATGGGGAATCCTTTCCCAGATTCACACAACCTGCATCTTTTCGGCCTCGATCGCTATCGGCGATCTAGCCAGCCTTTGTCCTTTGACCAGGATTCGCGGCGTTCCCACAGCCTTCGAGTCTTTTGTTAAAGAATGCATTTGATATCAAAACCGAAATCAGAAATCGGTAAAAAGTCAGGGTCACAACAAAAGGGGCCCAGAGTCAGAAATCGCTTAAGGTTAACACATCGCCAAACAATGGCGCGGGGAGCGGGACAAGTGTCGCGACCACGAAGAGGGTTAGAAAATGGTAAGAAAACCAGTTTCCACAACTCCAGCATCTTGTAGATACTTTTCCCCTGGACAGCCTGTACCTGGACCTGTTTTCCGCTGTTCTCTGCTGTTCTCCGTTGCTGTTTCCATTCCAAGCCCATCCTAATTGAGGGTTGGGGAAGCGCTCGCTGGATGCTGAGTCAGCGGCAATTGCTAAAAAATAAATACAGAATCTCCAAGGGATCCTCGGAGCTGCAAGATCGCGTAAGCATCGGGGATCCGGGATCGGGTAGGGAATCAAACAATTAACAACTGCTGGCCTGCAGGTGCCGAAGACAAACAGCAAAAGTCACATACACTTCAGAGCAGACAACGCACAATGGCCGCAAAAGTCAGTAAGAAAACATTAGCCAAAGGAGAAAAGGGAGATAGGTGGAAAAGCGGGGCTGGGGGCGGGGGAAAAGGTCGCAAAGGAAAACACAAAGAGGAAAACGAGGGACGGGACATGCGAGTGCACATTTTCGACTATAAAATTTATTCGCATTAATCGCCGTCAAAGATAAAATTAAGGAAAGAATGGACCAGGACGTGGACGTTATGGACAGCCAGGGAGCAGGGGTAAGAGGTTCGGGGTCAGGTTCTGGCCTGGGCTGGGATCGAGACTCCCGGGATGATAAGGCAACATTGACACCTTGAACAGGTAGAACCTGCGATAGCCTCCTGCATCCTGCGTCGCCCGATTGCGTGAGTCGTCGCTTTGTGAGTGTCCTTTTTACTAAAGAGAAACAAATTCGCAGTATGAGGAGCTATGGTCAAGGACCTGCCAAGGAGGCAGGACTGTACCGAAAGTGTCTCAATAAATTGGGAAAAAAATATAAAAATATATGTAATGTTTAAAGAAAATTGTAAATTTAGTATAATATTGTTTTTCTTATTGCACATTTCTAAAATAAATTGGTGTTCAAATAGGAAAATGAATAAATGGATGTAATTAATCAGGTTTATAGGGTATCAAACCCTTTTAATCTCCTGCTAATTCCCTTTTTAGTTAACAAAAGCCATTACAATGTATATATAATTAAATACATATTGTTGTTAAATGTGTTTAATTGATTTACTAAGCCAACAACATTGAAAGCCATTTTGTGTGATTTTTTCCAAAGTGCGGCCCCGTTTCTATTTCCGTTCCGGGCTAGTCCCATCTGGGTGGTGCTTCAACTATGGGATACGGATGCCGAGGCCTAGTCTCAAGTGGGTGGGTGACTGGGTGGTTGGGTGGTTGGGTGGCTCTCAGTCCAAGTAGCACCGCAAAGTGGAATGAAGCGTATGCGTGTGTAATTAAGTGCGCAAAAAGACGATGGATGCTGACGGGGAAGGGACAGGGGTGAGGGGCAGGGGTGAGGGATGAGGAGGTGGGTGTGGGCGTGGCAGTATATTTGTATTTATGGGACACACGTACATATGTATGCAAATAGGAAAAGCATGTTGTTGTTGTACTCCTCGAAGGCTGCTGTTCTTTGGGTGGTGGTGGTGGATAAAAATGTTGATGTAAATTGCAAAATACAGTTTTTATGTCCCGTTGCCACATTTCCAGGAGCTTGGATTGGAGTGGGGATGAGGATGGGAATGGGGATGGGGATGGGGGGTGTCGGAAAACTGAAAAGCCTGTGAAGTGGTGCAAAATATTAGACAAGGGCGGCTGGATGCCAGTTTGGCGGGGGATTGTCTTATTTGCTTTGATGTGCCATTGTTTGGCCTAGTTTTTCAGCTCTCCCAGCTTGCCTGGCCATTTTCCAATCCTTATTCTATAATTGGCACAAGGGAAAGAGAAAAGTTACGCAACACTTTTCCCACAGTGTTGGCTAATATGGCAGTAGGCAGAGCGTCAAAATCGGCTGACAGGATGACAGACGAAGTGGGGAAATGCAATTTTTGTTGTGCCGAAAAGTCAAGAGAAAATTTTCGCAACAACCGGAAACGTTTCCTCAAGCCAACTTGCAAGAGTTCCAATGGAAAACTGATAGCCAAGGTGAGAGCATTTCATGGGCTTTTTCGCATCAAGGAAAGACGCAAAAATATTGGATTTTTCCTGCAATCAATAAAATAATTTGAAAGTAGTTGGTGAAACCTAAAGCAAGGCACCACAATGGTGAGTATAGTTCATCGTGGCAGGTGAAACCCTCTTGAAATCCTTCTCCCCCTCCACCAGGACTGCCCCAAATCCCTGTCCATAAAGTTAAAGCTTCCGAACCGCGTCCAACCGGAGGTGATGCCCCAGCCGGGAAAAGCTGGAACATACACGAATAAAATGCACTTTTTCAAGAAGCACCTTCTGGACGAAGTCCGCAAGAAGAAGTTTGCTTTGGACTTCCTCGAACCCGTGGATACGGACGCCCTGAAGGTGCCCACCTACTATACGGTTATAGACCGACCCATGGACGTGGGCACGATCAGTAAGAGGGTGGAAAACAACTACTACCGGTCGGTGGAGGAGGCGATTGCCGATTTCCGGCTGATCATACGCAACTGCTTCGCCTTCAACCGGGCGGGGGATGTGGTCTTCCGGAAGGGCCAGATGCTGGAGAAGTTCTTCGTGAAGAAGATCAAGGCTATGCCGAAGGGTGCGGAGGTGCCGTGCAACAAGGATCCGCGGGCGGTGGGCAGACCCAGGCTCAATGCCAAGGCGGTGGCCACACCTGCCCACACGGAGCGCCAGTGCCGGGAGCAGCTGAAGAAGCTCCAGGCCTTCACCAACCAGGCGGACACCACGGCCCGGAACTTCTTCAATGCGAAGTGGGACTCGCTGCTGAAGAAGCTGGACAAGCACTACTTCAAGAACTTCGAGGAGTTCCGCTCGCATGTGGACGGCATCTTCAAGAAGTACCACGACCCGGCCAAGATGATCTACGAGAGAGCCTTCGACCAGCCGGGCGGTTGGACCTCTTCGGAGCAGAAGTCTGGACCTCCTGCTGCGATTGAAGCGGAGTTGGCTGAGCTGCTCCAGGCAGCCAAGCTGGCCGAGAGCGGTCTAAAGCAGTGCATCCAGCCGCAGTGTCTGTGGGATCCCTCGAAGGCCCGCGATCTGGTCGAAGTTCTTTGTTCCACACTAACCAAAATTAAGCAGAAATGGGAGGCACCGAAACAGGAGTCCAAAGCAAACGAGCAAAGGTGGGGCTGCTCCATCAGGGAGGAGGACCTAAGCGAGAGGGTGGTGAAGCCCGCCAAGGATTTTCTGACCAGCAGCGATGTGGACAGCCTGCAGGTCGTGGATGTGGAGACCTCGGATGAGGATGGTCCCGAACCACCACCAGATATAATTGAGACGGAGTGCCGCACCATCCAGAAGCTGTTCGCCAAACTTCCCTCGGTTGCGATGAGGGAGATAGTCCACCTGATCCAGCAAACCGAGGGACTGAGTGCGGACGATGGGGAACTCAGCTTCGATGTCAAGGAGTTCTCGCCGGACACACTGGCCCTAATGAAACGGGCGGTGGCAAGGGCGATGAAGGCGCACAGTAAACTCAATCTCAAGGATATGCATCCCGCCGAGAAGGAGGGACTCCAGCGCTCCTTGCAGTCCCAGTTGGTGGACATCACCCAGCTCTTGAATAACAGTCGTCGCAGGAATGCGGCTCCCATTACCAGCAACAAGAACAACAACAATGAAAATGGCTTGAGGAAGAGGGGGCGTGGTCCGACCAAGCAGAAGCAACTGCCAGCGATGGGAGTCCTGAGACCAGGAACCGGCGGAGGCCACAATCTCAGTGACACCAGCGAGGACTCGACGGGTCCACCAAGTCCACAGAAATTCCGCCAATGCGAGATTCCGTCCTACCCCTTTCCTTCCTCCCATTCACCGAAGAACAGGCTCCAGATGAGCAGCAGCAGCAGCAGCAGCAGTAGTGAATCCCAAAAGGGTTCCGGTTCCGGATCGAGTAGCAGCTCCAAGTCGAGATCCAGATCCAGATCCAGATCCAGGTCCAGGTCCAGATCCAGATCCAGATCCAGATCCAGCTCCAGTTCGAGCAGCAGCTCCAGCTCCAGCTCCAGCAGCTCCAACGATGAAGAAAAACAAACGAAAGCCAAGAAAAAACAATTCAGAAATCTTCCCTTACTTTAAATATTTAATGAATTTAAATTGATAAACGAATGAAACTTATTTCTTTTAGAAAATATATTTAACATTAATTAAACGAAATATATCCTTATCCCATGTTCAGAAAATGGAATTTCGAATGCATTATAAATCTGTTCTTTTAATTGAGATGGCATTGACATAGCTCAGTTCGAAATGAAAACCAGCGAATGGAAAGGGAAAACTGCGATCTGTGATCCGTGGCTTGGGATCCCCGATCCCCGATCTCCGATCTTCGATCTCCGCTGTCTTTGCAGCGATCACGTAGTCGGCAAATTTACACGAAAAATTATGCAAATTTTCCAACTTTCTCACGATCGGAACGCAGCGAAGGATGGATGCTCTCTGTACCTGACACCCAGCAGTCAAATTAGAGCGCAGATCACACAGGAAGGAGTTTTCCACAAAACAGGAAAATTTGCATTTGCATAAGATTTTCACTTGGCGAAAAGAACCGGGAAAGGGTGAGGATGAGGATGAGGATGCACTCTCATTTGCATAAGAAACCTCGACTTGCGAAACTGCCAAAAGGTCGAGAGACGGCCAACGAAAGTGAAAATGGGAAAATGCATGTGTGTGTGCGTGTGTGTGTGGAAATGGGAAATGAGAACCCATACAGAGGCAAGGGACAGGGGTTAATTACGGGCACAGTGGACGGCGCCTCGCTCACAGCATGCCGACACGCTCGCACACCTGAGTTTTCCGGCCCGGCGGCAGGGGGTTGAAAAGGGACGGCAGTAGACGACGGGCAGAGGGACAGTGTCGCTCATTTGCATAAGGTCCACATGAGATGTGCATGCAATTTACTCGGTTAAAAATTATGTAAATCAGGCTTGCAAAAAGAAGACTTTCTCACGCTCGCCGCTCAACTCAACGCAACTCAACTCCTTCGTGGAGAGTCTTTGCTCACTTTTCGGGATCTGAAGATTTCGGGGTGCGGTGTTTGGGTTTCCGCACGCCGGGCAACAAATCAATTTTGATCGATTTTCATTCAGCCTTCGATTGATTTGGTCATTTGCATATTCCAGGGGCCCCGTCTATTCTTCTCTTGTTTATTATGCAAATTCTCCATCGGAGATTTTCTTGATTTAGGACCCAAAGAAAGTTGTGGAAGATGCTGGGTTGGGTTAAAGGATGCTCTTGGTAAACATATCAGATACGCGATTTATTTAAAGGACACACACAGTTGGGTGCAATCTTTTTATAATAATTGCAGTTCTTTAAATTGTAAAATAAGGGTGGACTTATCTGTGGTAATTAATTTGCAATTGGTTGCTTTCTTCATATATTTTGTATTACCATTCCTATAATGCATAACAGAATTTCTCCCAGAATTACCTCATTTTTTTCGCAATAATGATTCGCCAATCGCGAGCTCCTCCCACCTCCCGGCAACCACCAAACTGCAGACTACCCCTAAGGCCATGCCAGCTAAATATCCGCCACAAAACTTGCGAAATCGCCAATGCGATTCGCCAAAAAAACCAATCGAAGAGTCACTGCATATTGCGAATTGCCAGGAGCAGCCAATGCCAGGCATTTCCACTCCCTTGGCCGGGAGCAACCACCGCTGCCGCTCCTGCTGCCCCCGGGAGGAGGGAGGAAGGAGGAAGCAGGATATGAACTTTGATGTTGCCAGTGCCGAGGAGGGCCATAAAAAAATCCGCAAAACGAGGGTTGTCTCTCGTAAAGTACTTATCGAAAACACCCCAAAACACACCCTCCCTTCGCACACACACGCATCGTGCATTATTAAATGTGGATTGTGCGTGCGCTGCGAGTGCGAGTGCTAGTGCGAGTATCTTGTATCTGGCAATTTCGCAGCAACAACAAAGCGACAGCCAACATGCAAATTTTTTGTAGCCTTCGCCCAGGGGTTGAACTCGAAACGGAAAGCGAACTAAAAAAAAAAAACCGGAAAGTAAAGCCAAAGCTGCAGCAGACTTCGGCCAGACAGGCCGGGGAAACCTTACCATATTTATAAATACATATATATATGCGTGTATATATATATATATGTATAGCAACAACCCCCCAGATGTCCCTTCTGCTCCCGTTGTTTATGCTAAAATGCGTTAAAAATGCGACAGGAGCTTCGACATTTCCCGCAATATTTCCTTGCTCTACTTAAAGGGCGAGTGAATTTTTTTGGGTTTTCGCGTTGCGGTTTCCAGGGGTGGCCATTTTTTTGTTAATAAAATAAAAACTGCCCTGGCATTAGGCATTTTCCTCCCGAAAAAAAATAATTGACAACATTTCTAGTACACTCAAATAAAATTGAGCAAAAATTTTAATTGGATTATGTACAGCTTTCAATGTCTAACAGCAAAATAATTTCATTTTCCATACAAAAATTTAATTAAGTACAAATGGAGTTTAATAATTATACTAATTGTATCTATGATTTGCTATTATGATTGCTTAGGATATAAGATACTTCACACAAATGTTAGCGTTTCTTCTCTGAGTGTAAATAATTTAAGGGAAAAAACTCATTTGAGTCGCAGTCGGCTTTGCATTTTCCACCGATCTCCGCGGTGGAAATTTGGAAATGTGTAAATTCTCCAGCTGAGGGGGGGATAACCAGACTTTTCTTATCGCACTTGGATCTGCAACTGTCACTTTTCATGTGGAAACACGCAGAGAAATTGAGGAGAAAGGACAGAAGACAGAAGACAGGGAAAACGTGATGTCTGTAAACACCGAGGACAAACATTCGCTGCTATCATATTTGGCATAAATTACATGCCATACGCCATTTCCAGCGACCCTTAGAAGTGCGGGTGTGCACGGGGGGATGGGGATGGGGATGGAGAAGTATCCCGGATTCGTTTTCAGTTTTTTGTGCGACACCGCCATAAACAACACAAAAAGAAAAACCAAACAGGGAACAGCAAAGCCAGAGCCAGAGCCAGAGCGAAACTGAAATGAAAATAGATATAGGCTTCGGATACGCGCACTCGTCGCGCTTCACACGCGCAGGGATCTCTCCTCTCGAAAAGGATCCAATTACAAAAGATGTCTGGGAACTTTGACTCGCACAAAGCAACATGCATTCGAAACAAAAAAAATAGGGAAAAAAACTGAAAACCAAACAAAAACTGTTTGAATTTGTCGCATTTCGAGGCCATTGTCTCGCAAAGGACAGCGTGTGTCAGTCGCCCGAATCGCTCGAGTCTATCGATCCTGGTTTCACTTTCCTTCGCAGATCCTTTGGCTGGTATATTATATCGAATGCTGGTCCTGCCCGACGTGTGGCAGAGCGAGATGCCACAGCGCTGACCATTGTGTTGACTCGTTGACCTCTGCGGGCAAATTAGCCACACTCAATAATGAGATACATTGCACAAACTGAAGGGAAATCGATGGCAAGAGGGGATAGATTTATGATGATTGATTTTATTGCAGTATTAAAGATACATAATTGAGAAAAGATAGTACTATAAACTAAAGGGTATTCCTTTTAACGAATATTGGCAATTTCATTTTTAATTAATATCAAACTATTTTGAGTATTTATTCCTACATTTTATGATAAGTTTAATCGGATTCCAAAAGCTTAATCAACTAGTATTAAGCTATTTATGATTCATATAGTTATAGATAACAGACTCGTTAAGATAACTAAATATAATGAATGATTTGAAACTGAATATTCAATTTAAGCTGAGAATGCATTTCATAATAATAACCAATTCCAGTTAATACCATTAATTAGCCTATTTAATTTAAAAATTTTCATTTCTGTTCGGGTTCGATGATCGCCGTGCTGTCGTGGCAATTATGCAATCTCTTGCGGCGTGGCAAGCATTTTAAATTTGGAATTTCGGATTCGAATGCCACGATCAGAGCCAAAATCGTGATGTGGCTTCGGTTTTGTTGGCGTAGGGCCGATCCCGAGAGTCACATACAGACGGGGCATGCAACAAATGTGGCTGCGTGTGTGCGTGTATCTTGTGTTTTTACCAATTCCCCCCGCTCCCCCTCCACTTCCTCCAACAACACTGTTATGCCAAGAAAGTCAAGATGGCGACGCTCCTATCGCTGTTTCTCTCTCTCTCGCGATCCCCTCCTTCTCCTCTACTTCTTCTTCTCCTCCCCCTCCTACCCCACCCCCTCCTTTCTATTTTTCTTGTGCGTCTTTTGCTTACTTTGTTGTCGTTCTTCTTCTGCGCTTTGTTGACATTTCCAAAAATGTTTTATCGCGCTGCTGCATTTGCTGTTGCCATCTCTTTCGCCTCCACTCGCGCCATCTCCCTCGCACCGCCTTGATCGAGTGCACATGTGCAACGCGTTTGCCCGAAAATTAAATGCAACATCGCTGCTGCTGCCTCTTGCACTCAATTGCGTGGTTAATGCTAATTATTTGTTATTCCACAGCGCATTCCCGGCTCGAGAAAAAATAAAGAAGAAGACGCGGCGAGGAGGAAAATGCTGGAAAACAAGGGAGCATAAGTGGAAAACACACACAATTTCTGGAAGACACGCACATGGGACGTGCAATTGCTGGCGATTTCCGGCTGCGCAGACCCGAAAAAAAATATATAAAAATTAACTGAAATTAGGAGACGACTGTACCGGCTTGTACAGTTTAAATTGGCTATGACGACCTTCAAGTGTACGATTCGATCGAATAAGTGGTGGTTAGAAATGTTATTTAGTTCCCAGAAACTATCCAAATTATAGGTTTGAAATGTTTTTATGTAATCTTAAGGAGCATTATATATTCTAGAATACTTTCTAATGGATCACTCAATCTGTTCTAGATTTATAATAGTTACTAATAGCTATCTTAAATGGAGTTATATCCAAGAATTAATTATACTTTGAACCATCAGTTCATTAGATCGATTTCCATTTTAGAAAAATCAAAATAGGAAGCATGAAAATCAACTATCTTGTCACATACGTAAATGCAAATAAAGTAACCACAAAGGGGTTAAACAGTTTGGCAATTGATGGACTCACGTTGTCAATCGACATTGAGTAATTTAATGCCCTCGAGTGTGTGTGTGGCACTTTGATTGTAATTAATGAGCTGCAATATTTATTTAATAGCAGCGGGTAGAGAAGCCACTTGGTCTGCCATCTCCAAGATCCCTGTAATGGCCTGTCACTCAAATGGAACCCAGCAATATCCACAGTTCCAGCAGCAACAGCAGCAGCAGCATCTCAACAATTGTCTTTGTTGTTGGCAACGGACAATGGAGGACAATTTCTCGGCCACTTGTCAAAATAATTTTCGCCCGTCTGTTGGGCCCCGGGAATACCTGCCGTGCAATTGTTGACTTAGTTGCAATGTCCGAAGTTGTACGTGAGATGTGTGAGAATTTATTCGGCAAACTAGAGGGAATGCTGCAGTGTTTACTTAGAAGGTAAGACGAAGTGGAGGCAAACGTGGAAGAGTAACATTTTCTGTAAATGCGATTAATGCGATTATGGCTAGCCATCGCATCCCCCTCACTCTATTTTTTACACATTTCCCATTTCCCCCCCTGAAACTGCTGCGACAAGTGATCGCGCAGTAAATTCCCGAAAAATTATCACCTGTGCGCAGCGAGAACGGGGAAGCAATAGTTCAATAACCCAACAATGGGCGACCAGAAGAATGACGAGAAATTATGGCACACACAATGGCAGTGGCATCCTGATCCTTGGGACGAAGGACAAACCAAAGCGAATGCACAAATCGATTGCTGCTCCTGTGGCAGCACCAGAGGCGGGGGCGACATGCAACAGGATGCACACACGCACACAGGCTGCGGAAAATGCGGGATGAAATCCCTGAATCCCTGGGAAAAGTTAACTTTTTGATTCGATCGAGCGGAGAATAAAGGGGCGCAGCCAGAGAGAATCACACGGAAAAGTCACACGGATGAGGGGAAAACCCAGAAAAGGGAACATGTTGCAAGTCAGGCAATCGCAGTTGCAATCGCAGCTGATCATGTGCAGCAGGTTGCATCGATTTGGGGAAAGGGCGCAAGGATAATAATATATTATGGTCCCTAACAAAGGACTAGATTGGCTCAGCGATTCCCTGACATTCTTGAGGTATCTTCCCTTAATTATACTACGTGTTTTCATGCTTGAATCGCTCGCGGGTTCGCATCTCTACTAGATCGCTAGTTTGGACAAAAACTATGAAAAGCGCTTATTTTTGGCAAAAGCTTTGAATGGCCAAAATGTTTTTTGTTTCATGTAACTGCTCTGTTAAGTTAAAGAACTGAATTATTTATATAAGCTTTGGTTCAAGAATGTAAATAAGTTGGGTTGTCAGCCAAAATGACTCACAATGTAAGTGTTTTAAATGGTAATTAGCCCTTGATGGAATTACGATTAAGAAAACACAAACCTACCATATACTGGGGTTTTCGTGATTTTGACCCTGTACCCAAAAAAAAAATAGATCAAAGGAATTCGGAATTAGGCTTAGAGGTTTTACATATTTCAAATATGTCAACTTTGCCTAAATAAACGTTTTTTGCAAATTTGGTTTTTCCATTAAAGGCTGGCACTATTTTTAGTTGTACCAGTATTATTAAACACACCTGTTTTATCTTAAAATTTAAGCATTTTGAGGTTCTAGACAGAGTACTCCTAATTATCTTGTTTAATTAAATGTAAGCTATTCGGTTAGATCATCTCTAAACGATCTTCTCAACCAAATTCTGAAGCAACAACGATCACAATTCCTATGACCACATAAAGATCTCCCTCTAGCTTTTGTCGGTTCTTGGTTCCAGAAAGCTTCTCTGCGAATAGTTTGTTCTCCCGGTGGGTCTCTCGATCAACCTGCCCCCTTCCATAGAACCCCCCTCTCTATCCATCACACTATCATCCACGTGTCTGTGGGCCAAGCTGGAGGTTTTTGTAGTCAACACAAATCAACGGAACACGACGCCACGCTCTTAGCTTTCGGATTTTTTTGCGCAAAAATGGCGACAGAAGTTGTGCCAAAAATAAGCAAAAGCCCGCTTACACATACAATCGCGCACAAACACATGCAAAAAAGCTGAAGGTGAGCTTTTGTTTTGCTCGTTTTGTTGTGTGCAAAATGGCTCTCTGATTGGTCGGCTTGCGAATTTCGGTTAATTTCGCGAACCTCGGAGGCGAATAGAGAGCTTGCACAAAAGCGTTTCGGGAGCCGAAGGCCCTCGGCTCCATATCGGCTCCCGTTCGGGTCGAATCGGGAGAGAGGGAGCGAGAGAGAGCGTCTGTTTACGCAATTTGTTGTTGTTCGCGACTAGTTTTTGCGTTGTTTTTTCCGCTTTTTGCCGGCATTTTGCTCTTGAAATGTTGTTTTCGCAGCGAAATTCAAGTTCAAGTTTAGGGACTGTGGGAGCGTTGTTATTGTTACTCAACGCGCTGGCGTGCTTTCGCGCTATCTGCGTATCTACGAGTGCGTCTGGATTTTGGGCTGTGGTTCTGTTGACGCAACTTGTTGCTTTTACCCCTGAAAGAACTTTCTTTGGCCTCAGACTCACATTGGGAGCTGTTTTGCATGTTGAAGATACAGTTTGCCAGTTGGGCATCCATCCAGCCATTTATAAATATTTGATTCACCAAGCATCCAACAGATACATATCGCAATAGTTCATCTTAGGGATTTTTCCACCATGTATTCGCATCCAGCTTATTTTCGCATCCATGAGATACCAGGCAGTATCGTGTAATTGTCATTGAGCGATCCGTCCTTCCGCGTATTCACGTAGCAGCTTTTTGACCCTGGCCCACCGAATTTGTTTTCGTGGTAAACAACAACTCGAGAACCCGAGCCGCAACTTACTCACAAAACGCACACACACACTTGCACACAATTTACAACAATTGGCGCCACAGCCGTAGGCAGCCGCATTTTGCTGTAAACAAAAATTGTGTAATAATCAAGGGTGACCCTGAAAAGCGCTCGTCAGATAAACAAGCGACCAACTGGCGGTTTTTTTTTCGGTTCGATTCGGTTGTTGTTTTCGATTCGGGGCTGTTTATGTATTTGCAAAATTCTTACGTGGGCCCAAGGGCCACTGATAATTCTATGCTCGCCCAGAGAGCTTTTACTATTTGGTCCCCCCGTCCCCAAAAATGTTGTTTTTATTCTTTCGCTAGTACGCCACTTTTTGCTCAATTTGTGAGTCAGTGGGGAGCAGAAGTATATAGTGTCCATGTAGGTGTGTGAGTGAGTATATAGCATTATATACAGTCGGAGCTTTTCTACACACGCCATTTGTCGGCGCTCTCTCTCCAAAGAAAGAACAGAATCAGTCCGCTTAAAACAGTCCCCACTCTGAAACTGACGAAATCAGAAATCCAGAAATCCAAAAACCCAGTCCAGTCCCTTGGTTAATGCTTGAACCCAAGGTCAGTGCTCGTCGTGCCGGCGCAGAAATCTGCGGTCTGTCCAGAACTTACAGCGACACATGTAAATCGCCTCTGCCAACCCTGCCCCGCCCTTCAGTAGCGCCGTGTATCTCGCAGATACGGTGAGCGGAGCGTCTGTGAATATGTAAGCTCGCCGAAAACGCTTCCGAGAATCTGTTGTTTTGCCCTTTTTTTTGTGTTCTATGTGTCTTTTGCGGCATTTTGCAAAAAGAACCCAGAGAGTTCGCTTCGATCCGCCCCGAAAAAACCAAAGAAAAACCCAGTGGAGAATAGTGAAAATCGCGCATTAATTAACCCTCCAGAATGTGTGTGAAAAAGCCAAGCGCAAATGCAGTGAAAACGTGGCTAAACTATTTGCGAAAATGTGAATCGAGTTATGGTTAGGGTCGAAGCTCCGATCAGCCAAAAGATACATTTTGTAAAACGTGTTCTACGCGCGAAAAAGAATCGACAATCGTGCTGAAGATCTTGCAGATACGACTTACAAAGGCGGAAAACCAAGGTACGTACGCATGTACTAGCTGAAGGGCCGTTGCCCCGACCCCCTCCGCCATGTGACCATGGCCGCATAAATTCAAACGAAAATTCACAACGCTTGACTTGAAATTTCCCTAAAATCGCTAAAAATAAAATTCGAATTGCGTGTATCTGTGTGTGCATGTGTGCAAGTGTGTGTGTGTGAGCGACTTTTTGGTGAAAACATCGTGGAAAACGCACCCCATGCGCTGCTCTTAATGCTAGCCTGTACTTTTCGGGGGCGTGGTCGTTTTCCATTCCCATTTCCCGAATTTCCACATGTGCATTGAGCGGCAAACTGCAACTGCAACTGCCACACTCGAGTGGCGCTGGCGGCACAAATGGCATGGCCCTTGCCTCGCTATTTATAGCCGGCGTATTCGTATCTGCGCGGTACATGGAAGGCATATGTACGAGTATCTGTAGCTGTGGTCGTATCTGCACCGACGACTCCAGCCTAGGCCTAGTGTCACCCTAGGGATGGGATACAAATAATGATTGCAAACATGAGTTTTATATCTGTCTCCATAAGCCCCAGAGATATGAGAGCCATTCAACAAACATTTGAAATTCATCAAAGATACAGTCTTCAAAATTACCTCAAACTAGTCAAATTCCACAGCTTTGTGAAAACATCAAATACAAATTTTACAAATCATTTATTAAATTGATTTGTTGATTCCCCCTGTCCCTGTCCACACTCATGGAACCAATTAATTAACGAAGAATCGAAAATAAACCGAAAACTAATTTGTGTTTTTCCATGTGTAAGTGTTGTATCTCTATATATCTGCGCCAGCGAAAACGCTTACAAAATGGCCGACCCATGCAAAGTTGCAGTTGCAATCGTCGCCCCACCCCCCTTCCCCCTGCACACACACGCTTTGTACACATGCACAGATGTATCTGTATCTTGTTTGCCTTCTCCGGCCGCGGCTCCGTCTCTTTCTATCTGTTTGCTTTCGCCTAATTTTCCGTGCCTTTTTTACACAATTCTCGTCGAAATGTTGCCTTTTGCTATCTGTATGTCTGCGCGTATCTGCATCGGTGTTGGTGGCGCGTATCCGCGCTATGCTTTCGTATCTGTGAGTGCGTTGCAAAAGTGCAATGACCCATGCGTAGCCCTCCCCGCTCCCCTGTTCCCCTCTCCCCCTACCCGCTCTGCCCCTTTCACCCCTCCCAACGGATCCCCTCCCACAGATACAGCACCAACACCAGCACATTTCGGAGTCGCGCTACGTGCTACTTTCCATAGTTGCAGCGAATGACGCGCGCGATAAATTTCCAGCGTTTTCCCATTTCTCCGCTGCTTCGTGTTTGCCCGTCTCCCTCAGCCCCACCATTCGTAGTCGCCGTCGTCGCTTTTTCGGGGCCTTCTTGTTGCATTTTTTATTAATTTTCGTCGGCTGCAGTTTTTGTTTGTTTTCCGACTGTTGCTCTGCCCACACACACACACACATGCATAACTTAATGTGTATCTGATAGATATTTCGTATTTTTGCCCTTCCGCCGCTTGAATTTTGTGTAAACATTTTCGGCGGCCGGAGTGGGGGATGTGGCGAAGCATTTCCCTGGCGGAAAGGGGAAAATTATCGCTGCATAGTCTATGCATTTTCGCCTCCATTAGCACCAGAGTGCGAGGAGAGATTTTACGGCAGGTCCTGGACCGGGCCAGTCCTGTTGCCAAACCCAGCTCAGCAGGCTATCATTGTCCGGCGGAGGCGGCAGGCTTCTGTTTGCCTTTGAGTTGCGCTAATTGCTTATGTGTTGGCCTATCTGGCGAGGAGCAGTTTCACGAGCCGCTGCTACTTCAAAGATGCTCGAGGCTACAAAAGGCGACACTTCAGCATCTTGGCCGCTGCCGGCAGCAGGACCACCTTTGAAGATCTGCGCCAGGTACAAAACGGAGGCAAAGGGTTGCCTGGGAAATGTCGGGAAAACTCAGCCACGTCTCGTTTCAGCGAAATCGTTTTTTTTTTTCTTTTCGTTTTTTGCATTTTTTAGTTTACATGACAAATGAGATACATTCGGATGCCTCTAGACATTGATTGAATTGCAGGCCCAGTTCCAGGAAAATCCCGCCACTTTCCCTACCCCTTTCCCGCATGCAAATAGTCCGGAATGCTAACGATAGTCGCTGAATGATAATGACCAGAGCGCGGGATTCAGAGCCCAAAGGGTTAAGGCCATAAAGTGCGATGCAGCCCGCAGTTCCTCCGAACTATATTGGCACATTTTTGCGAAAAGCAGTAAAAGACCATAAAACCCGAACGAAACCCTTTCGCGAGGATGGTAAACCTCGTGGCAGAGCAGGTCAGAGGTCCCGAGGGTCTCATTGCCATGTGCTGACCCTAAGCTGAAAAGAATACAAGAGAGAGAAAGCTGATAAAACTAATCGCGAAAATGCGTAGGTGGAAAAACATTTGTCGTGCAGTTTGCAAACACAAATACGAAATGCAAATTCAAAATTCCAGCTTTGTGTGAAATCTCCGAGATGATAAGTTCCGAACATGTGATCTTCAAGTGACTGCGAATTGGAAATACATTCCGAGCCATTGTTCATGCTCAATTGTTTATTAATTTAAAGATCATATTTCTCTCTTTTGCAAGGATCCACACATGTCCATCATAATTGCCCAAACAGTATCTTTGTATCTTTCCATCTACCTGCCCGCCCGCAGTTAGTTCATTAAGAGGCCTCAACTTCATTGAGCGACTGCCTTGCGGTTGGATTATGTGCGGATTTCTCCCAGCTAATCCCCCATAATGAGCGGTGGCTTAGAGCTGGGAAAACGTCTTCATCTCCGGAATTAGCCATATCCTCATCCGTTAGTCAAAAAGTCAGCAAAGTCAACACTGACCAGAGGATAATCCATTTAAGGGAATTCTCTCGTTGATCGGTACATGTGCACCATAGAGTGAGGGGAAGGGAAATTAACTTAATCAAATGCAATTTAACGTATTTATTAATTGGCGTTTATCTTAATCAAATCGAACTGTTTTGTTTATAAAAAAATGATTGTGGAGAAGTGCAAGAGAAATCTTAAAGCGAAGAAAGATTGCATCTTTTTATCATATTTGTATCCCTCTACAGAAAGTACCAATAATGTAAAAGTATGTTGGTTGATTAATTTTGTTTATCAAAAATTCATCTATTAATTATTCCAAATAAATATTAATGATATAAGTTTGTGCGGTAGGGAATGCCAGCTTCTTGCAATGCATTTTTAACACTTTCACTGGGACATTGACAGGCGCTGGGTAATGATGATAAGATTACAAGTGGGGTAAGGGGCCGGGGTCTCTTGTTTTTTTATGTTTTTTTTTTTATTACATATGTGTGCAGTAAAGAGTAAAGCCCGGGGCTCTTGTCCATAAATGCCGGAGTCCAGATTATGGAGTCCGAGTTGCGGCAACTTTCCGTTTTTTATGCTCGTGCTGACGCTCATTTCTTGCACTATCAGCTCGTAGCTGGATTTTTGGATGTTCGGGGGTTGGGGCAAGGAGGTGAATGCACTTGCGAACTAGTTTCGGTCGAAGATAGCGCTGCCCGATCTCGCGGCTCTGCCAAAAAAAAAAATGCAGTTGAAAAACGAGCAGCTACGGAAAAATGGCCCCGTGAAATGCGGTTGACCTTAATTTCCAAACATGATTAATGGGTTTGGCAATCCGAAGTGGAGGCGTGAGGGGCTCGAAAGCGGGGGGCTGACTCAGAGGAAACGAACGCACAGAAAAACTAATGATGAACAATTAAAAAATTGTAAGCTGAGCTGTAAAAAGAAAAAGTACGAAGTACAGCTGTTGCAAAAGAGAAGAAAGCGGATAAACCAGATTTGAAGGAGCAGAAATCCTTGAGAGGGATTACAGGTGCCTTGCATTAATTACAAATTGTATATAATTTTCTTTTCCCTTGAATTAATACTCCACCCTTAGGTATGAAATCCTGCAGGTGCCTTGCATAAATTGCAGGATATTCAAGGATTGCCTGTATTTCGGTTTTTTCGTATCCCAACCCCCCTTCCGACCGTTATTTTGCAATTTGCATACGTAATCACGAAATCGAAGGGTTAAGATTTAACGGCCAGGGGTCGAAGGTCGTGTCTTATGCAAATTTATTGCATTGCAGCCCGAAAATGCATTCAATTATGCATTGATTGCCGAAGGTCGTTACTTTACTTTATCTTACCATTAATTTAATTTTTGAATTTGCATAACTAAGAAATCTTCGAAGGAGAAGAAGAAGAGGAAAAGTTAAGAGCGGAGAAAAGCGGGCAAAGCGAGAAATATGAAAACGCATAGCGACAAAGTATCAAAACGCAGCACAAAATGGCGACGAATGTATGATAGTTTTGGGAGGGGGGAATGGCATGGCCAGGGAAGGGAAGGGAAGGGAAGGGGTGTCGAATAAAACTACCATACAATAAAACGAGTTTTCCACGCACCGACAACCTTCTTAAATTCAAGCGGTTCGGTCAGTATAAAAAACCGAAGAGAAAAAACTAAAAAATGCAGTCGCCAAAAAAAAAACCGAAAAAAAGGGACCCTGCAACTAAGGCGCTCTCCCTCGCACTCACTCCTCCAATGGGAGCAGCCATATGCAGCACACACACTACTCACAATCACTCACGCACGCACACGCACAACCGGAGAGAGGGATAGGGAGCAAAGAAGAGTGCAAGCGCAAAAAAAAACGCAACGCACACCAAACTGCAACTCTCTCTCTGCGGCGGCAGAGGGAAAGAGAGAGCGCGAGGGTGGAACAGGAACAGAACGAGCCGTAGCACAGTTTCCCCGCTCGATTCGAACAGTCTCCTGCGGCTCTCTCTCTACGCCACTCCGCGCTACGGCCATCTCGCTCTAACGGGCTCGGGAAATTTGGTCTTCAATGACTTGCTGCACACGAGAGCCACACAGTTTTATTCAAGTTTGAGCGCTCGAATCTGCAACAACGTGCACACGCAAATCTCGCTGATTCGGAAAATTCTGAACTAACCGAAACGTGTGTTGGGTGTTGCTGCTTCTTGGAAAATATCAAATATTTTTTGGCAACACCAGCTTCGCAAAGTGTCACCGCGTGTGTGTTGGATGTGTGTGCCAGTGTGCTTGGAACGAGAACGAAAACAAAAACAAATCGACTCACTTCTGAGAATGTGAAAAAATCCCCCCCAAAAAAAAAAAACAAAAACAACAAACACTCAAAAACAAACTTTGATTAAAATTGCGAACAATTTGAAATTCAAAAACATTGCAAGTGCCCAAGAAAGATTATTTTGGCCACTCAGCACTCCCACGACTTTGTGCCCCTCCTGCGGCATTTTGAATATATTTTGTGGTAAGCAATGAATTAAATTAATTTTCCGTCAATTTAAGTAGCTTCGATTTTGCTGTATATCTCAAATTTCGCAATTAACAAACTTGGTACGTGTCCAAAAAATGGTCACAACCAAAATGGAAACTGGAAGCCCTTAGCTAAAACCGAAACCGAAACTGAAAACCCGAAACCCAAAACCCAAAACCTGTTCCCAAGTGCATTCGTTTCAATGACGTTTGCCAGTTTATTTTTCGGTGATAATTTTAATTAAGCGATTTTACAAAATGGTGGCCACTGTTAGCACGGCTTCCGAGCTGTTAGCAGAAGTTGGCCAAAGCTTTCGGCGAGCTTTCCGCTCCGCTCCGATCCGAGCCGATCCGATCCGCACCGATTTTGGCGACCGTGTCGTATACGCAATGTGGATCATCGTATAAGACTCTACCCGCAGAGGCGTTGATTTGCAAGGAATTATAACCGGTCCTAATACGCTTATTGCTTACTATGCCTATTTGGGATCTCCAAAACCGCTTACCTGCTGCTCTTGCGTTGCGCAAAACGGAGGCACAGGCACAGCATTTGATCCTGGGGGAGGGGGAAGGGATCGCCGCAGGTTGCCCATTATCCTGGCGGCGAGACAATGGCTAGACAACAACAATTGATGATCTCTTGCGCATTTTCCGCACTCAAGATGGAAAAAAAAACAGACAATAATGCGATCGTTTGTTTGGCTCCTTTGTCTGATTGTCCGCTTTTCTTTTGGCAGATATATATATCCCTATTTTTTACGCTGCCTCGCCCCTTTGACATTTTCCTGTTGTTCGCCCGTTTGATTGCCATTATTGCAGATTGCCATATTGGGGTCTTGGGCCCTACCTGTTGGTAACCGAGCTGATTCCCAGTTCCCGGCTCTCGGTTCCCGCACGACCATGTGTCGTGGGCTCTGGGATGAAAACTCCCGCACCGATGTCAAACATATGACGCCGGGATATATCGCACACGATCCCAGCATATGGCGTACACTTGAGCCTGAAATTCGACCACAGCGGACCCCGAGCCAAAACCGAAGTCATGCCAAGGGCAAGGGCATATGGCCTGCTTTGGCACCCCCGCTCCACTCCCGCCCAGGAATGAATGAAAATTATTGCAAGTTTTTCAGTTACATTTTTTCCCTCATTTTCTCAGCGGAGAGTGCGCCTTCCCATTTCCATTTCCCGATTCCAGGCGACGTAAAAAAACGCCTGAAATATACATATAGATTTGAATATGTATGCGTAAGGCAAAACGCGCGAAAAGCGGCCGGAAAAATACGCGCACACATCTTTCAAGGGATGTTTGCATATTTTTTTCCCCCATTTTTTCCTACCACCCTTGGACCACCCACTCTCCGCTCTCCTTTCCTTTCCGACTTTCACATTTTTATGGCGCATAAAACTTCGGGGGGTGGCGAAGGGCATAAATTTTACAAGCAAGATTTTCCGCCAAAAAAGAGAAACGGAATGGGATTCGGTGTGGTTGTGGGATTGGGAGTGGGACAGGGAGTGGGAGTAGGCAGGAAGCAGGAACTTTTGCAATGGAGGATTTGGGAGTTTGAGAGGGAGGTTCACTCCCCGTTTTCGCACACCTGTGTGTGTGTGTGTGTGTGTGTGTCAGTACCTGACTTCCTGGCTTCCAATTATTTTGGCCTGTGGGTGCTTTCCTGTTGATTTTAGCAACCCATGCGAAATTTGAAATTGCTTTTCCATCTAACCAACTGACACTTGCCAAATCTCGTCGCAGCACAGTCGTATTAATTGGCATTCTCTCTCTTTTCTGATCCGCTCCGACAGGCAACCAGGTGATCCGTAGGCCTTAAACTGGCGCTCAAGGTCAGGAAGCACCTCTCCTCCTACTCGCCCACGCTGCTGAGTGCCGCCTTCACCAGCCTGAACGGTGTCTACCGCCACAGCAGCAGCAGCAGCGACCCAGCTCCGGACGAGGAGCCCGACCAGCCCGACCAGGCCAGCCAGTACTTCCCCAGGAACGCCCACCATCACCAGCGGGTGAGCTCCAATCAGGAGCGCGAACGCGAGCGGGAGGAAGCTCACGAGATGGGCGGACCCACGACTCCGGCAGTGCCCAGCAGTGGCGGTGAGGTGGGACAGACGTACTGCCTCCGGTGGAACAACCACCAGACCAATCTCGTCCAGATCCTGCACGCCCTCCACGAGGTGGGCAGCTACGTGGACTGCTCCCTGGTGGTGGACGACGAGCAGTTCCAGGCGCATCGCGTGGTTCTGGCAGCCAACTCGCCATATTTCCAGCACATCCTCCGCGATGTGCCGCAAGACCACTGCAGCATTATCCTGCCCGGGGTGAAGGGCTTCGAGATTGCCGCCTTGCTGCAGTACATGTACACCGGGGAGACCACGGTGACCAAGAGCCAGGAGCCGGAGATCCTGCGCACAGCCAAGGAGCTGCAGGTGAAGGGTCTGTACGACAACCTCAAGAAGTTCAACAACCACAGCTCCGGTAGCCAGGGGGCCAGTGCCACACCCACCTCTAGCTCGGGGTCGGGGGCCAAGCCACTCAACGGTGCTGCCGTGCAGCACTCCTCGTCCGTGATCTCCACATCCACCCACATCTCGCCCAGCGCCGCCATCTCGAGCAGCTGCTCGCCCCCACCCCCACCGTTCCCGGGCTACCAGCAGGGCTTTAGCCACCACTACCCTCAACAGTTACCCAGTCAGATTCCGGCCTCCGAGGCGCCTCTCACACCCACCCACGCCCCACCCCACACAGCGCCCTCGGGCGGTGGGGAGCCTGGAGGTGGGCAATGGCCACTTTCACCCTCCGCTGCCGCCGCCGCCGCCATGCTGAACTCCGTCTATGAATCCGCCGCCGACATGAATCCCCTCAAGCGCAAGAAGCTCTCGGCCATATCGAGCATGCTGCTCAGTGGCACCCGGGACACGCCCATTCTGCGCAATGTGCTCGCTCAGGCCAACCCCGCCGACTCCTCGCAGCCCAGTCCACTGATCCTGAAGGGTGACAAGACTCCGACCCATCCCCAGCAGAATCCCCATCACGGAGGAGGAGGAATGGGCGTGAGTGGCGAGCACAGCTTCAATGGATCTGATTACGGAGGCGATAAAGAGCCCCTGTCCCCGCACACCGACTGCTCCTTCGACGCGGAGAGCGGCCAGTCCGGGGGCAAGAAGCCGGAGTGGAAGCGCTACAAGCAGTACACCCGTGCGGACATGATGTGCGCCATCCAGGCGGTGCGCGAGGGTATGAGTGCGTTGCAGGCAAGCCGCAAATACGGACTGCCCAGTCGCACTCTCTACGACAAGGTCCGCAAGCTGAACATCACCACCGGCAGGGGCACACATCGCACACCCAAGCGCAGTCCGCCTGGTGCGGAATCCTCTCCTGGTAACTCCTACTCCCAGTATTCCGCCGCAGCTGCCGCCGCCGCTGCCCACAACTATGGGCACCCCCATGGACACGGGCACGGCCACCACGCGGAGATGGAGCGCAAGTCCAAGCCGGAGCATGTGCCAGCCCATCATGGCATGCCGCCCACCATTCCCCACTCGGCTGCCGCACTCCTGGATCACGCCTTCCTGCAGCAGGCGCTGGAGAATCGAGGAGGCGACATGGCCGGACGAGAGGCTCTCCATGCCATGGCTCTGGCCGCTGCCGCTCATGCCGCAGCCAATCGCATGTCGAGCAGTCCGCCGGAGACGGACCACCACTCCAATGGGCACCATGCCATGCGCTCGCCCAGTCCCAGTCGCCATTACGGCCAGGATGCGGAGGCCATGGACCTGGAGATGGATAAGCATGAGGAGCGAATGATCAAGCGGGAACGCGACCAGGACGAGCGGGACGATGCGGACGACGAAGATGACCAAGAGCACGAGCAGGAGCATGTGGAGGATCTCTCGCTGGCCCGGAAGGAGCGACCCGAGTCGCCCTATTCCCCGCAGCCCGCCGAGGGCGCCGGAGTGATCATGCACGCCAGCAGTGCTCCGCCCACGAATGGCAAGGAGCTCGAGGATTACCCGACCTCGCCCCAGCCCTTGGCCATGGGATTGACGCTCAAGAGGGAGCTACTGGGAGGAGAGGAGGCCCAGGCCCGGGCCGACTGATTAACGCTCACCATGGCCTGGCAGTATGCCGCGGACAGCCTTGACTCCGTGGAGTAGGCCGGGCTCAGATGGAGACTCTCCTTAAGCCTTTGGTTATTTTTTGTATCTTACTTACTCTCGGCGGTTGGTGAAGCTTTAAACGAAGAAACCTCATCCCAGTCGTTGTGGGATTCATCCGCACCAGCACCTTCAGATCTACCAGATCCCTTAGATCCATCAGATCCACACCCTAGAATAAATTGTTGTCAGCATCACTTTGTGCCTAAAAAACAGAAACGTTAGGAAATAGTTTGTAGGATATAGGACACACACCCTAGGATACGGAAACCTTAGGCTAGGCACTCGTAGGCCATCTTGGGAAACCAGCTAGTTGTAGGCCCTGAAAGGCTCACTCACCCCGCCCACCAATCCCGCCCAGATCCCTGCCCACTGACAAACCAAGATACATATAGATGTAAACGAGACTGAATGGGGGGATCTGGATCGGGCGGGGGCGGGAAGGAAGAGAGTTACGGCAGAGCAGAAGAGGCTCCTTAGCAGATTACCTTACCCTGTACAACTTTGTTAAATGCCAGTGATTTGTTTTAAAAATTATTAGCACTAGATTATTTATAGAGACCAGTATATGTCTTACGTTTATGATTTTCGAGAGACGAGAGAGAACGGAGCAAGCGACTTGAACACAACTACCTCAAATAGCGTATCCTTGTTAGCCTCATGTTATCCTGTTAGCGAGATAGAAATCGTCCTGGGTTGAATTTATAAGACTGACACCGACTCAAACGTACCACGAGCAAGAGCACACGCATTAAAATAAATTACAAATTACAAATTACCAATTAACTGAAAATCAAGAACCGTAACTTTATGTAGACATAAGTTCCAGGCAAATTGATTAGTTCTAAGCCACCCACTAAGTTAACACACTTAAACTACAACTAAACACTAAGGAAAACCAACAAAAAACAAAACAAAAACAAAGCGAAATCGAAAACGAAACATTGAAAACATGCGCTGGGGGCAATGCAATAGGCTCTTTAATTATAAACACCCGCTCATCTATATACGATCGTATTGGAAGAGGTTGGGCCAATAATGTTAATTTGTTATACGAGTAACTCTGTACATAGAATCATAGTCCTCACCTACATATTTTCGAATCCTAGAATCCTAGCCCTAAGTAAGACGAATTGTAATGCAATTTAAATTATCCCTAAACACCCGACTTTCATCATGTAAAGAGCAGCGAAATAACGCAAAAGCAAAATAAACTGACTGAAGAATCACATGTTATGGTTTTTATTATACACGTACAAATGAAAAGGCAAAACACGCAAAAACACTGAGATATGCATGTCAGACTTTAACTAAAATCTGAGCTAATATTTTCCATTATTCGCTACTATTGCAAATGCTGGGCCAGCTTGTATCCATCAGTGACATCCCACGCAGTTGGGCGGATTGCGCTCGTCGAACTCGCATATCCCGATAGCGAATCGGAAGGGCTTGTGGTCCGGCAAGTTTCTGGGGCGCATCGAGGGCACCCGTAGCCTTGGTATGTGGAACTCCCGCTCCTGATACTTTCGAGAGCTAGGAGGCCGATTCGATGGTGGGGCTGAGGGGTAGTAGCTCATGGAGAGCGAGCGGTCGATCCTGATCAAGGGCTCGTCGTTGGGATTGTGTCCGCTGCGCTTGCAGTGGGCCAGCAGCTTGGCCTCGCTTAGGAACTCCAGGCGACAGAAGTTGCAGTGGTAGTTAATGCCCTTGCTGTGGAGCAGCAGGTGGCGGTCCAGCTGGTGCTGGAACTCGAACTCATCCCTGCACTTGTGGCAGATAAAAAGGCCGCGGTTCTGTCGGTGCATATGGTAATCCAGGAACACTCTGAAATCAGAGAAAGTATGAAACAAATCGGTTGAGATTGAGAGCAGAAGGACCTACTTGCTTGTGAAGACATCGCCGCATTTGTGGCAGTAGAACCAGCTCATCTTCCAGTGCTCCATGTAGTCGTGCTTCATGAGACCCACCAAGGTGTCTGTCTGATAGCCACAGGCGGGAGTAAAGCAGGTGAAAGCATTTAGCTGCACCTGCGTCTTCAGCAGATCGAGGAGATACAGATCTACAATAGGATCAGAACCAGAATATAATTCCTGAAGCTTGTCTCTCTTGAAGAATACCCACCGTACTCCTTGTCGGTGGTCATGTGCATCTCCCCTGGCCCGTAATCATCGTAGAGTCCGGAGAGATTCAGGGCGCTGTTGCTGTTGCTCCGGCTGTGGTTCACCACCCAATCCCCAGTGAAGTTCATGCGTCGCGTGTACATGGCGGCCTCCAAATCATCATCGTCGTCCTCATCGTCGCTGTCGGCCTTCTCATCCTCAGTGTCCTCGTTGTACTTGTCCCAGGCCTCGGAACAAGCTCGCGAGCGAGAACGAGTGCAGCGAGACTTTCGCCCGTTCTTCGGGGATTGGGTGGATTCCTCTTCGTCTTCCTGTTGCTGCCATAGCAGAGCCTAAAAACAGACAAGTTCAAATGAGGATTTCAAAGCAATTCCCCAAGCAAGGGTAGAAAAATCGATCTACTGATCTAGTCCGACCTACCTCCTGCTTGGCTTTGCAGATGGTGTGGTGCAGCTCCCACTCGTACTTGGTATCGAAGTGGACCTCGCACAGATCGCAGGGAAACCTCTGCTGGTGCTTGGCCCGCTGGTGCTGTCTCTGGTTAGCCATCGAGTCAAACTCTTCGTCGCAATGCCGGCAGTGGAATGTGCGCGAGGATCGAGTGACCGTGGGAGTGGGCTCTTCATCGATGCTGGCCTCGTTAAGCACACGACACTTGGCCCGAGGCGGTCGCTGTTGCTTCCTGCGCTTCACGCACTTCCGCGAGTGCTGGACAAAGTAATCCCGCCGGAAGTAGGCCCTTCCGCATTGCGGGCACTCCAGCCGTGTGCGCCACTTCCAGCCCTCGGACTGAGCTCCGGCGTGCCTGCCTCCGGATTCAGTGGCTGAAGGTGACTCGGGTGGTTGGGCGGAGTATGGCTCCAGACCAGAGTTGGAGCTCCGGCTAGAATGGCAGTCCTGATCCCCCTCGTCCTGGCTCTCTATAAGGGTGGTGGAGACCTCCGCATCGGCAATGGGTGGACTGAGCTGAGTGGGCGTAACCGTAGTGGTGGTCACGGTGTTGGAGCGCTGCAGGCGCTGCATCCTCTGCATGAGGGAGCGCGTCACCTCCGAATGCATGTTCAGCTTGCACACGCACTCCACGCAAATGGCTTTTAGGGTAGATCGGATAACATCGGCCTTTTTAGGAGAGAGAGAAACCTTAGAGATAGAAGGGGAAGCTAACTTCGTTGAACCTGTACCTGTATCTTCCAGTCGCGACTCAGGCGCCGCTGCATCACATGGTTGGATCGCAGGTCCAGCAGGGCCGATGCCTTGGGTACCCCGCAGATCGAACAATTGGCACAGTGGGCTTCCGCCTCCCGCTCAGCTTCACCCTCTCCCTGCGCCTGACCCTGGCAGTCTCCTCCGCTACTGCTGGGCTCGGGTTCCGGTGCAGGAGCATCCTGCATTCTGTTTGGAAGGTTTTTACTGCGAGTGTGAAAACCACGGAATGGGGGACCGGTATCCTTGGATCTCAATAAGCCGAATTGTACTATTAGGACATCTTGGACATCCTGTTGTGCGCGAAACTAAGGGAAGCACTAAAAATCGCTTGATTCAAGGAGTTTTTGTAAATATTTTTGAAGCACTGGTTTTGGTGTGACCGAAACGCGGCACTTGAAAAATACTCAATACAAAACATTAACCAACACCGGAGGAATCTTTGAACCACTTCTTGTTGTATTTATTTTGTCAAGCTTATAATTTTGCGAAATGGTTTCCCGACAGTTGCATTCCAGGGTATTTGGGAAGTGCGGCTTTGAGGAGGAAACCCTGTTGGAAATCTCGGGACCCTCAAACACTGGTAAAAGCTTAGTACTCCAACAACTGATGGCGCACTGTTTGGCGCCCTACGAGTTCGGTGGCAGAAAGTGGAGCATTTTCTTTGTCAGCCTCAGCCACAAGATTACAAGGGAGTCCTTGAGGAAAGTCATCCATGCAGAGCTGCGAGCATTTTCCGAGGAAGGAAAAGAGGATTCACCCCCTGACGAGGAGCTGGCGGAGATCGCCAAAGAGTGCGTGAGTCGGGTGAAATTCTCCAACTGCTTCTCCATCGAAGATGTAGGCAATGCTCTGTACGACGCCCGCTATGAGATCTTCAATAATCCGGACGTGCAGCTAATCGCCCTGGACACCCTCAGCGAGTTCTACTGGCTGGACAGGCCCACCCGGAAGCAGAACCTGTCCAAGTACCGCTACTACAAGCTGTGGCAGGCGCGCCTGGAGAAGGCCTGCAGGGAGGCGATAGTCTGTGGGATGTACACCGTGGACAGCAGTTTCGTGGAGAACAGACACCGCGAGAATCTGCCGTTGGTTAAAATAAGCTACTACGTTAAGATGGCAATGGTTCGCGGGCATCCCACTTTAAATGGTCTGCCAGTTTCATTCAGCAATGGGGTTCAGTTGGAAAACTGAGATGGGGATTAGAAATTATATACTTGTTCTTGTAATAAAATTTTAACGTATGATTTTTGCTATTCATATTATTAATTACTTAGATTAAAATAACTTCATATATTCAACTGAAGAAGTTAGATGGAAATAATAATTTATTCTATGAATTTAAAATGTCTGCTTATTTAAATATTAACTGTTGATTTCAACTATTAAAAAGAATACGTGCTTCATTTGGAATCACCACATATTAATTTATTAAAAGAATGTATTCCACTGTACCTATCGCCCACCACTAGCTGTCACGTCAAATATTTGCCGATATTTTACTTACGCCGCCTGGCCACACTGCGCAACGCGACGAGTTGAAAACCAACGTGCTTGCTTTCCGCTCGGCTTTTTGCTAGAAAAAAGAAACCACTCGAAATGGGCGTACAGGTTGTTCCAATTTCTCCCGGTGATGGTAAGTGCCGAAGATGATTAAAACTTTACAAAAAAAAAAGTACAAATGACCGCTGAAAAAAAAACTTTAAAATATTCGATGAGTCGGGGCAGTGCATGAGTCGGAAAATTACTTATCCCTATATCCGTCTCGCTCGCACGCATCCATTTTAGTATTCCCTACACAGGAAAAAAAAGATAAGGTCAAATTTTTACGACTGCTTTTAAAGGGTTGACACATTTAATTTTTAACTAAGCTTAAAGTTAATAATATTTAAAAATTATTTTTTTGTGTTTACAGGCAGCACCTTCCCCAAGAATGGGCAAAAGGTCACCGTGCACTACACCGGCACTTTGGATGACGGCTCCAAGGTAGGCATTCTTTTTTTGGATACTATATGTATTGCAGCTTCTAACCGATTACATCTCGCTTGCAGTTCGACTCGTCGCGCGACCGCAACAAGCCCTTCAAGTTCACCATCGGCAAGGGCGAGGTGATCCGTGGCTGGGATGAGGGTGTTGCCCAGCTCAGCGTTGGCCAGCGGGCCAAGCTGATCTGCTCGCCGGACTATGCCTACGGCAGCCGTGGACACCCGGGCGTCATTCCGCCCAACTCCACCCTCACCTTCGACGTGGAGCTGCTCAAGGTCGAGTAGGCGGGCGTTTGCGTGGGCGTGTGTATACCAACAGCATACCGACACGGACAGGCGCAAAAACACCAAACCAGAACCCGAACAATCCAGCAGCATTTGAACCCAAACAACACTCAAAGCTAAACACTAGAAATAATTTATCCGCAATGGGAACGCATCTTTTACGCATACAAATAAACATTTATTCAAGTCAATGACAAAAGCCCGTTTTCGCCTTTTGAATTATCTTTTTTTTTAGTTTGATTAACTCTTTAAAACTTATGAAAAGTATATTTCCCAAAAATAAATATATTATCTTTAAAGCATTTAAATTGGTTTCAATTACTCATAGGATATAGTGAGACTTTCGGGATCGGCCACAACAATCAGAGAATTCAACCATTCAAGTATCGAAACATGGATGGTTGTCTCGTCTTTTGATGCTGTTCAAAAATATATAAACTTTATAGGGTCGGATATGTCTCCATCACTTGCAAACTCCTGGGCAAAACTATGATACCCCCTGCGAGGGATTAAACATTTTTTTGAAACAGATATCCGAATTTATATCATCTTTATTCAAGACATTACAAGCAGCCCATTTTCAAGCCTGAACCCATCCAAATCCCATTTTTGTACTCCTCAGTTCTTGCAGACGACGTCCATAATCTGGTCGATGACATCGAAACGCTCCTTCTCGTACTTCTGCGCATGCTTCAGCCAGTGCCCGCGCACTTTTTTCCAGCGGGCAACGTTGGAGTTCAGCAGATCGGAGCGACTGGCCCCCTCCATGGCCTTCTCGCGCTGCTTCTCCTCCTTCCCGAACTCCAGGCGCGGCGGGATGACGGGCAAGTCCGTGGAGCGGGGTTGGGGGAGTTGAGTGAGAACCTTCATCTCGCCGCTGCGCAGCTTGGACAGGATCTCCTCGCCGTTGTCCTCGCGCTTCATAGCCGGCGAGGAGCCATCTGTGTGGAAGGCAGCAACGGACGGATTCCTCGGTTGATTGGCCATCCAGGCCCGGCAAATGGGATACAAGGGAGTCCCGTCCTGGTACTTGGAGAGGTCCAGACTGCGCTCAAACAGCCGCATCACATACGACTCGCCGGGAGCCTTCTGGGAAACCCCACTGCTGTTCACTCCCTTCTTATAGAGCGTTCTCCGGGCCTTGATGCGTCCTCCTCCTCCGGTTGAAGCAGATGGCGAGGATGTTTCGGAGGTTCCGGTGGACACGGATTTCGTTTCCGGCAGCTTCACCTGCATCCTCACTTGGTACTGGCGCTGTTGCTGCTGTTGGAGCAGCAGCTTCTTCGAGGGACGACCCCGAATGGGCAAGTCCGACTCCGCATCGTCGTCCGCGGGGGTTTGGCTCGTATCCGGCTTCGGCTCCTCTTTGCGCTGCTCCCGCAGACGCAGCGACATCTCCTTCTTCTTGGGAGTGGTCTTCATTTCTCTTTTTGATGCTCTTTGTTAATAAAATGACGAAAAACAAATTCGAAAACCAAATCGTAAATCAAATGGCAGTTTAGGCGTTTTAGAGCACTAAAACGATGTCGATGTTGCCACCCTGGCTTTAAAAGCGAGTGGCGCCAGTGTGACCAGTTGTTTGCGTTGCATTTTCACCACAAACACCGCGGGCAATTGATTTTCGCAAACTCGCTCTATGTTCATACTAAATAAGCGGCAGCGTTTTTTGCTAGAATTTAAGTGTTTTTTTTGCGTCAAAAAGTCAAGATATGTGGCTTGGATTGAGTGTGCTACGCTTTTTCCCGCATTGCTGAACGCAAAAAAACGTTTAGCCTAGTCCAGCGTGGCTTTCTCTAGTGCAAAAGAGGAATTCACAGGATTCGCAAACGAGCGACGCACACGAAAAGCGGAACATGGAGGATATTGAGTATCTGGACGAGTACAAAGATTTAGTGTTGCCAGGTGCGTCTCGTCCCGCCTCGGGATCTCTAGCATTTGCTGATTGTTCGCCGTTTGCAGGCATCAAAGTGGAAGATGGTCGCCCTACGCCGGCTTCCGCTGCCGGCGCCGCACGACGGCGTCGTATTTCATCAGATTCTACCAACTCCTCCTCCATCGATGCGGACATCTTCCAGAAGCTGTTCCACGGTAAGATCATCGACGACGAGCTGTTCTATGCGAGTAGGTTTTCTGCTGTACTTATCTAATAATTGGTATTAAATCTGGTTTATTTCCTAAGGCGGCCCAAAATCTCAAGTCAGGCGACATCTGACGTCCTCCTCCAGCGATGAGTCCAATGATGATTTGGATTCCCTGGACGATTTGGGTGGGTTAAATTGTATTCATATTATTAGCTCTTTGATTCAATAAGCCATCCTTTCTGCAGGCGAAGCCCTTATGCGTCCTTACCAGTCATCTGTAGCCAAGCCCAGCACCTCGCGGGCCGCAGCGAGAAAGTCGCAGAGCAGCAGCAACAGCAGCAGTAGCAGCAGTCTCTTTGAGAAAGCTAACGCAAAAACATCCACCAGCAAACCTCTCTCGTCGGGCGCGTCTTCCAGCAAAGCAATCCCAAAGAATAAGAATCCCAGCTCTGGGAGCCACCCAGGCTCTGTGAATGGCAGCAGTGGCAATAACAAGGCTGTGACAATCATAAAGGCCCAGAAGACCGACTTGAGGCCTCCAAATCACGAACCAAAGACAGATCCTTTAAGTAAGAACACCTTGGGTAATTGCAAAGCCTCTTTAAGAGTTAAATTTGAATGTTACGAATAGTTTCCAATGGGGATTGACATCTTTAAAATAGTATATTAGAGTAAAAAGGCTAAAAAAACATTTTTAAAGAGCAGGTTCCTAAACAGCAAGTTTATCTCATCAGGGCTTTGGAATACCACACATTTATGCTCACATATAAAATTAATGCTAATTTTATTTACAGATTTGTTGGAGTTCTCTGGGGAGTCGGACAGCGATTCGTCATACGAATACGAATCGGATTTCTACGGCGATCGCGACTCTGAGGACGAGGATGCCGAGCCGGTCATCGACATTTCAACGGATACGAGCAGGACCACTTCGGTGGCGGGTAAGTCAGCTCTATTAACTAGTTGATACTGCCAACCCTCTGATTATATTCATAATATGTAACACACACATAAACCGTGTAGACACTGTGACACCTGTTGTTTCCGACGACGACGGCCCTGATCCTGATCCTGATCCCGGTCAGAATGAGCAGAGCGAGAAAGAGCGGGATGCGCATGAACCAAGTTCGATATTAAGCAGCGTCGATGAACGTCTGCAATCGTATTTGATCGGCAATCTTAATTGCGCCGAAGCGCCGCCGATCTATACGAAACAGAGTAGTGCTAGGAAAACGCGGTCCAACGAAAAGAAACATTCCTCCTCCTTCGAACAGGTGAAGCATGACATAGAGCGAGCAGCGGGTAAGTGTGCACCGACCTCCCCTGGGGGCCTCCAGTCCATTCCATTCGACCATGAGTGCCTCCAAGACCGATTCCCCAATCGTCTGACTCACCCTTGCATTTGTAACTTTTTCTGCTTTTTGTTTCGCAGCCAGTCCCAAAGAGGGAGAGGAGAAGCGGGAGCAGAAACTGCCAGAGCAAGATACGGCGCCCAGTGGTAGTTCCTCCGTTAGCCGCAAGCTCTATGACATTGACGACGGCCTAACGCTTGAGACTCTTGAGCGAATGAGCCTCGACCTGGCGGAGCAGATCCTAGAAATCGATGTTGAGCGCTCGTACGAGTATCAAAAGCGTTCGGGCTCCAAGCCGCGTAGGGTATCGAGGTCCAAACGATCGGCAGAGCCTTCCACGGCAACTTCATGCACTCTGGATAAGAGCCATGTGCGCAAGCTTACCTACTCTAGCGAAAGGTTGAACGAATACGAGCGAAGCGCGGGAAACAAACTCCGGCGGGCCAAAAGCGAGTCGGCTTTCTCCAAGCGAGGACGCTCTTCTCGGGGAAGACACCAGCGGAAAAATAGAGCAGCGACAACAGAAGAAAAGATGCCCAGTGGGAGAGATGAGGGACTGCGTTTAAAAAAGAAACGAGGCAGACCCCGCAAGAACATCCCAAAAGATGATATGGATAACAAAAAAGACGATGATGCTTTTGAAGTTCCAGTGGAAACAGGGGAGGGGAAAATGGGGGGATTTTTTACAGAAACAAGTCCAATCAAGGAGGACAAGGAGCAGACAAAGGAAGAGGAACAGCAGGCGCCAGAAGAGAGCGAAGAGTTGAATAAAACCAAAGAGTTATCAGAATTTACAACCCTATCCAAGGATGATATTAGCATGACAACATCTCACCATGCAACGGATCTCAAAAGTTCTTCCGACAATGATATACAACCGGATGAAGAGTCTGCGAGTAGTCTCGATAACGAGCCACCTACCACACCAGACACGTCAAATCAATCGTTTGATACGGCAAAGGATATACAGGAAGTAACTGACATTAAAATATATTCAGATAGACTGAAGGATAAAGAGTCCTCGATGGAGATAGAGGAGGAAATTCAAACGGAAATACTTCCGGAAGTTTTCAACGATAAAGATATTAGCGAAGAAATGCCGTTGAAGTTGGATGATGACGTTGATAAAATTGTCATGGCCGATGCAATGGAAGTCTGTGCAAATGTTGAGGCAATCGAGGTAACAGAAACTATGCACGAGGTAACCGATTCCCAGCTAGCTGAGGACATCAAACTGGCGGAAGAGATCCTGGCAGCCGAAGTGGGCAAGGGTATGGAACCCAGCGAGATATCGACTGCATTAGTCCAAGGACAAGATCATGTAACTGAAATAGTCAAAGAGCTGGAACAGGAAACCATTGTGGAGGCTTTCGAAATGCCAGCTGAAGAACAGCCTCCAGAAGGACAATTGATAAATGAAGAGAAATCCCAAGCTGACGAATCTTCAGCAGAAGAGTCATCACCAAAAGAGGAGCACTATCCAGCTAAACCACAACCTGTATTTGAAGAGGAGCCAGAATTGTCTCCAAATAGGAAACTAAATCTATACTCGCCAACTATTTCGACTAAAAAATCGGAACGTGCATTCAGATTAAAAACTTCAGCCAGCCCTCAACCGGAGATCAGTCCCAGGAATGAACGCGAAAGTCGCTCCACGAGATCGCTAAAAAGTGATCTAACTCTAATATCGGACGAACCTTCGAGGCGAATTAGTCCCAGAATGGGAAGATCTCCTGCGGAAAGTCATTCCCCACAAGAACGATCGCCGGTAGATAAGAAAGCAATCACTTGCGAATTGGCAGCTGAAAAAACAAGCAAGAAACTCTGCAAAAACGAGATTGACCATGCGGAAGAAAAGATTGCACAAATCAAAGGAGATGAAGATCTTCAGGCTGATAAACAGCTCAACCCAAATGAGACTGACACCGAAATATTGGATGTGGAGAAACCTTTAAAGAAGAGAAGATCCCGGAAGACACAAGGAACAGACATTAATATTGCTACCCCAGAGCGAGAAGGATCTTTTGCAGATAATAAAGAAGATGCCAAGCTGGTGAAAGAAACTCCAGCCGCAGAAGTGGATCAGTTAATAGATAGCAAAGTACCCCAGATCATAGATAGCGATGAACCGCAGCCAAAAGTGGAAATTGAAGTTGTCATTGAAGAAAAGCTACCTACGAGTGAGACGGAAACGAAGAAGGTGAAGGAGAATCCAATTAAGTTGAAACAAACTCGAAGAGGAGCAGATAAAAAGATAATTGAGATGCAGTCAATAATTCTTGATTCTTCCCAAGCGAGTGATATGGCTACGGATAATTATAGAAAAAAGCCAACCAATGCCAGAAAGTCTCGAAGAGAGAAAAAGGATGTGGAACGACCTGAAAGCGATATTCCCACCGAGCATACCGATTCCGAAAGGGAGAAGAACCCATCGAGAGCAAGCAGTAAAGGAATGGATGCGCCAAGTGATAAAGAGGATCGATCCTCTGGCAGAGTAAGTCGCAGAGACAAGACCATCTTAGATGTGGCAACATGTCTTAAAGAAAACACATCTTCTACTAAAACCCAGCCGTCTTCCGAAGATGCAACACATTCACAGAATAAGCCGCAAACTAAAGATCGTTCTTCGCAGGATTCAGAACCAGCTAAAAGGCGTCAAAGTTCCAAGAGAAGAAATGATATATCGAGAAGTGAAGAGAAGAAAAGCCATGACACGGACATAGATAAAAAATACCCACACCCTGAAAAGGGCCCGAAAAAATCCAGATCTAGAAATGTGAAACTAAAGCCGGAGACCAAGCTGGAAGCAGAAAACCCGATTCCGTCCAGTGTAGAACCTGATGCAGCTCAAAAAGATAATATTCAGGAAAAAATTCAAGACAATACAAATAAAGATACGAAGCCCAAGTACGAGGACACGAAACCAGAGGAAGCTCCCATATTAAAAGTTAAAACGGAAACGGTTGAACAAATTATTTCTGCAGATATGGACCCTGTGGATCCGTCTCCTGGAAAAATACGTTTAAGAAGGCATCCTGTGTCCACAGAGGAACCTGAAAACTATGTCCCTCCCGTTTCCCATTCCATTAGCCATGAACCATCTCCGCTCGCAGAAGAGCCAGAGTCTAGTTTTTCCAATAGGAAAATACCAACGAAAACGTATTTAAAGAACAAGAGGCACCGACCAGAAACTCCGAGGGCTGATGAATCGCCAGAAAAAGAACCCATTCCTCCCATTACTTTAGATAAAACATTGGAATCCGCTCTTAATCTTTGTGAGACGAAAATTTCACTTCCAAGTAAGCCTTCAAAGAGAAGGAAACGTAATTCTCGCTTACTTCACTATGAATTGAGTACGGATATAGACAGTGACAAGGTGGAGTCTGATTTCAATTCGGAAACTATGTATGCTGAAACTTTCACAAAGAGTTTGGGAAGAACTTCCCCGGAAAGATTTCCTCCGAAGAGTGAATCGGTGGAACCGATTGAATCGGATTCTGCTGCTAAATCCTTGTCTTTGTCAAACCAACAAGCTGTAAGTACTCCCAGCACACAATCCTCCTGTCGCCAGCTTCGGGTTTTGATAAAGAGAACTCCAACTACCAGTGGAGCGAGGGGTAGGGGCTCCAGAAAATATGCCTTCTCAAAACGAAAGCGATTTAGAAAAATATTGGCGAATGTCGCAGAGGCTCCACCTCCAGACCAAACATTTCACGATCCGGATAAACCCTTAGTTAAGAGCCAGCCTGAGTGTGATTCGATTCCTGAATCCAAGCAAAAACCAACTGAACAAGTTCCTAAAAAAGGAATTAAGCAAGCGACTCTTGAAATTCAAGGGACATTAAATGATAAACAAAAAGCAGATGGGGAGCAACGAGGAAGGAAAAAGATAACTGACAAAGAAATACATGCCACTAAAGAGTCTACCGAGGAAATCTTGAAAGAAGAAAAATCAACGGAAACGGAAGAGGAAGCCAAGAGTGAGGTACCTGATCTGCGCACAAAGGAAGTCCAGAGGGAGAATGAATCGTTAAACGATGAAATCTCTCCTGCTAAGGAATCGTCCAAGCAGGAAGCCTGTGTAGCGAAATTAGCTCCCGAAGAGGAATCCTTTTCAATTAAGGAAACCCCCACAGATCCAGTAGCGGTTTCTTTAAAGGATGTTCCAGAAACCACTCCCATACCGGAATCAACGGAAACAATAGGTGTCACCATCGAGCCCGAACCGGAATCCGAATCCGAGGCTAGCACGTCCAGCGCGGTGAAGCGCAGTTTGCGCAAGCGTGAAGCGGATTCCTCCCAACCAGATGGTTAATAGCTTGTCCAATAATTTTATATATGCTTCTACACATTTCAGCAACAGTTTAATCTATATTATCTATTTTTTTTTTCCAATTTATTTTTACAATTTAGAAGCTGCCAAAGGGAAACAACTGCAAGTTAGGGATAAACCTGGAACAGCCAAACAGGATCAAGCTAAATCAGGTAGGTGTTAAATTCTGTTTGTAATAATTCTGTCCAGCATTCTATATGTTTTATCATTTCCAGTGCGTCGTCGCAACCTACAGGAGGCTGAAGAGCGACCGGCTAACAAGCGCTCCAAGTTTGACTCGGATGAAAACGAAAAGTTTATCTCTTATATAAGCAATGAGACCATATTGTCATCCACGGAAGCTCCTCTAAAGGAAAAGAAAAGCGATCCGGGCAAGTCTCCACTTCCTGCTAGAAAGCCTGCTACCGGAAAGTATCGGCACTCCGAGACCAATAAGCAGATAATCATATCCGCAACAGCCGGCAAGAAGGCCATGGATAAATCTCCTGAAGGTCCTAGTCCATCCTCCAAAAAACCAATGGTGCAGACCATACTGAATGCTAACCTCAACCTTCGAAAGCCCGCGGAAACAGAGCCTTCTCCTCCGCCAGCCAAAAAGTCTCTAAGCAAGGCGGAAATTCTATCGAGGGAGACAAAATTTCACAGTTCCGTTGTGCTCAAAAAGAAAACGTTGCAGGCGAGTGGGAAAACGGAATTGACCAAAGACGATGCAGCCTCAACTGCTTCCAGAAAGGTCAATATATCTGTTTCGGTAATGCAGTCAGATAAGTCCACTGAAGACACTCCCCACTCTTCAATGGCATCACCAACTCTGAGTAAGAAAGCTCAGCAGGCGGCTCAAAAATTGACAAGGAAATTGGAGGTAAAAAATAAAATGATGGCTAAAATAAAGAAGTTGGGACCAGTAAATCCATTACCTCGAAGGGCCGAAGCTTCCAACGAACTAGCCAAGACAGAGGATCCCTTTGCCGATACAGCACGGAAAGCGGATGTGGCCAAGAAAATCGAGGCTCGAAAATCAGAGGGATCTGCTCCTGCTCGAAAAGCGCTCCCTTCAGGGGTTGCTAACAAAAAAATTGAGGACAGAAAATCAGAGGGAGCTTCTTTAATAGCTGGAATGACCAAGAATTTGGCTAAGAAATTGGAAACCAGGAAGTCGGAGGCAGCTTCCTTAGGATTATCTGCCAGAAAGTTGCTTTTCCAAACAGATACTGGCAAGAAATCAGAAAGCAAGAAATTCGATGGAGGTCCCAAGGCTGCCAAGCCTGTGGAAATTGCCAAAAAAGCCGAAGCCGAGGGAATCGGAACAGCTTCGGTGAAGGCTCGCGAGGGAGTTAAGAAGGCTAAGACGAAGATGGCGATACCCAAGGCTGGACTACATTCCTCGGATGCGGAAACCTCTTCTATGTCCAGGGACTCGTCGCGCGAAGACCCTGCCCGCTCATCCGTCATCGAGAAGACTGCTCCATCATCGGCCTCTCGTGCAGGTTTTGCCACTTTGTCAATGCATATGACACGGGCAGCCAGCAGCACCCGATCCTTGGCAGGAACGCCAACTCCAGGGACTGACAAGCAGGTAAATTCCTCCAAGGAGCCGTCAAAGGGAACCGGAACGTTAAGGCAAACCATCAGGGGTCGGCCGCGTGGTGGACGCTCCCGACAGATGCCACTTGGCGGCCTAAAACGCAAGATAGACGATGCAACCGAGGCTACCGACTCCAAGCGACCCCGAGAGCTACCGCAGGAGGAGAAGCAGCAGCAATTGGAGGAGCAGCAGCAACTGGATAAGCAGCAGCAACTAGAGATGCAGCAAAAACTAGAGATGCAAAAGCATCTGGAGAAGCAGCAGCAACTAGAGAAAGGCCCAGTTCGAGAGACTGCTCCTGTGGCTTTTCCCGTAAAGATTACAGCTGCCGGATCGGAACCCCTTCCGGATTCTCTTGTTATGCCCAAGGCTGTGCCTTCGCAGAAAGCCAAAGTGCGCAATTTGTGCGTGAAAGTTAATCGGCTAACAGTTCGGAAATATTTAACTGGAAACCCGGAAAAGCTCCTGGCAGGTTCTCAAAAACTACAGCCCAATAGAAAACCGGAAATTGCCTCGGACACTGACTCGGCGGCGGAATCAATGCCGGAATTGATGCTGGAGCGCTTACACTCGGGATTTAGAATCCCTATGTTGCTGTCTAAAGCCCTTCCTGGTCCTGGAACGCCCATAGCTTCGCCACTGTTCGCTGATCAGCCCTCTGCAGCCGCAGCTTCTTCTCTAGCTTCAGCTCCCAATCCGCACCGCAATGCCGCACCTACACCCAAAGTAGCTCCACCTGCTCCAACGAAAGCATCGCAAAGCCAAACGATTGATGCAAAAGCTATTGCAAAGACGGCTAGTGCTCTAGCGGCTGCAGAAAACCATATCCACAATAAGACCATACTGCTGAATAAGGCCCAAAAGCTGGGTGCGCAGGGAAAAGAGCAGATGGTGACCACCAAAACGATGCCCCTGCCAGTTCCCATTCTGGTGATGGAGGTTAAAACGGAACCGGAAGACGCGCCACCTGCAGAGCCAGCGGTTATAGATACATTGCCAAAGGCTGCGGAATCTCCAGCAGCAACGTTGGAGAAGTCCATTCAACCGATACCCACTCCCAGCCCCCAGGCGATGGCTTCCAGTTCCGAGGTGATCAGGCTCATTGCTCCAGCCGTTGTTAATGCCCCCAGCTCCAGTTCCACATCGATTCCCGCTGCCGCAGCCTCCGTGGGCAATGCGAACTCCTTCGGCCACACCAAGATGTTCTCCTTCCTATATCCCAATCGCTATCAGCGATCGTATGGTGAGGTTGGCCTGGACTTTTGCTGCCCCAATCTGGAGGGACCGATGCGGGCCATTGATCCCACTCGCCTGCACGCCAAGGCCGAGGTGCCGGTGCTGGAGATGCCCCAGTGCCTGGTCATTACCACCAAGTTCATATCGAAGGCGGACAAAAATATTCCCAACAAGGTGCGGGCCAAGCTGGATATGCTCAACAAGGACAAGACGCAGGACTCCGGTTCCGAAACCGGTTCCAATGAGACCGCATCTCCTTCTGCAGCCCAACCGATACCCGCCTTAAACCTCGCTGAACTTGCCGCTGGACACCCAGATCCACTTGACTCCTTGACCAAGCATTTGCCGAAGGGAACTACACTCACCAAGAAGGTTCTGCCTACTGGAGTTACTGCCCCAGGCACGGCCAGCTCCTCGATGGTGGCCCATCTTCCGCCCTCCCTTATCCAGTTACCGCCACTTTGCCCCTCGGACAAGCAGCGGTTGGAGCTGCAGACCCGTGTGCAGGTGTTCGACCTGGTGCTGCAGTCTCTCAGCAGGAGGGCAGCCAATTTGACGTTGGCCGAACGGCAGCGCACCATCGAAGAGATCGTGAGGACTAGCACGCTGATGGCCATCGATGTGGACGTGGGCACTAAGTTGCTCGAGAACTATGTGCACTACCTGAACAGGGCGACCAACACAAAGATGTCGTTGCCCTCGATACGCCTCAATACGGTTGGTACGCCAGCGATTGGCACTCCGGCTGTGGCCAATATCACCATCGCAAGCGTTCCGCTCTACGATGCGGACAAGAACATTATTGGCTATCAGAGTCCGAACATCACGACGCAAACAGCGGTTCCTCCACTTGATCCGGCAGTCACCAGCACTCCAAACACATCCAGTGCAGGGGCAAAGCTGGGAAGCTCAAAAACGAAAAGTCCGGGAGGAAGTCAAAAACAGGTAAAAACATTCATCCAAACTCATCAAAAATAATAACAGCATTCCTTACTTTTTAAATGTTTAACTAATGATCTAAACCCGTAGATTTTCAACTTGAAAACACCACTTTCAATGGTCACGCCCGCACCCAAACCCAAACCCAGTGCCAAGAAGAAAACAATGTCAGGTGGCACGATAATTTCGATGAACTCTGCTGCGCAAAAGGAAACAGAAGGTGGTAGGAAGACAACGCCGGCAAGGACGGTTGCCCAGTCCAAGACTGCCCCGCGAGTGACTCCCAAGCTAGGCGCAGGTCCGATTCCAGCAGTCAATGCTTCCACCCCCTCGTCGAGTCCAAAAACGAATGTGTTTATCATTAATCAGCTCGCGCAGCCGGAGGAATGCATTCTGCCCGACTCCAATAATGCAGTGCCGCCCATGGAGGCGGAGATCAAGGGAGAGCTCGAGGACTCACCGGAGGTGCTTCTCTAGCGGAGGAGGAGGAGAAGACTAAAAACCAGATGGAAAGTATTCTAAGTTACTTTAATGCCGTTAATTAAGCAGAGTTAAATATTACGTTGAACGCAAGAACAGAATTATGTAATTCTATTATGAAGACTTTGTTACACCTCTCGGAACATCCTGTAATTTTTTTTAAAAATAAAAATGGATAATTATTGTAATTAAAAACAGTTTCCAAATTGGGATGCGGGGTATTGAACTAAATTTATAAAATATAATACTAACTACAAAGGGGACCATTTACAAACTTTTTTCGCACTACATTGTAAGAATTTTGAAAATAAAAACAATCGAGTAAAGCTATAATGTTGAAAGCTTTCCGTTTCTCTGACGAAATGAAAAAGCTTTCTCTTGGAATATAAACCAGTTTGGGGGGCAACAATATGTATTGACTTGAAGGGACTCGATATGATAACACCAGCTGAAGAGGCTCTAAATACTCCCAACTGTAAGTTTTAATTATAGGCGAATTAGTGCATATTTTATTGTTTATTGTTATACTTGCAGCTGCCTATCCAGATTTGGAAAAGAGGCTGGAGACGTACATGCGAAAAGTATTCTACTTTCGCGACATCGACACGAAAAATGGGTACGATCCAGCGGCTATAGAATATTTTGGAGTCCTGAGCCTAATCGATGTGCGATCCCCACGGCGCAAGCTGTGGTACATCTACTACGCTTCCGAGAATGACTTGGAACAAACCGTGGATCGGATCCATCACAAATACGGCAAAAAAAATATGTTTGAACTATACAGAAAGCCAGTGTTTTCCGGGGCCGGAATGAGGTCTCGAGTTAAGAATCACTTCGCCGGCCTGAAATGGTATGTGAAGGGAAATATCTTGGAAGCTACTCCAGATAGCCCCTACAATGATGAGAAGGTGGTGAACACCATTGCAGATTTGTACCACTCCGAACGGAGGAGGTACTTCGATTTTCTCGTACACAGAAACCAACTTTATAAGCAATACGGCTGCAATCATCTCAATGCTTAAAAAGCTAGACTGAATTCATTGTAATATATGTAGGTAATCCATGTGCATCTTATTAGCTAATAAATACAAGTTGGCTGCTGAATTGTGGTCAGTTATAAGTCAGAGTCTCTCTTGGTTGGACGTCAAAACAAACGGCAGATAATGGGTAAAGCCTGCGGTGAATCATCATAAAAACCGAAGCTGATTCTTATTTTTAGAGGGAACTGATCGAAAACTGGAGGATAAACTAGAGAAGTACTGGAGGCGCATGTTCTATCTAAGACCCAAATTAGAGCCCACTCCTTTGGATTCCTTGGGCTTTGAATATTTTGGAGTTTTACGAATCAAGGATACGTCGAACCCTCAGCGAAATCTGTGGTTTATCTATAGTTGTCCGCAATTTAAGATTGCAGAGACTATGGAGAAAGAGCGCCGTAAATATGGTAAAAAGAATGTAATCGAAATATTTCGAAAACCCGTATACAGTGGACCGGGATTTCGTGCAATTGTTAGGGACTATTTTTCCAGTTTAAAGTGGTTTATTAGGGGAAATGTTCTGGAGGCTCCACCGAAAAGCTATTTCAATGACGAAAAGTTTGTTAAAACTGTAAATAGTTTCCATGAAAAAGAGACAAGAAGGATTTACGACTATATAATGATCCAGCACGATTGGTATAGACGCTACAATGATCAAAAACCTAACATTACATATTAATCAAATGTAAATAAATATATGAATTAAGATCTTTGATATTCGATTACCGATAAGGTTGCCATGGAAATTCAAAAGCTTTTGCCTATCGAGTGCTTTTTAAAAGCTGTCCTGAGTGTGTTGTGAAATTGAAAATTGTAAACAAAAATTACCAGCCTGTTAAAATTGTTGTTATATTTGGTATATAAGCTATCTGCGTGAATAATAAAGCCACATTTCAAACTAGAAAGCCATATACCAGAAACCTTATTGGAAAATAATATGACCGATAACGCTGCGAAAGACATAATCCCAGGTAAACCAACTCACAAGAATAATCTAGTCCAAAATGATGATTAATCTCGAATTTGCAGCTGCAACTGATTATGGCCTGGAGGAGGAAATAGACAATCACCTCAGGCGTATTTTCTACATCAAGCCCAGAGGAGAACCTCAAAAATATAAACCCTATATAGTGGAGTTCTTCGGAGTGCTTAGTTTAACCGACCTGAGAGCCCCAGACCGCAAACTGTGGGTCATCTACAATTGCAAAAAGCCGGATCTGGACAAAACTATAAACGAGATCCACGAAAAATATGGAAAGAAGAACATGTACGATATCTTCCGAGTGCCAGTGTTCAGTGGCCCTGCTTTGAGGGCAAGCGTGAAGAAGCGTTTCTCGGAACTGAAATTTTTTACCACGGGCAGTCTCCTGGAGGCTCCGCCCAAAAGCCACTTCAACGACGAGCGGGTTGTAAAGATTATTACAGAGCAACACCACTTCGAGCAGCAGCGGCTCTATAACTATGTAATGGTGAAAAATATGTGGTTCAAGCGTTACAACTCGTAGATCGGGCCATTCCTGTGATTTAGATATAATGTAGGTTTCAGTGTGAAAGATAATTGATTTGTATTGCATTTCATTTAGCTACCAAATGTTAATTTCATCCTATTTTTTAGTTTTACTTTGAACTAAAAATGAGCAATAAAATGTTTAATCTTATATTATGAATTATATAACTTAAAATTTCCGAGCGTACGATATTTAATTTAGCTACTTAATTTGTATTTGTGCTAAATGTAAGTTGTATAATGAATCAAATAAATTCATTTTAAACAATAAAAATATAATAATAAATGTAGGATATCCCAGAGGGTAGAATGCCCGCGAATGGGTTAACGCATCTATCGATGGTTTTATCGGGTGTTATCGATAGTAAATGCTAGCGTGCGTTCTGGCTAAATGCAGACAGTATAAATAAAACATAGTTTAGAGCCTATATTTAATCAATTGAGCCCGTCTGGCGGTGCAATATAGTTTAAGAACAAACTCCCTATCATGGTAATTATATAAATGCAGTTTCTCTGTCTCCATCAAGCAGTAAACCATAATTTTTACCGAAGTCCTCCCGTTCCTCCGACGAGGGAACCTATTTACCTCGCAAATACGACAGGTACGCATACTTGGCAACCAGGATTTGAATTCGCAGTGTTGAAAGCGTTTATTTTGCAGCACTAGCTACAAACACAAGCGGTCCGCTTCCTCTTCATCCGGATCATCAGTCTCATCCGAGCACAAACACAACTCCCGCCGGTAAATACGAAACGAAACTTTTGTGCACTGAACATTTTGACATCGAGTAGCTCGGTTTGTGCCTTTGGCAGCTCTAAATTTTCAAGTGTCATTCCGAAGCCTTCATTTGGTTTATTCCTTTAGCCCAGGAAGCTGCTCAGATTATAGAAAAAAAGAATATCTAGAAAAAGCAACGTCGCTATGTAAGAAACAACTTCAAGCCTTAACCTATTTTGTCTGCCCAACAGCCAAAGAATAGGTCTGAAAATCAATTTGAACCAATTCGCAAACCCATTGAATTCAACTGAGCTATTGCAATTGTCAAGCCAACCCACACGAAAAACACACGATTCGCAAAACATTTTTCCAACATGCAAGCATGCAAGAACGATCTCAAGATAATCTAATTTCATTCCATTCCACACACAATCAAGGTCGGACTTGGAATACCATGGAAGCCGTCACCACCAGAGCTCGCGCCGGCGCTCGCGATCGCATTCGAGCTCGCAAACCGGCATGGGATCCTCTCCGGCACGGCGTGAATATACCAGACGCTCCTCCCGTGACCGCCAGCGTTCCAATCAGGGGCGCGTGAGTACCCATCTGATTTCCCCAACTTCGGCAGACTTATCCGAGGATTCGCCATTTCAGGATCGCCCACAGGCCAGCCGCTGCATCGGGGTCTTCGGTCTGAACACCTTTACCACCCAGCAGAAGGTGCGCGAGCTGTTCAACAAATTCGGACCAATTGAGCGCATTCAAATGGTTATCGACGCACATGTAAGGACAGTCCTTAAAATCTCTACAGTACCTGCTAGAAATTATTAAAAAGGCAAAACAACGTCGAGAGCTTTGTTGTTTGGTCTATCACAATTACTGGCTAGATTATAGTAGACAGCAATTATGTGCTTTTGTGTATTCCAAGCAAAAAGCTAAAGGCTTGCTGTTACATCCATCAAAAACTTTTAATAGGTTTACAATTAAGTTTCCGTTAATAAGCAAAATATTGAAAATTTGCATACATAATTGTTATATTCATTTTAAAACCCAACAGACCCATCGCTCGCGAGGATTCTGCTTTATTTACTTTGAAAATCTCAGCGACGCCCGTGTTGCCAAGGATGCCTGCTCCGGCATGGAAGTGGACGACCGTCGCATTCGCGTTGACTACTCGATAACCCAACGGGCTCACACACCCACACCGGGTGTCTACATGGGTCGCCCATCGCGGTGAGCGGCATTTCGGGTTGCATTCATGAATTCACATTAACTATGTGCTTTTTTCAGCGGTTATGCCGGTCGCTCTCGTTCGCCACGGAGTGTCCGACGTCGTGAACGCTCAAACACCCCCAATGACTACCACCGTAATCGTAATAACTACCGCCCAGATCGCAACTACCGCAGCTACCGCAAGAGTCCCAGCCGTCATCGTTACATGCGCAGCAGGAGCCACTCCCGCTCCCGTACTCCGCGTAAGAGTAAGCTTTAAGCCTTAAAGTTGAGCTGGTTTTATTTAAAATATATTTGCCCATTTCAGGTCACAACTCATCGCGCTATTAAACACCCTCTAATCTCATGCCCAGCTGGAGGAGTTTAGACTGAAATTATGTTTTGGTGCGACCAACCCATCTAAGCATTTGGCAGACGCACAGCTCACGCCTAGACAAATTTCCAAATTCATCAATCACCTTAAACTGCTTATAATTAGAATTCGTTGACTACTACTCCTGCTGTACAAATAACTAGTTTAAAATCATCAGATCAATTACCATCATTACAAACAGAAGTCCACGCGGAACGCGAAAAGTGGCTTGTGCTCACCGAAGAACCGCACAGATTGTGATACCTATTTTAGAACAGCAGCCAACTGATAATGATAAACAACTAAACTAATTTTAATTATAATCATAACTATGCAGCAGGTACAAAATAAAACATGAATTTGTACTATATTTGTGCTGAATAATAAATCGTTGTTTTACGCATTTTATTAACAAGATTGTTATGGAAATAACGCTAATTCAAATTAGTTTCGGTCCTTTTGCTTGACATGTTGCCATAACGCATTTATTTTTCACGTTCTTATAAGAGTTTAAGTGTTTTGAGTGTTTTGTACTTATATATTATATTATTTATTTATAAATTTTAGTAGTGTTTTTAATGAATGCGGGTCGAGAGACAGATCCTATGGTGCATTTCATTTGGGATTGGTGGCAGTTGCCGATGTCGAGGCCTCCGCTGCAGTGGCTCCTCCGGCTCCCGACGTTTGGGCAGCTCGTGACGCCTTGTAGGCCAGCTCCAGACTCTGGTTTATCACATACATATCTCCTTCGATGCTGCGGGCCCAGTTCTCTACATCGCCCAGTTCCTTGAGAGCGCTGCTGAAATTATCGATCAGCTGGAGCCACTGGTGCGTCTGCTTGGCGAAGTTCGTAGCTCCCATGTGGAGTTGCTTGGCTTCGGCGTCCAGGCGTTTCTGGTTCAAGTAGGCCTGTGCCACGCCCACATTCAGGGTGTCCACCAGGGATTGGGTGAGCTCATTTGAGGCTTCAATGGCCTCTTTTCTTCGCACCTCTGGGAATAAAGATAATTGTACACTTTCAAACGTTTTAAAACTGTAAGAATTAGGTACCCTGTTCTTGCTTCCTCTTGACCTGCTCCTTGTGGTGCTCCTTGACCATGGAAGTTAACATGTTTACGTTGTTTTTTCTTTAGCTCGGAAGAAACAAAAGATTTGTCAACAAAATGGTATCAGCTGTTTTGGATTGAGATGGAAAATGTGTAATCGATTTTTTCTCGATGAGTATTTTCGATGAACTATTTTCCGTTAGAATCGTTTTTTCCCCACCCCTTAACGCCATACACGTGCGCGCATGTTGCGCTTTTTTCTCCTATTTTCCTTTGATTTCTAACAAAAAAGAGTGCAAAAATGGGTTCCAAGCGGCCTCTGGACGTGCACATGTTCCCCTCGGACCTGGAGTTCGCCGTGTTCAGCGACCAGGAGATCCGCAAACTAAGCGTGGTGAAGGTGATCACGGGGATCAACTTCGATGCACTTGGGCATCCGATGCCCGGTGGATTGTACGACATCCGACTGGGGTCCTACGGACGTTGCATGGATCCCTGCGGCACCTGCCTGAAGATGCAGGACTGCGCCGGTCACATGGGCCATATCGAATTGGGCACTCCCGTCTACAATCCCTTCTTTATCAAGCTGGTGCAGCGACTTCTCTGCATCTTCTGCCTGCACTGTTACAAGCTGCAGATGAAGGGTAACGGATTCTCAATAAAAACCAATCCCTGAAGCTAATAGTTATATGCTTTGCAGACCACGAATGCGAGATTATCATGCTGCAGTTGCGCCTCATCGATGCTGGGTATATCATTGAGGCGCAGGAGCTGGAGCTCTTCAAGTCGGAGATTGTATTGCAGAACTCCGACGAGATGATCGAACTGAAAAACGGTGACTTGGTTCACCCCAGCATCTCTGCCATGCATGACTTGCTGGACAAGAACGAGAAGAACTCCAACAACTCCACCAAGACGAGTTGCTCACTGCGCACGGCGGTGACCCATGCGGCGTTCCAAAAGCCGGGTAAAAAGTGCAGGCATTGCAACAAGTCCATGCGGTCTGTGCGCTACTTGCATCGTCGTTTGGTCTTCTATGTCACCTTGGCCGATATCAAGGAACGGTAAGAAACATAATCCTTTAATCTTCGACCTTATACCTTAATTTCCCCTTACAGCGTGGGAGGCGCCACCGAATCGGGAGGTCAGAACAAAGTTATCTTCGCGGATGAATGTCGTCGATATTTGCGTCAGATATACGACAACTACCCGCAGCTACTGCAGCTTCTGGTCCCCGTTTTGGGGCTGAGCAACACCGATGCTGCAGGAAGCGGCCAGTCGCCAGTGGACATTTTCTTTCTGGACACAATTCCTGTGACTCCGCCACGCGCCCGTCCCATGAACATGATTAACGGCATGATGAAGGGCAATCCCCAGACAGACATTTACATCCACATTATCGAGAACAACCATGTGCTTAATGTGGTGCTGAAGTACATGAAGGGCAGTCAGGACAAGCTCTCGGAAGAAGCGAAGGCTGCCTACCAGAATCTTAAGGGTGCCAATTCCCACGAGAAGTTGTACAACGCTTGGCTAGCGCTGCAAACTTCAGTGGATGTGCTGCTGGATGTGAGCATGTCCCGGGACATGAAGAGCGCCGAGGGGTTGAAGCAAGTCCTGGAGAAAAAAGACGGGCTCATCCGCAAGCATATGATGGGCAAGCGTGTGAACTATGCCGCCCGCACGGTCATCACACCGGATCCCAACATAGACGTGGACGAGATTGGCATTCCGGATATATTTGCAAGGAAACTCTCGTATCCCGTTCCCGTCACCGAGTGGAATGTAATGCAGCTGCGCAAGATGGTAATGAATGGGCCGGACATCCATCCCGGCGCAAACTACATCGAAGACAAGAACGGCTTCACTAGATACATACCCGCGGACGATGCGGCCAAGCGGGCAAGCATGGCCAAGTTGCTTCTCTCCAACCCGAAGGACGGCGTAAAGGTCGTACACCGCCACGTGCTAAACGGGGATCCGCTACTCCTTAACCGACAGCCCTCGTTGCACAAACCCTCGATTATGGCGCACAAAGCACGTATCTTGCACGGGGAGAAGACCTTCCGGCTGCACTATTCAAACTGCAAAGCCTACAACGCCGATTTCGACGGCGACGAAATGAACGCCCATTATCCGCAGAGCGAGGTGGCCCGAGCGGAGGCCTACAATCTGGTTAACGTGGCCAGCAACTACCTGGTGCCCAAGGACGGCACCCCGCTGGGTGGCCTCATCCAGGATCACGTCATTTCTGGTGTGAAGCTCTCAATTCGTGGCCGATTTTTCAACCGCGAGGATTACCAGCAGTTGGTGTTCCAAGGGCTCTCGCACCTCAAGAAGAAAGTGAGACTTCTGCCTCCGGCGATCTTAAAACCCGCCAGGCTATGGTCCGGTAAGCAGATCCTGTCCACCATTATAATCAACCTTATTCCGGAGGGCTATGAGCGGATTAATCTGGATTCCTTTGCTAAGATTGGCGGAAAGGTAAACAATATTACGCCCTTAGTTTTTGTTTTTTGCAAGTATAAATTTTATATTTTTTTAAACCTTCAGAATTGGAACGTTGATCGTCCGCGCCCTCCACTTTGTGGCGCAATTCCCAAGGAGAACGAGCTTGGCGAGAGCCAGGTGCAAATCAGGAAGGGGGAACTTCTCGTCGGTGTGCTGGACAAACAGCAGTATGGGGCCACCACATTCGGTCTGATTCACTGCATGTACGAGTTGTACGGTGGGGATGTGTCAACCCGTCTGCTTACCGCCTTCACCAAGGTATTCACATTCTTCCTGCAATTGGAGGGCTTCACCCTGGGCGTGAAGGATATTCTGGTTACCGGAGAGGCGGATCGCCGCAGAAGGAACATAATACGCGAGTGCCGAGATATGGGAAACAGTGCCGTTTCCGCGGCCCTAGATCTGGAAGATGTGCCGCAGCACGACGAGCTGGTCGAGAAGATGGAGGAGGCCTATGTGAAGGACCCCAAGTTTCGAGTGCTCTTGGACCGCAAATACAAATCCCTGCTTGACGGCTACACAAATGATATTAACAAGTGAGTCTAAACCATAACACAACTTTGATGGATTGCTATAAATTTGTACTCTTTAGAACTTGTTTGCCCGATGGTCTGATCACGAAGTTCCCCTCCAACAACCTGCAGTTGATGGTGCTGTCTGGTGCTAAGGGATCTATGGTGAATACAATGCAAATCTCCTGTCTGCTTGGACAGATTGAGTTGGAGGGAAAGAGACCGCCATTGATGATATCCGGAAAATCGCTGCCCAGCTTCACATCGTTTGAGACCTCACCCAAATCTGGAGGATTTATTGATGGAAGATTTATGACCGGCATACAGCCGCAGGACTTTTTCTTCCATTGCATGGCAGGTCGTGAAGTAAGTTTGATAATATTCGGTGTCTTACACCATAATTAAATGAATTTTCTGCAAATTAAAGGGTCTTATTGATACTGCTGTGAAGACGTCTCGGTCTGGATATCTGCAGCGCTGCCTTATCAAGCACTTGGAGGGCCTGAGTGTTCACTATGATCTCACGGTCCGCGACAGTGACAACAGTGTGGTGCAGTTCCTTTACGGCGAGGACGGTCTGGACATCCTTAAGTCCAAGTTCTTTAATGATAAATTCTGCGCTGATTTCCTTACGCAAAATGCCACGGCTATTTTGCGCCCCAGCCAGCTGCAGCAGATGAAGGATGAGGAGGGTCTGGCCAAGGTGCAGCGGCACGAGAAGCACATCCGCAGCTGGCAAAAGAAGAAGCCGGCCAAGTTGCACGCCGCCTTCACACACTTCTCGGAGGAGCTTCGCGAGGACGTGGAGGTGAAGCGGCCCAACGAGATCAACGCCAAGACAGGCAGGCGTCGCTTCGACGAAGGTTTGCTCAAGCTGTGGAAGAAGGCAGACGCCGAGGACAAGGCACTCTATCGCAAGAAGTATGCCCGCTGTCCGGATCCATCGGTGGCTGTTTATAAGCAGGATCTGTACTACGGCAGTGTGTCGGAGAGGACGCGCCAACTGATCGAGGATTACTCCAAGCGAAAGCCGGAACATAAGGAGACTATCGCAGACATAATGCGCATGAAGACAATTAAGGCGTTGGCTGCGCCAGGAGAACCTGTTGGCCTGATTGCTGCCCAGTCTATTGGTGAACCATCCACGCAGATGACACTGAACACTTTCCACTTTGCTGGTCGTGGTGAGATGAACGTCACTCTGGGTATACCCCGACTCCGTGAGATCCTTATGCTGGCCTCCTCAAACATCAAGACGCCGTCGATGGATATTCCTATTAAGCCTGGACAGCAGCATCAGTCGGAAAAGCTGCGCATTAGTCTGAATTGTGTGACTTTGGCGAACCTGTTGGAGTGTGAGTGAATCTGAGTTCTTTTAACCTTTGCACGTAATAAAGTGTCCGATATCCCATCCTATAGCCGTCCATATAAGCACCTGTCTGGCATTGGAACCAGAGCGAGCCTACGAGTACGAGATGCGTTTCAAGTTCCTTCCCAGGGAGGTATACAAAGAGGATTACGGTGTGCGGCCCAAGCAGATCATTAAATACATGCACCAGACATTTATCAAGCAGCTGATTCGGGCTATTCTGAAGGTTTCCAGTGCCAAGAGAACCACCAAAGTGTAAGTAAAATTAGCTCTAGATATGCAATTCGTATAAATACTAATGTGTTTCGATTTTTAGAGTTGTCATCGATGACAAAAAAGACGGAGACAGGGAAGATAATGACAACGATCTGGACAACGCCGATGAAGCGGGTGGCCAAAAAGCAGCGAACAACGAAGATGACTCATCAGACGAAGACGTACGTTTAGCTAAATAAATACGGAGGACTTAATAAATCTTAATTTCTTGTATGCAGGGAGATGACGATGCGACTGGAGTGAAATTAAAGCAACGCAAGACGGACGAAAACGACTACGATGACCCTGATGACGTTGAGGAACTCCAAGATGCCAACGGTGAGTAATTTAATTTATATATACAAAAAAACGAGTTTTTTAAACACATCCTAACCCACAGAAGACGATGAGGAGGGCTCAGACGTGGATGACGATGAGAAGGGCCAGGAGGGCAAGGAGAACGCCGATGCCGATGACAAATCGGTGGAGAAGTTGCTATGCAACGAAATGGTCAAGGACTACACCTACGACAAGGAAAGCCATCTGTGGTGCAGGGTCAGGCTGAATCTGAGTGTGCGTTACCAAAAGCCCGACCTGACCTCCATTATCCGGGAGCTGGCGGGCAAGAGTGTGGTGCATCAGGTGCAGCACATCAAGCGGGCCATTATCTACAAAGGCATCGAAGAGGAGCACTTGCTTAAAACAGACGGCATCAACATTGGCGAGATGTTCCAGCACAACAAGATTCTCGACCTGAATCGTCTGTATTCGAACGATATCCATGCGATCGCCAGGACTTATGGCATCGAAGCAGCCTCCCAGGTAATAGTGAAGGAGGTCAGCAACGTGTTCAAGGTCTACGGCATCACTGTGGACCGCCGGCACCTGTCGCTGATTGCCGATTACATGACTTTCGACGGTACGTTCCAGCCATTGTCGCGAAAGGGCATGGAACACTCCTCCTCACCCCTTCAGCAGATGTCCTTTGAGTCCAGTCTGGCGTTTCTGCGCAGCGCCGCAGGATTTGGTAGGCCGGATGAGCTCAACTCGCCATCGAGTCGGCTGATGGTCGGCCTCCCGGTGAGGAACGGCACTGGAGCCTTTGAATTGTTGACGAAAATATGTTAATACATATTAAAAAGAGTGTGAATTGATTTGAAATAAACATAGATTAATTTTTGAAAACAATATTGTGATATCCATTTGTCCCAAAGTGAAAGACTCCCCACATTTATCCACATATATGTAAAATGTTCCTTTATTGTTTATGTAATTTTAAATGCTATATGTATATATCTAGATATAGTATTTATATCGTAATTAGATGTCAGTTATTTTTGTTGCATTTTGAAAAAGTTCGTTTATGGCAATACGCACTACAAATTAAATTTCCGATTCAATTTGGGTTTTCGTCATTTTCGTCCTTAAAATTCGTTTATGCTATGACTTTAAAATACTTCCTCCAGTTGCACAACTCTAGAAACTAGATGCTAATTATTAAAACCAAGACCCAACTATGCTTGTCTATATGTATATGGCTACGGAAGGGCAGTTCAACTCAAGCCAGTTGGATTGGATATTAGATTAGGATTAGGTGTCAATATATATATAATATATATGTACATGCTGGGCCGATCTGGGCGGCTAGCAAGGAAGTGGATTCTTGTGTGTGTGTATGCTAAAGCATATTTTGATTTGATTTGATACATGCGCGGTTCTAGGTGCTATATGATCTCTATATAGGTAATTGTAATGCATATGTGTATAGTATTGTTTAAACGTTTCGTTGACTCTAATCCGGACAGATATTTGCTATATCCGTCCCTCCACAACACTTCCCGCTTCCAAGTAAGATTTTGGTAGAGAAGTGTGTCGGCGGATTTCGATTTGATTTGATGATATCTTTTCTTTTTGCATTTTTAATGTGTTATGTGCCTAAGCTCTAAATTATGCTATAAACTTTCCCAAAAAAACTGTCTGCTTGGGGTTTCCAACAAACATCAATCGTCGTTCGAACAGAATGAACAGAACGAAATACTCGCAATTCGAACTGAAGAAACCATAAATAGAACAAATTATTCAAATACTATAATGTATAATGGGTTTATATCACAGGTACATTTTAGACTTTTTTCAAAATGCAAGATTGTAGAAAACATTGTGTCATGATGGAGGGACCTGCACTGGGACTGGACAACGGAACGGAACTGTTGCCCGTGTGCAGCTCCTCAACTCGTCTAAATGCTAGGTAAGTAGTTGTGTAGTGTGTAGTTTAGTATGTGTTTATATATACCTATATTCACTGGGTCAATGAAGTATATTATTCCTTGTTATAGAAAAGCACTAACCATTAAACATTGCAACTGCCGTTTCGCACCACTCTCCAAACTCCTGGGAGATGGATGCTCGATTGTGATCGTAGATATGAAAGAGTTTGCATACAAGTATATTGTAATCAGTAATCTGTAATCCGTAATCAGTATCGTTATTGTATCGCTATCAAGCCTATATGACTAGGACCAATTCGGGAGACCCAAAACATGCTGTACATATGTGTGTACTTTGCTTCTAACTACCTACGTCGTGGGCACCTTTTGTGTACTTTCTATGGCCTGATCCGGTTCATCCTCATCTATAAGTTCTTTTGAGTACGTATTTCATTGAAGTTCGGATGGGGCACAGATCCCTGCTGTCTCCTATCGTTCCTGAAGCAATATCTATTGTACAGCAAACGCATTTCTTAAGTACAAATGTGGTCGCGGGATGGGGGAGCATTGTGCAATCTATGAGTCTCTACGCTGGTAGATGTAATAATGGAAAAATTCGTAATTGCTAAAGCTTCACAATGCCCCCGTGATTGTGACAAGTGTGTTTGTGTGTCTGATGTCCCGGGATTCCAGTGCAACATATTTTTCGGATTCAATTCGAATTTTTCGTTTGAATACAGAGCCAATGAAGTAGTGTAGAAATATACTATATTCCTGTTCCAATAAGCAATATGGTATGTATATGGTTATATAGGCGGTCCCTAGAAATATGCTACACTGGAGTCGGGGCAGTAATTCGATCTCGTATTCGTTAGTTGATGCAGAAACTTTAAATTCTCCCAGTCACTCGACTGCTTCTATGTTCGATATGAATGAAGAGTTAGACTAGATGCTATCATTAATACTAATCCACCCGTTTGGGGGCCTTCCTACTTAGGTGTGTTTAGCAGTCTGTTGACGTTGTTGTGGCGTTGGATCCCCCGCCTCGGCGTACAAGCAGGATCCCTCGCTGCAGGAGCAGGTATCGCCTTCGCGGGAACTGTTGCAGCAGTCGCTGGTGTACTGTCTTTGCTCATACTCCGCCAGCATGTTCTCGTTCTCACTCTCCAGACACGTCTGCACGGCCGGGGTCCGACGATGCTGGTGTCCCCCACCCCGCTTGCTGCTTCCATGGTCATCCACCTGTCGCTTGTGCCCATGGGAGGTCCTCGAGTGGTCGGAGCACTCGGAGGAGCACTGATAGATCTGGTGGTTCGATGCGGTCGGGTGCATCGGGTGCACCGGCTGGTACCAGCCCTCCGGAACGGGAACCGGGGGCGGTGGCTGCAGCGGCGAGGGCGTGGCCAGAGCATCACAACTATTGCAGGCGCGGCTCTGTGCACATCGCGTCGCATTCAAGCCCGCCTGGTACTCGCTGACGGGGTGGCGCTGAGTGGCGTACGGTAGGTGGTTGGGCGGAACTCCTCCCACTCCACCCGGAGCAGTGGTGGCAAAATAGGCTGGCAGTTGCGGCGGATGCTGATTGGTGGGCGTGATCTGGTAGCGACTTTGGGCCCCGGAGGCCACTGCCGACAGTGGATTGCTGTACACGTTCTCCGGGGGACAAGCGACGGCGTACTGAGGGGAGACGCCCCAAGCAGAAAAGCCGCCCGAGGAGCTGCTGTGAATGGAGGCGTTTAAGATGCTGCCAAGTATAGTGCACGTTAGCTAAACAATTCTTTAAACTCTCCTGAAATTGCGATAATTACCTTTGGTTGGTGGAAATAACCGAGCCCGCGCTCTTGGAGCTCTTTCGCGACGATTCCGGTGAACCCTGTGCATAACCATAGTTGGAGGACGGTGGCGGATGCTCTGGTGGTGGGGGCAGGAACTCGGACCAGTTGATGGGCTCCGCCGGATACTGTAGATAGTTTGATTTCACAACCGGAGGTACCGCTGGCTGGCCGGCAAAGGCGTCGGAGTAGGGAGAATGTGTGCCCGAATCCTTGTCAGCACTCAGAGAAGTGGCCTTGGTGCAGGTCTCGCTGGAGGAGGTTCCGATTATCATGGTGGTGGCATAGGGTGTGGGATTATCCGGGCTCTAAAGGGAGATTTTATATAGGTAAATGAATCTCAATGTATTCCCTTAACGAACTCACCTTGCGGCAGTTGTAGAAGGTGGTCAGATTGCGAGTGTCCACTTCGGCGTAGTCGGTTCCCCCGTCCGAGTTGTTGTAGTTGGACTGACTGCTGTTCACGTGGGAGAGCAACTTAGACTCGCTCAGCCCGGAATCTTTATCTGTGTCAGCGGTTCGCCAACCCCGATGGTGATCGATCCACAAGCTCTCCTTGCTGTTGATGTTAAGAGCGGTGATCTCGTTATCGCTGACAACTGCAAGTTACAATAAAATCGGCATTAGATAGTCTCCTCGTTTTTAAGGTGCGCTAAATAACTAACCACTTAGGTGACCCAGCTCCTTGGTCATCTGATGCTTCCTCTTAAAGTAGACCATGGCTATAGCCGCCGAAATTACCACTACTACGAGAATGATGCAGACCAGGGCCATTAGCCAGGGGCCAGAAAGGTAGTCGGTGGTCTTTTTGTGGGTGGTGGGATTGCTGCTGCTCCCGGTGGGCAAATTTCCATTGCTGTGGTAGGTGAGATCCTGACCCTCATGTCGACCATCGTGGGTACCGCTGGGATGGGCCCGTGGCGGATGCACATGATGGTTGGGGTCCATGAAGAGTGAGATCTGCGCAAGAGGGGCAACAACATGTTAGGAATATTCGAGCATTAATTTCTTGAATTCCTAATGTACTTACCGGCTTCGAGTAGGGTCCATCTCCTGCCTTGGTGAAGGAGTTCAGACGCACGCTGTAAACGGCTCCGGTGGTCAGGTTGTTCAACAGCACAGATGTGGTGGTGGCATTGAGCGTCATGTTGGCCAGCACCTTCATGGTGTTCCCGGCACTGACCTCGATCTTGTAGCCGTACAAGTTGCCATTGTGGTGCTGAGCCGGAGGGGGAGTCCACCTCACCCAACCAGCGGTTTGGTTGTACATTCCAATTTGTATGTTGTCGGGTGGAGCCGAAGGAACTACAAATAAAATAGTTAATTAGTTGAATTCCTAATCTTTGTTTACCAAGTCCTACCATCTTCGTAGGTAAGAGCAATTTTTGAGTTGCTGGGCTGTCCTTCAATGGTCTCGAAGTAGGGTGTCAGAAAGAACTCGTACTTGGTGTACTTCTTAAGATTTCCCACCACGAAAGACTCTGTTGAAGCCTCCGAAACAGTGATCGAGTGATACTGAGCTGATGAGGAACTGGCATCTCTGTAGTGAATGCGCAGGCCCTGAAAAGGATTAATAGTTGAGTTTGGTCTTTCGATTTAAATAAATAGATGAATATACCTCCACATATTTCTCATCCGCGCTAATATGAAGCATCCAATCCAGGCGCACGGCACTAGCATTGATTGCTGAGGCATCGATGAGCTCCACGGACTGCAAAAATTATAAGTTTTATTACTCTGCTCTCATCAACACATTTCAGTTGCTCACCTTTCCGGTCAGCAGAGTTCGGGCTGCGGACAAATCGTTGGCAGAAGCTGCATCAAAATCCTCCTCAATGGTTTTGATCACATTAGACAGCCCCGAGGGTACAGAGACGCCCTGGGAGTTTTCAGCTCTTACCAGAAAAACATACGATGTACCAGGGGTGAGATCGGAAATCTGCCAGAGAACCAAAAAAAATGTTAGCAAATAAAAAGAGTTTTAATTTTGATTTATCTTACAGTGACTTGAGTATCGGGCCCGCGGTAGGCAGCCATAATCCAACCAGTTTGCAGATCCGGGCTAAAGTACTCTACAGTGTAGCTGCGGAAATTATCAATCAGTGGTGATCTCATTGAATTGGTGCGCGCTTTCCTGAACTTACCCACTAATTGGACCCACTGCTCCAGGTTTCTCTTGGCTCTTGGCCCAGCGCAGGCTGATGCTGGTGCGACTCGCATTCAGGACTTTAGGGGTGCCAGGAGGAGCAGGATATGTGCTGGGATCAGCTGCTCGATGAAGGGAGGTTGAGCCAGTTTTGTCCACCTGAAACAGCATTAATTTAAGGTTTAGCTTGCAGTCAAACCTATTTGATCTAAAGTGAAACCCACTGTTAAAGAGCCTGACCAGGAGGTCTCTCCACGATCCGAGGAGGCAGTACAAGTGTAGGTTCCCGAGTCACTAACTTGCAGATCTGGGTAGCAGTACAATAGAAAATAAGAAATCTTTACAGCATAAAATCCTTTTTCAAGACTCACCATCCACTCTCAGCGAGCTGCCCTGAATGACGCTGTGACGGTTGCCCGTTTGGATAGCATGGCCGTTGTGGAACCATTTAATGCGGGGACTGGGATTTCCCGTGGCTCGGCAGGGCAAAGTGGCTACCGATCCCTTGGGCAACGTCTGATTGGCCGGTCCTATTTGAATAATCGGCGGTGGGCGCTCATCCACAGAGCTAACTTGCAGGAAAACCCGCACCGTAGAGGAATCAACGACGCTGAATGCAGAGCACACGTAGAAGCCCTCGTCCTCCTGCCGCACATCCGTTATCTGAAGGGTTCCATCCGCTGCCACATGGTGTCTATCATGGGAACTGTTGGGAAACATAAGGGTGGACACGCCTTCTTTGGTCCAGAATACAGAGGGCGGTGGGTTCCCAGAGGCCATACAAGGCAGCTGGACAACGCCATTGAGTCCCACTTTCTTGTTGCTGGGTCGCTTTGTGAAGTTGGGAGGAGCTGGTTAGGAAGAGAAGGAACAAAGATTAAAGGGGAGGACGGAAAACTTTTGTATTGAACCTACCATGCACTGTGAGCGTAGCTCTGGCGCTGATCTGACCCACATTGTTGTGCGCCTCGCAGACGTAAGTGCCCTCGTCACTAGGTGTGATGTTGCTCAGCTCCAGACTCTTCTCATCGTGGAGGATGCGAGCCCTGGAGACGGGAATATTGCCCTCCTCCTTTTTCCACAGCACCTTGGGAGGCGGGTCCCCGCCCACGGAACAGTGGAAGGTGGCAGTCTGGCCGTAGAGCATCACCTGGTCCTTGGGCTCCTTCATGAAGTAGGGCTTAACCTGGACGATCAGCTTGGCGTAGCTGGACTCGCGAGTGCCCACCAGATTCTGGGCAATGCACTTGTAGTTGCCTTCGTCGATGGGCTCCACATTGCTGATGAGCAGGTTGCCGCCATCCACAATTCGGACGCGGGAACTGGCGCCAAAGGACAGGGCTTTTAGATCATCCAAGGGAACGCCATCCTAATATAAAATAGTAAAACCGCTGTTGAGAAAAAGAAACCACAGGTTTGGCGACCAGTTTGATACCCACCTTTACCCAAATGAGCGTTGGCTCTGGAATGCCTTTGGGCGGCCCACACTCCAGCAGAGCCGTCTCGCCTTTGGCCACTCGCGTGTCTTTGGGCTCCACGCGAAAATCGTCGCGCAAAACTGGCAGAAAAAAGAGTAATAGTTCGAGACAAAGCTTAGCGTGTGGGCAGACAAGTTGCACCTCGCAGACTGGGACTGGAGTGGAGTGTGAGACTCACCAGCTATCTGGAGCGAGGCATGGCGACTAACGGCCTGGCCCACCCGGTTCTTGGCCACGCACCAGTACTCGCCGCCGTCCTGCTCCTTCTTGCCCTGCATGGTGCGGTAGAAGAAGAGGGCGCCGTCCTTGAACTGGACGCGGTGCGACTTCTTCTCGTTGGTGCTGACGGGCTCGCCATCCTGGAAATGGGAATGAGGAAAGGGGGGAAATTCATTGAGATTTTGTGGGGTATATAAAACATGCACTTGGGAAATTTTTTATAAAAATATCTTAGAAAATTTTTGATTTTAAGCACGTAAGAAATAAATTAATAACCTTTTGGAAAAATAAACTTAAGAGCTATTTATTTACTGTTAAATATGTAAACATTTGTTTTATAAAACTTTAAACATCTTTAATTCTGAACAACTGTTTGTTAAACATAATTGTGTTCTTCGAGATTGGTAACTAATTTTTTAATTTTTGCTTCAGAATGACAAGAGAATTATTTTAATCCAAATTCCATAACTCCAAAACGTTGTTAACAATTATTTATTATTTTTACACTTCTAGAGATAATTCTTGTTTTACCAAAAATAAATCACTATGGTAAATTACGACGGCTAGTTAGAGTTTAAGATACTTACAATTTAAAAGGCTAAGCCCACATATTATGCTATTTAATTGAGTTAAAGTTCTTACCTTAAACCACTCGATGGTGGGCTCGGGCTTGCCCTCCACTTTGCAGTTGAGTGTGGCTGGTTCATTCTTCTTGACCACAAGATCCGTGGGATGCTCGATGATGCGCGGCGACTGGTACTGGCCTGCAAGTAGTGAGGAACAATTTGGGATGCGGGTGAGCTCCAAATAAAGGCCCGGATGGGATGTGGTGCATTACCTCTGACTGCTGGCAATGCCGAGGCTACCAGGCCGAGCAGTAGCGGCAGAAGCAGCATCCTGCTGGCCCGGCCGCTCAGATAAGGGTTAATAGTGGTGCTGGTGCTCCAGGCGATGGATAGGCGAGGTTTTCTATCGGTATGCATAGGATGCTGTGCTTGGCGTGATCTTAAGATGGCTTTACAGTTGATGATTCAATGATGCGGCAGACATTGTAGCGTTTTTTGTTTTTTTTTTTATTATTTTAATCCTAGGATGGGTGAAATGTGTTAACGAAATGTGGGCAGCTGTTAGGATAATGGTTAAGGATTTTAGGCGTGGCTGAGCCAAACCAAACGGGCTTCGCCAGGTTTATGGTGTATTAGTTGGTACCATTCAGTGCGGTTTTTATCTGTCCAAAATTCCAAATTATTTCTAGCCTGCTCCACTTATGGTCGCATTTTCATTTCCATGCCGCGATAACCCACACACACACACGCGCAACTTACAACTTGCACACACTCCCACACAACACACACACGCACACACCGATGTGTGTCTGCTGGTTTTCCATTAATTTTATTTCTGTATTTATCTCTCTTTGTGTGTTTATCTCCCGACAGCGAGGTAAAGTCGGTGGACAGACCCGAAAATTTACAATCCAAATTCTGATTTCGGGTTTGATTTCATTCGATTTTTACGTTCTCACACTCACACTTTCTTCGTAACGTCTATTTTATTTCTTTGATCGGTCGAATGGATATATCAGCGATTTATGTCGTTTCTTATTCGGTTTTATTAATCAGCGGCGCAGTGTAAGTTTGGTTGGTATTTATTTGTCGATGGTCTTTCGGGGTTGTTTCTGTTTCTCGGCTCTCGCGCACATTTTCCACATTTCCCGAACGAATTTTCTTTTTGGTAATTTTACAAGAACAAGAACACGCTCCCTCCCCTCTCTCGCTCGCACTCGCACTCACACTCTGGCGCACTCTCTCCTTCTCCTTTCGCTTCTCTCTCCCTCTCCCACTCCTACTCGCACTCCTTGGCTTTCCCCCGTTCCCGTTCCCGCACCATGCTTGTTGTTGTATCTATAACAGTGTTGTATCTATAACACACACTCCTTGTAATGCTGCAGTAACATCCGCATCTGCACATTACACGCCCCAAAAGCGGGCTTTGTTTTACACTTCAGGTGCGCGGATCGATTGCTGGACGTCTGGCACTGAACTTACTTTTAGTTTGATTGTTAATTAACTACTTTTAATTCAATTTAATTGCGATTCACGGCGGAGTGAAAACTCGCAATTGGACGTCTGAGGAAATCTGAGAATGTAACGGGTGGAAATGGAATTTCAGAGCCACCGATATGAATGGCAAATGGAACGCCAATGGAAAATGGGAAACGAACCGGAGTTTTTCGAGGATCCGGCGGCGCTGTTCATGGGTTTTGCGCTGATATGGCAACGCCGTTAATATAATTTGAATTTTATTTTAAGGTGGATATGTTCTTTATTTATAAATCTTATTTTTAAGGCTAATGGATTTGCGAATATTATTAATGAAATGTATGGGAAAATCTCAATGTATTCCTATTTCAAGCTCACTCAATTCTGCCCAGCTCCATCCTGCCCCTAATCAGATTCCTTGAGCGCACCACACTGGAGAAGTTGGCCTCAAAGGCGGGCACTCGCCTTCTTCCCGGGTGAAGGTGGAAACTTGGGGGAGTAGGAGCTTGTGGACGTCGTCCGTGGGGCAGGGCACTCTTCACCTGCTTGGGCTGCAATTGCAGACGCGAAACCCGATCCACAGACATGCTCTTGGGCCGGCGGGCCAGGTAGTGATGGACATGGCTGTTGGAACCACTGGCTATGTTCAGGTTGACCAGGTACTCCTGCAGCCGCGCCTTCAGCTGGCTGTTCTCCGACTCCAGACGCCGCTTCTGCTGCTTGAGACAGGCCACATCGACGGCAACGTTGTTGACCCTTCGCCAAAAGGTCTCCATCTGCGGGACTAAGGCCACCTCGTCCTGGAAGGATATAGAATATAATCGGGTCTCAGAGCTGAAGGGAATACGAACCTTTAGAAGATCTGTGGCTGGGTCGGGTGATGATATATTATCCAGATCCTGCACCTCGCGTATCTCGATGATCTCCTTTGAAATTTCAGGAAGCTGAAACATTTTCTCCCGCTGAGTTTCCATCTTTCCACACACGGTTGATAGTTGGACCAGAGTTTCCCCCTTGCCCGCGATCTCCTTTAGCTTCTCCAGGGCATTGTAGCTCTCCACGGACAGCAGCTTGAAGGAGTAGTGATCTTTGGACACCTCGTCCTCCACACAGGTGCGCAGCTCTCGGAGTCGCTCGGTTAATTGTTGTTTGATGGCCTGCCTCTGCTCCAACTGGCCCTGCTGCTTGATGTAGAACTCCTCGGAAACGAGCCGTAAATTGGCCAACTGGTCGACCAGGTGTTCGATCTCATGCGTTTGCTGGCTGATCTGGAGGGCGGCCTCCTCATCCCGTTGCTTTAGATCCACATACTCCGAGTAGAAGCCCTCGATGTGCTGGCAGTATCCAGCGAGCACCGATTGGTATTCCTGCCACAGCTTCTCTAGCTTCGCCTCTCCCCTGGAGGTGATCTGCTCTAGCTGCAGTTGCATCTGGAAATCCATGAAGTATGTTGAAATAACTGCACGCAATGTGATCAAATGATTGATGAGTGATGTCCAGCATTGTGTGTCAATCAGTGTGTAACTCTGGATGTCACTTTTCACGGGTATTTATAGTGTTGGCTGAAGTGGCTGACCCATTCAGTTCCCGAGATGCGCTTGCTGATCTTGCTGCTGGTTTGCCTGAGCTGCTGCTCTGTATTCGGCCTAAAATGTCGATCCCAGGAGGGATTAGGTGAGTCGGAACTCAAGAGAACTGTGCGCAACTGCATGCGTCGGCAGGACGATAACGAGGATCGAGGACGAGGAATGGGCAGGCAGGGCCATGGCTTGGACTACGGTAGGGATCAGGACCAGGAGCAAGAACGGGACAGGGATCGCGATCGTGATCGAGATCGGGAGCAGGGAGGCAGGACTAGCTATGGAAACAGGTGGCAGCGAAGCCTGAGGCAGTCTGAGAACAGGAACAACACAGGAGGCGATGGAGGCAATGGAGGAGCCTGTCTAGCCCAGTGCTTCTTTGAGGAGATGAATATGGTGGGTAAAAGATGTATTTCCATATACCAGGACTCATTATTTATACTGGGATTCAGGTGGATAGCAATGGGTTGCCCGATCGGCGCAAGGTGAGCTATTTGCTGACCAAGGATCTGCGCGATCGGGAGCTGCGTAGCTTCTTCATGGATACGGTACAGCAGTGCTTCCGATACCTAGAGACCGGCGGGAGGAGTAGGCACAACAAGTGCTCCGTGTCCCGGGAGCTGGTCAAGTGCATGTCGGAGTACGCCAAAGCCCAGTGCGAGGATTGGGAGGAGCACGGCAATATGCTCTTCACCTAAACCCGAACCCAAACTCACCCCGCTCTTGAGGTCTTCGCAGCGGTCGAGGAAGTGCTCGTGGTTGTCCCGGATTCCCCCGTCGGTGGTCTCCTCCAGCTGGTAGAAGACGCACTCGAGCTGCTGCTGCTTCTGGGCATGCATCTCCTTGAATCTGTTGGAGTCCTGCTCCCACTCACCAAGCACCGCAAGCTTGTCATCCTCGTAGATCCGTCGGAAGAACTCGATGCGGTCCCGATGGGTGTCTAGGATGTAAGAAAACACGTTTTAAAAAGTTCTTGCACGAGGTATTTTGGGACCCAATAGTTAGTTTTGTGATGTACGAGTAGATAAAGTATCTCAAGTTAATGAATTAAAAGAAAAGTTGATTATTTTAGTTTAATTATGAATTTTAATTACCAACAATTTGGGTAATATTCTCCATGTGCGACTGCTGCAGATTTGCGTACATATCCTCGGTGGATTCAATGTGAGCGATCAGTCGATGGATGACTTGGTCCTTGCGCTTCAGTGCGTCCTTGAAAAAGGACTCCACATCGACAATCTCACTGCGCAGCTCCTGAATTTTCACCTGCCGCAGAATGCTCCGCCACTCCTGGTTTATTTTGGCCATGTTAAGACGGCCAAAAGCATCCTCCCTTTTCAGTTTGTTCTACATTTAATGGGAAAACCCATTTAAATAAGTTTACTTATTAAATTTAATGAGGCCCACCTTCATGTACATGGAAATGAGCTGCATCTTCCGGCGTCTCGTCTCCTCCTCCTGGTCGGCCCGCATCTGTAGGTAGCGGGCCCGCTCCTCCTCGGACATTTTGGCCAACTTGTTGCCTTTACCTTTACCCTTTTTGCCCATCCTGTCGTCGTTTTTTTCTCACAAAATCTGCTTATCAAGTTTGAAATGCCAATCTCTGACTAATTAGACGAGCGAATGCCGCACCTCGGAAAATAAATAACAATTTGATTGCCGACGTTGGCATGACATTTTCGTTCAGTGGCCAAAACCACTTCAGCCCGCCTCGTTTTACGTTGCCAGGTTTGTTGCCATAATAATGGACGAGAATTAAATTAATGCGGAACATTGCAAAATGCCATTAGGGCTGTCCATCAAAGGGGAACCGTTTGACATATAAAACGGGGGGTCACTCGCCGGAAACCTGTCAACATGTTGAGGGCTGGCTTCGTTATTTTGGTGGCTCTGCTACAGATATTGGTAGGTATTTACTGACGTATTTATAAAAGTATGAATACATTTACTTAAAAAAGGGATACGTTTAAAAATAGAAGCACATCACTCGGCTTTAATAAATTGGCACATTATTCGTATAGTCTTTTGAGTTTTAAGTCTAAAATCTAGGAATCTTGCTTTCCAGGATGCTTCATTAGCTATTCGAGTCCACTGCCGGCACACGGAACGTATCCATGAGGAGAACATCCACCACTGCTGCACGCATCCAGATGGCCAGAATGAGGTCACCGAGAGATGTGCCAAGGAAACGAAGTTCGAATTGCCAGCCCCCAATGAGGAGGCCATAGAGGATGTGACTGTGGATCAGGCGATGGTCGGAAGCTGTTGGGCCAAGTGCGTGTTCGATCATTACGACTTGCTAGATAACAACACCCTGGATATGGTTAAGGTGCATACCTACTATAAGAAATTCCACAAAACGGATCCCGAATATGAAACCGAGATGTTGAATGCCTTTGGAAACTGTCACTCGAAAAGTAAGTTTGCCAAAATATAATTGTAATATTATTAACTTATTTATTTAGCCGAGACTGCCACCGAACAATTTCTGTCGCTGCCCATTGTTAAGGCCTTTTCTACCGGCAAGTTCTGCAAACCCACTGCCAGTATTATAATGTCCTGCGTCATCTATAACTTTTTCCACAACTGCCCGAAAAATCGGTGGGCCAATACCACCGAGTGCGAGGAAACTTTGGCCTTTGCCAAGAAGTGCAAGGACTCGTTGACTACCATGTGAAAGGGGATTTTAAATAAATCAAATGATTTAAATAAACGCAAATGATTAAATGGAAATAAAAAATGTTTATATGTGTAATTTGTTCGAAGTTTGATTAACAACATTTAATGTAGGAACATTTGATATATAATAATTTAATGCATTTGAATCCTTTTCAATCCAGTGTATATGTATATACATAAACTGACTAACTGAAAAAACTGAGTATGCCATATTTAAATGTTATACCATTAATATATCCATTTGAATAACAGATGCGCTCCTAATGATCTGACATTAAAAAATCCCATATAAAATATACTAAGCGATGCGTTATGTGCTGAATAAATGGTGTGTTCTTTATTGGGAATCACAATTTGGGGATCTACAATGTGGCCAGTGAGTCCTGGCATTTCTTGCTGAAGGCCAGAGTGTCCTCGCACTCCTTCGTCTTGGACCAGCGATCGGCGGGACAGTTGTGGAAGAACTGACGGATCACACAGGCTAGCACCACACTGGACTTGGGCTCGCAGAAGTTCTGGGACATCTGCTGGAAGATGGGCTTCGACAGGAACTTGGAGGTGTTTTCCTCACCTAGAATGGGGATTCGTTAATGTCCAAGCATATCAGTAATGATAGCGAACTCACTTTTGCCGTGACAGTGATCAAATGCGTTGATCATTTCCTTGGCATACTCCGGATCATTAACGAACTTTGTGTTGAAATACTTCCTCACCGCATCCATGTCCAGGCTGTTGTCCTTCATGAAATTCAGTTTGCCAAATACGCACTTGCCGAAACAGGTTCCACGAATGGCTCGATCTGCTGTGATATCGACCAGGGCCTCCTCCGTCTGACTGGGCATATTAAATCCCGTCTCCTTGGCACAGTTCTCGATTATATCGTTGTGGCCATCGGGATGCTTGCAGCAATAGTGGATGTGCTCTTCGTTTATGGCCTCGGGCTTCTCACAATCAATCTGAATGCCACTAGCAAACTAAATATAGATATTGAAAATTAATTATTCCGGACTAAGGGACTAACAATCGATCTCCATCCAACTCACCCAAATCAGTGAAGCGAAACTCAACAGAATTATGGACCTCATGACTGCTTTCTCTGACCAAACTATTATTCTCTGACAGCTTTTATAGCGAATTCACAAATTGTTACAATGGCAACAGGAAATTGCCTTCATTTTAATCCAATGATAAACCATTAAACAGTCTAAAAATATTATATATTTTTCCGCTCAATGTACTTTTTACATTTCACCTGTCATTTGTTACATTAAATTAAGTAATCCAATTCGGAATTAAATTGATTTATGCTAATTTCGAGGCCATCCGATGTTATAAATATTATGGAGCGGGAAAATTACACACATTCCAAGGGCAATGGTCAAGCTAAGTTGTTACTGGCTAATTCTAGCCCTAGTTGGAGTTGCCCGGGCACAGGATTCTGGAGAGACCACCGAAGTGGCCACCTTGGACGACAAATGCGGCAAGAATGTAGGATGAGGGCTTTGGAGGATCTTAAGTATCAACAATTTATTGTAATTTCCCAATTTTAAACCAGCGAGATGGATGCTGTTCGGAAATTTACGTCGGAGAGGAGGATGAAATGGTCAAATGCTTCGTTATTCACTCTCCAAAGCTGCCTGCCCCTGGTGACACTGATATGGGAAAGACCCTGAGATTTTTATCGGTAGGTTCTTAGACAGCTTTTCAAAATTATATTTGTCTTTATTGTATTCTTTTTATTATTTATATATATATATATATATTANATTAATGGAGTCCTGGATTTCAGTGTTTTGTGGAGTGCATGTACAAGCAGAAGAAGTACATCGGCAAGAGCGATACGATCAACATGAAAATGGTCAAACTGGACGCGGAGAAGATGTACGCGGATCGTCCCAAGGAGAAGGAGTACCACATCGCCATGTTCGATTTCTGCAAGAAGGATGCGGTGACCGTGTACAACCTGCTGAAGGCCAGTCCCGGGGCCAAGACGCTGCTGAAGGACGCCTGCCGGCCCTATTTGCTGATGGTGTTCTTGTGCATCAGTGACTACCACCAGAAGCACGAGTGCCCCTATTTCCGCTGGGAGGGCACCGCCAAGGCGGGCACGAAGGAGCAGTGCGAGGAGGCCAAGGCCAAGTGCTATGCTATAGATGGCATAACGCTGCCCCCCAAGTCCTAGAATCGAGATTTTATAAACTTGCAATCAACTCGAAACCCATGATTTTTATTCAATTAAATGCTAACCCAGATTAATGCTCCATCAACTTCGGTTTGTGAACAATGTAGGGAAACCAAACTCAGTGAGAGCTTCAGACTCAGTCACACATCACGAATACACTTCACATAAGCACACTGACTCCGGCACGGGATGAATGAATATGACGTGCGATGGGCCAAACTGGCGGACCTGAAAGATATCAACCTGCTGATCCGATCGCCGGGCGTCAAGTGGTTCGGCAACATTAGGCCCAAGTTCCATGGGGAGGATTCGCTCTTCTGTAGTTACCAAACCCACCGGATGTTGGCTCTCTCCAAGGTCACCTCCAAGCTGGTCGCCTACGCCGAGTTCCGGAACTATCCGCCCGTTAGCGCCCTACCCAGTGACTGCTGGCTGGAGTGGCTAAACTGTCGATATTGGTATCCGATGGCTGCAGTCACTATGCATCCCAGTGGATAATTTGATCTTCTTCCTCAGTTTGAGCATGTCCATTACCTGGCTGAACGCACTCTTTTTCAACTTCTGCATATACAAGAGCGAGAATACAGCGGTTATCCCCGAAATCGTGGAGGAGTTGTTCTACCGGGAGAGCAGGGTGTGGTTCCTGATCACCATTAGGACTCCGAATGTGCAGCAGCCATCCCATTTCGCGGAGACCTTCACCGAATTGGAGCACATAAGCAAGATATTTTACCCCCGGGAGTATAGCTCGGAGACGAACCCCAACACGCAGTCCCTGTACATTGTGCATCGGACTGAGCTGCTCCCGAAGATCACCTTTCGTAAGGCGCTGTAAGATCAGGCTGAAATGTGTACACACAGATGATTATGATTATTATTTTTGGGTGCAGAGCCGAGGACAATGACGACGTAATCGCCATTCAGGAGCCAGAGATGCCCGAGCTGCGCCAGGAGCTGGGCGAGTTTTACATAGCCGAGGAGGTAATGGGACAGGATCTGGGCGACGGGAAGAGCCTCTTGGTTGTGGCAGAGACCACCAATCGGAGTCAGGAGACCAAGATGGCCCTCTTCCTGTGGATGACCTCGGACATTGACATCCGCTTCTATGTGCGCAACTACCACCTGACCTCCTTCGGCAATCTGGTAAAGGTCGATCCGTCCCAGCTGTTCCACTTCGAGACGATGACAGTGTGGTGAGTAACAATAGTTCCACCTGATCAGCGAGGATATCCCTTTACCCTTTTCTGCAGCTCGGTCCGACGCAGAGGAGCGGCCAGTATGTTTACCACGACCGCCATGGAGGATCTAATTGCCCAGACGATTCTGGGCGGGTTTCAGCGGAATGACAGCGATATGAGGTGGGTATTTATTAAATGGGATTTTGCGTATTAGGTTTAGTTCCATTTAAGTTGAGTAAAAACAAAAGTTTATCCAAAAAGAATTAAATAAACGTTATCCTAAATATTTTAACCTTATTTTTGTCAATCAGTGTTGCCAGCGCGGGTAAGTTCAGACTCAGGTCCATCAATGGAGTCATTGTGGACACCAATGGGCCCGACGAAAACAACTTCTACATGCGGGAGAGCGTGTACTCCAAGTTCAAGTATATCGTTGAAAGTGAGTTCTGCAAATGAGAGCGAAGGGGATATATTCCGTAATCCTTTTTCCCAGAACTCCGCAGTGTCGAGTACTATTTCCGGTTCGAGGAGGAGATCGTAAACTTCATGTACTCCTCGAATTCTCTCCCCGATGGTGAGAGGGCCATCCAGGCGGCCTCAAACGTCTTCCTGTTGAAGTGCCTTGTGGCCAGCCAGGACTTTGCACTGCCTCGACTCTTCAATGCGATGGTGGCCATGTTCTGTGCCTACCCGGATCGGGACTATTGCTTACTGGTTATATCCAAGAGGAGGAAGCCTATCAGAAGTCACATCGAGGTGCTGCAGTATTTTATAGTGGGTTGGTTGCCAAAAAAACATGTTCATAAAATTATTAATTATATTCAATTCCAATCAATGCAGCCCGTGGTCTCCCGACCTTCTGGTGAGGACAATCAGGAAGACGTCTACATCACCCACCGCAGCACCATCTTCGGGGAGATCAGCCTGTACAAATTGGAAAAAGAGGATGTAGACGAGGTGCGTGCTTTGATGTTGGGAAACCTCGCCGCGGAACCGGCCGGCTCAGAGGTAAGCAGCGTCACCTACTGCTCCAAGGTCAACGAACGGGAGGAGTTGGAGAACGAGATCCAAACGCTCAATGGGATCATGAAGGATGTGCTGGAGAACGAGTTCAGCGAGTTTGCGGTGTTCACCATTCGATGCGGAAACTCCTCCCGACCGGCCAGGGAGAACACCTCAGTGGGGTTTGTGGTGTTGCGGCAGTTCCACAACCTCAATAAGCTCTATGACCACTACAACTTGTCCAAGCACGAGTTCTCCTTGGATCGTCTTAGGGCCGAGATAATATCGCTACGCCTTCATCCGCTGTTCATGGTGAGCAGCGATTTGATATTCAGGGACCTGGCCAGGAAGACCAATTACTACGACTTCTATTTCATCAGTCCGCTTGCAGTAGGTTACCAACTAAGTATAAATTATAGGTAATAACCGACACAAGTTATTCTCCATAGGATCAAAAGTTTACCAACGATCTGAAAAAAAAGATGATGGTCGTTGAACCCAAACCGGTGAAGAAGGCTCCCATTTTTTTCCAAGTCCACCAAAAAACCAAACAATCCTCGATCTCCGTGAATCTGAATACTCCCAACTATTCCAGGGATCACCTCATAGTCTATCGGCACAAACTGAAGCCGATCAAGTGGTTCACAAATAGCACCAAACTGGTGATCATCGGATTTACGTCCGTAGCCAAAGCTTTTCTCAGACGCCTCATTTTCCAGTGGAACAACGATAAGTGAGTGACAAGATATTTTACGAGTTATTAAATAAATTATTAATTATTTTCCAATTATTTGTTGTGCTCCTCCTTAATTGGTTTATTCAGTAAGAAAAACTTGGAGAACTTCACTTGCTTGGGTTGGGTGCAGGTGACAGTGATCTGTCGCCCAGGAGTGGTGGAGGCGGAGTACGACAACATGTTCCAGTGTCCCTATTGCGCCAACACCCGCAAATGCTATATTTCGTATAAGAACTCTTCGTGTTTCGTGCGGGACTGCTGTGCGCGGATGGATCTCCGATTCTGGGTGCACTTTGTGGCCGGAACGGAGATGGCGATCAACAGGTGAGGAATTACACCTCACTTCTCTGCTGAATGCCCATTTTTGTTTACAATTCTAAAGGGAGAAGAAGTGTGTCACACTGGACTCCTGCGAGATCCCCTACGACACCCTGCTGCTGATGTGCGGCCGGCGGTTTGTTCTCCGGCAACCAGAAAATTGCGAGCAGAGGGAGCCCGTCAACTTCTTGGAGATCAACTCCCGGCTGAGCAAGATTCTGCTGTATTACAAGGTTCGGGCCCTGCTGGAGGATATGCCGCGCACCTACTCGATTCTCATTTATGGAGGCAACTTGTTCACCTACGAGTGCATTGCCTTCCTGATCAATCATGGCGTGGACTGCTCTCGGATGGTGCTGGTCCTACCCCACAGATTCACCGGCCACGAGGCGGTGGACAAGCAGAAGAATCCCTTCTGGGACAAGAACATACAGCTCATCCTGGACCAGATCCTTGCCGACAGCGGGCTAACCATATTCGAGGATTACAACTTTCAACACTGGGTTGTGCACGAGTCGTCCGACTTTATCATGGGGGTGGTCTTCCAGCACTTTCCCAGTCGCACGACGATGACCTTCGAGTGTGACCTCTTTATTGCCTTTAGCGAGGGTCATTTGTACTACAAGCACAAGCAAAGTGAGTATATTTATCTGCAGGATTGATTCCCCCCTCTTGCCATTTTTTAACGATGTGTTCCCGAAGTGTTACAAGATGCGAACATTGAGTTGGACGGCGACGATATCGTGGTTAATGACTGCTACAGGACGAATGATCCGAATATCTATGCGGCTGGGAGTTTCGTGCAAATAAAGCCGGAGCCCAACTACCAGTACCAGTGCACCAGCGAGCGGGAGATAGCCGCCAAGGTGAGGGATCCCTCTTTCGATTTCCTTACCAGATCTTTCAGAGAGTATCTTTTCCCCCGAAAGCTCCTGCACCACCTTGGCATTGCTCCCCAGAAAGACTTTGAGGATCGATACGCAGAACCATTGCATTTCCAGGGCATGTTGCCGCTGAACTACTTCATCACCAAGGTAATCATGCCGCGGAGATATCTCACCACCCAGTTGCTCTCCCAATTGAGCTGCAACCTTACCACCTACAAGGGGAACACCTTTTGCCGGGTGGGTTTGTCCTCGCACATGGTGGTGGAGGAGATCGTGGTGGTGACCAAACAGGTAAGCGTTGGGCTCCGTTTTCCTCTTAGATTTGCAATCCTATTTTTCCATTTCGATCCACCAGAAGGCCCATCTGGACTTTCTGCAGCATTTCTGCGGCAAGCACGAGCTACTCCTTAACAATCTTAGGGCACGCTATAAGGCCAAAACGATTGCATCTTTATTTTCGTTCTTCCAAGAGCCTTGGACAGAGTTGATTATGCACGACAAGTTTGGGGACTTGCAGGCGGTGAACAGGGAGTTGCTAAGGCCAATGGCGCTGTCCACGCTATCGGTCGGTTTCACCATCCATTAAGGGCTTAATATTAACCTAACTTATTTCTTTGCAGCGTGTACATGTCAGCGCCTTCCAGACCGTGACCGATCAAGACTTCATCACGCTGAACAAGTGCTACCTGGAGCACAATCTTCTCAATTTCCTGAGGGAGCATCGCCGCGACTTCCGGCACAGGTTCGCTTTGCCCGAGGACTTTCAGATGAGCGATCTGACGAACTGGCAGCATTATGCAAAGGCACCGACGGAAGGGGAAACGGAGCCGTCGACTGATTGCTGAACCGAGCAACCCGTCTCTGGGCTTTCTAACTTTTATGTGTACCAATTCAAATCAAATACACTTCTAGTACTTTTTAGAAAATGTCATCGAAAAAGATTATGATCCTCACAGCGGGATTCCTTGATCTGCGGCGCTTAGAAGACCTCTATGAGGCCGAAGATACCTGGCACATGGGGGAGAAGCAAGTTCCGCCGTTGCAGATGCTGTTTTACGAACACAAGGCCCATCGGCTTTTGGTATACGACTCCCACGAGTTCCATGTGCTGCTCGCCTACGGCGAGTTCTGCTTGCATCCGCCCATTAAGGTGCTGGCCAACGATCTTTGGTTGTACTGGCTCGACGCTCGGTTTTGGTAGGTTGGGCGAAGGGTTTTCCTGAACCCCTTCTGTCTTCTGGGCATCCTAATGCTTCTCCCACTTCCCTCCTCCAAAAGCTTGGACCTGCCCATCACGTTGATCAATTCGATGTTTTTCACCTTCTTCATCTGCAAGAAGAGCCACACGATCCTAAAAAAGGTGATCATGGAGGTCTTCTACGCCGAACACAAGATGAACTACATAATGGTGGTGAAGCCACCCGATCAACCGGAAGAGCAATATGCTAATATCCAGGCCCTTGGGAAAACGTTTTACCCAACGCTCTCAAAAGTCTCGGAACAAGGACATCTGCCATCGGTAATCGTTATCCAGCGGAAGGACATCATGCCGGTTATCTCGTTTCGCAAAGCTCTGTAAGTTGGTCCTTAAAAACGATGGCTCCTAACTACTCACTTATCTTATGCCAGGCCCGAGGACAACGACGACATTGTGGATATGATAGATTCGGAAGACCCAGACCTGCGGAGGAAGTTTGGTGACTACTACATTGCAGAGCAGTTGCTCAACGTGGATGGGACCGTAGAAAAAGACAAGATAATTATAGCTGAGGTAAGCGAATTTTCGTAATATTTCGAACCCACCTAAAATCAACTCTCTCCCAAGTTTGAGGAGGAGATCGCGGAGAATGTGAAGGGGGCGGGCCTGATGTGGCTCTCCGACTCCATTGATGTGCAAAAGCTGGCCAACAACTTTCACCTGGAGCGTTTGGGCAATCTGGTTAGGTACACACCAGGACAGAAGCACGGAAATCTGCAATTCGATGTCTTGTAAGTGGACTGATCAGTAAATAGAATTAGCGAACTATCTTAACCGATATTATAGCTCCCTGGAACAGAAATCCTTCAAGGAGCTCTACAATAGATCAAAAATGGACGAACTCTATGAAGGCTTAAAGGTATCCCAAATAAACCTACAAGCGGCGGAGTCTGAGCATTCCGTTCATGAGAAGACTATCCTCTTTTCCAAGTTTAAATACATTTACGATGGTGGGCTATAGGGAATTCTCAATATGTTTGAAACTCTAATTTGTCTTCCTCCAGAACTTCGTCGTGGAAGCTACTATATGAATGCCTACAAGGACAAACTAGTCATCTCTTTCGATTTACCAGATGGCGAGGACTCGCACAACGGGGACATGGTAGAGCTCTTGGGGAGTGCCTCCAACGGGTTTTTGCTCAAGATGTTCCAGCTCCATCCACTGGTCCGCTCCGAGTACACATTCTTTTCGCTCTCAGCGATGTTTAGTGCCTTTCCGAAGCACGACTATTGTGTGACCAAGGTTCCGACCACCACGACCATGAGTCCTTGCCAGCGGGAGTTGTTCCGCTTCTTTCTGGTGAGTATAGCGGGTATACTTAATGCATTTACTATAGGAATCGAATTACGCCTTCCGTTCCAATACCAGCCAGTTGCCTATCGCCCAAACAGCGATGTGTCCGAGAACGTGTTCGTTGCCCATCGCAGCACCTTGTTTGGAGACCTCCGCGTCTTCCGTCTGGAGCGGAACGAGATTGATGAAATCAAAGTAATTGTCAGTTCGCAGTCCCACAAACGGGACACTGTCATCAGTGGGGAAGACAAACAGGGATGTGAGGTGCACGACGAATACATCGAAGAGGTTCTGCTTGCTCTTGACAGTATTTGTACAGAAATATTTGATAATCCCAAGACCGATATGAGCTGCTTCACCGTCCGTTGTGGCCAATCCAAGACGGTGACCGACTGTCCGATAGTGGGTTTTCTTGTATTGCGGTGAGCATGAGTTTGGGAAAGCTATTAAGTCACATCTGCATCTGTAATGCATCCACAGACCATTTGAAATCTATGAGGACCTGAGCAAGGTGTTCATGCTGCCCCGCGATCAGTTCAACCTCACCTACAACCGAGGAGAGGTTGTGATGTTCAAGCTGCATCCCTTCTTCCAGATGTGGTGTGACCCAATCTTTCGCACTGCGGCCCTTCACGATAACTACCGTGAGCTGTACTACCTGAACCACTATATAGTATGGTTTGGATCCTGGCTGATTATTGGATTTGGTTAACATAATCCCGCCTACAGGGTTTCTCGCTCCCCAACGACTTGATGCACCACATGATGCCCGTGGAGCCTCGACGCATGAAAAAGAACCTCTTCTCTAATCCTTGCCTGAAAATAAAGCAGCGAATTTCCAAGGGCAGCATGGGAGCGGAAGTGGAGTGCTCCACTCGGCTGCGGGTCTTCTGTCATAATTTGATGCCCACCAAGCAGCTGGGCGCGAAAAGTTCCTTGGTGATCGTGGGCTTCTCGGAGACTTGTCGCGCCTTCATGCGGCTTGTCATCTTCGCGTGGAACACGAAAGAGTAGGGTCTGAATGGTTTCCTATTCGATTTTATATTAAGGGATTACTCCTGAACCTCATCACTAGCCTGTGCAACTTCAGGAAGCACAATTGCCTGCCCATGGTGGACCTCACCGTGGTGGTGCCTCATGGAGTGGTGGAGGCGGCCTACGATTGCGACTTTTTCTGCAACTATTGCGGGAATGGCAGGAACTGCTTCGTTAACACTGGCAACTTGAATCCCTTCGTTAGAGATTCGATGCAACGCATGGACCTCAGGCACTGGGTGCGCTTTGTGCCGGGCCGCGTGAAACACATAAACAGGTGGGCGGAGAGATCGGAATTACAGAATTACAGTACAAATTTTAATCCGTTTCAGGGACAAGCAAGTACTGCATCTGGTGGACGGCTGCAACATTCACTACGAAAAGCTAATCCTGATGGATGCCATCCGGTTCGGATTCGAGGACAAGGAGTTCCAAGAGCATCCGATACCGCTGAATTATGTGGTCACCCACCATCGCCTGGAGAGGCTTATATTGTACCACAAGCTGCGGGAGATGGTCGAGTGTGGGCACGCCTATCAAATTATCGTGTACGGATACGGGTTAGCCGTCTACGATTGCCTTCACTTTCTGGTCACCCACGGATGTCCGGCTGAGTACATCACCTACGTGCAGCCACATGTGCCATGTGTTCCCGAACTGTTGAGCAATCCCGAGGTGGACGAACGGCTGGATCCGATCATTCTGGATATGGTCGCCGATCTGGGGATCACGGTCTACTTGTCCACCAACTTCAACAAACTGATTCTGAGCGAGGACCACACCTCCATTGAGCAGGTGGAGTTTTTAGAGGTGCCCAGTAAGGATAAGATTATTTTGGACTGCGATCTCTTCATTAACTTCAATAAGAACTTTTTGACTACGGAGATGGAGAGGAGTATGGGAGACAGGCTCCAAGGTTATTGTCCCTTCTAACAGATACCTTCTCATTTAGTCTTGGCTAATTGTGGTCTTGAGACGCGTCATAGAAAAGTGGTGGTCAATGCAAACTATTGCACCAACGACCGCAACATCTATGCGGCCGGACGGTATATAATGATCAGGCCCAAGCCCAATTTCCAATACAGCTACACCGCTCCGCACGAGTGCGCGGAAAAGGTGAGTTGAGATTGCTATTCAAAATAAATATACAAGTATGTATACACATATACATATATACATATGTATTTACGGGTATCCCCTTAGTTGGCCTACGAACTCAATTTGGTGAAGACTGTAATGCAATCGCGTTTCTCCAAACCATTCATGTTCACGGGCATACTGCCCATGGACTACCAGATCATCAAGATCAACTATCCCAAGCCCCTGCTCATTGGCCAGCTGCCGTCGGAGTACTCGGAGAGCATGACCACCTTCGATGACGGCGACTTTTGCCGCATCCGGGTCAACAGACAGCTGATTGTCATGGAGATTGTGTGCGTCACCAAGAAGGTTGGCAAGTGATTTGCTTTCTAGAGGGTTCCAGCTACTTATTGTATCCTTCATGCAGCCGAAGAGACTCTACTTCATGGAGTACTTTTGTGGCAAGCATGTGATGCTTTTGAATGACATGCGCAATCGTTTTCAGGCCGGTTGGATTCCGAACTTAATAACCTTCTTCGAACAGCCCTGGACCGAGCTCATCATGCACGAGAGGTTCGATGATCTGCAGCTGAAGAATCGCAGGGTCTTGCTGTCCATGCTGCTGATGAACACCAATACTGGAGGGACTGGGACCCAGGGCTTTAGGCCCAGCACGGAGGGAATCCAGAGGCAGAAGCTTGAGGAGAATGTCATCAACTTCGTGCGCACCTACCGGAGGGACTTCATTCACTCATTTGCCCTGCCCGAGGATTGGGGGCTCTTCAACATTTGATATGGAATTGATTTATTATTTTGTTTACGAAATATAGATTCGACGTTAATTGGAATTTAAGTGTTTATTTTGTATTGCATACAATGCTAGATATCTAAGCCAATTAGTTGCAAGTTTTTACATTGCTCAACACATTAACTCTATTAATAATATTGGGATTAGCCTACAGATTTCGTTAATCGCTTCGTTTTGCGTCAAGTTAGCCACTTCGATTAGTATAACGCTTAACTCTTAAGGTCTCATTGTTAGCTTATTCGTATATTCTACAAAGGGACGAGGGGGTCTCCGGACTTGTTCATCTACAGGGGAGTGCAGGTTGGGGATTTTCTCCGCGCATGGGGCATGGGCAGGGGGCTGAGGCCCCTGGGGAAGACGATGACGTGGTGGTTGAGCTGGCCTCATATGCCCTGCAAGAACCTTCGTAACTCCTCCTCGGTGTCGAAGATCATGACGGGGAAGGGCGATCCGGGCACGAATTCGCCGGCCCACTTGACCTCCACTCGGTAGTCGCCGGGTTCGGTTGGATCGTACTGAGAATTAAATTTGAAGAGTGTAAGTTTCTTTGATTTTAGACTGAACATTTCCCGCTCTCACCTTGCACAGAATAGTGCGATCCTTTTGACTCTCCCGCTGCATCTCCACACGGAAGGCTCCTTTCGGTCCTCGGACACGCACGGTTAGCTGACCAGCTCCAGCACCCCGAGTGTCGCAGATGAAGCGCGACTGGAAGGTGGCCAGCACACCGTGCTCAATGCCAGGCCCGTAGACGCGAACCTTCAAGGGAGAAAAACCCATCAGAAATAATAAACATAATTAGTAAAACATTTAAAACCCACCTTGCTGGCATCCGGTGCTCCGGCCACTTTCAGGGCAAACGGGGATCCGGGCACATTCTGACCTCCATATTTGATGGTCAACAAGTGACGACCGGGCTCCTGGGGCTTAATGTTCAGCGTGAATGTGGCATCCCCATGATCGTAAAGTTCGCAATACGCAACCTTGCGGACACCGGCACAGTGGGCTGTTAATTCGCCCGGGCCCGCTCTTCTGGTGTCTATCCAGGACTTGATATCTTTGCCGACGATACCATGACGCAATCCTTCGCCGGAAGCAATCACCTTGGAGGCATCCATTGAAGATCCCACGGCCACTGTCAAAGGGCAACCCTTGACCAATCGGCCGTTCCATTTCACGGAGAGATTCAGGGTGCCCGTGGTGGACTTCTGGGGGGTGTACGAGGCCACCCAGATATTCTCGCTGGGACGGGGTTGTGCCAGGCTGACCGGCAGTGATGTGCTTTCCTGGCTGGTAAGGATCACCTCCGGCCTGCCAGCCGGTGCATTCGAGGCGTCAATGGTGAAGTGGGCCGCCTCTCCAGCCTGAGCTGCTGCCAGGCCTCGACCCATCAGTTGGACCTTGTCCGCCGCCTGCTGACCCGTTACAAAAGCACTTCTCGGGCACTGGGTGATGGTCAGACCGCTCCAGGTTAGATCCAAATCATGCTCGCCGGCAGCCAAATTCTCCCCGGTGATGTTTAGACACATTTTGCCATCGGACATCTTGTCCACCGGTATTTCGATGCCATCGATACTGCACACCAGCTTTCCCGGTCCCGCATTCTCCACATCGAAGATAATGCGAGCGGGAAGTATAAGCCTGCCATCGTGATCAACCAGAGTGCCCCAACCGCCCACAGGAGTGACCTTGTTGGACTCCACGCAGCTGATGTGCCAGGGCGATCCCGGCAGGCTTCCTCGGTTTGGGCAGCTGGCTCGGATTTCGTATTTGCCCACGGAGAGGATTGTGTACGAGATGCGCCACTCGTTGTTGCCCAGCGCCTTGATCTTGGGCTCTATCCGCTCCCCGTACTCATCCAAGCGCTCAATCTGGACATTTGGTGCTATGGGACAGTAGACCACGAAGGAGGCCTCTTTGTTCCGATGGCACACCTCCAGCCCGTGTCCCGCTGCCCGTGCATCGTTTCTTACGCCGCTGGCCGAAGCTGTGAAGTTCAGCGGGGAGCTGGGTATGGTTTCTCCTCCATACATGAGGGTCAGCTTGTAGTTGCCCGGTTGCGAGGGTACAAATTCCACATTGTAGACTCCATCCGACTGATCGCTTATGAGCACGGGCAGACTCTGGTTGCTGGGCGAGATGGCAAAGGCCTCCAGTTCGGCGGTGCCGGCATTATCCGTTCGCACTGTGAAGCTGTTTGGACTGTGCAGGGCCAAGGGTTCCTTGGTAACACCCTGGGTGGTGACCTTGCTGCTGTCGAAGGATTCGCAAGTGAAGGGGCTGCCTGGGAGTGGCTTCGATTGGTGGAGCACCTCTGCAGGGATAAAGACAGAATTTTATTCATGGAAACACCATTCTGAAGCTGCAATCAAAACTCACCTATCACACATTGTCCCGGCTTGTTGATGGTGAACTCCGCCTGCAGATGCCCGTTCTTGGTCTGATAGCATCTTACAGGCAGAGCTTGTCCTCCTGGTCCCGAAACCACCACATCGAACTCCCGCGCAGGTCTCTTAACCGTGTCAATGGCAAACGAAGTCGTCTTGCCAACTCGGGACTGATATAATCCCAATCCGCTAACGCTGATTTCCTTGCCAGCACTCGCGGGCAGCACATTGATCTCCAAAGGCTTTAGCGAAATGGGCACGTCGTTGAAGAGGATGCTGATCTTATGGGGAGCCACTCGTGTGGGCTGATAGACGATCTCGTAGACCCCCGACTTGCTCGGACCTCGGATGGTGTGAGGCACTTCGGTAGCCCCACAGCGAACCAAAGCCGAGAGATCTCCCTGACCAGCTTCGTTCAGGGAAACTCCAATGCTGGCGGGGCGATGACATAAGGCCTCGCTTACTTCGGTAATCTTCACCAGGGTGGGATCGAAGGCGCACAGGGTGCGGGAACCGATATGCTGCCGGGTCTCGCGATCGATAAAGCGCAGAGTATAGTTTCCTGTCATGTGGGTGCGGAACTCTGCTGTCTGCCGGTTTATGGTGTACGGTACCGACTTCTGATCCGGCGAGAAAATCTCCACGATCTGATCATCAGCTGGGAAATCGATGGCCGCCAGACTACCAATCTGTATGTTCTGGGTGTGCTGCTGGATGTCCACTCGGAAGGGACTGCCATCCACGGCCACCTCGTTGAAGGTGATGTTCACGTAGTGCGGCTCAGTGCTCTGCGGCACAAAGGTCACATCGTAGAGCCCCCGGGCACAGGCCACCACTTCTGCTTTGACAGTGCTGCTGTCGGTGGAGACTACAAGCTCCAGGGTGCCCTCTCCAGCTCCTGCAGCATCCACACTGAAGGTCACTGGGACGCCCAGGGTAGCTGGTCCGTACTGCTGCTCCAGGCCACTGATGCTCACTCGGGATACATCAAAGACATTGCAACTGAAGGGAGAGCCATTGATGTGCTGATCATTAGCCGTCACACTTATCAGATGGCGACCCACTGTTGTGGGTCTGAACGAGGCGGAGTAACTGCCTCCATCGTGCTGACTTAGCTGGCAATGCTCGTTGTCTCCCGAAGGCGAGGTCACAAAGATCTGCGGCTCAACGCCCTCGAAGCCTTCCAGCTCAAAAGTATTGTCCATCTTTACGGCAGCTTGTTTGAGGCATTCACCCATGGCCATGGCACGGGGTAATCCCATCGATGGCGAGGCTGCTGCAGCGGCGATGTGACAACTAAATGGCGAACCCGGCACCGGATGACCATTGAACCTGACTGATAGCGAATGGGTGGCCGCCTCCGTGGGCTTGAAGTTCACCTTAAAGCGGGCATTGCCCTCGGACTGAACAAAGTTCGGCACATTCTTGCCATTAACGGCCACTATAATCTCCAGATTGCCGGCTCCCGCCTGGGAGGCGTTGATACCAAAGCTCACGCTCTTGTTAACCACACCGGATCTTATGTCTGTCACAATAACTTTTTCAGCGGAGTAGGCTTTCAAGAGGAAGGGACTTCCCTCCACATGACCACCGCCTGGAAGGCGAACTTCCACCGAGTGATCTCCCACCTCCATTGGTTCGAACTTGACATTGTAGCCGAGCGTGGAGGTGCCCAACGGATCAATTTTCACGGGTACACTGCGGCGGGCCGGACCCAACACCTCTACCGTTGGCTTCGTGTCCGACTCCACCACGAACTCGAAGAGTCTGCCCACGCTAACCTTGTCCATGCTCTCCGGGGATTGGATACGAGCGGCAGCAGCCACACGGCACGTGAATGGGGAGCCGGGAACATCCTGACTATTAAATCTCAGCTCCACGGTGTGACTCTCGGCCTCGCGAGGCGTGAAACTGATGGCATAGGTGTGCTGACCCTGCGCCTGCGCCGAGGTGGGAACCCTGCCTCCGTTGACAGTCACCTCAAGATTGCCGGGTCCGGCTTGGGAGGTCTCCACCAAGAAGGTTACGGCCTTGCCAACCGTGCCACTGCTCACATTCTTCACCTTGATGGCGCTGACATCGTAGACCTGGAAAGATATTAAAAATAAATATTGATTTCGTGGAGGATCTTTACGAGCACTTACCTTGGCCGCATAGGGACTTCCGGCAGTGGCCAATCCATTGACCGTGACATTGACGCGATGCTCGCCGACGACCCTGGGAACAAACTCCGCCTTGAAGACGCCTTCAGCGGACTGATGAACTTGCGCTGGAACCGACTGGCCAGCAGGTCCTGATTCGGCCAGCGATTTGCATTTTTTTTTTTTTTGGTTATCATTTCATATTCGATTTCGATTTTAGTATTGATTAATTATTGTGTTTCGAGTTTGATTTTGATTTTCGGTTGCGACGCGGCCGGAAACGAGTTTTGAGATTGATTTCGTTTGTTTGTTTTGTTGAAATTCGATAATTGGGCAACGGTTCGGTTGGGTCAGATGTGTGTTGGGTTAGTGTTTGGTTTGGATTGGATTTCAATCGCGAATGAAGCGAAAAATTTGGAAAAATGTTCACTCGATTAGTAATGGCATTAATTGGGAACTTTCAAATGTTGGCCAGTCTGGGGTCGTGGGGTTAGTTGTGTTCCTACGTTTGAGTCATTTACTGGGAGTGCGGTTAGTCTTGATTGATTATCGTTTGGATTGTGCCAGAAACGGTTAGTAAACTGCGATGTGTTAGGGGTCAGAGACAGTACCAAATACGATTTAATCCCACAGTCGATCTGTACACTGTTTACAGAACTAAAAAAAGACCCTGCTGGATAAACAACCTATTGGTGTTTGTTTTAAACCATTTTTATTTTGATTTGAGTAACTCTACACATTAATCAGTATGAAACAAATTAGTAAACAATCGGACATTAGTAAATACTTCATTGTGTTATTGTATTGGTATCGAGTTTCGCCAGTGGAAACTATCTTGGTTCTTGGGTTATTTTGTGGTTCGGACTGTTAGCAAAGTATATATACACCGGGTGAATAGCATATATATGTATATATATAGCGGGAGAGCGTAGGGGCATCTCCCTTTAAATAGTATAGGTAATAAAGTAAGTATATGCATATATATTTAAATATATAGTCTAGTACAAAAGATTTCGCCGTCCTGAAATATAATACAGATACAAAAGTGAGCAACATTATTACAAAAGGGACATAAGATTACAAACAAGGAGCAAGAACACAATCACAAATGCACACAAAACACACAGGGAGTACGTACAGCGGAACTACGTGATTAATAGCAACGGAATGATATCTGCAGGGTATTGGATTTCTCACCCATTCGGATAATTTGCATACTACTTCTGGAGAACCAAAACATAAGCTTCGGACCGACCGGACTACTTAAATTACTACAGTCGGACCTCGCTCATTTCAACTTCGTTAGGTTTGCTCCTTTTATATACATAGTTTTTCTCTGTGTCCAAGCTAGCGATTTCCGACTGTATAAGCAAATGATATATGTGCACCATAACTACACAAACAACACTGCGCTGCGTATCTCATAAATCCACTCTCTTAGTGGCTTCGGATTCGGTTGCATCTTCTGCAGCTGCAGCTGCAGCTTGAGACAGAAACCGCAACTTGAATTGAGGTGAGCTTGAGGGTGAGGGTCATGGATAAGAAGTGAAAAGTGGGCGGTGTGGGGTGTGGCATGCTTGGGAATTTCCCCAACGATTTCCGCTCATACAAATGCTGTACAAGTCATTGTGCGTGCCCGTGTGTGCGGAAGAGGTGAGGGAGTGTGTGCGATGCGGATCAGATACGAGTTGCAGATACGAATTACAGATACAGATACAGTGACAGCTACCAGATACGAGTATGTATGCAAATGGATATTCGACAATCGAGTAGTACGCTTAGCAGTCACAAACATATAGCAACGAGCAATTAATTTACGAGCCTTAGGACTACAACCAATGCATGGAACACAAACAATGAATGGGAGTCGGCCAGGTACATATACCCCCGATCAACTTGATGACTGGTGGTTAGCAGGATTTGGGTCAGGCCCGGGGCCGCACATTGGGTGCCTACATACCTTCTACGTTCACCTCGATATCCTCCAGACGGCCGCCGTTGTGATTGATAACAAAAGAATTGGTCTGATGCACGGGTCCAGGCCCGCCAAGTGATACTTGGGGACCGGCCACGCCCCCGCTAATGCTGACCGTAATGGGACAGCCGGGAACGGGCATTTTATTGAAGGACACGTTGATCGTGTGCTCGCACGACTCGGTGGGCACAAACGAAACGGAGAATCTGAAGGGGGAAAATATATTGATGAATAAACAAATAATTAATTTTGTATGGTTTAGTTTTTTACGTCGGTGGTAAATATTAAATAAATTTTAATGCTTTCACACGGACATAAAATGTGGACGTACTGCATAAAAAGCCAACTCACCTTGCACTGCCCTGCGGATGCACCTGGGTGGGAATGTTCTGTCCCTTGGCCGAAATCGTAATCTCCAAATTGCCCTCACCGGCATCGCCCGCATCCACGGTGAACTGCACCGGGCGACCCATCGTACCTCTCGACACACTGCCCACTACCACCTTGGTGGCGTCGTATGACTTGGCCAGGAAGGGGGTGCCCTGCACAGCGAATCCATTGTACTCCACATTGATGGAGTGGCCGCCGACGCTGGTGGGCGTGAATTCGGCCGTAAAGCCGGCATGGATGTCTCCGGTGACCCGAACGGGCAACTCCCCTTGGGGACCTCGCACACTCACCGCCAGCTCGGCGGCTCCGCCTCCGCTCACGGTGATGTGGAAGGAGGAGGGCCTGTTGACCGGAATCAACTCAAGATTCGTAAGATTCAGGAGCACTCGGGAGGTATCCGCCACGGCACAGACAAAGGGACAGCCGCGCACCGTTTCGCCATTGAACTTGATATCTATCAAATGCGACTTGGCCTGCTCCGGGGTGAAGGAGACCAGGCAACGGCCGCCGCCCACCACCTGGACATGATTGGGCACCTCGCCCTCGTTGATGGATATCTCCAGCTGGCCTTCGCCCGCCGCGCTGGCATCCACGCGGAACTGGCACGGCTGGCCGACCACGCCGCCATTCACCTCCGTCACCTGGATCAGGCTGGAGTCGTAGACCTTGGCGATCAGCGGGCCGCCAGCGATCTTCGTGCCGTTGATGGACGCATCGATCACGTGCGTGCCCACCTCGGTGGGCACGAACTCGATGCGCGCAGCACCATTTGCCGCCTCATGGGTGACTCTGGCATTCAGCTTTGACTTGCTAGGAGTCAGAACCGTTGCCACGCACTCGCCCTTGCTTAGGCTTTGTCCAGGAGGCGGCAGTATCTCAAAAACCGCCGGCGTATTGGCGGGTACCAGGCGAGTGGATTCGCCCAGTGCGGTCAGGCCGGGTGAGGACATGATCTCAGCGTGCCACGGTGAACCTGAAAGCGAGTGGAAACACATCGATTAGTGTCGAATCAAATACGAGAGGAAGATTGGTGGAAAATTGTCAACTTAAAGAGTTAAATGAAACGAGTGGCTAACGATATCTGACCCACAAAGCCACTGCATGCACCTGCAGCTCAGATAATTGAGGCGGATGCTTAAACAAGAGTTTCCAGAGGGTGGTTAATGGAATTGAATCATGGGAACTGATGTCTGGGGATTATAATTATCGATATCTACATCTTAACCAATGCATTTTCTCTCCTTAACTGTATCCGGAAAATATCCAGAAATGTTTACTGGTCCAAATTATAAACAAATTATTTGTTTAAATGAGAAAATTATACTTGTTGTAGCCAGTCACTATACAGAAAACCCAAAAGAATAAACTATGCATAAACAACCCACCCAACCCAAGTGATGGCTCAATCGAAACTATTGTGACAGCCCTCGCATTCTTCAGCTGGCAAGGTTTCCGCTGCGACTTTGCATTGTTTCTCGCTGCGTCTCATTATAATTGTCGCAATCTCAATCTGTGCCGCCTCGTTGCCAGCGACAAGTGCGTATCTGTATCTAAAGCTGCGTATCTGTATCTTGTGCTTGCCTTTGCATTATCTTCCCCTGTGTGAGTGGCAGTATCTGTGGCAGCTTCGACATTAAGAGCGAAGCGAACAGAGCCCCGGCGACATAATGCGCCCGAGCTAGTTCAGGAATGTTTCGAAACGAGACGGGCCCGAAAGCATCATTAAATCGTTGGAGGAGCCCGCCATCGAGAGCCTCGGAGCAATGCGGCTGCCAATTTGCGATGGTGGGGCTGATTGGCAATTGGATCGCTGTTAAACGTTTGCTTATTTGTTGGCACTCATCTGGCATCTCACATCTCGCACACAGCATTTGTATTGGGCACGGTTGGGTTTGGTTTTGGCGTTTGTTGCCCGGCGCTCAAATTTACTTTTGTTTGCAACTTTCCATTCATTTCTCTTTTTGCAATTGTTGCACTTTTCCTTTTAGTGCTCGCTTGCAGTTGCTGCTGCTGCTGCTGCTTTTTATGGCTTTCCATGAAAATTGCTGCAATGGTCAGACGCCAGTTCGATGGAAAAAATAGAAGAAAAAAACCTCTAGCTGTTGCGCTGTCATACCTCAAAACTCGCTTCGACTTTGAAACTTCGTCGTTTTTATTTTCCCTTTTCCCAATCGTTAAACGTGCGATTTTTCTCTCCCTGGGAAACTTCTCCACGAGCACAGCTTTTTAAAAACCTTTTCATATTTGTCCAAGCAATGAAACTGAAAATGTTCCCTCCTCTATTTGCTTTTTAGCACTTTGCCGCTGACAGTTTTCGTAACTGTTTCTGTCGGTTTGTTTTCGGATTCCAACCAATTGGGGCCATCGTTAGTCATTAATCAGTTATCGCATTCTCATAACTCTGTTCATGGCCAACGGCTATGCAAAAAGTTACAGTTAGACGACCGCAGCAGCTACCAAGAACCAAACCAAACCAAACCGAACCGAACGAACGCACCAAGTAAAAGTTTGTCGGCTCGTAATTCAGACTCCACTTCCACATGACAAAGTTGCATGCAGCAGTCGCTGCGAGGCATGTGTGTTGCAAGAGCAACTGCAGTTCGTCTAACCGAAAAGCCGCCTTTTTGCCGCTCTTCTAGCTCTTCTGGTTTCACAGCCCGAGTGCTAATCGCAGCGCTGAGTCTGAGTGGTTGCCTGCCGGTTGGAGAGGGGAGCAAGTGCACCTAGCATCTAACGCTGTTATTCAATCTGCATAGTCGCCGACAATAGACATGCACTGGGAACAAAATCGGAAACTGGGAACGAACTTCTACACCAAATATAGATTAATATTTGTTCAACTTTGCCAGAAAAACTTTGGGAAAAAACCACTTGGGAGTTATAATGGCACACAAAATAATGTCAACCATGATATTATGCTTCGAGCTACAAAATAACGTTCTAAAAAGGTTTTCCATAAAAAAATAAAGAGTTTATAAACCGGTAATACAAATTTGTCATTGAAAGAACTTTCTCATCATTTTCAGCCACACTATTTCCCTCAGTGTAGTGGGTTTGTTGGCTTGCGGTTACGTGACTGGCCGCAAAAGCCCGTTAGATGGCCTGCAGCTGTCGCAGCAGTCTGATTCTGAATCTGAATCTGAACCTGACCGTTACACCAAACTATTTTTCGAATGTTACAAAGAAAGATTTACGTTTTTGTGGCTGGAGACTGAAGCTTCTGCCGCTGCTGGTGCTGCTGCTGCCGTTGACAGTGCAAGATTGCTGGGGAGTGAGGTGTGAAGAGCCTCAGAATCGAAAGATAAACTGAAGCTGTATCTGAAAACGCGCGTGGACCTTATTCTTTTGTTGGATCAAATCACAATCGCTGGCGGCACGTCTGAACTTGAAAGAGGTGAAAATGATTTCGTGTAGCGATTATGTCAGCGGGTTGTAAATTATTTATTTATGTGTAAGCTCCGAGCATTTATGCTTCGAGTGCTGCAATCTGAATTTCAACAAGACAACGATTTAGCGAAAACGCTAATAAGAATTTGCGGAGCGTTGCACAAATTGACATCGCGGCACGACCACGATTCGGCGCACGTTTTAATCGCGTTTTTCCACCACTGGCGACACTTTAGTTATTATGTTTTTTTTAATATGCACTTATCACTTGAGCCGAACTCCAACTCTCTGGGGTTGGGGTTCAGGTTGGGGGTTCGGAGTTTGGGGGCGCGTCAAAAACCAGTTAATGCTGCTGGTGTTTTTTTTCGACAATTTTCGTTATTAAATTATGCAGACAGACGGGCAGGCAGTTTCACTTTGAATAGCGGTGGCTCATAAAAATCCAAAAGAGCCGAGCGCTGGAAGTGGGAATGTGTGCCAATATGCTGAGCGGAAATGGCCAAAAGCGGCGGGTAAAAGCGGATGAAAGGGGGTTAAATCGGGGAGAGGTGTGGCCGCCGTTCATTGTTGAACGAAAAAGAAACGAAACGGAGCCAAACGAAATCGAAATGTTTGCTTGCTCCGGCTAAACTTTAAGCATATCTCGTGAGTGTAAATCGGTGGAAAGTGGCCGACGTGGCCACGAAATCGCGATCTCCCCCTGAACAGACATCTCGCATACCTGTCGCGCCCTCCTGCTTACTGCATACCTGACTGACAACCTATCCCAACGGGTTTTGGGCTGCAGCAGGAGCTGAAGCTGAAATAGCCGAACAGGTAAGCGGAGGAAATCGCATTGGTTTGGTTTGGTTTTCCCTTGGCTCGGCTTTGATTTCCGCCTCGGACTCGGCCGAGAGATATACACACAATGCAATGGCATGCAACAAGTGCGCCTTGAACCACATACAGATACAGCCGATGCGAGTGCGAGTGCGGCCAAGACGGTAGAAATGTATCTGCGCCTGTTGCAGTTTTGCCAGAGCAATTGCAGTTGGCAAGACCGAAACAAAATGGCTGCCCCATTGTCACCGCAAATAACATTGCATCGCGGGGACAGTTTTCTTCGCATATTTATTGATTGGGTTGGCTTAGGCAAAACACAGACTCTGACTTTGACTCTGTCCTGCGCTTCCAGCCGCGAGCTCAAATATTTCTGAATCTTAAAGGTTCATTAAACTGGTTTTCGTTCGCACAAGAGACCCCAAAAACCAACAAAAAAAGGGGGAATAAAACAGAGAGTGGAGGGGCGAATATTAGCATATTTCTTTGGCTTAGAAATCTCACACACGGAATCTTTTCGACTCGCTTCACATTCCGGGAACACAAAAAAACTCCGTTCTTTCTCTAGCCAACTGTTGTTTTGTTTATGCCGAGGGCTTTGTTTTGCGTGTGTTTTGGGGAAGCAATTCTTCACTTTTATCTGATTCTCTCTTAGCCACAATCACAATTTAATTTCTTGCCAATTTTCCTGACTTTTAGCGATCGGGTGTTAACTGCGATGCCGCCGACGTGTCAGTTTCGTTTGGAGCGCGATCTACGACTGCCAACGCGACTCTCGATCTCTCGATGGGAGCGTCCAAAACCCGTCCAGCAGGTACGAGCAAACTCAGAGCGCGCCAGAGCGTAAAACTCCAAGAGCTACGGGCAGGTGAGCACAGGTGAGAGCGTCTCGAGGGAGTGAGTAGCTCAGAGAGCTGAAATCGGAGCGAGCCAGAGTACAACTTGCATGCTTCTCAGAGCGTTACGAATTCGCCGCACAGTGGCTACACCAATGTCAAAAATTTCACGAATCCTAGTCTAATAAATCAAAAATTAATATGGTTTAACAGACCCATAATTGCAACTATAATTATATAACCGTACAAATAAGTAATGCTAATAAATACTTTGCATTTGTAAGTTAATTACAGAACAGTTCAAGCATAGCTACACATTCTCAACGGGCATATTTATCTAGAGCTTAAATATTTTAAGCCAACTTTTGGTCAAAGCTAGAAAACGCCACTCAAAAGAAAAACAATAGCAAATCAAGTAGACAAGATCATCGCCAAAATATGCGGTTCTAGGTGAGCCATCCATATAAGTATCGCTACCGCTTAACACACCTACACTTTGAGGAACTCTCGAGCTCGAAACTCACCTGGAACGGTCTCGCCATTGAAGGTGATCTGCACTGTGTGCGTTCCATGCTCGTGCGGCGTGAAGCTGGCAATGAACCTCTGGCCTCCCAGCGAACGCACCGACGAGGTGACTCGCCCGCCGTTAACGAGGATCTCCAGATTACCGGAGCCCGCCTTCGATCCATCGATCTCGAACTCAACGGGTCGCCCAATAGAGCCATTCGGAATGTCTTGCACCCGGATGGCCCTAGCACCAGTGGCATTGTTGTCTATGGGCCGAAATCTAGAGAGTGAGCTGTAGCCGTAGCCGGGGGAAGTTCCGTGTCCGTTGCTTTCGGTGACTACGTGCTCGCTGGACTCCTTGACGGTTTTCGTGTAACCGCCGGACTTGTCCGTATACGTATTGTTTGAGTGTGACTTGACTGTAATGGCACTGGGTCTGCAAATAAAGAGTTCACTTTGTTAGACTTCAAGGCAAATTAAATTAATATACAAGTAGTCTTAAGTAGACTGTTTTTTTATGATATATACAAAATAATTAATTTAATATAAAACAAAGTTTACTTGTAGCGCTCCCCATCATCGGGCGAATCCCGGCGATAGTCCGACTGGTTTTGCAACTGCTGCTGTTGCTGCTGTTTGTGCAGAGCGAACTTATTGTACTGCGTGTTCCGGTGCGTCTCGTGGTCCAAGTCCGGACGGTTGTACTGTAGCTCTGTATTCAGCTGCGTCTCGGTCATGTTCGCCAGCGATTCAAGCGAATTGTGCGAGAGCATGTGCTTTGTCTTATTGATTACGTCCCAGCTGTCGCGCCGGGCGGATGCCGGCTTTATCGAGGACACCCTCACGTTGGAGGAGTGGTCGATGCGCGCCTCCGGGGATCCAGTCCGACGGAGCCGCTCGGCAGTGCCGTACAGCGAGGGACTGGCCCGCACATTCGAATCTGTTACGTAGTTTGAGGTTGACTTGTAGGTCGAGGACTTCTCCACAGTTCGTGAGGACTCGTAGCCGTTCTGGGGAGAAACGAAATGCTAGGTTATTCAGTTCATGGAGAAAAGATTTCCTTATTTTACCTTATTCAGCGTGCTGGTCACTGGGCTCATCCTGTGGGTGGCCGTGCTGATGTAGGCGCTATTCGGGGAGTAGCGCTGCACGGGTGAAACGGAGGCATGCCTTGGACTGTTATTTATATTGCGCGTGGAGCTCTCATACTGGTTGGACGTCTTGATGGTGAGCGGGCTGTGAGTGTGCAGCTCGCTGGAGCGGGTCTGAGGAATATAAAAATCCCATATTAGCAGAGTATTAAGATATGGTATCACACAAAGCAGGCAGAAATAAATTTTTGGTTCTCGGATAATTCCCTTTGGGATAGCAAATCGAAACAAATAAAATTTAGTTACATTGAGTGTGGGACTAGGTATTGGACTAAGCGATCTGGTCAGGGTACTGGTAGCCAGCTGCTGCTGCTGCCTCTGCTGGTAGCTGCTGCTGCTGCTGGTGCTGGTTAGCTCGCGCTGCTCGCGCTCCTCGCGCGGCGGGGTCAGCTTGGGCTTGTGCACCCCACGCCTCTGGCTGTACAGCTCATTCTCCTTGTCGAAGTAGTAGTCGTTCTTGGTGGAGCTGCTGTTTGAGGTCTTCGAATCGCGGCGAGCTCCGTTTAAGGTCTCCGTGTAAAGATCAGCAGAGTTCAGATACTTGACCGTTGGCGAACCGCTTACTGGAGGCGGCGAGGTGTGGTTCTCCTGTCGAATGTAGTTTTCAGTGTGTATGTTTGGGGAGGGGATTCAATGTGTGTGTGTTAGCCAAAACATTCAATTTTGATGGGTTGGGTGGTGGTGAAGGATACTGAAGAAGCCCATGCTGCATGCCTTAACTCATTAAAGTGCACTTACCTCGCTCTCCCGCTTATAGTACCTGGAACTCGAGCTATGGTAATCGGTAGTATCTAACTTGGGCGAATACTGCGGCGAGTAGCTGTTGGTCCGCTCAGCTGCATTGTGTCGCGAAAGCGAGGAGTTTCGGTAGTCATTGTGCCTGGTATTGGTGGTCGAGATAAAGTGCATCGAGGGGCTCTCCGAGCGGTGCTTACTCTCGTGCAAAGGACTGCTACGCGTCTTGCCAGATCTTCCCTTGGTGCCAACACGCATGCTTAAGTAAAAAAGGTATTATGAGTAAATAATTATATTTCTTATTTAAAGAGACTCACATGAAGGGCGATCCCTTGACATCGTATCCATTGAAGTAGATATAGACACGGTACTTTCCGTTCTGCCTGGGCATAAAGGTAACTCGGTACTTGTTCTCCACAATCTTCTCCACGGAGCAAACCAGCGAGTGCTTATCGTGCACGATGTCCACGTGGAGTTCTCCCGAAACGCCAACTCCACGCGCATCCACCTCGAAGGTGTGCGCCCTAAGCGGCATCGCTCCGTCCAAACCGTGGACAGAAACGCCGGAGGCATCGAACACGGCACAGGTGAAGGGTCCGCCTTGGATGTGACGACCCTGGTAGGTGATGGCTATCTCCCAGATGCCTGCCTCGTCCGGCTTAAATATGGCACTGTGACCCTCATCTATTTTCTTCAGGGGACAGTTGTGCGAAATGCCCGTTGGCGATACGGCCGTAACCAGAATGTCCTCCGTTTTGGGCGCTCCTGTGGCGTTAACTAGCACCTCGACGAGACTGCCCAAGGCACAGGGCGCCATTCCCGGAGGCGCCACCTGCAGCAAACGGGGCAGGACCCGAAAGAAGTGTCCACCCAGACTATCCTCCCCGATCTCAACCACAATCTCGTGCATTCCATAACGCTCTGGCACGTAGACTCCCTCGCCGTGAGCATTAAGTCGCACTGACTGTCCTGGTTGCCCGGAAGGAGGAACCACGTGACAGCGCACCGAGCTGAGGCTTATATCCCGGGACATCACGTCGATGCGGAAGTGCGTCTGCGTGTAAAACGGACATTAAGTATTAATATGCATTGCACTTTGTACTCTGGACAAATACAGATGAGGTCAATGTAATGGAACTTGTAATTTGAGTTAAATAATTTTATGATTAATTTTAATAAAAATAAATTTTAAAATTTTATCTACGAATTCATGAAATAAAACTAATTTTATAAAATTTTTCAAGCTATTATTTTGACCGCATCTGTACAACATATAATTGCTCATCTCACCTGTTCTCCCACCCGGCCGGATGTGCTTTCCAGATACACGTTGACCAGGTCAGATAGCGGCGGGCGCGGTGGGACCCATTGCAGGTTGGCTGCGTAGGCCATGATGCCCAAGTGCTCCACTTCCGGATTGGCCATGTCCTTGGCCGTGAGGATGGGCTGCACTCCAAGTCGGGCGCCGGCGTCCACCGCCTTGCGAATATTGTTTTCATAATGGAAGGGATCGGTGCTGAGCTTGTCCGGGGCAGGAGCCGAGCCTCCCAATCCCTTAATAATTTCACACATCACACGTCCGTCATTCCAGTCGGTCTGGAAATGCCAGTGAAAATTAAGACGCAATTAAAATTGAAGCAAAAGTTTCCGTTTTAGGTGGAAAACGTACAGCTCGATACGTTCTGCGTCTTCCTCTTAGCAAACGGTTTGCTAGTTTTTTAAATCCCATCCAAATACAACAAACCATAACGATTTTTTTAAAGCAGCATTTTCGGAGCAATAAAACTTTTTAAATTGATTGCAAGATGCCAATGAATAGTGTTGCAAAGGGATGTCAGAGGCCATATTGGCTTTCTTTTGACGTAGTCAAATACTTTGATTAAAGGGATTGTTTTCTAACAGTTAAATGTCTCAACAAAATAAGCAAAAGAGCTTAAAATATGAAAATATGGATATTTGCAATTCATTTTTTTGTAGGGGTTTGAACCCTCTTATCCTTTAAGCTACGCCCATGGGGCCAGAGCCTATGGAGTGTTGGAAAGAGCGGAACGTAACTAACGGTTATAGTTCCAAGGAAGTCAATGGAACTACGGTTTTATCTCTATCTTTAATTTGTTCAGCTTACCGTGAAGTTCTTAACGGAATCTTTGACCTGCGTGTTAACCCAACGCATAGTGGCATTGTAACCAGGACCTCCGGGCTTCATGAAGTACGAGAGATACGTCATGCCGGACAACTCATCCAACCAGGGCGAAGCCAAATACTCCGGTTCCAGGACCTTGGGAACTCCGAACTCGCGCTGCGCCATATCCATGGTCTGGGTGCAGTTCCTCACGCTCTGGCTGGGATCGAGGCTGCGCCAGTGCGGGAACAAGCCCGGCTGGCAGTAATCCAAAAGGGCCGCCAGATTAACGCCACTGTTCCAATCTGTCGTCAGATTGGTGATCCGGCAATCGGGAAGAGCGGCCTGCAACCAGGCCAGCATGAGCTTGCGGGGCGGGAACTTGCTCCTTCCGATCTGGTAGCGCACGATCAGCGACCAGATAAGACCCAGGATCAACTTTATATTCCCATTAACAATATCCACATTGCCGATGTTCACCAGCTTGATATGATCCGCCTCAATGGACTTCAACGCCGTGGTGGCGTTCTCCAGGTAGTGGTGTTGGTTGGCGGGTCGGCGGTTCCATGATGGCTTCAGTGGACGCGTCTGCAGATGCTCCACTAGAGCGCACAGGCAAGTGCCATCGCAGAAATCCGTGGCCCAGTCATGCACCTAAAACATAACAAGAGAATTTGCATAATCATTGGAAGAACCTAACTACTATTATTAAAAGTATTATTAATATTTATGCATGTGTGTAGTTCTGCACTACACAGTTTCTTTCCAGCTCCGATTAGCAAACGTGTGCGACGCCCTCCCATGCCAGTTTCTATGCGAGAAGGCTGCTTGACAGGCGGCCTTCCTAATGAGCAATCAACGGCAAAAGCCGCCGCCCCTTCCGCAAACTGGTGGCCCACTTTACAAGGTGAACCGCCTGCACGAAGCTTGGAGCATGGCGCTCGGATGTTGGGCATGGGAACCCAACAGGTTCGCCGTACGGTGTACTGAGGAACCGAGCGGCTTTCTCCGCCCGGGTGCAGCCAATTGTGCGCGATTTTAAGCATTTGACATAAAGCTTTTTATCTGCTCGCTGTCAGCGTTCAGCATTCAGCTGGGGAAGCAGAAGCCGGGGAACTACGAGTAAACTGGCAAACTGGAGATGGAGATGGAAACGAAGACAATCGCGTGTCTGTTGCTGTTTGTTTGTGCCTAGGAAATATTCATTGGATGCCATAAAAATCTCGCACATAGTTGCGCCATCGCTCTCTAACAAGCTGCCGCAGGTTGTTATTTGTTGTAGCAATGTTACTGCTATTGTTGTGCGATACTCCTACTTCTGTGCGCACAACCTTTACATTTTTAAGATGCCTTCGCCCGCTTTTACGATATGAACTTGAGTTTGGGGAATGCATTTTCACCTGACAGAATATTCCCTCGTCTTCGAGTAAACTTTTATTTGCATGTGACATATTAGATACACGGGAAAAATCAAACGTTAAAGAGGTACTCTAAAAATGTTACTTGTATTTGAACAATACTTAATGAACAAAATCGAATTTACATACAATGATAGTTGATGTAAATTATGTTTAAAAAAAATTCGAAAATTTAATTTCTTTTATCTTTTCGGACGAGTGCAGGGCAATCCATTTTCACCTTAAAAATTCATAAGTCCGCTTTTGTGTTTATGCATATGTCATACAAAGTTGATTGCATTACTTTTTGTCTCATGTGTACGCATGAGCTAGAATATCTTGGCAGTAAACATCGTAAAAAAAACGCACACTTGGCAGTCTCGTTTTGGTTTGGTGACCCAATATAGACGCGAGCCAGGTCACTTCGGCCTGGCTCTCACTCACATTAGCACTGTTTGCTGGGGTCTTCAGCCTTGCTCGTCGCATTCATTTTTGGCCCAGCCGAAAAACACACGAAAATTATACACAAAACTGGACAAGATCGCGGACAAAAGCTTCAGCTTGTTTTGTGTATTGTAACTGGTAATGGGAATCGATGCGTCGGCCTTGGCATTCAACTGGCCAAATATGGTCGGTTCAGGTCGCTCTGTCCGCAGCATGTGAAAAATTCCGAGTGACTGACTGACAATCGCAATGTCCCTGGACAAATGAAATGCATTGTGGCGAGTAAATAAATTCGTGTGAGTACTCTGGGAATTAATGTAATTGTAATCGCTGCTGCCACTTGCCATTGAAGTTGCTGCTTAGCGGGGGCGTTTGAGCCGACTTTTATGAGCCAGACCATTTAAGGCAGCTTGCGGAAGAGCCGAGAGCTCCAGTTTAGTAAGGGGAATGAGTTAAGGGGCTCTGTCACCTGCCCAATAGTTCATAATTCGAACATATTTGGATTTTTATGAGATCAGTATAACAGAATAAATTACTTGATCTTAAAAGAGCTCTGGGAATATTTTAAATTTATATATTTAATCCGTCACCAAGGAAACTTGAGTCTTCCTATTGGCAATTAAATATTGTATTATGTCTTTACCAAGTACGAATTTAAGTTAATACAATAATCGGAACAAAAAATGCGGAAATGACTTTGAGATTAATGAAAGAATTGCGAAAATAATCTGAATTCTAGATAAATCGTTAGTCATACGACTATGGAAGCCTTTTGATATTTGATTCCGAGAACACATTCCTGATTTAAAACGTTTTGTATCGTCTATATTCTCAGGCCCTGCTACAGTGAATAGTTCCACGAATTCTATACCCAACGGACCCGTCCCATTGATTGGGTAATTGTTTTTTGCGCTTGATCGATCAGATATTCAGGCGGTCTGCAGTCAGTCGGTTAGAAAGTGTTACCTAACATCGGAATGCAATGGTATGGATCGTAGGAACTTATATATGTACTTAAAGTATTGTTTACCTGCATTCCCGTCTCGCGCAGGTGCTCGTTGACCCAGTTGCGGAAAGTGTTCGCCTGGATCTCCACCCAGAGATCCTCGTTTCCGCGGATGTTCATGCCCTTGGCGGCGGTGCCCTCGGGACTCCTGGCCACCAGGCCGGCGTGGGTGATCTTCTGCGTCTCGGTGGTGCCATCGGAGTTGTGCTTCAACAGCCCCGCGTGCGTCACCTTGGCGCCCTTTATGTCCTTGACGTCCATCGCACTGCTGTTCACTGCACTGCACTTCACTTCACTTCGCTTCACCTGGGCTCGTACATATGTACAGGTGTGAATTTTCGTTCAGACACTGATCGGGAAATGGGCAGAGGAATTTCTATTGATTAGATCAGACGCGACTCGGTTTTAGTTTCGGTTTCAGTTTCGTTTCGTTTCGTTTGCACACGCTCGCTGCTCAAAGCGAACTGAGCGATCTGTTCGATCTGAGCGGCTGCTCTCTTGGCCTGGCCAAAACAAACGATGACGTCATTCGTAAAGCTCAAAGCTCCAGCTCCAGCTCGAGTTGGAGCTGGTGCTGGAGCTGCAGAAAAATGCGGGGGGTTGCCGTTGCCAGCGGATAGCGAATGTGTGTGTGAGTGCGAATATCTCTGAATCTGGCTATAAAGCAAAACTGGTTTCGTCGCTTCCAAGCCAAAACGAAGCGGGCGAAAATGAAAATTGAATACAACAAAAAGTACAACAAAACAAATAAAACAACAGAAAAAAGAGTCTGAAAAAATAACAGAAATCACTTAGTTTGGAATTTCGCCGCAGCAAAGCGAGCAGATCTGGTGGGCAGTGCTGGATGTGGATGTGGATGTGATTGTGATGGCGAGTGTTTGAGCAAGTCTTTCACAAATGCCTCGGTAGAAGGCCAACAACGTGTGTGTAAACGTGGGAGCTACCGCCGATGATAATGATTGTAATCACAGTAATGAAATCTGCCACGATCAATTGTCAATTGTTCGCCTGTTTTCACTTGTCGCACTTTTACCTTAGCAATTTCAGCAAACCGAAAGTTAGCTGTCTAACAAACAGTGGCAGGCAGGCTGCGATCTGAAATCAGAGGTTGGGCATTGGGCTGGCGTTTTTGGCATTATTCCACACCATGTCGCGAAGACAACGAGGCGTCAAAAGACTTAATTATAGGAAATCCGGTTGCGTTTCCACCTAGCCAGTTGCCAGTAGCCAGCGCACATATATCATAGCATGTCTAGTTCTGAGCGAGGCTGGTATGCAGATTTCCAAATACTACTCGTATTTATTGACAAACAATTTTCGGAGAGGTAAACAACTCCGAGATGACATCACTCATCACTTGCTGAGCACAGCGATGAGAGCTGTGGCTTGAGCAATCATTATATGCGAGTACAGGGAAAGACACAGAGCAAAAACATCCCAGGAATCGGCCATTCCCTAAATGTTTGGCTGTTAAAAATAATAATAACCAATTAATAATTAGTTAAAACTGTCCAACATCTTTTTTACAAGCTTATGGTTTTAAATTTACATACTTTTGGAGTTAATTATGTTAATTGAAATATGTATTTTTCCCAGTGATTGTGTTGCTTAAATGGCATAAATTAACTGCCGGGGACAGCAAAAAAGTGGAAAATAAATGAATTGCTCCTCCGATTTATGAGTGATCCCGGGGCTGATGTCATTTACTGACACTTGATATTGGCAATGAACCTAATTAGTTGCACTCGTCGCTGGAGTGGAATGATCCCCACTCCACCTTCCCATCGTGTTCTATATATTGAGCTCGAGGCAAGGTCATGGGAATGGTGGTGGTAATGGGGTATGGGAATGGGAATGGGAATGGGAATGTCTCTGACGCACTGACCAATTTGCTTGCCTGTTTGCTCAGTTGGTCAACGGCGAGCAAACATCGAAAGTGGTAGCGAGCGCAGGTCGTGACTAAAATTGGTAGAAGAGGGCCAGTCAACACACCTAGTTTAGGGCATTACGTAATGCCGAAATATCCAAGTTTGCACTGGCAAATATGTACGTATATATTGGTGTATCTATATCACAGAATGCGATGTGCACGTAGGTGTCTGGCATTTTTTACACTTTTCGATTTGTTTGCTGTCCGAATATATATTCGTTTTTTTTTTGCCTTGCCAACCCACACGGACGGCGAAATGTTGGAGTCGTCGTCATCGGGCTCCCACCCACATATTTTGGTTCAACGCCTCGTTCTAGACGTGGGTGCGATTTCAAGTTTGATTTGTGCCAAAAGCAAGCACCTAATGGCCATTGATTTCTCAATGATTCCCAACGCAAGTGACGGCCGAGCTACAACTCTGTTTAAAATTCGGCTGTGGGAACGTATTTGGTTAAATGTTCTATGACAACGTCATTAACTTGGATATATATGAGACTAACTGGAATGGAGGTGAAGCCCATAATTATGTTGATGGATGGTTTCGGAATTTACTACAAAACTTGGGATGGTCTTTGGATTTGGATCTTCGAAAATGAATGGGCTATGGACATCGCTTCGGATGGGATCGGTTGTTTGTTTGCACTACAAGTTGTTGATTTATATTGCTTTTTTGTAGTACATATTTCATTTTCAAGTTAACATACTGCGATTTTTTCGGGGGCTCATTTTTTAACTAAACATGGAGTCGACTTCATACTTTAGTGTTAAACAAAGCGCTTTAAACACTGATGTTGCAAATGAATAGCCTGTCTGTCTGAATGGAGTTGCAATAGTTATACAACATCCTCAGAAAACGTATTTCTATAAATAACTTTGGAATTTTTTGTCTATAACTGAGTGGAGAACGAACTCTAAATTATGGGCTACAGCTATTAGCTGGGTTATTGTATTACATATTCTATTTCCTGTTGGCCAAATGCGATTGTAACACTTGCCAGACTCGCCAGTTTGAGGGCTACGCCTCAAAGTCAAATAATGGCTCATTAGCGCACACGTCTATGGCAAACAAGCGTTTATTTTTGGCAACAGTTTATAGCTGTTCGTCATAAATAGAAAACACTCCAAGCGGTGCAAATATACCCCTACTCACACACACACACACGCGCGCACCTAAACAGATAGTATTCCCTCCACATTTTGAGGCGCTGCCAAGTTCGTGCCTTCAGTCTTTTGATTAATGCCGTTAGGCGTCGCCAAAGCGCAGCCAAGCCAAACCTTCTGAATGCGAGTGTGTTGGGTTCTATTGTTTTTTAATTTTTGCTCATTACTCTGCCTCGTTTATTCGTTTATTCGCCTAAAAGCCGCAGCAATTACAATTCGGAAGACCGGAGAGAAAAGGCCTCTTAGCCAGGCTTAAAACCAATCGAACAGCGCCAACGGTGAAACCAGATTCAGATTTAGACGCAGTCGCAGTCGCAGACTCGGCTTCCCAGTCAGAGCCAGATACAGAGTCAGAGTCAGAGTCAGATTCAGATTCGCTTTCGGTGTTGGTTTTAGTTTTAGTTTTGTTTTTGTTTTCGCTTCCCCTCGCATTCGCCTATTATGCAATGGGCTAGGCCCGATTCAGATATCTGAATATCTGGCGGGCGGAGTCCGACTTTTGGTATTTATGCTGGCGGCCAAGTTTTGCTTTATTTTTTTGTGTTGCCTTTCAGCTTTTGTCGATTCACACGGCTGCGGGGCCCGTTCACGTGTTTAGCACAAATTCCGCACGAAAATCTAACCCCTCTAATTTAAGCAGCAGCTCGAAAATTAGAACAGCCCACGGCACGCAAGTCTCTCGCTCGGAACAAATACAGCAAATACAAATACAGCAAAAACACACTAAAAACAACACAGCGCAAAGCGAACGGGCGAACAGCGAGACACATGAAGATCCATACAGAACAGCAAAAAAATATGTAGTTAATGTTAACGTTAGACGCCGCCGACCGTCGTCAGAAGTTATTAAAAAAGTCGGCGGGGGATAGCTGAGCAATGTGTGTTGGTATGTGGCAGTACAAGTGGTAGTATCTAGTATGTAGTATGGCCGAGTGCCTTGTTTGTTTTGTTTTTCTCCCTTTTGGCACTTGTTGCGCTTACACTTCGATTCGCTTTTCGCTGGGTGGGAAAGCGTTAGGATTTAAACACGTCCAGCGCGCACGAGTTGCTAACAACGACTGAAATTGGCAGCAGCCAGCTCCGGCCCGATCTGGCCGAAAGCTCTTGGCCAGCTCTGGCGGCTCTTGCTGCTCTGGCTAGAGCGGGAGCGGGAGCGGGTGCTTCGACTGGAACTGTTCGGAGTTCGAAAACGATGACGTAGTTTTCGGAACGATCTCGGCTTGTTTTGTTGGCATTTTGGCCTTTGTTTTGGGCTCTCGATTCGCTCAGGTGGCATCAGCTATCGGCCAGCACGCTCACGTTGGTCGGTTTCCGTTTACCAAAGCGGTTAGTTGGTTCGGTTCGGTTCTCGAGTGTTGGCCTAATGGACTCGAGTGGAGCTCGTTAATTGCAGGCGTCGGCTTTGCGATGAGTGTGTGGTTTTGGCTTTTGTAATTGAACAATTTTGCGGCTTTTTCTCAGATCTCATTGATTACGCCATGCAGTTGCAGCGGCAGTTGCAGTTGCATTCGATGGAATGGATGGATGAGTCGATGAATCGATGGATGAATGGATAAATGCATTTCCCACCCCCCCACCACCACCCGCTCCCAACGAAACGCACGATTTTCATGTATTAAGAATTTTCTGTTTTGATTTTATTTGTATTTCAGTTTTTATTTCTGGTTTTCTGCTTGTTCTTGTTGTTTTATAATTCCGTTTTTACCCTTTTATAGATTTCAGAGTGGTTCAGCAATGTAAACGGCTTTCAAAACTCTCACGCGATAAGCTCGATTTACCTGCAGCAAATCGGGGCCTTGTCTTATTTGATCTGATTTATAGTGATCGTTAAAAAATGCCATTACTCGCCCGATCTGAATGATCTGAGAACGCGAGCGATTTATTTCGTTCTCCGAGCTTGCTATGAAGTTAATGCTGAATTAATGTTCTGTTTAGTTCTTATAAATTAATTAATTAATTTATAGTAAAAATAAAGCTATAAATGTCTTGTTCTTTTTTTTGGTTTTTGTGTTTTTTGTTTTTGTTTTTGTTATTTGTTTGTTATTCTTTCATAGATATCAATGCATAAAATAATTTAAAAAATTATTATTATGTAAGCCATTCGAACCCTCCGCCAATTCACCCGCATTTGGCATCAACAACACAACCGAATCGATGTAGTTCCTTGATTTATACGTTCAATAACAAATAGATATATGTCTATACATGCGCTCTAACGGAAAACATTGGAGAAATCAGAGGGAATAAATCTAACAAACGGCGGAGCCGAGCCTCCGTCCTGTGGTAAGCGTGCTAATAAGCCATAAAAATGTAATTTAATTTCGATATATTATTCAACTTTAACCCTGGCAATAATTGGCTAACTAAGGATTTAAAACTGCGATAAACCTTGACCGGTTATCGTTAGCTTCCATTAAACACACGATCATTGTTTTGTATAAGCCTTGTCTTAGATGAAACCCCATTTGATGTTTATTGTAATTATTAATTAATTTTTAATCCGTTATATGATATTCCGAAAAGTAATTAGGTTGAAAAACATTGAAAAGGAACTCCCTTCTATTTGCTCACTAGAAAATAGAAATTAAGATTACCTCGTCGACGAAAATCTAAGAAAAATCCTAACAAAATTTGAGTACAAGTTCTTGGCCTATCATTGTTTGGCATGAAATGAGTTTCGTTCCCTCTATATCCGGCAGATACTCAAACGTATCCTTGCTCATTCTTTAGAGTTAAGATTCTTATTCGAGTTAGCTATGTAATTATTAGATTTCCTTATCAACCCATTTCTTGGTTTTCAATATTTTCGGAGTTGACGCTGAACAATTTGCTTATACGATCGCGATTCGATCTTTTTTGGTCTTCTCTGTTACACATCTAATGGTATAGCTAGGTATAACTAGAATTACGTCTAAATTAATTCTCTCATCTCACCGCAGCCCCCATATTATGGGGATTCCTGAACTGCGCCCTGCGTTCTGCTACAGAACCCTCTTGTCTAAGTTAAACTGTCTCTTTTGTTTTTTGTTTTTTGTTATTTCTCAACTACGATCTTCAGCATTGGTTTTGGGTTCGGGTTTGGTTTTGGGTTTGGGGGCAACTAACTAAGTTTAAATACATTTAGACTTTTAAATTTTTACCGTATCATGTATAATGTGGTAGATATATCATTTACGACAGTAGTACAATATAATATTGCATTAAAAGTGTTTTCCCTTTCGACAGATCTACTCATTTATATTGGATTTATTAATGGTATAAGGGCTTTAGCTTTATCCTTGGGTATTATACTTTAGTATTCATATAGTTTTTTGAGTGTGTGGTGTATGCTCTGGCAGTTCTTTTCCAATAGTACAAATATTTTGCAAATATTCACTTAGTTGTCCATAAATTATTTATGCATTATTTTCAGTTTTAAAGTAAATCGTTTCCCATATACACATCTAGTAAATTTTCTTTTTTGTTTCGAATTACAATTAGCAAATATTACAATAGATATATATATGTATTCATTTGTTACACCCATGAGTTAAAGTAATCTTTTAGTTATTCTCCGTGTAGGTGTAGGTGTAGGCCGTGTATCCACGTCGTCGACAGTAATGCTAATTGAGTTCCTAGAGCGAATATATTTACAATGGGAAATCGAGTACCCGTTTCGTTTTCGTTTTGGTTTTGGTTTGGTTTTGGATTTGGTTTTTGTTTCGGCTTGGTAACCATTAAAAGAAGCGAAGAGCGTCTAGGGCCTAACGATGATGTCTATATAAATCTCAATCTATTTCTGATTTTAGTATGGCAAAAGTGTGTAAGTGTGGGTAACAAGTTGTGAGCGGGTCTTGGAAAGAGTTCTTTCGGAATATCTATTAAAGCTTTTCCGATCTCTCAAGCAAAACTCGTCCAATTACAATCTTAAAGGGGTTTTTTGATCAGAGTTTCCATCTTTATCCTCCATTTCTATGTACACGGGGCTGGCAGATTTCTAGACAAATTTCTTTGGCAGTGCCATATTTTATTTTTTTGGTTTTTTCTTTTTCGTTTTTGTTTTTTTGGTGTCGCATGATCATAAGAGATATTAATTGCACATCTATGGGGATGCCTGTAGCCCTCACCTCCCCCTCTCTATCTCTCGGTCCTCTCTAAAGAGAGCAGTACTTGTCACAGAACAGTGTCCCCGCTTCAGCCGAGCGATCCAGAACCGCCTGGTGCTGATCCTGAACCTGATCCTGATTCTCATCCTGATTCCGATCCCGATCCTCCTGCTGCTGTATAGCTGCTGCTGCTCCTGGTCGGGATGTTGGGTGTTTTTTTTTTGTTTGTATATTTTTTTATTGTTAGTAAGGCAATTTTGAATGCATGCATAACAAACACACATACAAATACAAATGAGTGAGCGAGACAGAGCGAAACACAAATGCGACAGACAGAGAAGGGAGATTGGGGGAGGGAAAGAGAGAGGCGGAGAGAGCGAGAGAGAGAGAGATGCGGAATGATGATCGCCAAATCGCCGGATCGCCAGGTCAGTTGTCAGTTGTCAGATGATCGATGATGATCGTGGATTCATGAGGAACATGATATGTACACCATACCGATCGCCTGATGGGGCAGCACGCTCCCGTGTTATATGATACTCTCTCTGTTCCGCTCCAGCTCCTCGGTCTCGTTCTCGGGGTCCACGCTGGACGTGGACGAGACTCCGCAGATCTGCATCTCGATCTCGGCCAGCCGGTTCTCCAGATCCCACTGCTGCTGGGAGAGCTTCGTGTTCAGCGCCTGGTTCTCCGACTCCACCGTGTGCAGGCGTTCCCTCAGCCGCTTGATCTCATCCTCGAGGGCCTCGTGGGAGCCCAGCAGGGGTGTGGTCCCACCTCCGGCCCCACCCACACCGGCTCCGTAGCACTCCAGTTGCGAGCTGGAGTCGCAAATGTGACCTGGTGTGAGAGAAGGGCGAATTCATAGCTTATGCACAGCTCAGTTGCCAGATTTAATCCGTTAATGGTCTCACCTGTCTGACTAGGCTGCGATTGGGGTCGCATCGAGTGGTGCGAGGTGGCGCGACTGCGAGGTCGCTCCTCGGATCCATGGGCACTGGGACTCACCGATCTCGGGGAGTCCGCGGCCCGAGCCAAGCGATCGGCATAGCTGCGGGGGCTTCGGGAAATAAGAGGAGATTAAGTAAGTAAGGAAGTTTCTAAGAATAATATGTTAATAATTCAAATGTAATTTCATAATTTTATCAAATTAAATGAAATACAAATTTATTCATAGTTTAATTTTGTATTAACCATAACCCTTTTACCCTTAGTTTAAGAAATAAAAAATATTACATGCCATTGATAATAAGGGGAATGAAAAACTATATATAAAAGATGCTAATTGTATGGGAAAAACATTTTATCCATTTAAAAATCTACTACAACACCAGGCTATTAAAAAAATGTAAAACGTTTTCCCTTTAAATTGCATTATTAATTGCCTGCGACATATTAATTCATTAATTTTAAATTACACATATTTTGAGTAATTGACGGCTTTGGTGAAAGCTTTAAACTCACCTGTATCCGTGATGCTGGGAGGGCTGTTGCGTTGACTCCTGTCGATGCGACAGATGCTGCTGCTGGGCCGCCTGATGTTGCTGATGTAGCTGCTGCTGCTGCTGCTGCTGGAGCACCTGGTGGTGGTGCAACAGCGAAGAGGGAAGGACTCCCGTCGCCGGGGGCAACCACATCTCCTCGAGCGAGGTCCGGCCACAGCTCTCGACTAAGCCCGGCGTCGATTGGCAACGGCCCATGGCAACTACATTAAAGTATTTCACTGTGGTTTAAATCGCAAATCGTTCACAAACGGAAACGGACGCAAATGAAATCGATAACCAAAAGGAAGGAAAGACGGAACGGAAGGCGAAAACAATCGAATCGTGTTATTCTGGGGCAATCGTATTCGTAGTCGTATTCGTATTTGGTATCTTTGAATTTCGAGTGGTGTTTGTTTGGGTGGTTGGAAGCGGGGGATTTTGGGCCGGAGCTGGGGTTGGGGTTGGTGTGGGGGGTGAAGGATGGGAAAGGAATGGCGGTGGTGGAGCAAATAAGACAAGTGCCCTACCTTTCTCCAGGGGGGCCTTCTTGTACTTCTCCAATCGCTTGACGGCTATCGACTCCAGACGAACACGCGCCGCCGGATACTCCTTCAGCACGTCCCACATGTCCTTCTTGCTCAGGACGAAGAGGTCGCTGTAGCCCACGGAGCGAACGCTGGCTGTGCGTCGGTTGCCTGTTTTTGTTTCGCATCGGGAAAGTTGCCAAAGCAAATGTTTGCCAACGCAAAGAGAAAAGTTTAATGGTCTTGCAAAAAAGCATTTCCCTGGGTGTATATGTGTGTGTGTGCGTGTGTCTGTGTGTCGGTGTCGGTGTGTCTGTCGATTCTTCTTGTTGACTTGGGCGCACAAAGACATTAAAATTGCATGCCACACACAATTCGGATGTCACGGTGGTATAGGGCAGGGGGTAAGGGGGTTAGGAGGGGGCAAAATAGAAAAAGCCAAGCTATATTTTATATTGTGGAGTAAATATTGAATGGCATCAACGGAAAGCATGTTTAAATCAAAACATGTTGGGAACAAAATTTAACTTTCGAATTGTTCTCCATGCAATTTCAGTTTTGCATTTGCGATTTGCCAACAAGAAGAATCTCGATTAAATGTTGGCTTGTGTAAACGGGTCGTATACTTAATTTAAATTACACAACTCTCAATACAATTACGTGTAGAGAAACGTTTAAATTACGTCCAGGCAAAGCAATACAACAACAACATCGACTTAGAGACAGTCAGATACAAATAGAGAGAGAGATACAGATATTGAGAGAGAGAGCGATATAAAGATATATAGATAGAGAGATAGATAGAGTGAGAGAGAACGACTAACTAGCGTAAGAAATTGGCAGTTTGGTGCGAAATCCCTCTAGGCACTTCTCACCGTTGATTGAACATGAATCGAACTAAACCAGAGAATAATGCTTAAATCATGCAGAAACACAAAGAAACTTTAAACAATTCGATTTCGCCATCTGTAATTGGTGGGGTGGTTCTGGTTCTGGGGCTGGGGCTGGGTCTGCTGCTGGTGCTGTTGCTGGTGCGAAACTTTCGGGCCACCTTAACTTTTGCCTGCAAATTGAGTTGCCAACTCTTGCTGTTCGACAAACTCAATTAGGTGGCACAACGCCTTGAAGTATGCAGCGACGAGATATCTCGCATGCAGTTGGATGCCTCACACAGATAGTCACACACACACCCACACACACTGCAACACTCTCTCCCACACACAATGCCGTTAATTATGACGAACTGTGCGAGGCTGAATTTCACACTTCGCTGGCCAACTATTACACGAAAATTAAAGCGGCATTAAGTTGGGCAAATTGTTGTTTTTTCCCCGAATCGCAACCACAACCATTGCGGACATTTTTATTTGCCTACAATAAAAGTGTCGGGGACAATCAAAACTGAAAAAAACGGGGGAAAAAAACGAAAATGAAAGACTCGTGTGAGAGCATGCAGGTGCAATAATTGCATTTGACATTCATTAATTTTTCAAGCATTCATTCGTGTGCATATGTGTGTGTGTGTGTGTCAGGGGAGTGCAATAAAAATTCGTTGCATACTTTCAGGAGTGGCACAAAAAAAAAGAAGAATGGATAAGGGGGAAAAAATCGGCAAAACCAAATATGTATTTTTAAATTAACATGTAAATTCCGGGGATATTGATTCAAGTGCTCTTCTATTTGGTTACATGTGTTGCAACATTCGGGCGGGACGAAACTCCAAACTAGTTTTGTTGATCGGGGAATCCAGTTAACACTTAATTGCACGAATATAGACAATTACATTCCACACATAGATACAGAGATACGATTGCTTTCTAGTTTTCTAGATTGTGTGTGAGTGTCTGCTGAAGTGATTCATAGATTTTGGGTTTGGTTTTGATTTTTTTTCTGGGAATTCGGGTTGGAAGGTTGTTGTAGTAGTTACGTTATCGTTATTGTTCCGCCTGTCGCACTAAAACGAGATATTTACCAAGTTCTTTACCTGCGGTGCCCATATTGAGTATACTAATCTCGCCAAAATAGGAACCGGCCTTCAGAGAGGCCATCACCGTCTTTCCATTGTCGGCAACCACCTGCAATCGTCCTCGATTCACAATGTACATCTCCTTGCCCACCTCGCCTGCGGATTGGATGTACAACAAAGAGTCCAAATAACAAAAAACGCAAACATAGTGAGTGAGAATGATAAGGGTTTTTTTTCTGGGATTAGGGACATACCCTTTCTGCAGATGTAGTCGCCGGGCGAGAAGAGCACGGGCCTCAGGCGCAGGACCAGTTCGCAAAGGAAGCCGGCCTCGGTGTTTTGGAAAATCTCCACCCGCTTAAGTGTATCTAAATGGACGTTAATTGCTATTTCAGCCTGCCAGCGTGCGGGCGGGTGTGGGAATCAAAAAAGATTTCGCCTTTAGTAATGGACAAATCGTGTTCCGGAGACTCGCCCTCAGTACTTACCTTTAATTTATCAGGAAGACAGGACACGGCGCGCTCCTCGTCCGAGCATTTTTGCGTGAGCCACAGGTAATCGAACCATTTGATGACCTTCACCTGCAGATGATTCGGCACACGTCGCATCCGCATGTACGTCTTCACGCCATCCAGCTTGGCTGTAGGACCAAAAGAAATCCAGAGGATAACCGAAACGGGATGGGGATGGGGATGGAAAAAAGAAGGGAAAATGTTTTATTTGTATTTGCTGAGGATTTTCCTGGAAATTGATACGCGACTGGCATACAAAGTGCTTAGAAATTAGGGAGTAGGGAGTCCTACAATGGGGTTCGGGGAAAAAATAGCAAATTAGAAAGCCAACTTTGGCTATAGGTTTTTCATTATTTGTACACAAATCAGTTACAAATTCTGGGTAAATAAATTGGCTCATTTCATGGAAGGTAATGAAGGAATTTTATCGTAGTCCTAAGTTCCAGGAATTAGTTTCCCTTTTGTACCGGGCATTTTCTAATGTAGCCCATTGTCCAAGGGCTTTACTCTCTAATCGGTCAATCAAGATGGTCCGCATAAATTTGTAATACAAGGCTTTTAGCTGTCCGGCCGATACTGCGGTTCATAAGCTCTTGCTGGCGCACCTGGCGTATGCTTGATATTGATTACTAGAGTCCCGGAGAAGGCCTAGCCATACAGGTTTATCTTATGTTTAGCCAGCAATTAACAATCCCTTCGGCTGACAGAGCGTACACAAAGGAACTAAGAACTTCTGGTGGTCCGGTGGACCGGTGGGTCGGTGGGTTGACAGGTGGTTCGGTGGTGCAGTTGCAGCTTAACAATGAGCGATGCTCGCTCGATTGGCCATATCTGTGGGGAAGTGAGGCATTCCATCTGACCAGGCTGCCGACGAGGGGAACTGGAGCTGGACTGGATTCTGTTTGAGCAATATTGATGACAACTGGCTTTTGTTTTTAGTTTCACTCCGCACCCATCGCACCGAGTCATGCCAGTCGATAAGAGGAAATTAAATCTCTTGGCTCGTCAGTGGTAACAAATATTGACACAATTTGTCGGCGGTTGCCAAAGGGGAATGAAAATGTGGGAAAGCTGGCTAGCTGGAACAGGAGGAGGAGCAGGAGCAGGAGACTGGAGACTGGGAGGCGGCAGGTGGAACTGAGTGCTGCGTCTTTTGTGTTTGCTCGTGCAAACATTTGAAAACCAACTGACAAACAGGCAAACAGATTGAATACAAATAAATACCCAGTTACCGGGCTAAAAGTCCAAGGGGAGTAAAGACATCATCTATAATGCAATCAATCGCCCGCTCCCCTCCTCCCCCTGGTCCTCCACAATGCTGACATATTCCCTGTTGGTCATTTGTCATCTCTCAATTGTCAGATGTCCTTTGTTGTCCAACTCGGATTTCAGTTCGATTTGAGTAATAAGACAGGGGAAGTTTAATTCAAGGGATCGGGAACGATGATAATTATCCTTTGTTATAACTGATTTTGGTATTAATTCATCTTTTTAATAACCATATATTGAATCACTGAAATTTATTGACTCTATTGTAGTGTTATTCAGCATTAAGCTAAATGCAATATCCATGTTTTAATTGAAATCTAATTTAGATGTATTCAATTTCGCAAGTTTGGCTTAAACGTTTTTCGATTGATTTTCGATTGCGTTGGTCCCTTAGTTGATTCTGTATTTTATGTTCTTCCTTTAGATGCTTTTTTGTGGCAGACACTGCTGCTAAAATGAAAGATTATTGAATGACAGTGTCTGCCTCTTGGCTGCATTACACATATCGGATACGGATGACGATAGAAATGGCACACACATGCCAGGCCTTCCCCTGTCCCTTCCCCTCCTGCTCCTCCTGGTCCTCGTCTATTTATTTTTCTCCGCCATCCGACATTTCAGTGATACGAGAGCCATGCAAAATTACAGCGATTTTTATTGCGGCGCTGCTTGAATGCATCCGACACCCGACGGTGATGGTATTTTACTACAATTTCCACCCCCCTTTACATCCTGCAAACACAACCGTACCGAACCCAACCCAACCCAATCCAGCCCAACCCCCTTTGCTCGTTGGCACGTCCTTTGCGGGTTTTTGTTACAATTGAAAATCAATCTAAATATTAATTGCATATTCCATGCCAGCCATGGGAAAATAAACAAATAGAAAGCTCAGTTCTTTTGGTTGGCACACTCGCAAAAAAATATAAATAAATTAAGGGCCAGAAATAAAGGTTCACTTTAAGAGACCTTTAAATAGTTATTTCAAATTAAAAAAAAAAAAAAAAACAAAAACTAGTTAGAAAAGTTGGAGTCATACAATTTCCCCAGTATGATGGACTATCTGTGGCTATTTTTTCATTTAGCTTTTCCCTGTGCATTTGCAGCTAGTGCGGTTGGCCCAGTAATTGCGGTTTCCTCCGATAGACTTTCCTGGCTCTTTTTATAGCCCAGGTCCTGGGTCTTTTTTCAGCCGGTGTCTGTCTTGGTTTTTGGTGTTTTTAGAAATTACTCGAGCTTTAATTCCTTTGCTTGCTCTGTGGCTGAACAGAGCTTATCCTGTTCTTTTCGGCCTCGCTCCGTTTCGTCCTTCGTCCTGATTTGCCACCGCCCGCTCTGCCCGGCTTCTCCTCTTCCATTTCGTTGCATTTTGCGAGCAAAATTTAATTTGCCATTTTTTGCCCCCAAGTCACTTGGCTGCGTTTGGCCAAAAGAGAAGAATCCGAATCAGAGACTGGGGCATGGGAGGAGAAAAGTGCATTTGGCTTCACATTCTGCTTATTTCTTATTTATTTTTCATTTTATGCTCTGCTTCGCCTACATTTGCCCCCGGCGAACTTTGATCTGCTTCTGTTGCAATTTTTTTTCGGCTGGCGGATGGATGGCTTAATGCGGTTGGGTGGCCGGTTAGCTGTTTGGATGGGTGGATGGGTGGATGGGCGGATGGTTGGCTGGGTGGATGGTGTCACCTCAAACTAAGCGGTGCCGTTTCTCAATAATTACATTTACGGTTTGGCTCCACTTTTGTCTCTCGACTGACAGGCGAGGACAATTGCCGCCGCAGGATCAACTGCAGACAAAAGTCAGCCGTGGGTGGGTTTGGGTCGATGCATGTGCGAAAGAAATCTGGGTGCAAAAGTTCAAGCCATTGTGTGGCAACAAAGTGCAGCAGCAGGCAGCAGCAGCAGGCAGCAGGCGGCAGGCAGAAAGCACCAAGTTTCCGAACAAAGAGGGGGATCACATGCAAACAGTAAATATGCGTGACAAAAACTTGCTCTTCCTGGGCCACAGTCTTTTCATAAAAGCGCCATATACACAAAAACATTCCCCCAACTCCCGCATACGGAAAGATGACAGAAAAAACCAAGAATAGGGATGAAAACAGAAGGCGGAGGGAGTGGGAGTGGGAGGGGGAGGAGTAGAAGGCTTGCCAAGTGAAAATTGCAAACTAACTAGAAACCACTTAAGAGCCAAGCTGATGTGTTATGCCAAAGACGGAAGTTGTGCTCAGGGGCCAACGACAGAACAATGCTCACAAATGGGAGCTGGGAAGTTGGGAAGAGTGAAAAGAACTCTCGGGCATTTGCTGAATGCGCACAGGAATCGAAGGAATTGTCTGCGATTATCATTCGAGCGCAGAAAATCCTTGCCAGCCAGAGAACTAATGGTCTGGATGGTCTTCTCCACCTGTCACTCCATTTGCTTCTCTTCTTTTCCAAAAAAAATCTAGGAGATATCCAGTATGCAATTGAACTTCCTTAGCTTCGTCCACAAACTGTCATAAAAACTTCGACTTTTGGGTAGTGCAAAAAAGAAATCCAGGAATTCACATTTTCCTGTTGTTTTCAATAATAATATTTTTTTTACCTATGTTCCTTTTTATTCGTGGATAATTTTTCTATATTCTGTTCTATTTAGTTTAAAAAACATTTTTAAAATCAAAATATATTACCTTATATTAAAAATTTGCTTTGTGGACATAACAAAGTAAAAGTTTCCACTTTGAGGAATTACCTTCAAGGTAACAATATCTTTGAATATTTTATGCAGGTAAAAGTTCAAGCACTCAGTGTGATTTATGGTTCTCGCCGTTGAAAAGTGCATATTCAATTTCCTAGCCAAATGCATAAGGCCTCAGATTTTTGCACCTTAATTATGCATTTACCCCTCCTGCAACTGCTTCTCCTTCTGGTGATGCTGGCTGGAGCAACAAACAATGGCCGAATGGCATCAAGAGGAGCTCAAGGAGCAGAAGGACGACGGCAAGGCGAGGCAAGGCAAGGCGAGGCGAGGCGAGGCATGGCTGATGGTCGTCGGTTGGTCGGATGAAATGCTCGGATGGATTTATTCAGGCGGGAAACTAAAAATAAATGCAGCGAGCACCTCGCAGCCAGGCAGCAGTTTGCAATAACAATGCGCATGCCAGCTGCATTGGGCACTGAAATCCTTGGAAATTCGCCATTCAAGGATAATGGAATGCTTTGCCCTTAAAGAGCAGCTACATGCCGTAATACAACGGCCATAATAACAAAAAAAATAAAATGAAAATAAAGGAAAACCCAAAGAGGAGCAAGAACCAGAGCAAGAAGGACACCAACAACAACAACAACTGTTGTTGGTCTGCTCTGTTGCTGCTGTTGCTGCTTTTGCTGCTGCTGTTGGTGTGTTCTAAAAATACGACAGTAAGTTGGTGTACATGCAGCTTAATGGGCAAAAGCGGCCACCATCGGCGACTGCGTCTACGATATTGATTGGAATCCGCATATAAACCAACACCAGCAGACCCCCTCACACACACACGCACACACACACGTGTACAGTTACAGCTGTGGGGCATAACCAGAAGCAAACATAAACTCACACACACACACACACACACATCGGAAATGGCTGTGGCAAGCAAAAGCAAACAGCGAAACGAACAACAAACACAAACCAAGCACACACACACACACACATACGTGCGGATTGGGGGGAAAACCCCTTACACGCACACGCACACACTCACACACACCACGACACGCAGCAAGGACGGGCAACTTAAAGTGGATAATGGACGTCGCTGCATCCCCCCCTCCGGTCACCCCCTCGACGAAGTGAAAGAGGCAAAAGGCAAGGAAAGGCAGGATGGAAAATACCAAAAGGGAAAAAAATCTGAGAGAGAGAGGCGGCTCAAATCGAAGAAAGCGATACCCTGGAAAGGTCCGAGACAGTTGTTTGACAACTCCCAGCCACTGGAATGTGGGAGGTGTCCCTTTTGATAAGGATACGTTTGTACCTTCAACCCATTTCCATCACAACAACAAACAAAAGTAAAGCGAAAATATTTGGTTGCAAATTAAGAACCATTTATATGGGAAGAGAGGAATATAAAATCTTGAACTGAGATTTTTATATGGAATATAACTGAATTTAGTGTAAATATTTAGCAGTTCAGCTTATCTATTAGTTGAAGGTTAAGTCTAAAAGATCTTAAGAGAACTTAACTAAATAATAATGGATATTTTACGTTTTAGATTTTAAGATTAAATGGTAATTAAAATCCTACTTTAAGACAACTTGTATAAAAAAGATGCAACTAAACTTAAAACTGTTTTAAATTTAATGTATTTAATGAATATAACACAACATTTCCCAAAACCCTTATTTGGTTATTTTAAGTCTCTTTAACTACATTTTGAAACTAACTTTAAGACAACTTTTATAACAAGGATGCTTCTCTGTTATCGATCCAGAATGACATTGATTATTGATGGTTTTACGATGCCTGATTTCCCCTCAGTGTGCGGAAAGGATATCGCCGAGTCTGGGCCAATGGAAAATGTTTGAAGCGCGTTGGTCTTGACTCAGTTCGTTTGCCTTTCGTCACCTCGACTCGCTGCTATTTTTAGACCCACCATTGTGGGGCAGCAGAAACAAAAACAGAAAAAAACACAAAAAAAAAACAGCAAACACTAGGAAATAAAGCACAGGCGGCGGCTAGAGGGGGCCAACAGCAACACTTAGTCCATTATGCGTTTAGCAAGTCAAAAACTCTTGGCTAAGGCACTACAAATCTTATCCAGCGTCAGCCCAGGCCCAGGCCAGGGCAACTCCGGATTCGGATCCGGATCCGGCTCCTTTAACCCACTTTCGTGTTTGTTTGCGCTGCCTCAAATTGAGCGCGTAAATTGTTTTAATTGCGAGGCCAGAAGCCAAGTCCAGTCCAGAGTCAGCCACCCAACCAGCCAACCAACCAGCTTCCAGCCCAAGCCAAACAGACGTTAATTGTAAATGAAGACTGAGAGCACTTTACGAGCAAAACCTCGCCCCATGAAAAATGCAATAAATATTTAAAAACTAAATAAACCGAGAAGTAAAATGGGAAGCATACCTACGAGGACGAGGCTGGCTCCATGATTCATATGCAAACTGTCCACATGCATCAATCAGGGCCCGGTGACAGTTTTGCTGACAGCGGGGAAATTTGCATGAAACTATTTACAATAACAATTACGTAATGGCAAAGGGATGCCAAAGTGGAGGGGCTTCCAAAAAAAAAAATATTAAAAAAAAAATATGTATAAAAGAGATGAGGGCCTAAATTTGCATAATTTTAAATGACAGTTTTTGAAGCGCTGTTTGGATTGTAGCCAAAACAGGGGAAATGCAGTACACAGCGCCAAGTACACAGGAAGCCTTAAATGTGCAGGCAGAAAATAATATGGTAATATAGTTTAAAAAAAATATTTAAGTGATGGACTAAAAATGTTTTATTGAGTATTTAGAATTCATAAACTACTAGGAGTACTTGTAAATCGGGTAAAAGTAGTCCAGTTCTGGAATATTTATTTTCGAATGTATATTTACATAATTCCCATTTATTGATTTTAAATTTATTTTGTAAATATTTTTCTCTATGCTCTTCTCTGGGAGGAGCTGTTGTGTGTGAGCTTGTCGATTATCGCAAGCATTTGGCGAACGGCAAACTTTTGCGCTTGTCGGCGTTAACAAGCCACATCCATGCGTTTAACTAAGCGTGAATGTAACAGTGTGTGTGTGTGTGGAGGGGTGGAGAGGAGAAAGGGAAAAAGGGGGGTGGGGTAGGAGGAGAAGCCTGTCAGCATGTGGCTATAAAAATGTATATGTGTGAGTGGGTAGAAGCAACATTGTTGCAAAATGATTTTGAAAAAAAGAACCATCAATAACTCAAATATAATGACAGTTTTCCACTTGTTGTTGCCCCCCTCCGTCCCGATACCCCCCTACGCCCCTCGTAATCCCCACCCTGGGCACCCAGCCTCCTAAGTGAGGCTAAATGGATGAATAACTTAAGCCAGCTGCTTCTCCTTTCCTCTTAGTGTGCGATGTTATGTAATGTAATAACGTCAATCAAATTTAAAAAGGCAGACCAACTATTTCAAAATCAATTTCAATGCCCCTCCTCCTCCTCCTCCTCCTCCAAATGGAGGAAAGTGGAATGGAGAAAAGCGGCGGAAAAGCGGCGGAAGGAAACAGGAAAGCGACCTCGGCTTAAGCAAATACGCAAGAACAAGTTGTTGCTGCATCTCAGTTATCCTGAGTAGGATGTGGAGCAAAGGATATAGGATGTAGGCTAATGTAGACCCAGTCCCCTTTCCAAAGTGTATCCTCCATCTGAGCTGTGAGCTGCGAGCTGTGAGCTGTGACTAGCGGAATTCGCGGCGAGTGAAAAAGTGGCTGGTTTAGTTAAAAGTTCGGTTTTAACTTTCGACCGTGGGCCCCGAGAGGAATGTAAATCATTAATCATGCGCCGTGTGGGACGGCGACAACATTTCATTTGCTTATCATCTCAGCCGAAAGTCTTTGGGGAGACAGCGAACAAGAGTCAGGCCTCAAAGTTGAATGAATCAAATGGGCTGTCGGGAAACTTATTGCTAAGCCTAGAAATCCCCACGACAAGTCACTCGCCGCTCCTCCTCCTCCTCCTTGGGGAACAAAAGTCGCGAATTTGTAGAAAGCCAGTGAAAAATGTCCCAAAAGCAGAGGAGTCTTCTGATTACAATAACATTAATGCCCGCCGTGATTTGAAATTGTTTTACATGGCTTGAGTAATTCATTTGAAAGCAACCAGAAAATTAATCAATCCAAATAACAATTTATTATTATTTATAGCCACATATAAATCCTTCAAAATAACAGCAGCAATAATTGTTCAACAAACAATACAGCATTGACATTCTCAATCTGCGAAACTTTTCCGGCAGTGTGGACAAGGATGAGGACAAGGACTCAAGTTGATCCCAAGTACACACTCCTTTCAAGTCAGCGAATGTGAGGGCAACTATTCAATTTGTTATTTGTATTTTTTCACCAGTCCACCATCCCAGCAACTAGATTTTTTATGACCGCCACTCGGCCGAACTACTGCCCATCATCATCATCATCATCCAACATCGTTCCTTCACCCACGGCCGGCCACTCGAAGGCGAGCGCTGAATTGACAAATTGATGGATGGTTCTCCAAAGCTCCTTTCCATTCATTTTGTTTTTCCTCTGCTTTGGCTCCTGCCTGCTTTTCCCTTGTACTATATATGATGCATTATTATTCCAGCAAAGTTTGCGACCGCAAACTCAGCTCGCCTAAGTGTTTTATTAGCCATCGAGAGCAGAGTTTGAGTTTCGAGTTCAGTTGAGTTGAGTTGAGTCGAGTTGATTGTCAGTTTGCTTACACATAGCATTTTTTACTCGATTTTGCGGGATTATTTTCTGTTTCATTGGTTCGGTGATGGCCCAGCATCTTTCGACAGGTTCGATCTGGACCACAGTGGAAGTGTAGCTCCGGCAGTGTAGATAGGTCCTGCGTCTGACTTTAATAGATTTGGAGATCAAGGATACATACTCCACTAGGCTGAAGGCGATAAAGATAGCCTCATAAATCCGCGTGACTTTATGAACTCCATGTCAAGTTCCGTATGAGTTTGGATACGCAATAAAAATTGAACATTTGCCTGAGGCAAATATGCAGGCAAAACCAAAAAAACAGGAACCACAAAACATATGCACACAGAAAAAAAGTGGTATCAAATGGGGGGTAAGAGCAATTGAAAAACCACAATACACAAAACAAAAAAAATAGTCATTTTCAAATTGTTTCTAAATTTTGCTTGATAAAAAATTAAACAGATTTTCATTTTTGTTATACTCATTGTTTGCAATCAATCAAAAAGCACATTAACTTTTAAAAAGAAAGAAGGTGGATTTGATTGATATCGGAGGAAAGTAGGAGAAAAATGGATAACTGATATGGTTAAATCATTTCTCTGTCTGCAAGGAAAAAACCAAACCAGCTGAATGGAAAACGGAAGAAAAAATGGAGGGCATAAAGCCAGAAATTAATTCAACAGCACGTTTCGTCCATTAAGCCGCCAGAGCTTTGCTTGCTGACTTTGCCATCAGAACGCCTCCTGCCCCTGCTCCTGCCCCTGCTCCTGCTCCTGCTCCTGCCCCTGTCCATGCACTCCTCTCCCCCGCGTCCCTGCAGGACATGGACATGGACATGGACTCGGACACATGTGCAATGGCCACAGACAAACACACATGCAAAGTGTTGTGTAAACAAGTCAGATGCCAGTTTTCGGCCAGCAGCTGCAGGCGGGGATTAGAGGGAGAAGATGATGCCCTTCCCGAAGAAGAAGCAGCGTCAGAAGCCGAAGAAGGCAGAAATCAAGGTGCCACGCCCCTTCGGACCCGCCCACTTGCGTCCAATTGTGCTTTGTTTGCACCCCGGACCGGCACACAAATCCCAACCACCTTGACTCGTTGTCGCCGTGAGTGGCTTTAATATTTTTTAGCTGACGCTGCCCTTAATGAAAGCCAGAAATGATGCTAACGCTGCTGCTGCTGCTGCAGCTTCTTCTTATTCTCGTTTCCGTTTCCTCTTAATGCGTCTTCCCTTTCCATCTTGGTACACTTAACAGAATCTGTGGAACTTGTTTTCAATGCTCTTAAAAGATTATCAAAACTTATCAAACTGTAAGTTTAAGTCTTCTGAAAAAAATAGTTTTGTAAAGATTTTATAAAATTTTAAATCATTTTAAAATTCTAATATATAAAATTTTTGTTTTTCTTATAAAATTATTTTGCAAGACTATTAAATTGAATATTCCCTTTTTCTACTCTATAGTATTTAGTATACGTTTTTTTCGAGTGTAGCTTAGCCTAGTCCTCCTTTGCCTTTCACTTGGCATTTTCCACTTAGCTGACTTGGATTGCTCTTGCATTTCGTCCAGTTATTTATGACCGGCCGGGTAAACGAGTTCATTTAGCTAATGGCCGCACGCCCAACTGAGCCTACGAGAGAGATTCATCCACGAGTCCTTCGGGTCCTTTGAGCTGCTTGTGAGAGCCACAATGGACCCTGCTGCCACCGCCAGTGGCAGTGGCAGTGGCATTGGTTATAGCTATGGTAGAGGCAGAGGCAGAGGCACATCATTGTCATGGCAGCGCCGCCGGCAAGAGCAGCGCCAGATTTCAATATTTTGCATAAAATTTGCCGAGCTTTGCACAGCTTTCCGCCCCCTCAAAAAACGAGGATACTATATAGCATACTATATAGCATGTGCCCCGGAATTTTCCTCTCCGCAAGCTGCGCTGCTTGAGAATAAGTACGACAGTATTTGCCCATTGTTGTCCTGCGGATTCCCATTTCGTATCCTTTCTCCTAATCCGCATTCATATGCTGCTGCGAGGACCTTGTTCAGTTGTCAGGACATCCACACGCAACAGTTGGTCAGTGCTGGTGCTGGTGCTGGTGGAACATGGAATGCTTGTTTTGATTCTCAGAATAAATATCCCCGCAGCCATTGTTAAAGATCCAAATCCCCCATCTTTTTCTCTGCCTTATTAAAGGTTTAGCTTTGAAAGGCAAGAGTCAGAAGAGCATTGGCATCCAGAAGGAAAATATTTCCAAAGCTTATAGCCAAATAATTGATGCTTATATATTTTTTGCAGGATTAAAATATTCTTGGAAATTGGAAACGGAATTGGTCCCAAACAAATGAGGTCTTGTTGTTGTGCCAACTTTTATTGGCAACAAAGAGAATACAACAACTCTTCTGTAATTGCTTTTTTTTCCTTCACATCCTTGTGAATACAAAGCACTATTTGTTCATTACGCTAAGTACCTTAAATATTTCAGTGTGTCCCTTTTGAGTAATTACAAAAGATGCAGATGCAGATGCAGACACTATCTTCTTGTTGTTCTAAATAACATTTTTGTATCTTCTCTGCTTGCAATTACTTTTCTTTCAATTACTTTGCAAATTTCCCATTGTACGCAAGGGGTCAACAGTTTGTATTGTATTATATTTGTACGCAAAAGGTCACCAGGTCACTCACCTTGAAACTCCTTGCGCGCGGCACTGACTGACGTCACAATGTTGGCCACATGCCCCAGGACTGTGGCGAAGAGCATCAGGCCGAAGAGCAGCTGCAGGATGACAAAGACATACTCGCCCTTGGAGCGCGGCTTGGGCAGGTCCCCGATGGTGGTCAGGGCCAGGGTGCACCAGTAGTAGCTCTGCAGATACTGCTTCACCACGTCCGCCGACTCCGAGTCGTGGTAGACCCAGTTCCGCGACCCGAACCCATTGTTCTTGTGGATGATGTGGTAGAGACAGCCGTTCCAGTGGAATATCACAAGCAGGTAGTGGATGAGGGCGGTGCTCCGGAAGAGATTCGGGTAGTTGGTGTGCCGCTCGGTGCGGTCCATGAAGGCCCAGAAGCGGTAGATCTTCACCAGCCGGAAGCTGCGCAGGATCGAGTTGAAGCCGATGGACAAATAGAGGAAGTCCAGCGGCAGCAGGCACAGGCAGTCGATGTAGAAGATCGTCGAGTTCATGTAGTGGGTGCGTAGCTTCAATGAGTCCGTCTGGAGCACCCCATCCTCCAGGTAGCCGGTGCGGAAGTGGAAGAATATATCGATCAGATACAGGAAGTCGGACAGGTAGTCCAGGCAAAACCAGATCGCAATCGTGCGTCGGTTGATCTCCTGGAAGGCGAAGCGGTAGATTATCACCCAGAAGTTGTACAGGAAGGCCATGGACACCACCATGGACCAGTAGTAGCACAGTCGCCCCGCCGGATCGAACACGAAGTGCAGTTTCCTGGCCGCCGTTGCAGCCCTAATCCTTTGCGATGCCGTGCGATGTGGTTTCTGGTGGTGCGGCTGGCCACCGTGTGGCCCCAGCCCGCTACCTCCTCCGCTCCCAGCCCCGCCATGGTGCGGGTGGTGCGGATGCCCGCCATGAGGTGGCCCCGGCCCACCTGGACCACCCTGCGAGGGCGGACCATGAGCGTGCGGGTGGTGCGACACCGTGGAGGCCGAGTGCTGCAGCTGGTAGGGATGATGCGCCTGCTGGGCGGCATTGTGGTGCTGCGATCGGGAGCGCGGGTAGCTGCGGGGGGAGAGGGTTAAAGGGATTCCAGGATTAGATATAAACCGACTTCTATATACCCCGTTCCCCGTACTCACCGATCTGTGCCGTTGCAGTAGTTGCCGCCATATTGGGTGTGTCCGCCCATGGGCAGGTTGGTGACGCCGCCAACGCCTCCGCCACCGCCACCCCCGGCCAGCGTGTTATCCTGCGAGCCGGTGGAGCGTCCTGTGGAACGGTTCCAGGTGCCCAGGAGCGGCTGGTCCCCGCTGGCAGCCGTTTTCAGTCGCCCGCGCGACTTGTTGCGTTGCTTGTTGTGCAGAAGATCCATTTCGGAGGCAGTGCTTACGGTGGCCATGTGCGAGTTGGATGCTCGGGAGGCGCATGGTGTGGCCAGGCTGTCATGCGAAGTGAAGAAACCTTGTTGCGAGACGCTCTGGCCGAATTTCGGCTGGGTCATGCCAAACTTTGGTCCTAGATCTGGGAATAACAGAATGTATATACCAGTTAATAATAAGATATGGAATCTAATGAAGTATCTTTTTGTATTCTGGACATGCTGAAGGATATATCTGAGCGGAGGGGAGTAGACGTACTGTGGGGTGTACCGATTTGTGGAAGAGGCTTCTGAAAATTCTTTGGCGGTTAAGTAACATAAAACAATCGACACCATTTGGCCCTCAAAAGTATCTATAGAATATCAGGTTATCATTTATCATCTTAGGATGACTAATGTTCAATGTAAATCGTTTAGACAGACCTAAGTTAATAAAAATTTTTTTTAATTCTAAATTACAAAACGATTTTCTAATGATTATTTAATATTTTAAGCACGCATTTATTTCGGATGTTTATTTTAAAAATGATTTCCAGATAATTTATTTGAATTCTGTTTTGCATTTAAATGTAGCATACTTAACAGGGCCAAATAGCCGGAGAATGTTTTAAAGATTACTTTCCGGCCATTGGATTCGATTTCAAGGAGCTGGGATCACGCGGCCTTACCGAGAAAGCTCTGGCGATCGATCGAGAAGCGTCGCAGGCTCCCCAGATCGATGAACTGCTCATCGTTGGCCATTGTGGGTGTGATTGAGAGTTCGGTTGTGTGAATGCCAGCACCACCACCGACGCCACCGCCACCGTGGCCAGTGCTAGTGCCAGTGCCACCCAAATGCGTGGCAGATGCACCACCACCACCCGAGGCTGAGGCAGTACCAGGACCACTGGAACCACCGCCCACCGTGAGATTCGTGCAGGTGGTGCCACCTCCGGCACTGCCCCCCATTCCGGCTCCCAAGTATCCGGCATTGCTCGCATAGAAGCTGCCATCCAGCTCGGCCATCTGCTGCTCGTAGGCGGTCAGGGGATTGATCGACCTGGAGCTGTGATCCCGGTACAGGGGGCGGGGCGAGGGCATCAGGGAGGGGTTGAGCAGCCCGTTGAGCGATAGGCGGGGCTGCATGATCTCCGGAAAGCTGGCCCGCGGGACAAATCTCTGGGTGGTCTGTGCTGTTCCCGCTCTCTTGTTGCAATTATTGTTGCTGTTTCCGTTGCTGTTGCTGTTGCAGTTGCAGTTACTGTTGCTGCTGCTTTGACGTATTGCGTTTGTTGCCGTTGTTGTTGCTCTGGTCTGTGGCCTGTCGTGCGTCTGATTTGGAGCCTTATGGGCCTTTAGCCATCGTTCATCATCGTCACCATCATCTGCAGCCGCATCGAATCCGATGTCGACATCTGCCTCTGCATCAGCATCGCCATCTATGGCCGCCTCCCGCCTCAATGTGGGCGTGGGAGCTGCATTGTTGCCCCAATGTTGTTGCACCGATTTTGATTAATTTTGTAATTGGTTTCGCATTGATTTATGTTTGAATGTTCGGAGGAGGAGAAGGAGGAGAGCACGAGAAATGTGAGCAGAGTATAGAGTAAAATTAATTGCATAGTCTCCATTAATTTTTGTTTTGTTTTTTGGTTTTTAATTTAATCTTTACTTTTTTTTGTTTTGTTTTGTTTTGTTTTCTAGAGCGAGGTACACACACAAAACAGAGATATGAGCGAATAAATCACAATAAGAACGAGTGAGAGAGGTTTGACTGGGTGGTTGGTTGGTTGGTTGGTTGGTGGTTTGGTGGCTACAGGTGGTTAGCTGGTTGGTTGTGGTGGTTGGTGGTGGTGGTGGTGTTGAAAGTGTTGGTCTTTAACAACAACTCAACTGCAATAACGTTATCAAATAGCAACAGCATTCAACAAGAAACAACAACAAGATGTACAAGAACGTTGGGCTGGGACTTAAGTTTATTTATGACTAAAAATAGGACTAGGACTAGAACTAAGGCTAATTAACTCTTACCAGGGCTTGTAGACAAAGGTTTGTTATCTCAAAAATGTCTAGGGATTTTGTACTTATAATACTTTTAATAAAACAAACCATTACTTTTACTCCGATTTCGATGTTCGTTTAAATTTAAAGCTAGGATGGGATTGTATGTATTTCGCATGCAGGGCTTCAGGGGTTGGATAAGGGAGGTGTGGATAAGCACCTTCGCACCAAAGTTGCTCTATCTCCACCGTTTCGAGCCCCGGAATGTGCTAATAAAGTTAGATTTAATTACGTGCGCCTAAATGGGGCATGCAACGAGCAAAAAAAAAGAGGTGGCAAGCGGAGGATGGGGGAGTCACACACGCGCGGCCCGTCGAGGCTTCATTACTTTTAACCAGCTGCCTGGCAACTGGCAACTGGCTGCCACAGCCACTGCTACTGCCACAGCCACTGCCACTTGGAAATTCATGAGCTGCCTGCCACACGCAAAGGGTCCGTACAGATTGGCCCAGGAGCTCTCCTGGCCGGGCCCAGAGACTTGCTCAAGTGCCACTTGACTGTCGAACAGCAAGACAATGGCCAAAGCTGTTGCCTGTCGCCGTCTCTGTCTGTATCTTTGTATCTGTATCTGTGATGTCGCCATCGAACTGCGTGCGGCGCCAATTTATTTCTATTACGAGCACTTCGTGCTCTCCGCTGCCTGTTGCTCACTTCCAGCGACTACACATCGCAAAAATGCCAAGTGGATATGCCTATTCAGGATGGCAGACAAACTGGTGAGAAACAGGTATTTTGTTCAGTGCATCGACTCGATACCTGTCTCCAGCTGAGAGCTGGGCCATTGATTATTGGCAGACCACTTTTAATTATTGGCAGTAAGGGTCTCAGCTTCAGGCCAACGTAATTCAATTAGGCCACCAAACAATGATGCTGAATAGCTGGCACCGACCATTCGAGTCTCCGTCGCGAGTAAAATGCTAAAAATTGTCAATTACTTTGGGCCACGCCTTCCCCACCTTCCCTACCTGCCCGATCTGCCCCACCTGCCACTCCCCTGAATTCCAGTTGCTCTCAAGTTTGCCCAACATGAGTTTGCACTTCCCTCGCCGGGCTATAATTTCTAATTAATTCGCGCTTAATGGCAACATACAAATCAACTTGACCGCGTTTATTTATTAACTAATTCCGCCACAACCCCGCCCTCCGCCTGCTTCTTTTCCGCCTGACAAGCTGGAAGAAGTAAATATTATTTAGCCCCGGAATGCATTATTAATGGATGAGTACTCCGCACTAGCTGTATCTCACTTGAATTTAATGAGATTGAACCCACTTGGAATGTATCAATTAAAAATAATATTTGTAAGCCTCTTATTAGCATGAAATTGATCAAATAATTACTGAGTGTTTAAACTGGTGTTTAGCTTTCGACCGATTAATAATTTTGGAGGGGGTAATACAACAATAAAATGGTATTTCATTGTTTGTCGTACTTGTTCAGATGAAAGCATATTTTCGACAGTATTAAATGCTGTTTGCACCTTCCGTTTATTCAAAGTACTATAATATGCCTATCCTAGGCGGGTAATTAGAATTTAATAGTTTAGCCCATTTAAAGGTTGTATACAATTTTGAATAATTTATTTTCCCGAACTCGGAACTTTATCAATCTCAATTGTTTGATTTTGTTGGCCAAACTTAGTTCTCCAGAGTGCATTTCAATGTTCAATGTTGAGGGAAACTTTTGGCTCACACACAAGCAATCAGCTACGTACGAGTGAAGAGTGCGTCATTGGTAATTTACAAGCCTGTTGACTGTTTTCAGGGCCTGTCAACGCAAAATGGGCCATTCTTGGCCCAGAGAGAAAAGCATTTTCAGAGAAAGAGAGGCAGAAGCAGAGAGAACCAGAGGGAGAGCCCCCTTCTCTTGGCCTGACCGCATTCTTAAGTTTGCAGACATAATCTTGGCACTATTTAATTTTGCTAATAGTTGAGTGTCATTAATTTAAACTTTTGCGCTTTTTGGTTTGTCTTGGCTGCGGCCTCGGTGATAACAAAAACAGGCGGAAGGAGAAGGGAGAATGGAGAGGGAGAAAGGAGAAAGGATAGCGATACGGAGAAAGTGGAGCAGAAGAGAGTGAGATAGAGCGAGGAAAAATGAAAAATCTACAGCTTAATGTGCGGCACTTTGTCATGGCCTGCCAGCCGGAAACGGAAACTTGCGACAAACTTGCGCAAAAGTTCAACAAAACGCTTGAACGGCCTCACTCACACAAACAAACACACAGACACAGACACAGATACAAACGAGTTTCTGAGTAACCATGAGCCATGAATTGTCAATAAATTTGCTTGCCGCAAATCATCGCAGCTCGGTTCGGCTTCGCTTACTTTTAGCCTGGCCAACAGGCAAAACCCCAAGCCCAGCATGAGTCGCCCGAAAATTTTGGTCGAAAGCCAAGGGAGGGCGGCGGAAATTCGGAGAAAAACTAAACCTCAATTATTTGGTGCAGCTGCCTCGGCAAATGAAAATATTTGAGAACACAAAATACTTTGACAAAAGTTTGCGAGCAAACTTTACTTAAACATACTTGAGTCTCAAACAAACACGCGGCCGGAGAACGGAGAAGGAAGGCTCAGGCCCAGGCCCAGGCCAAAGCCCAACTCAAAGTGGAAATGGAAACTTAAACGACACAAAAAGGAAGTCGAGCCATAAAAACATTACGCAGAGGCGAACTTAAACCGCCTGCGGGAGAACGCTCGACGCTCAACTCTCAATGCTCGGCAGAAACAACTCGGGAAACCTGAGTAGTTAAATATGCCAGTAGCCCATGAACTGGAACTGGGTGGAACTGGAGGAGTCTGCCCGCATATTTAACGCCGGATAAAGTCCGCCCCCTGATATATAAACAGCGAAAAGTCAAACAGTTTTAAATAAATTCCGATTAGTCTTGGCGGATTGTTTTGGAGGTGTCGAGAGAGAATCTTGACTGAATTTCGGTTGGCCAATAAATCGCTGAAACCGCCAACGTGGCGGCTAACGAGCGAAAAGTTGGAAATCTTTCTATTGCATCATTGCATCCAATTCAGCTAAATTAGTGACCCAGGACCAGGATTGCCGGCCAAATGGCAACCAATGGCACTTGCCGGCACTCTCTCGTTGCCGCAGCTTGTCCACAGACCCGGCCCACTCTTAATTGGCTCAAAAGTTCGGGGCGATCACCGCGGCCATGTGGCTTTAATTGGCATTGCTAGCATTGGCCATCGCCGCCCCCAAATCCACAATCCACGTCCTCGTCCACGTCCACTAGCTCCATCGCAGCAAAAAGGGCAATAAAGCACTCAAATTCTGATTTTGCCGAGCTGCGAAATGAACGTGGAAAAGTGGAAATTCGATACTGGACGCTTCGGTTTGGGGGCGAGTGGAAAACGTTTGACGTGAGCGATAATTGAATTTGGGTGGATGGGTTTTGCCTCCATTCGCAACTGGAGTGTGTGCGAGTTCCTTTATTTTCGCATTCACCGATTCGTATCCATAAAGTGTCTAAAGATGAATCCAAAACAGAAACTGAAACTGAAACAGAAACACAAACGGCCGGAACACCTGCTCTCCATTTGGGTAATGAATTTTGTGCATCTTGCCATCCTCAATCGCTCTCTGTAGGCAGATGCGTAATGAGAGCATTAATGCAAACGACTTCATTTAATTAAACGCCCCTTAGCAAGGGCCAAAAGAAAACTGAAAAGCTGGGTAAACTGGGAAAGCTGGGAGTCTGAGAAGGCGCCATCATCATTGCGACTCATTGCCACCATCGCATTACCCATCCTATTCCTTGTGATTCCCTGCCAAAGGAACTCATTCTGGCACTCGCATTCGTTTTCTGAGTTTGGTATGCATGAATGCGTATTAAGGTGCCATAGGGGGTGGCAGTCACGCCCTGCCATCCTGGCATCCCACCATCCCGACTCACTTACTCCCCCACTCCTGCACTCCCTTTCGCCCTTCCTTCCTTCCTTACTCCCTCAAACGATGCCTATGTAGTTGGGCGCACGTGCGTGTAAACGCGTGCACATTCCTGCGAATGTTTGCGTAGGCGTGTCCAGGTGGAGCAACATCAACAGCCACCGCCACATCCACATCCATGGAACGGATCGGAGCAAAAGGGGCGGATGCGACAAACTCGTCGGCAAAGAAGCCAATTCAATTAACGGACAGCAGACCGCTGTTGACAATGCCATAAGCCGTCGGAATTGCGGCCGTTTAGACTTCGGGACACGGCAGATGGTCAAGCATGGGTTGGATTCGCAGTTACAACAAAAAGGATTGTTCAGCCCAACAACAACAAGTTTGTCGATTAACCCACTAAAATGGGTTTTTAAATAATCATTTTAATTGTTTTCAGAACTATTAGCAATGGAAAAACAATTACTTGTTGATGGGATCTCAAAACATAATTAGAAAAAATAAGTAATTAATAAAAAAACATATATGCTTCACAGCTTGAAATAGATTTGCAAAAAAAAGGTTGATTGGAATTCATATCAACAGTTATTTATAAACAATAAATGTTGATGCAAAAAAAAAAAATCCCAGAATTATAATTACTTAGCTGTAACAGTGAAATAATCATAAATGTTTTAAATCAACTTTTGTATTATCTTTTTTCCTGTTCAGCAAACAAAATCCCAGTTTTCACATTTGAAAAAATATCCCCCCTTTCCGGAATGCAGCTAAATGTAGTTTAAATTTTGCAGCGCTTTCAATGTATTTAAGTGACTGAACTCATTAGCAGTCGAGCAACAAGGATGCCACACAGCTGCTGCAACCGCAAGAGCAATAAAAAGCGTGAGAGTCAGGGGCGTGCCGGGAGGGGGCCGGTCCAGGAGCCGAAGCCAAACTGTTCATTTGCATGCGCTGGCGCTCATTACATTTCCATTAAACTTTTAATATGCGCGGACATGTGGGCGAAGGGGTCGAAGCGAACAAGTTTGTATGCCAGCATATATATATATATATATATGTATGGATATATATACAGTGTATCTGGGGTATATAGTTCAAAAGTGTCTGCGTGCAATGCGGGTGCAACACTGAAATTGAGTGACAAGCGATGTCGGCTACCCGCATATGCAGCCCAAATATCTTAATTTCCCTGGGACTAAGTAGTTAATTACATTCTGGCCAGCACCGCAAACGTTTGTGCATCTTTTTGGCCCGATCCGCAGCGATTGGGGACCATTAACCCTCCGCTGAGCGGTGGCTAAGCCAGCTGAAAAGCGACTTTCGCCCCGCATTGACATTGTCCCGGGACATTAGCATGAATGGCAGATGAGCGACCTAGCTGGTCCCATGCGGCGTATACTTGATACACCAACAAAAATCAAAGCCATAAAAACATGTGCATAACATTTTTATAGCTCTTAAAGTATGGTATCTACAAATGAAATTACTTCATAAAATAAGTTTATTATTATAAACATTAGTTCGACAAAAAAAATTTTGCCAGAAAAAATTCATGATTCCTTTCCGTAAATTTACTTTTATTACAAATGCCTTTGAAGCGAATTCGGTTGGACTTTTCTCTCCGTGTAAGCGTGTTCAGCATGACAAAAACTCAGGAGGTCGCGGTGGAAAAACTCCTGCATGTGTGCATGTGTGTGTGCATGTGTATGTGTGTACTTGTACTCAAGTGTAAGTGCATTTCGTTATGAGCTTAGCAAGTCTTATAAATGTTTGCGTATTTGTTTGCCTCGACGACGTTGCTATTTACTTGATGTGACCTCTGCTCTGCCCTGCCCTGCCCTGCTCAGCTCACTCGCACTGAATCTCCCAGCTAAGCATCTGTATCTGCATCTGCATCAGCATTTGTATCTGTATCTGCAACTGTATCTGTGTCCGCACTGGGGGTTAAGACTGCGCTCACAGCACATAAATATCTAAAGCATTCTTGAGTAACATCTCTAATGGATATGGGTTAAAAATATACACAAGGGCATGTGGAGGGCAAGCAGATACACACACACACACGCACACCGAAATCACACAAAGGAGTCCTGTCTTGTGTCTGTGTGCTTTAGATTTACAAATTAGTTTAATTTAAATTAGAATACGAGCACTTAGCAGACAGTTGCCAGTGAAATGTCAACTGCAACCACGGCGAAAAAGTCGGAAGCAGGGAGACATTCCCAAAATTAAATTGTTTCTCTACAGCTTGTGCATTTAATTAGTGAGTAACGTTTTGTTTGGTAAATCGCTTCAAACTCCTAGACAAACGCGGCACGAAGTTGAATTATTTGGGATATTTGAAGTTTCCATAACTCGAGGAGCTATTTGCTGCTGGCAAACTTCATTTATCCGGCGAGCAGAGCGGAAAACTCGACTACAGTCCCGCAGGCGTCTTTGGCAAACATCAAAAAGAAGGAGCAAATTGAAATTGTAGCGGTAATTATTTAGGCCTCCTTTAGGCCACACGCACTTACATGAACCTACATATATTCTCCCCCGCACACACACACACACCGACACACACACATTGCGCAGGACAATGCGGCATATTAAACGATTTTAAGCAGAATTTATATACGAGTATATCCATATGCGTATGCATGCCATAAAGCTGTCCAGGGCCCGTTGTCCTGTTCCATGTCCTGGTCCATGTCCTGTGACCATGTCCCCGTAATGGGACGAAAGTAATAAGCGTGTGCCGCAAGGGCCAACAACCCGGAGATGCGGTATGGGTGCTGGGAAATGAGGCGCTGGGGAAGGAACTGGGGGATCGGAAGAGTGGGAGTCTGGGGGACTGGGGGACCAGCTTATTGTTTACGACGTGCTTAGTGGCAAACTCGGCTTTGATAATGAAACGTTGGCAGGCAACACGCGCTGGCAGTTAACGGCAATTGCGACAAATGCCAAAAACAGACAACGCCATCCGCCCAGCAGCCAACAGCCAACAACCAACAGCTAACAGCCAACAGCCCGGCTCAGCACATGGCTTGTAATTTTGGCCAGAAAGTTAGTTGCATATATGTCGGTACACTAACCAAAAAATATCGAGAAAAGCCATTAAAACTTTAATACTTTGAAGTTGCAAAATAAATGTAGTATAATAAAATCGAACATATCGGGGGTATACAAAACATATTAAAAAATGTTTTTCTAATGGATTTTATAATAATTTTAATGATTAAGTAATTATGAAACTACTCGATATTTATACCCCATGCCCCTCCATTTTAGGCACTTGTTTTTCCCAGTGTAGGCGAAGCAGGGGAGTGTGTAATGTGAGACAAGACAGCCGCACGTGATGTGATTAGGACAAAGCCGCAGACACAAACACTGTGAAGAGGGCAAGGAAAAACTTTGAGCTTAGATTTTAATTTTTGCCAGCGATAAAACAGAAGCCAATGGGGCAATTTGCGCCAACTAGGCGTATGCGTAATATGCCCCCTCTCCCGTCCCCTGAAGCGTATGCAATGAACATTTTCCCAGGACTGATTATGCAAATTGCGGGGATGGAGCACCGTTGAGCCCGAATAAGTGGATTCAATTTGGATTGCAGGCAATGGCATCATTGTCGGTATCCACAGAACTCTCCGCAATTTTCCTATTTTCAGCGAAATGTGTGCCAGTTAAGTTAAGCAATTGGGCCCGGGTCCGGGTCCGGGACCGGGTCCGGGTCCTGGTCCGGCCTCGGTCTCAAGTATCGTCCGCAACGCTTCAATTAGCAGGCGACTGGTGCAGCAGCTGGCGCAGCTCTTTATCTTCGACCGCAGCCACAAATCAATAATTCACCGAAATGCAGCTTGCCGTTAAGGATCCCCCATTTTCCCAGCTCAATAACAATTGTGTGTGGCGGGGCGAAAACCACATGGGGAAAATGTGGGGGAAAGCCGGCTGACGATTTTCTTGTTTTTACAGTTCATAGAGCACACGAATTCGTGTGTGTGTGTGTGTGTGTGTGTGTTAGTGTGTGTGCGCAACACAAATCCAAGCCATGCATTCTGGTTAAGCTTTAATAGATGAAATGAATTTCAAATTCAGATTTTTGGATTTAAGGAATGCACAACCACGAACTTAAATATTGTATTTACATGTGTATCTTGATATATTCCACTTTAAATTACTTGGTCAGAACATAAAAATTAGTAGATTTTAGTTGGGTTCACATAACTTTGAGCGCTTTGCTTAAATAATAGATTCCATTAACCCTTCAAGAAATAATTTACACTTTTAACTAAAACCAAACTACAAAAAAAAGTCCAGACTTTAAATTTGAAATAAATTATTATAGAGTTTAATTATTTCACTAAGCATACAAAATATTATATTTTGGGTATCAATTCCTACACAATTTGTTCATATAACCCAGTGTACTTGGTTTAAATAATAGATTCCATGAAGTTTTTTTTCAGGTTCACAAAATAATTTTGACTTTTAACTAACGCAAATAACCCAAGCAAAATATTGTTTCATATTTCCAATTGCCACGATTGGTTTGCCATGCAAGTGAGAAACTTTCGAGCCGGCAGCCATTTGAACTTGTTTTTTCAGAAATTCAGCAAACACAGTTGTTATTCTGCTATTAGGGATTCTGTTATTACTGCTGCATAAGCAGTAGATGTGCTGTGGCAGTTGCATGCCGCAAATAGCTGTGCAACCTTCTCGGCCGCTTCCCGGCGTCTACCGTCGTACTTCATTGTTTCGACAGTTCGGTGCGTTTATGCCAAAAATGTTTTGGCTCTTAGCCATGCTCTGATTACAAAGCGTTTGCCCCGATCCCTGTGCATGTGCCGGGGAGTGTGTTCTGCAAGTCAAATTAAGCTAAAACCGCTTCGAGTTGCAATTTCCGACCAGCATCTTGGCTCAGGGATATGAGCATTCCATGCAACAACAGATACTGCAACTATAATTAAAACTTTCCCCAGACAAACATACCGCCGCAGACAAAGAGCTTAAGTGCACTGCAAGAACTTTCGGTGCTCTAAATGTAAATAAAATGTACTGATTTTTGCTTACTTTCAGGCATCGTACCTACTCCTTCTGGTTAAGTGTCTAATTTGGAAATGCCTTAAATTGTAATCTGCTTCTTGGCAATTTAATATTGATTGAGGGTGCTCCTCTTGGCCATTGTTAGCGGGGGATCTTCTACGCTCCATTCCCCTCACTTGCCCTTTGCCGTTGGTAGCCAAAATCCTTCGCCTAAGTGAATTTCATGCATTAATCGCATTTGGAGGCCCGTAAGCCGCTTGTGGGGATGTTAATTGATCGAAATGCACATCCAACACTTAGGGCCCTGACCTTGCCGACCCTTCCAGGGGTTGGGCGGACGGGTTGGTGTCCGCTCGTGTCCGAGGGGAAAGTTAAATTAATTTCTGTGGACGGCGCATCGCGGTTGCGAGTTCTGCGAAAACTTTCAAATGAATTACATATTCTAAGCACGCGGTTTTTTTCGGGGGCGGAGGCAGAGGAGGGGGCGTGGCAAGTATTTGCTTAGCAATGTTATTATTGTTGTTGCCCCGCATAATTGTATTTGCGTTGGGCCAACATTTTGATGCTATCTCGCTCTTTGCACCACTCTCCCTCTCCCTCTCCTGACTTGCCCCTTTTCGGTTATTTTTTTATTTTTTCGCGTGTTCGTTGGGTGAAAAGTTTATTTTGGACTTTTTCGCCATCTCGTTTCTCTCTCTTTTATTTTTGTTGTTCGGTTTGTTTTTTAACTGTTAAATTGTTAAAAAATTACAAATAAATTGAATGAACAGCGTCGCGGGCTGTGGCGAAAGGGCTTTGGCTTTGGAGCCAGCAACAATGTTTTCCAGGAGAAGGACAACAATTACATTGTATTGACTTTTCAATTTCATTTTGCGGCAACTTTTTAAAGTGGTCGATTGAAGGACGAAGGACACAAGATGGGGCCGAGAGTGCGTGGAGTGTCTTCTGCCCAGGAAGTTGTTTCGAATTTTTGGTCGCATGTTTGCTTTGCCTCCGGGCCCCTTCTGATGTTGTTGCAACAGTGCTGCCGTCATTATGCCATTAAGCCCTAAAACGAAACCTATTTGGGTCACATGGACAAGGGCCTGACTGAGCCCAGAGTCCTACTCAGCCTGTGCATTAATGGCCTGCAGGACGGCCGAGATTGAGCGAGTGGGACGGAGCCAGAGACAGGGACAGAGACAGGGACAGAGACGGAGAAAGAGACTGGACAAAGCGCAAAAAGCTTAACGAACGTATAATAAGGGGTGGTGTGTGAGGTCCTGGGCCTGGACTCGAGCCCAGAATGTCTACAGAGTCCTGCAGGGCCCTTGGCCCCACAAAGGATATCAAATTTAAGTGCGCACTCACATACACATATACACACACTCACACTCACATTGGGGGAACGTGTCCTGCAGTGGGTGGCTCTGAATGCCATCAATCAATGATGGCTTTTTGCTCAATACGAGTACCTTGCAACCCACCTCCTCCTTCCCCATATTGTTGTATCCGACCCCGCCCTCCTTTATCCCAGCGTATGTCTGTATATCTGGACCTAATCGCATTGAATTTAATGTCCAGCAATTTCTGCTCCAACTTTCCCACCCGCTCTCCCCACTGGTCCACTGGCATATTGGCAAGTTCTTATGGTTTATAAGGAAATGCCCGCTTCCTTTGTAAAGGATCATCAAAATACTTTGAACTTTTTATTGTTCAATTCGCAGACAGATAACATAAAAACCGACTTCATTTTGGTAATTTTCATTTCATAATTTGCTCGAGGAAAACTTCCCGTTGACTTCGCTGGAGGGTTGAGGTTGAGGATGAGGATGAGGTTGGAGGGCAATCGCAGTTAAGGGCATTAAACGACTCCCGTCGTCCTCCAGTTCATTTCGCGTGTAACTCAATTGTGGCCATAACCGTTGGCGCGGTGGAAACGAGGATATCATATCACCCACATGCTTGGTGACACTTGCTTGGTCAGTTGGCATTCGCACCAGCTCCTCCGTGGACTCTTCACGCTTTTCCTTCGCCCGACACAAATTCTGCTGATTGGCAGACGCAATGCGATTAGGCTGCAGTCCAACCAAACGTCTCTCTCTCCTAGTTACCCCTTCTATCCTTTTCTGAGAATTCTGCGCTGAAGACGCTACGTGATCAAACTGCTTATGATTCGGCTCTTGCTCCTTTGCCCACTTAGTTTTTCGGTTGTCGTCTAAATTGCGCTTATCGCATTGTAAAAAGGCAAATTTTGCCGCAGACCAAAAACCCGAAGAGAAACAAAAATACAGGACACCGCCAGGGACCGAGAAAGAGAGGGCAGAGTGAGAGAAGGAAAGAGAGAGAGAGAGACAAGAGCAAAGTATAAAATTGTAATCCGCTTAGTTGGCCAGCAAAATGTCTCGTGTCGTGCTCCTCGCTGCCAGCTGGCAAAACTTAATTTGCTGCAGCGCGACCGTTGGTAATTACCACATAAATTCTCGAGCAAATTGCTCCTTTAAAAAACTTTGCCCCCGGCTCAATTTTTGGGTGGGCGTACTTGTATATTCCATGTATATATAGTATACCTACACAACAAAATAAATTTCAATGAAACATGTATTTGGGGTATCATATCATTTGGGATCATGTCACTCTAGTTTATTTATTTGATAATATTGATTCGGATTTTATTCATTTCATACATTTTTTAAATATATTTTTAATATTTCCAATATAAAGTGATTAATTTTTGTTCGAGAGTTTCGTATAGGTTTTTTGAAAGCACTTAATTATACCCATATATGAATGTTTTAGGTATATGGTTTTTCAACCTTATTTTTGGCATACTTTTTTTGCAGTGCACAGACATTGTGGTGACCGAAGGCAGCAAAAAGCATATTTGGCGCAAAGGTCAGACATTAAAGAGATTTTCGGTTTGGCTCCTTGCAACACGCTCTCCATCTCTGTCTGCGCCTCACCATCTGCAGCTCCGTCTCTGTCTGCGGTCACTGGGGCTGTTAATCCCCTGCAAGTTAATCCTGCCAACTGGCCCACATCCCGACACATGTGGTGGGGGAGCCGGAGCCGGAGCCGGAGGAGGGCCGGAGCAGAACGAACTGACCGAATTATCATCGCTGCTGCTGCGGAGTTGGCGAAAACATGAGTAGGACTGCCTGATTCTAAGCGAACCGAAAAGAGGGAGTTGCGGTTGGAAAATAATAGGTTTATGCTCTGTGCAATGGCAGGAGCAAGTGATTGATATGCCCGACATGTCGCCGCTTGTGTCTCTGCACCCTCTACGGCTGTCTCTCTGGACCAGAATCAAATTCATGGCCTTAAGTGCTTAATGTTTGATGTCTGCCTCCCCCTGTAAGCGTGTTCTATATGTGCCTAAGTCTGTTTTGCAAGTATGCATGTGTGGTCCGACACTTTCATTTGCATTGGAAGCTACTGAGAGAAAAGTTTGGTCACATATGTTTCCCTGGTGCAAGCCAAAATATTCATAACTTTACTAAATGCTTTATTTTTGAGGACATATGTACCTAAACATATGTTTGGAAATTCAATACTAAGGAATAATTCGATGCCCAAATAAAAAAAAAAACTTCTAAAAGATGTTAATCGGATTTGGATTTTTAAAGGGAAAAATATTATATATTGCTCTATATAGATCTTTCTTCTTTAATTGTTAGAATTCATTTAGCAAGACAATCAAATGGAAAAGTCAAAGCCCACACAGCGTATGCGTAATAATAACCCAATAAGGAATCACTCATACGCACTGTTGCTATTCAGGAACATTTTTCCTGTCATTCTGATAAATATGATTATAATGTTTCATTTAATCAAAATAAAATATTTGTGAAATGTACTAATAAGCTGTTAAAGTGGATGCACATTTAAGCATTCACTATTTTATTCCGCTTTCCAAGCCTGCAGATACTCAACTGAAGCAGCACACGCTCCCAGCTACCAGCTCCCAGCTCGCAGCTGCAAATCATTTGCATATCTTCTTATCTGACCATTTCTAATGCCCTTTGTCTAAGTCGTGCACACTCAAAGAGCTCTGAAGATAACGAGTGGGGGACAAGGAGTGAGCTCAATGGCCCTGCAAATGCGCAAAGGGCGAAACGCTTTACTATTTTTTTCCCTCGTTTTAATGCTGCACTTTAGTTGATAAGTCAACCATTTGAGTTGAGGGGATGGGGACTAGTGGGGTGTTTCTAGGGCTGGAGGGGAGGGTGCCGGTGAGAGTGAGAGAAAGCGCCCTTTTGGCCGACACCTGGCTGGATGCCAGCCAAAGCCGCTCCAGCTGATGCTGGAGCTGAAGCTGAGCTGAGTCTGATGCTGCTTCTGCTGGTTTTGCCTGCATTTGTAATTGCATTACTGGCTACGACATCGGAGCCGACCTTTAAACCCACTACCCACTACCCAGTACCCAGCAGCCAGTTCCCGCTTCCTTTCTCAGGCGCTTTCGCATTCTCGTCAAAGCAAATCCCCATTTCTGAAAGCGCTTGTGTGCCAACTTTAAGTGGCCCTTTGTGTTGCACGCAGCATTCGCCGATGGTAAAGTTGTCCCAAGCACTTCAGCTTCGCGGCAACAATGTGGACAACTCAACCCATCCCGTCCCGTTCCGTCCCATCCGGTCCCGTCCCGAGCCATCTCCTTACTTTCCTTGCCCTTCCCTTCCCTTCCCTTGCATTTCATTCTCTTGCAACCTGGCTGAAATACCGTCGCGAATGGCAATTAAAATGGCAAGCCATGCTGTAAGCCTTCGCAACAGCAACATTGTGGCAACCTGAAGTGGCAGCGTGGCAGCAACTATTTTTGCATTCCTTCTGTTTCCGAATTCGAGGCACACTCACATACACACACACGCACCCAAGGTGCCGTCAGGTGAATAGTTCAGGGTAATCTACACCCCTTTTTTGCAAGTTTTCCGCCCTGCCTTCTCGGGCTCTCAGCTGCCCGGATAATTGGTAAGCTAATACGCTTATTGTAATCGAAACTCGCCCTCGCCCCCCGGCAGATTGCTTTTATAATTGAAGTATTCAAATTACATATGGACAGTAATAAAAATATCGCCCAGGGGCTGCGAGCTATGTTATTGTTAGGATATTTGAGATCAAATGGTTTCCAAACCAGCAATCAGCAATCGGTCTCCATTGCATATTGTGATATTCAAGTAGAATGTATATTTTCACTGTAAAATGCATATAATACAATACTATTATTCAAAGTGCTTAGTCCTTAAACAAAGTTACCATTTACTATGATTAAGCGATTTAGCTGAATTCAAGTCGCTTGGCCAGCCAGGAAATTTCTTACTTTCTTACTGCCGAAGGCGCCTTGGCTTAGAAGACAAAGAAGATGTTGCAGTGGAAGCAGCAGCAAAGAGCGAAAGCCACAGCAACAGCAGCAGAAGGATTAGCAGCTGGAGCCAGAGATAGAGCCAGAGCCAGAGCCAGCGGAGGACACTGGAGAAGGACGCATAAATTCTAATTAAAATTTGTGTGCCAGGTGGTAAATAAAACTAATTATACATGCGCAATTTTCCTTGGTGAAAGTGCGGGAGAGAGACTTTAAAATTGTCGTCTCCCCCTGCAGTGAACTCTGTTGGCAAATGGAAAAAGTTTTGCTCAACTATGTCTGGCACTGAAGTCTTTTTTCGGGTTTGAGTTTGGGCTAAAAGCAAAAATCCAAACGCAACAAAAAGAAAGGAGAGAAAAACGGATCGGAACGAAACGAAACGAAACGAAACGAGAAACTTTCGCAAAAACTTTGACGGGCAATCGGTGTGGGGCGGAAAGGGGTTCCAAATCGACCCCCTGGAGGCTGGGGGGCAAATCAATGATGCAGCTGCCATAAAGCCTTCTAAGCTCAATTATTGCAGGACACGAGACAAAAGAGAAACAGACCGAGGACAGGCGAAAGCCGGACTATTGTTGATGGCTATATCGTTTGCCTATTCACAGTTAAACGTGACTCGGACAAAGGCATTCCACAGCAAAAAATCAACAATATTCCGACACACAGGCACACAGGCGAGGAGATTAAATTGAATATGGAAAGCGCTCTATATGGCCATCTAATAGATAGATAAATGCAAATCCATTCCGTTGATTGATTGTCCTCAAAAGTAGGCAACGAATTGTCCGGGCAAATTCAATTTCCAATGCTTTCAGAGCTGCGCTTATCGATTTCAAATACGAAAATAAGTGCTTCCATTCTTTCCGTAGCGCCCGAAATTTATGCCGTAGATTTATAGACTGTTCCCCATTTTATGCCGAAATTCTGCGTTAGTCAAATTTAATTTACTGATGCCAGGATGCCGAAAACTTTGATCAAAGCCGTGTTCAAAATTGCCTTTGTCAACGGCCACACACTCGGTCGTGTTGTGTGTGTGTGTGTGTGTGTTTTTGAGTATGGCGGTTGGCAGGAGCAATGTACTAAAAATTGTCGAAAGCTGAGGGGCGGGGGAGAAATATGGCAAAAGTTGCAGAAACTTTTTTGCTCATGTTTCGTGTGCTCCTGTTTTTCTCCCTCCGTCTATCTTTGCGTACATATAATGTTCGCTTTTCTGTTTATTATATATGTACATATATATATTTTTTTTGTATGTGAGACTGTGAAAGCGTTAAAGCGTTGTGAGGCATTAAAGCCAAGTCTGTGCCATTGAATAGGCGATAAATGTCAATTACACTTCTGACCAATAAACAAGAGAAGTTCCAGCAATTGCTCAATGTGCAGCATTAAATCCCATTAAATGCACTACGAGTTTATCTAGGCTGGGGCCAGAAGCAAAGTTTCATTGCTGACAAATTGAGGGCAGTTTGCTTATGTCGTGGCCAATACAATGCGACAACAAAACAGAATCGACCAGAATAAATCTACGCCACAGATTCCGGATCCGGTGCCGTGTGTCCTATGTCCTGAGTCGTGTGCCGTGTCCCGTGTCCCGTGTCCGTAACGAGCCAAAGTGGCCCAAATGCGGATTTATGCCCCGCTCAATGATAAATTGAATTTCACTCAAAATTAACTGTAAGCCAAGGCGAGGAACGTGCCACCGCCAGACGAGGGGCTAAAATGCTTGCAACATATGCGGCCTATAAAATGTGACAAGGAAACTAACGAACGACTCGGCACAACGCTCTTCTGCGGCTTTGGCTAAAACAACTTGTCATGTGTGTGCGACCGCAGCCTCCGAATGAAATTAGGCCAAAAACCCAGCCAGCTGAAAGCCGAGAACTGAGAGCTGAGAGCTGAACACTGAGCACTGAGCACTGAGTTCTGGGAGTTTTCCAAGAGCTCGGAGCTGGGAGGAGGAGAGCTCAGAGCTGAGCCAACGCCACTTGGCTTGACAATTGCCTAAGCATATTTGTCATTTGATTGATTTATTCTGCAAGGCCAACAACAGCTGCCATTAGGTTGGCCAAGATGGTTTGTTATTTGTTTGCCTTTTGCGTTTGCATTTTCGTTTGCTAAGGCGCTTTTGTCGAATCAAATCTTCATCGCTTTCATTAGGCCCCAGATTTCCATAATTTAGCAGGGCCCAAGACCTAAATCCACATCTGCCAGTGAGTGCGAGTAGATCGGGTCCTCCAAAGACATTTTCGCTGTCCTGTCCCAGCCCATGCGGAAACCATAAACAACAACTTTTCCCATCGCGGTTAATGCTTCGAGTTGTGTTTTAAATTACTTTCAGATTGCTTGAGAAGGAGGTACGAAAGCATACGAGTATATCTCCTGTTAAATATAATAACTATCAAAGGATTTCATTCACAGAGTGGGTGCCCACCCGAAAAGGATTCTTAAAACATCGAATAAAGCCCACCCATAATATACGCACACAAAGTCCCGGCTGGTTTTGCTAGTTTAGTATATATTTTTGGGCATTGTTAAAAAGTTATTTGAACATTTAAAGAAATAAAACAGTATTACCTAATTAAAGACTGGGACAATCTTAAATATATAACATTAAGCCCTTGCATTTGCGCTCAGTGTGGATGGGGTGATTCAAACGCTTCTACCGGCATGCAGGTCAGGTTCGTTGGGTATTTTCACAATGCGGTTCAGGTGGTTCGGGTGGTTCAGGTGGTTCGGGTGGTACAGGCGGTGGTGCTAGGTGCTAGAGCTCTCCCGGTTCGAGTGTGTAATTGTTGAACTCGAGTCGAGTCACTCACCTGTTGAGTAGTGCGGCAGTGGCGCATCGCCTGTGGCGATGCAGCCGCCATAGGAGAAATGGTGACTGCTCGATCCGGTGCCGGAGACCACGGCTATTTCGTCCAGCTCATGGCCGGGCGAGGTTCCAGCGGATACCAGGCGGGTGGAGGAGGTCGCCGAGTTGCCCTGCGAATTCTTGCGTCCACGTAGCGAGAGCACCAGCCTTTTGGCTGTGGACATGCCCCCGATTGTTGTCGCTGGGCCGCCGATCTCTTCCTGCGCTCCACTTTTGCCCCTGGAATGCCAATAGAAAAATGCACAGAAAACAAATTAAAACGATAAATATCTTATGAGTTTACGATTTATTTGCGGAAATTCAAATAAACAAGCCTGCTCTCCGGACTTAATCAAACGCATCGAATCCGGTAATTTATTTTTCAGCGTGCAAAAAATTGTGAAATAACAAATGGAAATGCGAAACTTTTTCAATATTCCCATGGTGCTCGGGCGTCTTAGCTGCCTTCGCTATTTATTTCGTTAATAATTTAGAACGGAGCTTCAAAAGATATGATAATTTCAGCACAGCACAGCACAGCAGAGCAGCAGCAAAATCGCAGAGAGTGGGATGGAGCGAAATGGGGTGGGGTGGGAAAACTTGGAATTTTCATTTTCATGCTTTGCCAGCTCAAGACAGAGCCACAGACGGGGCGCTTCTTAAATTATGCAAACGCTTGCAATCAAGGCTAAAGAAATGCCACAAAACAACGCAAAGACAGCACAAAAAAAATAAACAAAAGAAAGAACATCGCACAAAATGATTGCGACATGGAAAATATGAATGGAGATATTAGCATATGAAGGGGCTAGAGTAATGACTCTGCGCTTAATGGCTTAGACATGAAACTAAAATCCATTGAAAAGCGCCTGTTTGTATCGAGTTTAATGTCAATCAAAGCTGTCAAAACGCTTTGGATTAAGCCTTTAAATATGGGTTCCATTTAATGCTCAATTGCACACTATTTAAATTGAGCAAAAAAAAAACATTTCAAAAGCTGATATTTTATTGTTGACATGTTTGCCTACCCTATTATATTATTGTCATGTTTTCCCAACTTAAAACTAATGAGTCCTCCCAAGATATGTCAGCTGCAAAAGCCCACTAAAAGCTCCTATTGCTCTGCGACGGTTTAGAATTTTTTTTTCCGGATTTAAGCCCAAAGCCGCTTAGTTAAAAATAAGCAAGCAAACAGCAATGATAGACACGACGACCACAGACGAACACAAGCCCCAGCATATACACAGCGAACCAAAAACCAAACCCAAGCCCAGCCCAGCCCAAGCCCAAGCCCCAAAACCCTTCAGACCCTGCCCTCGTCCTACTCCTTTTCCTTATCATTTTAATATTTAATAAGCAATGCGCAGAAGGGAAGCGGGCAAAAAAACGAATGAAATGAGGGGAACTCAACTCAACAGCGACTCTAAATATTCAGTTGAGTGTAAACTTGATAAGTTGTCTCTCTGGCAAATGTACAACATATGCCATTCTAGGGGGTTGCTTCAGCGTTCAGCGGTGCGGAGAGGGGCGGATAGGAGTGGTGTGCTCTGGTGTGCTGTGCGGTGGTGTGGTGTGGATTGGGGTGGAGTGAGGTGGAGTGAGTAATGCATATTATTCTATTCCGATATTTACATATTATGCCACTTTAAGTGCCTCCGCTGGCTTTAAACTCTTTTCCTAAATGCCATTTGACTGGGCGTATACGTAATATCCCCCACTCTCCCACCCTTCCACTCACCCACTCGCTGAGCCACAAAAAACGGAAAGAAAGAACGAAAAAAAAACATTTACACACATTCAACTTTTCTTTTGAATACGTGACGAATAACAAATTTGTGGGATTTTGCAGCATTTTGATTGAATGTTGGCGGGAACTGAGGGGGTAAAAAAAATGCGAACGAGATCCAAATACAAATATGATTTATGAGCCGCAGCCTGCAAGCCAATCGCGTACATATAGTATATTGGGGATACGTACTGCAGATGTTGCACAAACACAATCGACAAAATCGGATTCCAAATCGGGGCTTAAGAACTTGCACTTGACTTATTACGCATCCGTTTCCCAATCCCCCGTCCGCTCCCATGATTATGCAAAGAAGATCAAAATTATTAGCACGAGCCAACTGGGAGGCATCCTGGCACCTATCCAGTTTCAAAGCCCAAAAGACAATCAAGTGTTGCCAAAACCAACGTAAACACGAAAATTGCCAAGCAAACCCAAGCCCGAAACTTTCGAAATCCCCCGAAAAAGAAAGAAAATTCCATGACACTTGGGGCCAGCAGAAGGGGGAACCCGAATATGAACCCGATGTGAGGGGCTTGGCTTGGAGATCTCGGGCAATTGTTTGCATTGTGCAAGTGTCAACAGCATTTGCAATTCCGTTGCAGTTTTTAGCATCTTTCCGGGCTTCGGCTGCAAAGTAACCCAAAACGTGGAGTAAAAATTGCATTTGGGCATCCCCCTTCGCATCCCTTTGCCCTTTGTCCTTTGCACCACACGTGCACGGCCCGGCTACCTTTCTCTTTCTCGTTCTCATTCTCGTTGTCGTCCTCGTTCTCGTTTGCTGGGAAAATATGGTAATTTCAGCTATCGAAGGTGGAAAAACAATTTTCATACTATTTTCAATTCGCATGCCCCCGGTGCAATTTTAGCCAATATTGTTACAACCGCATCTGCTATGCATATAGACCTTATAAATATTTCAGATATATACAAGTATATATATATAGGTATATAAAACTGAATATGCATATATCTACACAAATACGAATCCAATTTGGTGTGTCACCCATATTTTTTTCGACCCGAACTGCCAGCATTTAATTGCCTTTTTTACGATTCGAGCTGCATCAGCATCAGCATCAGGAACATCAAAAACGAGCTTTGTTTTTAGCTAATTAATGCCACCCCCACTTTAGAAATAATCCCCAAGAACAGACAACCGAGTCCTCTCCCTCAACCATTTGTTCAGCTCACATTGCAAAGGAGCGACAGCTCCGTGCATAAAAAATGAATCGCCATCAATCTCGCGCTCACCCGAAACATATCCAGGATAAAGCCGGAGGACTGGCGAAAAAGGCTACTAATTAGAGCCAAGAGTCGCGATTCCCAAGCCGTCACTAGCCACACACAAAAAGAAAACGAACCCAGTCCCAATCCCAGTCCCAGTCCCAGTCCCAGTCCAATCCCCCACGACGAAAAAAGCTGTTCTATGAAAAACGCGAAGCTGATGCCTCTGCGAGGGCATATTCCATCTGATTAATCCAAGTGCGCATTTGTCACATGAATGTGACAGCATCAGGGTGAGGATGAGGATGAGGAAGACGAGGTAGGGGGAGAGGGACGCAGTGATGGGTGGCTTTTGATGGGACAAGAGACGAGGGACACTGCTGACAAGTTGCCATGGACAAGTTGATGGAACGCGATCTCACATCTCACACAACGAAGGCACTGACCACAATTGACGCCCCTAATTGCATGGGAGAAGCCAGAGTGGAGGACGGGGACGGATATGGAGGGAGAGGAGGAGGAGGGGGAGGGGGAGGAGGAGGAGGAGGGAAACTAATTCACCGAAAAGGAAGTTACATTTTCTCTGCGCACCAAAGCGCTAATTAAAGGTCTAAGCCACTTAGGAGGGGGATATTCATTTGCAGACAGCATTCAATCTGCATTTGCTCTAGTCATTTAATGAATAACTGCTTTGTGCAGGATTTGTTTAAGATTTCAAAAGCAGTACGAAATAAGAGCAGATTACGTTCCGGGGAATGTTATAATTTTAAAGCCACTTTTTGTATATAAATACCAAGGGGGATTTGTACTTTCAATAAAACCCCCATGTATTGGGAAACATTTTTAAGAGGATGCTCGAACGGGAAAACATTTGTGCCCACTTTTAGCTGCCGTGAAACTGAGGCCAGGCAATATTTTCCACACATGTGTGGCATTCACGAAATGGTTTTACATATGCATATGCATGCGGTGAACTGCTGATGCAACGCAGCAAATAAACCGAATATCCAGAGAAATTCCTGTTTTACATGCTGCAAAATATCCGAGAGATCAAAACAAGCCAAGCGGAAACATGCTCTGTAACAACATATATCATATTTGGCCGCAAGTCAATTCAGGGTTAAATAAAGTTGAAAATTGCATTTAATGCATAAGTAAATAATGTTTCCCCAATAGCTACCCATTTGCATTGAACTAAATTCAGCCTGCCGCCTGCGTCATAGATATCCCATGAAAGCGACTATCCCCTCGACCAGCCACCCACCTCACCGGCACCTCCAACATTCACCATTCGAATCCGAATCCGAATCCCAATCCAAATCCCCATCCCCAACCCCTGTAGCCACTCATTTGCGCAATTATTTCTGCCCCGACTCGCCGCCACATTTTCCATGCAAATTAATGCAGCTGCATTTTCTGGGCTCCCATTCCCATCCCCATCACCATGCCCAGCCCCATACCCATCCCCGCCAGCCACAGCCTCAACCTCGCCTCCAACCAAGCGCCATTTTCATTTGCCGGTTTCTTTTATTTTTACTCGCGTGTTATTATTGCGCTTTAATCGCATATCAATTACAATTTTTTCTCATTGCTGTGCAAGCATTTTATTGTTGCAATTATCAGCGGGCTTCCTCGACTGCCACAAAATGTATAATTGAGCAATTTAATTCGAAATTTAGCGATTTTCAAATCGGTATTCCGATGCATCAGTACGGGTATTTTGGATGTAGTTGGTTGACTTTTTTTTTTGTTGTTGGGCGCAATTGATTTTTCGGTCGTTCTTGGTGTGGTTTCCATTTTGGATATTCTCTTTAGGGAGTATTCCAACTGGCCAGAACAGTTTGCAATGCAACAAGGGGGAAATATTCGATCAGCTTCGAAAGAGTTACTATGTGTTTGGTAAATGCTTACAAAAATTAAAACACAATCGGAATATCTGTGGTAGAGAACTCGAAACTTCGGTCTCGGAAATTGTATTCTACAGAATATTGCTGGCCGGCCGCACAAATATTTAATTGCAGCAAAGCTTTTGGTATTTGGTTAATTCTATTACAACAACGCTTTTTCCGCCCCTTTCGCACACGTTTGCGCACGTTTCCAGCCTTCTGGCTTTGGGCTAAAACCCCTCCAACCAACATGCATACAAGCAGAAACAGATACAGGAACAACAGAGCGAGCCCTTCCCTCCACGGGGCCACCTTCCCTTTGTAGAAGCTGTAGTTGTTCTCCGTGGAGTTCTTGCTAGCCGGGCAAACGTGGCGCACGAACTGCAATTTATAACTGCACATACGTGAGCAGTAAGCCAGCGGCAAAATCCCAACCCTCCCCCCTTTTTTGGAACCCCCAAC
>JAJJHY010005742.1:3415801-3504527 GCA_021224005.1 Drosophila setifemur
GCACATAAACATTTTGTTAGCTGCGCTTTAGTCCGCCCCAACACTGCTGCTGCTGATGGTGCTGATGCTGTTGCCGCCTTTGCCTTTGTGCAAGGTGCCCGCATCCATGGGATCGGATCCACCTCTCCACTTCATATCGTCGTCCAGCCCCTCTGAACCCAACCCAACCCAATCCCAACCCCAGCCTCAGCCCCAGTGCTACAGTTTTTGTGATTCGACAGAGCGCAAATAAACAAAAGGGTCGCGGCGCTTCGTGCGAAAAGCGGGTAGAACAAAAAGGAAAACAAAACGAGAATGAAAATGAAAATGAAAAACAACTTGGGGCAAAGAAAGGGAACTGAAATGCCAGCCGAGTGTGTGCGGAGCTTCACATTCAGTTGCAGTTTTGGCCACAACTACAGCAACAGCTACAGCATCAATGGTAGTTGTAAAAAGGCACTGAACAAAATGATGGAACAATTAATTGGAAATGGTATGTTATTTAGTAGATTGATTTTATAGATTGTATAAAGTTCCTATTAAATGTGAAGAGGCCCCCAAGGATCGATATTTGTAGAATTAGCGATTCTTTTGATTTCGATATGAAAATGGAATATTTAACATGATATTCGCAAGAATATTTAATAGATCTTCAAAAGCAAACACTTATTTTTGATTTCCAGTCAGAGCAATATTCAAGTTTCTTTGTAGATTTTACGAGTTGCATTTTATTGTCAGTGCAGTTGTAGTTGCAAATGTAGATTCTGCGGGATTTTGCAACAAATTTGCTGGCACAGCAGGCGAAAATATGTGTCAGCACAGCAGCTCCGAATGCTTGAGAGAGATGGAGGAGTTGGAGTAGGAGGATGAGGAGGAGGGGGAGGAATGGTGCGGTGCAGAGGCGCGAAGAGGAGATTGTGGAAGGATATTTCACTTTATTGGCAAAGTCGAAGATGGAATGCGCTTTATACGCTTACTCTGGATGCAGGAGAAGCCCGAGCAAGTGACAGCGACAAGTTATTGCCACACGCCGGCATGCAACCATGGTGTGGATCGAGGTTGATTCCCCAGCGAAACTCGGAATTCCCCCAGCCATCATGTGCGGTGTCTGTGGGCCAGGATAAAGGGTGCTGATGTTCCACGGGGACTTGGCCGGTGCCGGTGACTGCAGGAGTGCCCGTCAGACATTCGCATTCATCAGCTACCTGGGCTCGCACATTGCAGCTCGGCAATCGTCAATCTTTTGGGACGGCCTTCGCTACTGTTACTGTTTCTGTTTCAGTTTCAGCCACCCAGTGACTGACAGGCACTCCTCCTCCGTTTGGCCCTCCGCCGTTTAGCCCCTTGTGCTTGGCCTTAATTAAGCGTCCCATTTGCCTAGAAATTGCATCTGCAGCAGGTATACACAATTCGCTGGGGAAATATTTGCATTCAATGCATCCCCCATTCCCCATACCCCATCCCCCAGCCACACCCACCCATCTTCGCTAAACGTTCGCGGCGGTCGGAGAGCTTAAGTTTCAGGTGGAGCTTGAGGTTGAGGCCGTCGAGATTGAGGTGAAAATCGGGTGGCTGAGACTGCGACTTGTCATAAGCAGAAGCCTCGACAATTGCCGAGCTTAATTGGATGCAAAATTAACTGTTAAGGCACTTAGCGTTGGGAGCAAGGAGCCAAGGAAGGACGGAAGTCAGGCAGGCAGAAGTCGTTGCGTAGGTGTCAGCCTGGTCAAATTTCCTTGGTTAGCCAAAAGCCACAGCCTAGACAAGCACAACAAGACCATTTACGTAGGCCAAAACACAAAATTGGGTAAAGCTTGTCATGCTCAGGTGGGGCAACTCTTAAGGCATAGTAAGTACATTTATAATCCATTTAATTTTTGGTTTTTAAACTTATCCTTATTACTACTACTATTTAACAAAATAAAATTTGTTTTAAAATTTAAAAAAAAAAAGATTCCGTGAGTGTATTTTGTGTTTTATGTGCAGCATAAAATCGTTTAGGAACTCAGAAATTCAAATTAAAATTCAGAAATCAGATTCTTCGTGGCATATTAAAAATGTTTCCGAAGTCTGTTAAGGAAGCTTAAAGTTGATTTATTTGTGAAACATTTGCATGTATGCATTTTGGCCAAATCCTGGGCAATATCCTTCAAGTTAACTTCATTTGGTGAGTGAAATAGATTTTATGATGTGCATACGTACCCCTAATGGAGTTGCTATCAACAAGCCAGGAGAGAGAGACAGAGGAAGATGTCCGGCAAAATGAGTTTCCCATAAATCGGGCACAGGGCGGGCCTTAAAAATTCAATTAAGTTGCGCATATCTTTCTCTGTATCCCCAAGAAGGCTTATCATCCTCCTCGCTCTCTTTCGCCCCCGTTCTGCTGCTACGATAGTGACAGTTTCCGGTCCCTCTGCCTACCGAAACATGCGTGTCAAAACAATTGTCATTCATTTTGCTTGTGCTCTGGCTGGAAATCCAGTTTTCCGTTGAGTTTCCCTTGCAATTATGGCCCAGTGACATGTGTTAACAGTCAGCCAGAATCTACCCTTTCCCTTTCCCTACTCCATGCTCCCTACTCCCCACTCCCTACTCCCTACTCCCTACACCCTAGTCCTATTCGCTACTCCCTATTCCATTCTCCATTCTTCCAATTCCCTACTTCCTGGGAGGATGGGAGCTTTTTCTCGTCCAGCACATCCGCCAGATATTTTTGCCCATTTCCTGCAGCCTTTCAACTTGAAATCAATATGAGGGGGATGCGATTGGTCGGATGGGCAGAGAGGGGAGGAGGAATATGTTAGATAGGTTAGTTCTGCCATCAGCGCCTTGATTACTGCTGTCATATTATTTTCACACTTGAAATGCTGCCCAACTCGGCTCGCATATCATCGCGGCAAGCACAAATATATGAGAATCGATCTGGCGGCGACTCTTGGTCATTATCAGTGCTGGCCATTACGTGACACTCGGGTGACACTTTACATGCTGCGAGTCCTTGTGCAGGAACCCTCTCTAATTGCCCGACATCCTTTTAGCTGTCACTGTATATGCATGCTCTGTCTACTCTGCTGGTAATTGATGCTGCCCCAGGATATGGGTGGTATTTATTTATTTTTTTAGTTTTAATGCCGACTTAAATGATATGCAAAGTATACAGCTTAAACAAAAATGGAAAAATAGATCAAAAATAATAAAAACATTAATAAATCAAAATAGATTTTTAAACATGAATTTTTTTTTTTTGGTTTTAACATTTTGAGCTCCCAATTTAAATTCCAAATTTTTACATTTGGAACATTGGCAACATTTTCCCATTAACCAGCAATCATTGCATTGTCATTCATAATAGATAGTTATTTCGACTTAGTCCACAGTTATTTCGACTTAGTGCACAAGCCGACATATCCCAATCTACACACGACAAGTACAAATATATACAAACAAAAATATCCAATTTGATTTCCAAATTTTGATCCTGCCTTAAGGCAACATTGTCCCCTGAACTTGCAATCTTTGCATTGTGAAGGACAATATTAGATAGTTATTTCGATTTAGGCCACAATCCGACATATTCCAACCTAAACACGGGAAGTACAAGTATTTACCAAAATATCCAAAATGCAGTTTCCTCAAAATGTTGTATTGCTCATCTTTCTTTTGTACGTTTTGGTGAGTGGGCCTAAGCTATCGAAAAGTTAATTACGCAAACACATATCCATCCCAGATGCCAAAAGAACCGGAAGCCAGAGCCCTGCCAGGTCTCGAGGCCTCTACCGATAAGCCCACGATTCTGATCAGGCACAAAAGATTACCATTTTATACTCCCCAGTGGTTTCCTAAACTAACCAAACACACCATTCACAACCCTTGCGATATGGATTACAAGAAGGCATACCTATATGTTCCCAAGATGCCCAATCACTGCATTACTATCTATAACCACCGGTGGTGCTGCCCTAGCCACCATCGCGCCTACAAGCTCTACCAGTTGGAGGGATTTATGTTTGGCCAGTTCTATGAACGCTTGAAGCGGCACGAGACGGAACCGAGGGTATTTTATAAGCCTAGAACGTTGCTATATTATTATGATAATGAGTAAGAATCCCCTCTACTTTACTTTACTTTACTGTACTGTACTGTACTGCATTGTACTGTACTGTACTGTACTGTAATTAAAAGGAAAAACAACTTTTCGTTTCGCCAAGTCATCGATAAATCAAAGTGGAACAAGAGAGAACAGCTCGACAGCTGAAGACAGCTGATTGATGATGCGCAAAATTACAAATTACAAATTACACACAAATTTTATCCGAAAGGAAGGAATTTGGCAAATAAAAATCAGGAAACCAACATCCCATTTACTTAAGGCGTTATATGCACCTTATTAGACCCTGTACCCAAAGGGTAAAGGGTATATTTAGTTTGTGCAAATGTATGTAACAGGCAGAAGGAGGCGTGGCAGACCCCACAAAGTATATATATTCTTGATCAGCATGACGAGCTGAGTCGATATAGCCATGTCAGTCTGTCCGTCCGTCCGTCTGGGTAAACGAACGGATCTCAGAAACTGTAAGAGCTAGAATAACCTTATTAACAGTGCAGATTCTCGTAGTTATTACGCAGATGAAGTTTTTTTTTTCAGGTGCCACGCCCACCGCCCCCGTAATTTGTATTTTTATTTTTGCACTGCACAATTTTCAAGCTAAAATTTTTTTTAAAATACACATGCAATTGGAGCATAGGTTTCTACCGATCCTGAAAATTTCATCAAGATTGGTTAATTAGAAAGCGCACAATAAATACCTAAAGTTTATAGGCGCTAAACACAAAAAATATGTTTATTTACGCAAACAAACGGTAAATCGCTTGCGTTCGGTGGTTGATTTTTCTCGGAAGTGCCGCTGCAGCTGCCACATCTTCATATATGTACATACGATTATGTATGAAGGTGCGCCTTCAATATATTTTACTGTATTAGGTGCTGATTTACATAATATTGTGTGATCGAATGGCTACGACATTTAACTGAAAGCGCAAAGATCTTGGGTTCGAGTCCCAGACAGAAATCGGTGTAAAATTTTTTTTTTTTTGGTTTTGATTTATTTTGCTTGTGACCAAATTGGTACAGGGTCTGTAACAGTCGGGAAACTCGACTGTAACGTTCTTACTTGTTTTGACCAGAAGTTTGTAACGCAGTGAAGGAGACGTCTCCGACCCTATAAAGTATATATATTTTTGATCAGCATCACCAGCCGAGTCGATATAGCCATGTCCGTCTGTCCGTCTGTCTGTCCGTCAGTCGGTTGCAATGTAAACTAGTTTCTCAGTTTTAAAGCTATCGGACTAAAACTTTGCACCAACCCTTCAATCTGTTACAGGTAGTATATAAGTCGGAACGGCCGGAATCGGAACACTACATCACATAGCTGCCATAGGAACGATTGGGAAAAAATTCCAAAAGTTCGCCATTTTTTAAGATATTTTATTTATTTCTTGGTAAACTCTATTGAATAGCAATTTTAACATATCCTGAAAGTTTTATCAAAAACGGACCACTATATACTATAGCTACCATAGGAACGATGGGTCAAAATGGGTCATTGAGCATAACTCTGGTGTTTTTCAAGACAATTAATTCATTCTTGAGAAAAACAGTTTTCATAGCCATTAAAGCCTTTTTGGAAAATTAAAAAACCAAAGATCGGATCACTATATTCTATAGCTGCCATACAATCGATCGAACAGTTTAAAGGCAACTGGTCTGCAAGGGTATTCTAAGCTTCGGGTTCCGAAGCTAGCCTTAATTTCTTGTTTTTTTTTTTAATTTTAATGCCGACTTAAATGATATGCAAGTATACAAAAATGAAAAAAATTGTTCAAAAATAATAAAAACATTAATAAATCGAAATAGATTTTTAAACAAGAATTTTTGTTTTTTTTTTGGTTTTGTTTAACATTTTGAGCTCCCAATTTAAATTCCAAATTTTGACATTTGGAACATTGGCAACAGCAATCTTTGCATTGTCATTCATAATAGATAGTTAATTCGACTTAGTCCACAAGCCGACATAATCCAATTTACACACAAGTACAAATATATACAAACAAAAATATCCAATTTGATTTCTAAATTTTGATCCTGCCTTAAGACAACATTGTCCCCTGAACTTGCAATCTTTGCATTGTGAATGACAATATTAGATAGTTATTTCGATTTAGGCCACAATCCGACATATTCCAACCTAAACACGGGAAGTACAAGTATTTACCAAAATATCCAAAATGCAGTTTCCTCAAAATGTTGTATTGCTCATCTTTCTTTTGTACGTTTTGGTGAGTGGGCCTAAGCTATCGAAAAGTTAATTACGCAAACACATATCCATCCCAGATGCCAAAAGAACCGGAAGCCAGAGCCCTGCCAGGTCTCGAGGCCTCTACCGATAAGCCCAAGATTCTGATCAGGCATAAAAGAAAACCATTTTTTACTCCCTCGGACTTTCCTAAACTAACCAAACACACCATTCACAACCCTTGCGATATAGATTACAAAAGGCCATACCTATATGTTCCCAAGATGCCCAATCAATGCATTACTGTCTATAACCACCGGTGGTGCTGCCCTAGCCACCATCGCGCCTACAAGCTCTACCAGTTGGAGGGATTTATGTTTGGCCAGTTCTATGAACGCTTGAAGCGGCACGAGACGGAACCGAGGGTATTTTATAAGCCTAGAACGTTGCTATATTATTATGATAATGAGTAAGAATCCCCTCTACTTTACTTTACTTTACTGTACTGTACTGTACTGCATTGTACTGTACTGTACTGTACTGTAATTAAAAGGAAAAACAACTTTTCGTTTCGCCAAGTCATCGATAAATCAAAGTGGAACAAGATAGAACAGCTCGACAGCTGAAGACAGCTGATTGATGATGCGCAAAATTACAAATTACAAATTACACACAAATGTTATCCGAAAGGAAGGAATTTGGCAAATAAAAATCGGGAAACCAACATCCCATTCACTTAAGGCGTTATATGCACGTTATTTGCTTTTGCGTTTGCCCAAATGAATGAAACTGATTGATTGTGTTCCATCAGAGGCAAATGAACCGGCCGCAACTAAAACAAAGGCGAGGAACACTTCATAATATTGTGCCTCAAGATAAATGTGGTCATTATAATTAAATTGTGAACTGTTGCAGGGCGTTCTAGTGTCAAATTTCATATTTTTGTAGCTTAACATCAGCGCGGGCCGGGCGGAGGAGGAGGGCGTCACAAAGTTCGACACTTTGGCTCTAGTCGTGGGAAATTGAACATCAGCTGCTGCCCACATCTCCCACCGCCATTTCGGCAGGACAAACAGCGAAAAAGCTTTTCAAAAATATCAAATTTCCGCTTGCATTGAACTCAGTTTGCGTTGCCTGTCAAAATGTGGAGAAGATGCTCAGAGGACACGCCACGTCGAAGGGGAAATTCACAAATGATTATCGAAAAAAGCAGCCTCGCAATAAGGTCAATCAATTAAAAAAAACGTTCATCGCAACTTGACATTAGAGATAGTATAGGAGATAAACATGGTAATTATGAAATATCACAGTCGCTGGTTAGCCTTTATGAGAGATTCCAAAACTAAACTAAAAGTCTGTTAACCATGGTTCCAATAGTTCTTCTTCGTCCGTATCGATGATCGAACGGATCTCAAGAACTGTTAGAGGTTGGGAAACCTTATTGCCAGTGCAGATTCTCCTAGTACCACATCCACCGTCCCCTCAAAATCAAATGCGGCCGGGAGTACGACTCCTCGTAAAGCTTAGTTTTCCTATTTAATTTTTGTTAGTTTTCGATTGTTTTTTTTTAAATACTCAATATTCTAATTATTAGGTTTTTTGGTATATTTCATTATATATCATTAAATAGGGGCTCCAATAGGGAGCCCAATATTCAAAGCATAGTTTTTGCTCCAAACTATTTTTCTGATTGAGTTAAACGAAATGTTTGCTAGCAGTTTGTCTAGCGACAAAAACTGTTTTTAATTTATTTTTTTAATTACAAAATCAAGTGCTGGCCAGAAGGTAAAACCAAAAGCCCAAGATGATGAAAATGGCCTACAGGAAATATAACGAATATAACGAATTCCTTGTGCAAATATTTTATATCATTAAAATTTTAAAGAATTTCATTCGCCCCACCTTCCTCACCGAGAGTTGAGTTCAGTTGAGTTTCTATGCTGAGAAGCTTTTTGCCACCGTTTTTGCTTTATGGGCAAAACAGAAATTTGCGTTGCTTTGCTTTCTGGGGAGAAGCTTTATTTATTTATTTCCGGAAACGTGCCCTTGAGATTAAAGTATTCCCCTTCTCTCGCAGAAGTGCTGGACCATCTGTATGTAAATATGTATATAGTATATATGCAAACGGAGATACACACCAATACAGCGCCGCTGTATCTTCAGCTGTATCTGAGTATCTGTGTGTTGTTCATTTGTTCATTAGGTTTCTTCGCGCCTTGCTTTCTCCTCCCTTTGCGCATTTCCCGCGCGTGTCTGGGTGTTTGGTCAGAGTTGTTCAAAGTTTCCACACCCCCAGTGATCACCCGCCTAGCCTGCACAACCCCCCTTCCCCCTTCTCCTCTTCCCCACCTTCCACCACCCCCTCCTTTTTTGCCACGCCCCTTCAGTGTGTCCTAGGCGATGGTGGTTTGCTTTGCTTTTCTTTTCCTCGCCCGTCTTTTGACCGTTTGCGCGCCTCTAATGAAAACACAATAAAAATTTTGCGCTTTTCTGCCTTCCCAAGTGGCTGTGAAATTTTTGATGAGTTTGTCAGCTTGTGGGAATTGTTCCAGTCGCTGTAGCTGTCGCTGTCGCCGAGCGAATACTTATTAAGTGAACTGTGCCCTCTTCACAATTTAGTTCATTGTAATTAAGCCTCAGCTCCTTGAGAGCTAGGAGCTGGGAGCTAGGAGCTGGGAGCTGGGAGCTGGGAGCTAGGAGCTAGTAGCGACGCAGACTCGAAGGGCAAAGTGCGTGTGGCCTTATTGCGCGATAATTATTCGATGACTGCACACAACACACTTCAGACGATGACAGTTTTTCAGTGGCAGCAACTGTGGCAGTGACACTGGTGGGGCAATAATTCAATTAGTCCAAAGTAAATGCCCCGGCCTATCTGTGGGAGAAAGTCAATAAACAACTTCATCTTCGTCGCAAGTTGAAAGATGAAGTTTTCCCTCTGTCGGCGACAAAGTTTTCAAGTTTCTATTCTGCTGATGGCCAATTAGTTGGCTCAAATTGCGAAAGTCATCTAAAGTATTTATGGCCGTACATGAATTTCCAACAATTCGTGATGTCAGTTTGCCGGTCGCAATCCGTCCATCAAATCAATCACCTGCTCTGGCCTCGCATATATTTCACCCTAAAATCCTCGTCGCCAGCCAAGTCTATCCAATCCTCAGTCGTCCTTTTTTTTTCTTTTTTATTTCGCAGTTTCCTCCGTTTTTGAAACTGACACTTTGCTGCTCTGAGGCGCAAATCTCATTTCCCTTGTGGCGGCAGAAGCCACTGGGAAAAAAACGAACCGAACGCTTCAGCCCCCCTCGGATTTCTCTTTTTCGGGGTAACCCAATTTTGGTGGCCAGTGCTCCGCTGCTTACGTCACAGCTTCGCACCTCGCACAACTGGCTTTCTGTGTCACACACACACACACACTTGCAGACACACTCACACACAGACTCACACAGAGGGCAACATTATGGCCAAAAAGTGGACGAAACAAAACAACAAAATAGCATTGGAATGAGAGGCATAAAAAATGGTAACAAAATTACATACATCAAAGGTGTTTTTTTTTCCTCTTTATGAATATCCGAGTGTGTGTGTGTCTGTGTTGGGAACAGGGGTGTGGGGCGTGGCAGGGGGTGGAGGATGCGGGCAGAGCATGTTGTTTAAGGGTTGCTGCGGGCCATATTCCTGCTGCTGCTGCTGTGCTGCTGTTGCTGACCAATGGCCCATGTAATTTTTTGGCAAGCATCTCCTCGCATCCTCGCATATCAGCGCACATGTGAGTGGGCCGCCAGAGAACCTTTTGTGGCGATGGGCCCCGAAATATATGCCCCGTTTGGCTGGTGATTGCTTTTCCATGTTACCTTGCCTCGTATCTCATCCACATTTATGATGAATGTGCGGGCAGGTCGCTCCTCTGTTTTTCTGCCTAAATAAACTTGGCAAATATGCGGCCTTAGTTTAAAGCCAAAGCACGCGCCGATTGACATCATTAAGCCCGGTCAGCAGCCAACAGCCAGCAGCTAGCAGCTAGTTGCGGCACTAAATCATGGTTCCGGCCGACCAAAGTCCAAAAAATATATGACAAACAGTGAATGCACAACTAAATTAATGGCACACATGGGAAACAGACTACTCATATATATAACATATATATATATATATTGTATGTAGGTTTGTACACAAAAGAAGCGGGGAAAAATGTAAAGAGTTTTGATTTATGCAAACAGTTCACGGCGATAACAAAAGAGAGTTGATCAGGAAATTACCCTGCTTTAAAGGGGAACCCGTTCCTGAGACCTTAAATACGAAAAAGCTAACCTAACAATACAAAATATTCTGAAATTATCTCTGCTTGGCGTTCAATTCCCGTAAATCTTTTATAAAACATTAATTAAATGGGTAAACTAAAAACATTTGCTTGTGTAAAAATAGGCTGAATTTTATCGGTTCCTTATCTTAATTACCATATATTCGATTTGTGTTTTATGTGTGTTCACCAAACACAAATCTGTATGACAAAAATGTACACTTATTTAGAGGGACGTCCTGAACATACACTTCGCCAGATTTTCACCCAATCGATCTTTAAGCAAGCGGAACTCAATCAAGTTGTAAGGCGAATATCCATATTTATGCGTCTCCAGATGCTCTCAGATTGCGTGGAATGGATCTATAAACAAGGCCAGCCAGCGAGGTTGTAAAGTTGATAAAGCCGAACCCCAAAATACGTTCCCCCAGCCAGCTGCTCCCCACAAATATTGCGTGTGAGCGAGTGTGTGGGTGTGCGGGTGCGTATGTGGGTGTTCGGCTTTCTTCTCGCCTTGTTTGCACTTGGTTATTGATAGTGCTTCAATCTGAGGAAATAATAAATAAATGAGCCTAACGTCTCGGCTCATGTCGTTGGCCCACCTACGTCCCACCTTCCCGCCACTCTCCTCAAATATGTGTGTTCGTATACAAAACGCACGCACACATGCTCATGTGCTCATATGCTCATATGCTCACCCCAAACAGACTCGTTCACTCAAGACATTTCCTCTTGTGCTTCGGCCTCTGATGCCGTTCTGGCTTCTGCTCCTGCTCCTGCTCCTGCTTGTGCTCCCGCTCCTGTTTTCCATTTTCATTCTCCACTCTGTGCCCGCTCGTTGCCCCGACAGTTTCTCAATTTCCCTCGGAGCTGCCAACATTTTTCACATCTCTGCTGGGTGTATGTATGTGTGTGTGTTTGCGCTGCGCTGTGCATGTGTGCGCGTGTATGTGACGTATACGCAACGTGTGCCATATTTTTACATGGCCGTCGGGCAACAACAACTGCGACAACAGGCCGCCTGCAACTGACAGGCCGCACTGCCTATGACGACTGCCATGGGCCAGCATTTCCTCCAGTTATTTAGCACGACTCGCAGCGGTCTGTCTACCATTTTTCCACCACTGGCCCACCCCCTCCGATGCACCCCACACTTCCGCTGCTCACAAAGAACAAATTGTTTTTATATGCCACACCGCCCCTCTACCCCCTCTGACATCTCAATTTGTAGACAATGTTGTGCAGTTTGCTTCGGAGCTTACAAGTTTCTTATTGCAATGCAAATTAACGTTTTTTCCGAGCATACTTTGCGTATGTACGAACGTGCATACAGACACGCACTTGTGAGAAATTTCATTAACATTGCGTATACGCCCCGCCGACCTCGCTGTCATTAAGTAATCTGTTTCATTCGAAGCTGCTGCTGCTGCTGCTGCTGCTGCTGGAGCTGGTGATGGTGATGCTCCTGTGTGGCTCCAGTCGCTCTCTGTGTCCTGGCACCTGTCCATAAAATGCATTAATCAACTGTCTGGCAATTTACTTCGCACACACACGCACGCATTTTACACTCACAGGCGCCGGCAAATTAAGCGTTGCAAAAATTTCATCCGAAACAGCAGTGTATTTATATATTCCAGCATATATGCATAAAGGGAATGAGTTAAGTAATAGCATTTAATGACATTTATATAAATTAATCTAGAGAGAAAGCCAACGAGTGAAAATGTGTAAATGTGTAAATGGGAATAAAGGAACTCTACACCGAAGATACAAAATTTGAGCTTTCATCCACAATTATTTTTGCCAGCCTGTCATTTATATAACACAGAGAAACATCAATTTGGTTCAATTTCATCGTTGCGTGTCAATTTGCTTTTTGGCAGTTTGATTGCAATTTTATCGCTCCGGTGCGAATGCGAAAACTCTAAAAGTATTTATTTCCATCAGCTAAAAGAAAATATTTTCTGACATTTTAATATTCTGTTTTTATTGTAGTGTGGCACCAGCAGGAGCGCCCTCATGCTTTTAAATATTTCAGACATATGTAAAGCCTCAGTATCCCGATCGATCCCCGTGCTTTCTCTGCCAGTTCTCTGCTCTGGCTGTCATTGCTTTTAAAAACTTTATGACACTTGGGCGATTTTTTGGTATTTTCATGCAAATATGGGAATAAGGGTGGGCCAGTATACAGTGAAATTTATGCTCTTTCTAAGGAAGATTTTAAAAATTACTCATACGATAGGAGTACCAAATTGTATTCTTAAATATAAAGCATACTACTTGGATACCAATTTGGTCTACCCTTGTTGAGATACCTACATATATCATTTTACGTTTAATTAAAATTTAAAATTACATGTATAAATATATTTCGAAACACAAAAATGGGTCACCCTAATGCCCACTCATATTTGTGTGCATAGCAAATCGGAATGTGTGTACTAAATTACAAAACGCATATCGAGTGAGAAGTGTCAGAGTCAAAGTTGGAGTAAGGTCAAGTTTTTGGGTCTCCTTTCGATATCTCGGAGCTGTCTGCCAATCACAGTCGGATGTGTATGTGTGTGCGGGTCCTTTGCTATCTTTCATGTCCTTTTCCTGTGGCTTCAGCAGCTGCCGCTTATATGCTTCGCTCCACATCTCGGCGGTGTCGAGATGTCGATGTCGATGTCGTAGAGTCGTAGAGTCGCATTGCACATAAAACATTTTTATTGCTCATTTAGATATTTATGCGCAGTTTTATTATAATGAAAATTGTGCGTATGCGTGCGGTTTTTATTGTGATTGCATTGAGGCCACCGAAACCACAGAGTTTGTGCGTCACACAGCTGGAAAAGCGGAGCAACAGAACGAGACAGAAAGAGGGGGAGAGAGAGAGAGAGAGCAAGATCGTTCGTTCGCTATCTACATCTGGGTTCCGAGTTTTCAAACTTTCAACTGCACGTGGTTTGATTTGTTTTTCCTCCGAGTATTTGTGTGGGGGCAGCTCAATTTTACGCAGCTTTTGCTTTTGCATTTTATGCGTTTTTGCTTTTTACGAGCCTCACGTCGACCAAACCGCACAAACAACCAGGCACAGCCAAATTCAAATGGCGAATGGCAAATGTCGCAAAACGAATCGCGATCTGAGCCAAAGGCCAACGCTGATAAGTGCCCGCAAAAGTAGGCAACAATTTTTTTCATTGCTTCCTGAGCTTGCCGTTGTGTCTCATTTAATTGCAAATTTATGCGCTTGTATGTGCGTTCGGGCGAGGAGGAGAAACGAAGGACCAAAACTGCGTAACATGCTTTCGATACACCAGCAACGAGATTGGTATGAGAATATTATTGGTCCATTAATTAACGCAAAATTATTTTTTAACTGCGTTCCGTTGCGAGTAATCCATTTTCGGGGATTTCCGCTACATTCAACTTAATTAAACAAGCATGCATTTTGCGAGGCAGTAATTGCGCACATTTATAACATTATAGCATTAATCGGTTACATGAATTTCTATGGCTTTCATGGTAATTTAATTTTAAACTTACATTTTGAACTATGGTTTTAATTCGGTTGAGTCGAAGGTCAAAGTGGATTTGGTTAGAAAATCTAACCAAGGATATAATTAAACCAAAGCTTTCGATCAATTTTTCGGCGCCCCTCACCACATTCAAATAAGGGCAATTAATACGCAAATTATTAAATAAACATCGAAATGCAATCGTGGTGGTTGACACACCTCCGACCGCTCATATCTCAGCAATAACAACAGCAACATAACACAACAGCCACAACAATAATAATTACAAACCAATTAAATGCATATTTACATATTGTCTTTGTCATAATGCAGTTGGAGCTACAGATACAAACACAAACATGCGAGAGCATCCGCAGGAGTGTGCGTGCTTGTATCTATGTGGGCTGGCTCGCTGGGGAAATCGGGAACAACAGCAGGAACAGCAAGAACAGCAAGAACAACGATAACCACAGCACCAGCCACATTGACAAGTGATTGACGGCAAACTGTCAATGGCACGAACCCAACTCAGATGCAGGCCATTGCCATCCACACAAGCCACCCACAAAGACCACCCGCACCTACCACCTAGCCGCTCTCATAGGCAATTGCATTTGCCCGTTACGTGGGAGTGTGTTATGGTATGTGTGGGGTAGGGGTGGGGATGGGAATGGGAATGGGGGCTTATATGGTGCGACAGACAAGATTAAGCAAATATTGCGGTAAATTCAATTTTAAATTCCAAATTCAACACAATCGAATGAATAGAAATCATTTGAGCTGTAAAGGGCGTGAATAAGATACATTTTCCATAAAGAGTTGCTGATACAAGGATTTGAAATTGCGGTCAGGCGTTATGGTAGGCTATAGTCAGCCCAACTGCAGGACGAAGAGCTGAAACTATAATTGCTCCCAAAATTCCTTTGTCTTTGGCTAAAAGTGTTTTCATGCCCATTTACACCTGCACGCATAGTTCACAGTGCCCATTATCAACGGTCGTAATCGTAGCTGCTGGGCAACCATTACATGCCAATTGCATTTCCCCACATTCCTTCTTACGCATATTTCCTCTCCTACTACACGCAGCCACACTGAGAGAAAATTAGGGATTTAAGGGGTGCCCATGCTCTTAAACCAAAAGGTACTTTGTATATAAATTAACTGAGTTTAATAATCTTAACAGCCAAATCATTTGCATAACTTTCTATTGAACCCTTAAGTCCACAATGTTTTCTTGCAGTGCACACACAGACGCATCTGCTCCATTATACTGGTCAGATGGCCAGTTGACATCCCTCACGAGTCTCCTCTCGTCTCCTTTGGCTAATGCGGCCACTGGGCAGTCAACTGTTCGCTACCCCCCCACTCACCCCCCACCCAGCACAGTCACATCACTCCACACCCTCCCTCCCTTCCTCTTCCTCCTCCCCCTCCCCCTCTCCTGCCCCTGCCTATGGCTCTGGACATTGCCCCCATCCTCGTTCTCCCTAGTTGGCTCTCTCGTTCTCACGGTCTGTGTATAGTTCTGTTGATTTTGTCCTTTGGCTGACACAGAATGTTGTTGACTTTGCATATTAAAACAAAATGAGACTGCAGGAGCGGACAACGAAAACAACAACAGGAACGCTGTTGAAAGATATGAAAGTTGAAGAAAAAGGGCGAGTAATTGTAGGGGGAGAAGTGTTGGGGAATGGAACGGAAAGTGCTGGGCACTTATAAGGCTACTTTTTCATTTGTAACGCCCACGTTAAACTTTAATTAATTATATTCAGTTTGTTTGGCAAATTAAAAATTGTTGACTTTCACAGAATCGCAGAATGATGACGAGGACGATGGAGAGGTACAGGCAAATTGGGTTGGAGAATTTTAATTAGGCATCCCATCCACCCTCACATACACACATGTGAGCACAAATATATATATATAGCGAAACGGTTGCGTAAGCGGCTTAAAGTGCGAAATGATGGAAAAGCGGCTGGTGGAAATGTGAAACGCTGTCGAGTGCGACGTCCAATAAGAATTAGTGGCCAACAGGAGCATGCAAAAGAAAGGCAGCTCCAGTCAGTTGCTGCTGTTTTTCGTTATTGCCATTGATTGACACGCAAAGCGGACACGCTTTCAGACTGTGAGTGAGTTTCACGGCTCCGGAATTTTGGCCAGAGCACGGGGAATTGGTGGCATGGTCAGGGCGTTGAGAACCTGCTTTTCGAGAGCAGCGGAGGTGGTGTGTCGGATGGTGGCAAGGCACCATCGTGGCCATCCACGCTAATTGGAGCACGTCGCAGGACACTCTTACACTTGGAAAAAGAGTTCTACATTTCATAGGTATATAGTTGAGGTTATCTATTTAACAAAATTCATGTTTAATGATTCCGAAGTCATTAAGTTTTGATGAGTATTTATAGAAATATTTTCTCGAGAAGTAACGGTGCTAAAACCATTTTTAATATTTATACATTACAAGCAATAAAATTTAAAATCTACATTCTATCTACATTCCATTTATACTTTAAACGAAAGTTGTTTATTTTTTGAGGACCTTTCCTACCATTATTTCGCTGATTGCATTCACATCCCCCCGCAGGAGCTAGGGAAATGTGAAACGAAGAAATGCACTTAATTGGAATACGACGGGGAGAGCAGAGTAAGTGTGTCGCATTGCTCTATGATTAATTAGAGGCCACAAGAGTGTGTGGAGAGGCACAAAGAGGTAGCTTGAGGGGGCTTGCCCCTCAACCGAAACTGCCCCGAGAGGTGATTGGTACGTTTTCCCCATTTCCGAAAAATGGGCCAAAATCAATTTAAAAGCCGTTTAAATTGACTCTCTTTAGGTAGTCAGTCAGGAAGTACAATTCGAGTTGGATTGTGTAACTTGAGCAGCTGTTGCCTAAATTCTGACTCAGTAACCAATAAACCAACCTCCTGGGAGAGGACTCCCTCTTGTTTTTCCCGCTGCTTGTCGCGTTTCGTCTTACGCATAATTAGCCAGCGTAAGTAAACTCCTTAAGCTGCAGTTAAAAGCCATAAAACTTGCGCGCATCGTTTGCCGTCATGTAAAATTCATAATTTCAATTTCAAATTGTTATTACAGCCGTCGTTGTTTTGCCATCTCCGCCAACTCTCCGTTCCATTCTATCTTAACATCCCCTTTTGGCCGCTCACGTTCCTGCCTGATTATTATTGACAGTTGCCGACGTCTTCTTCGTCGCTGATGTTGCCCGTTCCCATTCCCTTCCCGTTCCCGTTGTTGTCGTTGTTTTAGTTGTCTGACGCCCCCTATCCTGCTCATTTTAGTCTCATAAATATGCAAATTAATCATTTGCGGAAATTTACATACTTAATAAGTCGCTTTAATTAAATGTTCACGCACGCATGCCTTGCAATCTTGCCCCCGAGAATCGGATGAAATCGGTGGAATCCTTTTTTGTCCACATTAATGCCAGCTTGTTAATCGTGCGATGCAGCTGAAAATCTGAATCTGAATCTGGCTCTATAGCCCTGCACCGTTTGCATGGAGAATGACATGAATAGGAAGGAATACACTCAGGGAGCTCGGGGAAATTTCTGGGGAACGCTCGGAGGCTGGCAACTGTTTCGCATATTTCGGGGCACAGTCACGTTCCATTCAAAGCAGCAATGGCTACAAAACAAAAACAGTTTATCTGCCGAACACAGCAAAAAGGAAAAAAATCGTGGAGAGCCCAGAAATCTTTTTTATGTGTTCAACGAAATATTTCCCAAAACGAAAATGAGCACCAGGACGAGCAGAAGCAGCATTAAAAAAAAAGAGTATGCAAACTGAGAGGCGCAGCGAACATAAATTAACATTTTTATGCCTCGCTGCAGTGGGCCAAAAAGAAGTTGGCTCACAAAAGGGGACTCTGGGCGCCGGCCGCCCGGCGCTCGGCGGTGGAAAGTGGGTGGGCGGAAAAGTCTTTTCTAATGCCCGCATTATTTACGAGGAAGCTGAGGGCCCATTCACATCTCTCCATTTCATTTCACTTCGCTCCGTTCTGTTCTGTTCTGTTCCGTTCGTTTCGTTTCCATTTCGCCTCACCGCATTCTTTGCCATTTGCCTTTGACGCCACAAATAATTTTAATTGGTTTTCCTTTTTGGGGGGACTCTCGGGCCCAGATGGTAATGACTTTATTTCTATATATTGTATATTCTGTGAGTATGAAAACCATAAGACCATAACTCGTAATCGATAAAGTTTTGGTGCCCAAGATACAAAAAAAAAACACACATAATAAAAAATGCTCATCAATTTTGTGTTATTTCAATGGCTTTCTTAAACTGGAATTTAGAGAGATTCTAAGATGTCTTGTGGAATAGAGATTTTTTTAATAAATATAAAAGCTTTTTAATGGGAAATTTTATTTATTTATCAAACTTTATTTTATTTTTAAACCGTATTTAAATTTCCAAAAAACTGAAAATCAGAACTAAATCCGGCTTTGAAATCTTGATGTCAAATTAAGCTTGTATGCAAGATTGCGATTAACTTTCAACAATCATAAATATACTCAGATCTACATAGATAGTGTATAGCAAAAAAGATGCAACTGCAGAAAGCTGCAACAATTCAATTTATTCATATTATTAAAGTTTTAGCTAGTGAGTGCGGGCTGTGTATGTTTGTGTTTGCGTTGTAGCCGCAATTGCAATTTGATTTGACTACATTTGCATAAATGTGTGTTTTGTTTGTGGGTTTGCAATTGGAACTTTTGGTTTTGATGAATGGGGAAACAGTCGATGTCAGTTAAAAGATGAAGCCATAGCCAATTTACCACAATTCTGAAAGTTTTGTTTTAGATTTAGGTTATATAATAAGGTTGAGGTTGTAAAACGAACTTATATGCTAAAAGGCAAAATTAGGCATTTAGGCCTTTAAAGTAACGATATTTTACGTGCTTTTCTAGCCTTCTGTCAAGTTAAAAAAATTTCTTTTTGCATGTTTATTTGATTTAATAAACTTTGCAACTGTCTTTAGATGCAAAATCAAGTGAATTAAGAAAATGTAGCCTACATCTTGGGGCTTTTAAGGAATCACTCACCTCTCTTTGTACCAAAATTCGCTGCAAGCTTCACTTTTGCTTTCGTTTCTTATCTGCCTCTCTCTGTCGCTCTCACTCGCTCTCTCCGTTTGCACTCCTTCTATTTCTCACTCACTCAAACAGCTTAGCAGGCCATTGTTTTAGTTGTAGCTGCTATTTCGTCGTTGTTGCTGTTGTGGTTTTTGTCATTCCGAAGTCAGCGACACACACATGCACACCCGCGCACACACATAGCGGTCTTTCGAGTTGTGGACGTGGGAGAGGGACGGCAAATTCATTAGGCATGCGGGAATTTTAATTTCACTTGCTCACAAGCGCGCACATATGTGGCGACATATTTCTCAAACATTTTCGCAGCGGCTACGAACGTCAATTATTGTTAGTGTCGTTGTTGTTGTTGTCGTTGCTGTTGCTGTTGCTGCTGTAGTTTTTGCCGTGTGTATGTTCCCGTTGATGCTGATGCTGATGCTGTTGCTTTTGGTCTTGCTCTGGCCTTTGCTGTGGGTTTTGTATTTGCGGCGCTTTTCAATTTGCATGACGCGCTGACCTCGCCGCCAAGTGGAAATAACTGTGCCAGCCCACACACACACGCACGGAATCGCACACAGGCGATGCCAGCACATGCACACGCACACGCACACAGCTACACCCACACCTACACCCGCGACGAAACACGCTGACAGCTGTCAAAAATGGCAAGGCGGAATATAGCGGAGCGGATTTCACAGCATGATGGGCAACGTGCAGAGGGGATGCCAACGAGCCAACGATGCGGCCGGTATGGATGCCAGGCTACCCCAAAAGCAGTGCGAACCAGGCCTCCAGGATCCCCGCCATGGGTGTAAAAAGAGCGGTGGTGGGGGTTACAGAGTAACGGTAACGGCAGCGTACGCGTTTAATGTTCAAGTCAAGTGCGAGGCTTATGCGCCCAGCACGTGCGCGTGAGTGAGACAGACCTATGGGGGCCGGGGGACCCACTCACTCCCTTTCGCTCGCACTCCCACTGGCACTTCTTCCTCTCTTATTTATCTTTTTTCCCGTCGCCTTCCACGGCTGCCTTTGTTCTATGCTGTCTGTGTATGTGTGTGTTTGTGTGTGATGACAAATTTCGTTGTCGTTGTCTGTGTGCAGCAGCCACAAAAAAAAACAAGAAGCGAAGAAGCGAAGAAACGAAAAGGAGCGCTTCCAGTTTAAGAGTTTCCCTTTTTTTGTTGTTTTCTTTTTTGGAGATTGGATGCTTGGCCTAAGTCTTTGTTGTTGTGTCAATTTGCATAATAAACGTTGATTTCCAACCGGAATGTGCCTATAACACGTGGCCAGTAATCGGAGGCGATTTCCCTCGCCCCGCGAACAGCTGGCCGAGATGAAAATCCAGCGCACGCACGTACAACAGCCAGCAGTAATCGCACATTTCACGTTCAACGGCCAGCCTGCGTTTTCACATGCAATTTTCCTCTACATTTGGCACCTTGCGCCCCACACTCCGGCGCGAGTTTTCCCCGATTTTCCCGTTTTATCGCCGCGTTGTGTTCACAGGACCGCAAAACTTGTGCCGTGTTGTTGGCCGAGCGACAGACCGTACTGAACTAAGCTAAACTATCTGAACATCCTGAACGGGATGCTGAGCGAGTGCGTACTTTCACCCGCTGGCAACACTCTCTCCCAGTTTCGCTCTCACTCGCTTTCCTAGGCGGCGTCTGCGCGCTTTTCCGCACAGCTAACATGGTCCCTACAGGTGACACATATGGTGCGATTCGAGTTCGTATTCATTTGAATTCATTTCAAAAACAATTTTACTAGACCCGATACTGCTTCGAAAGCCACCACTATCCCTCATCAGCGATATTTACCAACATGGCAAAAATGGTCATTTTTACAAGTATCATGAAATACTTAAGAAGCACAATAATATTCAAAATACAAATAATAAAATAATATTAAATTAAAAGAAAAATAAAATGATAAACAATCGAGATAAATTCCTCACAAGATTTGTTTGGGTCCTAGCTAAGGGTTAAAGGATAGTTTGCAATCGGGTATAGGACTCTATTCAAAATTGTTCAACAACAGACGTCGGCCAGAGCTTCAAACATGATTTTGTATTTCGAGGCTCGTTTATCCTTTTCCCCTTTTCTCTGTTAATTTCAATGTTAAAGTTCGAACAAGCGGGCAGATCTACAGAACGGGTAAGCGTTGCTCTCAAAACGGTTAAAGCCGCGAGAGCAAACTTTTAGAGAGCAAGTGAGAAGGAGGGAGAGTCTCGGCGGCGTTCGACAAAACCCGACAACGAACCGCACAGCTTCCGCGTGTAGAGCTTCTCTCCAGATGAGTGCTGCTCTCGGTTTCTTGCTTTCCAACCACCATGGCTCCAACGAGAGAATGAGAGCAGCGCAACAATAAAACTCTCGAAAGTCTCCAAAATGAACAGAGTGAACAACATGAACTCGGCCATCCTAACAGAGTGTTCCCGCAAACGTTTTTCCAAAGCGACAATTTCGACAAGTCGAATTTGAAAACATTTTGCCCATTGATTCTACATCAATTTGATATATGAATTAGCTGGAAATATTGTATAATTATTTCATAGGTACCTATATATGGTACCAACTCCGATTTATATGCTTTTTTTAATTCATCGCATGGTCTTAAAGTCATAGTATTTCGCTTATAAAGTAGATTTTGAAAAATGAAATTCACCAATCTTATGCGATAGTGACTATCGAAAAGTTTACCACATCTAAGGGTGACCGTATGCGGTTCTACCCATTCGAGATTGAGCTTACCCGCTCTGTAATTTAACATTGATATAAACAAAGAGACTAAAAATGGGAAAACATGTCCCGAAATATCAATGAAATGGTGTTCTTATTTATTATCAGCAAATTCTTATTTAATCAATAAATTTCATTTCTATCAGATTTCTTTGTTTTTCCGCGACCGCCCGCATGTTTACAGCTTCAAAAATTCGGCCCCTGTTAATTAACATCGGAATCACCAACACAAACAAACTTTGACAGCACCGAACAAGAATGTTATCCCGTAATCGAATAAAAACAAATATGCATTGACGAACATCGAGTGTATTCGATTAATAAATTTGTTATCGAAACGGAAACATCGATGTTTTCGATAGATCGATGTATACCGTGCACCATCTTTGTGAAAATTACTACGAGTGTGGAGAGGAGTTGGTGTAGGAATTGTCCAATTACTTCTGCGGCGAAAAGCTAAAACCCATAAAAATGTCGATTATATCTGCCCGCCTGGCGTCGTCGGTCGCCCGCAACCTGCCCAAGGCTGCCACACAGGTATTACCAAAAGAATCTTGTGAAAAAAACCCCACCGAAAAAAGTTAGCGAAAAAATGTCATACATAACCGGATCGATGGGCGCAGGTTATTGCGAAAAATTAGAGTGCAGCGTGTCTTCAAACCAAAACCAAGTGCATAGAGTTGAAGAAAACCTTTAGAAGCTGGACTGGCTTGATTTTCCCTACTCTAGGCCAAGAATTTTTTGTTACGCAATGCGGCGAATTGTTAAGCGGCCGCCTGGCCTGAGATCTGTTGGTTGTCAAAGGTTACATAATCAGGCTGGCTGACAATAAGTACCGAAAAGTGCTTGATTATCTTCCAATTAGCGTTAGGAGTGAGAATATCTGCAACTAAGCTTTGTTTTTATGAGCAGATTACATAATTTTGGTTGAGTGGAGATGCGGTTGGAAAAAGTTTGAGGTTATGTGCGGGTGGCACTTGCTCAGTGGTGAAGGTGAGAAGACTGAAAAGCGGGGTATTTACAACCGTTAGATGCCCTTTAATACAATTTTTAAACAAATTGAACAATTTTGGGAGCACGTTAAGAGCTATGAAAGATTCTGTCCTGCAATTCAATACATGTTATAGGCCCCCACCTTACATAATCACTTTAATAACCATAATTTCTGTTGCAGGCCGTTTGCAAGGCCGCTTTTCCCGCCGCCGGCATCGCCGCCCGTAAGTTCCATGTGGCCGGTACACAGCGCAGCGCCGAGATCTCCAACATCCTGGAGGAGCGCATCCTGGGCGTCGCCCCCAAGGCTGATCTGGAGGAGACTGGCCGCGTGCTGAGCATTGGTGACGGTATCGCTCGTGTGTACGGTCTGAACAACATCCAGGCCGATGAGATGGTGGAGTTCTCCTCCGGCCTGAAGGGCATGGCCCTCAACTTGGAGCCCGACAACGTCGGTGTGGTGGTCTTCGGTAACGATAAGCTCATCAAGCAGGGCGATATCGTCAAGCGTACCGGCGCCATTGTGGACGTTCCTGTCGGTGATGAGCTGCTCGGTCGCGTCGTCGACGCTCTGGGCAATGCCATTGACGGCAAGGGCGCCATCAACACCAAGGATCGTTTCCGTGTCGGAATCAAGGCCCCCGGCATCATCCCCCGTGTTTCTGTGCGCGAGCCCATGCAGACCGGCATCAAGGCCGTCGACTCGCTGGTGCCCATCGGTCGTGGCCAGCGTGAGCTGATCATTGGCGATCGTCAGACTGGGTAAGGCTTCTTTTCCCGACCTTAAATGCTACTTTATAGTCATTAGCTGATGATACAAATTACTATAATGAAGAACGGAATACCAATTGCTCGTTTACATCCTCAGCAATGGTATTCAAATTAAGATTACATAATAAGGAGATCTTAAATGGTATGCCAACCCCACTTAACCAAATTTTTTGTTTATATCCCTGCAGTAAGACCGCTCTGGCCATCGATACCATCATCAACCAGAAGCGTTTCAACGAGGGCCAGGATGAGTCGAAGAAGCTGTACTGCATCTACGTCGCCATCGGCCAGAAGCGTTCCACCGTCGCCCAGATTGTGAAGCGTCTGACTGACTCCGGTGCCATGGGCTACTCGGTCATCGTGTCGGCTACCGCCTCCGATGCTGCACCCCTGCAGTACCTGGCCCCCTACTCTGGATGCGCCATGGGCGAGTACTTCCGCGACAAGGGCAAGCACGCCCTGATCATCTACGACGATTTGTCCAAGCAGGCCGTGGCCTACCGTCAGATGTCCCTGCTTCTGCGTCGTCCCCCCGGTCGCGAGGCCTACCCCGGAGATGTGTTCTACCTCCACTCGCGTCTGCTGGAGCGTGCCGCTAAGATGTCCCCTGCCATGGGCGGTGGCTCCCTGACCGCTCTGCCCGTGATCGAGACCCAGGCCGGCGATGTGTCCGCCTACATTCCAACCAACGTCATCTCGATCACTGACGGTCAGATCTTCTTGGAGACTGAGCTGTTCTACAAGGGTATCCGCCCGGCCATCAACGTCGGTCTGTCCGTGTCCCGTGTGGGCTCCGCTGCCCAGACCAAGGCCATGAAGCAGGTTGCCGGCTCCATGAAGCTGGAGCTTGCCCAGTACCGTGAGGTTGCTGCCTTCGCCCAGTTCGGTTCCGATCTGGATGCCGCCACCCAGCAGCTGCTGAACCGCGGTGTGCGTCTGACCGAGCTGCTCAAGCAGGGCCAGTACGTGCCCATGTCCATTGAGGATCAGGTGCGTTCAACGATATAGGGAAAGTATGCATTTTTCTAATCCAAACTAATACTTTGACCCGTTTGCCCAGGTTGCTGTCATCTACTGCGGTGTGCGCGGCCATCTGGACAAGTTGGACCCCGCAAAGATCACCAAGTTCGAGAAGGAGTTCTTGCAGCACATCAAGACCTCCGAGCAGGCTCTGCTCGACACCATCGCCAAGGAGGGCCAGATCTCCGAGGCCTCCGATGCCAAGCTGAAGGATATTGTTGCCAAGTTCATGGCCACCTTCCAGGGTTAAGCTTCAGCCGACAGAAGATGAGTTCAGCAGACGCGCAGTTAACATCTTAGATGGGCAAAGCAGCATTCACTGCCATCCCTGCGCGGCAGCAACAAAAGAAAATAACATAAAGCTTAAGATAAACAAAAATTATACAAAAAACAAGAGAAAACTCTTTTGCACATTCATATTTTCCTGCGACATCCGCAGGGATCGCTTCCAATCCGTCGTCCTGGGCCACCATGCCGCAAAATCTTGGGAGAGAGAGAGCAGGCCCAGGCGGCGGGATGGAATGCGATTCCTGGCCGGATCCGGATTCGAATTTCAGCGAACAGTCCGTGTGGTTCCTCCAACAAACTCCTTTAACGATAGATACTCCACCATTGTTCTCCTCCCCTTAATGCTGTAATCAATATTTGAAATATTGTAATCGAGAGTAGTCGAAATACTGTCTGTGGATGATTGTGAAACGATGATGAATTAAAACGATACTAAATTATACTCTACATGCCAAATATCTGTTCTTTGCTTGGGAGCCCAGCAGAGTCCGACTCCCGGATAGAGGAAGCATTTCAAAGTGGGTATTTTTGGAATATGAACTTTCCTGTTTTGTTTATAAGTCAGAACCGCCGGAATGGGCTCATCAATATGTAGCTTTGGCATTCTATTTTCATTTATAAACATGTTTCACTTGTTCAAAACGAAACACAATTTGATGTTAATACATTCTGTTTATTTTAATTTGACCAAATTATTCGGGTATTTTTCATTTGGTAAATATTAATTGAAACATATTTTACAATTTAATATTTTCAATAAAGCCAAATTATGGTACGATTATTTATTTGTTAGCCATAGGATATGGTAATAGGCTTAGAATAAGCATACTTTACATCGTCTTAGATATCTCCAGCTAAAGTCTGGCCAGGATTATATATGTATCAACGTATTCAACGCCTGAGTTAGCGTATTGACAGATAATATTTTAAAAACATCAACATTCTTCGTTGGAAGAAGGATTTTGGAAATCAGGCAAATATTCCTAATTAAGATCCTGCCGCCCAGAGGGGTTCCCGCACTAATCTCGGTCCTGGCTCTCAGCTGATCTATTTGGCAGCTGTCTGCCAGCCAGCATGGCAAGCAGACAATGCATAACCCCTGAACCCTGTGCGAATTAGCCACCCCTGGCAGTGCTACCTGAGGAGCTGCACTCTGAGCAGCGAGCAGGGCCAGGAGCAGGAGCAGTAGCAGTAGCCGGATAAGAACAAGGACCCAGAACCAGACCGAGTGGTTCGGAGTGGTTCGCCGCACTATGCATATTTCGTTAACAGCTAGCCAGAAACGAGAGCAAGGCGACCCAACACAAATGCGGCTCGAAACCCAAAGCAGAAACCCCCGAATTATACGGCCTGATGTTTTTATGAGCAGCATAAAACATGCCAAATGCCTGGGCAGGGGGGGCGGCAAGGGGCTCAAGAAAAATGACTTTCTTTTTATTGCATTTGTTTGACCGTTAAAGTGTCGAAATTAATGAGAGCCATAAAACCGTCAAACTTAAATTTCGAACAGGCGCGCAGCAAAGAGAGCAGGCGAAAGCACAAAAGCAAAGAGAGTCGCAGAGAGAGAGACACCCACACGCACTCGCACACACCACACACACACAAACACGTGTGAGCAATGTGCCTGGCAATTACCGTTGCCCATGGAAAAGGGCACTCAAAAAAAAAACCAAGAAGAGAAGCGTGCAAGAGGAAGGGAGGGTAAAAGGCAGCAGAAGAAAAACGACAGCAGAACTGACCTGCGATCGGGAAGGTGACCTTTCCTCAGGGTCCGCCTGTGCATGTGCACGAGTGTGTGTGTTTGTGTATTCAGGATTGATAAGGCAGCAGGACAAAAGGGCAGAAGGAACTCTGTCCTTGGCAAGGGGTCTGCATTTCTCTGTCTTCTTGCGCTGTATTTTTGTCTGGCTGCGGAAATTTCTCACACTCATCAGCTGTCAGAGCCAGCAGATAACCCGGCAAAGTTTTTTTTTATTCTTTCTTGGGAATATAAGTAATTGAATATTTGGTTGAGCTGAAATCAATGCAATCTGACTAAACAAACAGCCATCTCTACGTTAACAAATGTTCAGAGTTCAATACGTTTTCTTTATTTGTAGCCACTTTACATTTTGTTCAATAAAAATATATTAATTTTAAATCGTTTACGGGATTTTATTGCTAAGAAAAGGGGCTTATCGAAAAGCATATCTCAAAATTTATTTTGTACATTAGAATGGCATTTTTGTACTCTTTGACCAAAAGGTATTTAAATATGCAATTCCCGCAATTACTTTGTGCATTCTTTAAACATAAATAATTTCCCAAAAACCTTGGCAAAATTCCAAACACTTGCTTCAAATTACACAAAACTTTATTTTCTATGTATGGTTCACACTTTGGAAAACATCAAAGTTGGTATTGATTTTTGTCCTTTTGCTTATTTCTAAGTGAACTAACTTAGGGTGCATTGTGAGGGTGTGTGAAATACATTTCATAAATTACAAATAGCCTAATCGTGATTTTCGGGAGGATTATTTTTGCACAAGTTTTGGATTTATTCTTAGCATACAGAACGAACAATTTCCCATCGAATTTTAAAACTAAATACATATAATGGTTGGTGGATAGGGGATTGTGTGCTGTGTTAAAATGGCTCCATTGGGATATAGTATAGTGCTTGGAGAGACAACGCCGATGGTTCGGCCAGCAAATGACTCGTTGCCCACTCTCTCGGTGTCCACAAATGTCTGCCCCTCGCTCCTCACTGAGAATACGATTCAGCGGGAGGAGCGGGCGGACTTCACTTCTTTTCTTCTTCTCATGTTTTCAGTTCCCGGAACTCGCTCCCAGCGGCCAACTCGCGGACAACCTTCGCTCCAGGGGCAAAGATGCCGGAGCCAGCTGCTGACAGCTGTCCTTGGGAAAACTGCATCCAGGGACTTCAGCAGATTGCGATATTTGGAATTGGGGGATTGATGATGATGATTATGCAACTACGATTATTACACGCATTTTGTAACGAACACGAAACGAACAGAATATTGAATACGCTACAAATTTAAAAATGAAAACAAATTAAACTAAACTACGTTGATTGTGTGGGGCGGATGAGGCTCCGACTCCAGGCTCTACTTCCGCAGGCTCTGGCCTACAATGGAGTCCATCAGCGGACCGCTCAGCTCCGTTCGCAGAGCAATCTTCTGGAACTTGCTGCCCTGGTACTTGTTGTGGATGGCCTTCAGCTTGGCCTGCGGTGCGTCGCGGGCCAACTTCGCAATCTGCCGGGTGATGGGTCGCAAATGAGCGGCCGAGTAGCGCGAATAGTAGGTCAAAGTGGGCGTCCAGTGCTTGTCGTTGAATCCTGTGGCAGCCCTGTGGTTCCCATTAAGCAAGTGCAGCGAAAGGAAAAGCGAAGCGGCTGCAATCTGTGAGGGGGAGAAAATAATATATTTTATATTATATCCGCTACTAAATGTTAATAAAATATGAATATTGTTGTAAAAATCCGATCTCCGATATTTGTAATAGAAATTGAAAATTGAATAGGGTTAGGGTTACTAAGAGTTCCAAAAACCTACCTCCGATGGCTTGTAGCTGGCCAGATCGTAGTCCACGGAAGCCAGCTCGATAAAGTACTTGGACATGGCGTGGTGCTCATCCTCAGCCCCAGCAGCCTTCGAGTAGCGACGCAAGAAGTGGATCGGCAGCGGACGCGACAAGTTGCAGTCTATGGCCTTGAAGATCTGCAGCTCCATCTGGCGGATCTGCCGGGCTGTGTAAGTGTCGTCCGTGATGAACACGAAGTCCCCAATGGCCGGGGGGAACAGCTCCTCGTACTTGGTGGCTATGAACAGGGCCGTAACGCCAACCAACTGCAAGTAGGTGCGCTTGGTGTCGCTGACCACCTGCAGATAGCGATCGATGATGGCCACAGCAAGCTGGAAGGTCTCGGCGGCCAGATGGAACTGCAAGTGGACCTCGTTGATCCAATCGATCAAGACGGCGCGCATCTTGTGCGACACCTCCTTCTGTCCGGCCAGGTGATCCTTGTAGATGGCCTGCTGCTTCTCCACCTGGTATAGATAGTCGTAGATGTCGTTAACGTATTCCGAAACGAGCACCAGATTATCTTTGTCATTGGCATCGATGTCCTCAATGCCAGCCAATCGCTTGCTGGACAGAGACATGGTGGTGGGCATCGTCGAAGTGCTGGTGATGGTGGCCGAGCTGGTGGCCTTGATCAGGGGCATTCTAGTAACCTCCTTCTTGATCTCCACTTCCTTACGGACCACAGCCACTGGCTCCTTGCGGAGGCCGGAAACCCCCAGAACGGGCTTGGCTAAAGCAGCCCTCAACTTGGTCAGCGACTTCTTGGACAGATTGCTGTCCTCCCGCTTCAAGGTGGGCTCATTTGTGGGCACATTCTCATTGGAACTCGGCTTTGCGGTAACTTTGGGTTATAGTAAAGAAAAATAAAAACAATCTAGATCGTAAATTTGCTCCTAATACTCACCCCTGATGGTGGATTCCACAGCGGGTTTGGTAGTCTGGGGATTGCGCAGGGAATTGGCGCGCAAAAAAGAGCAGACGCCCATCTCGCTCTTGGGCTGAGCTGTTCCATTGGCAGCAGCTCCATTTGTGGTGGAGCCCAAAGGCTGTTTCTTCCAGTGGGTGTCCACGCGTGCCTTGGCATTGCGCAGAGCATTGGTGAGCTTGAGATCCTTGACGCTAAAAATAACAATGAAACTGAGCAGAGGAAGGCGGTGGGGTTGGAGAGGTTGACCTACTCTTTCTGCGCTGCATCCTTAGCTGCAATGGCGCGATTCAAGCCGCGATTCTGCAGATCGCCCAGAGCAGCGCGTTTTGTGGTGACCTCCTGTGAAGGCACTGTCAATTTCTTCAGTTGGACTTGGTTCAGGTTCTCCGTGGCGTTCTGGAAAGGGAAATTGATCCGATTTGAAATATATTTATATTTAATTTATTGTTTCATTAGTATTGTGGTTAAAGTTGTATTTGTTACATTAAATAAATAACCCATCAAATGTCTGGTACATATTTTGACATACAGACAAATCATAAAATATTATTCTTATAAAGAACAAACTTTTTATAAAGATCCAAAAGTATTTTCCTAAGGTTGTAATGAATTTTAAGTTATTACAAAATTATCTTTATTAAATTGTAGCTATGAAAATAATAATTGAATATGTTATATCTATTACTTGAAACTCTTTCTCCGAAAATTATTGGAGTACATGAATGCTTACTGCTCCTTTACTTTAGTAACACTTTTACACTCAAGTCCCAGGACGGCCATTTTCTAAAAAGAACCGCAAGAGGATTATCACGGATTTGTCGCCTCCTAGATTTATCCCCCTCTGGGCTTGGACTAGCGAAAGCAGAGGTCAATAATTAGCGGTGCAAGTACCGCAAATAGAAAATTGCGCCAAAAAGTGACTGGAGGAATCACAACAACAACAACAACGGCACCAATACAAGAACGGCACCTTTGCACCCTCCCTCCACACACGATCATTCTATCTGCCGTCTCTTTTCCTTCTCTCTGCATTGCCCACGCTGCAATGGCGTCGCCGAACCCGCTACATTTTCAACTCTTCTATGCAGAATCCGCTTAGTGCAGATTCTAGTTAATATATTAGTGGCTGGAAAAACTCACCTCGTCGCCGCGCATTTTCAGAGTCGTGCCCACCATTTTGATTCTTTTCCTTTTTAATACAAACGAAAGTTACACACAAAAGGGCAGACGCTTGGTTGTCTGATCGCTTTTTTTTTAGTTTTAATGGAGCGCGTCTGTTTGAAATTTATACGCGAAATATTTGAGTGATCGATTGCTAGCAAGTTGAATTTGTTTTCGTGCGAACAGTTGTTGAATTGAAAGTATTTTACAATTTATAAGTCGAGAGCGTCTGGGATTCCAGTTTTTGCTGCGAATATACGATCGAGCTGGGCGCACGATGCGAAGCCAATGGTGGTTTGAATTTGAAAAGTGAAGCGTGAGTGGCCAGCCTGCACGAAATGCAACCAACTTGTGTTGCGTAATTGGTATTTTTGTGAATTTTCGGTCAGCCACACTGCTATTTACATGTTAACGAAACGACCGTTGCTGTTAGTTAGCATGACCAGGATTCAACGAGCGGGAAAACAGTCGGCATCTGATCGGTTAATCTCAATGTTAAAGTTACAGAGCGGGTAAGAACGATGAAACGGGTAGAAACGGAAATATTGTCACCGAAATCGTGGAGGTTCTAATTGACTCGAATGGTTGGGAACCAGGCTTAGCAGATCTAAACGGGATTCAAACGGGTAAAACCGCAAAAGTTTGGAACAGAAATCGTAAAAGTTTTAACGACCCGATTGGTTAGAAACCTGGATAAGCAGAGTTCATTACCACATTAGCAGGGATTGTCACCAATCAAGTTATCAATTATCGATAAATAAAGCCATTGAAAGTGCTCCCCATCAGATTTGAATTCAAATGAGTGCAACGGTGGAAATTATATATACTGAGCATCTTCTAGATTTCTAGTATTTCTCCTTGTTAATTAAGGCATCGCTTCGACTGCAGCCCGTCACTGTGGCATTGCATCAGGCATTGATTGCATCAATTAAAAGCTGATCACTTCAATTGGCTGTGTTCTGTTTGTTTTTTCGCTTCCCTGATTTGCATTCGCTGATTTAAGATTTCCTGCTGCCACATGCTGCAGAACTCGCAACGGAAATGCAGCATAATTCTTGCTTCTTGTTTTTGCTGATGATCAGTGTCAAGTTTTCGTCTGCTCCATCATTCTCAAGCACTTGACCACAAAACAATCCACAAAACAATTTCCACTTTATCGCCCACGTTTTTGTTGTGCACTTTTTGTTTGGCCCTTTGCTCTGTCTTAACGGTGCGAATCGTTCTTCTTCTCTTCTTCCGGCGCTCTGGCTCATTAGCATATATTTATGAGTACGTATGCTTGTTGCCGTTTGCGAACTCCAGCCGAAAAAAAGCACACGAAAAACACAGCCGAGCGAGAACGAGGCGAACTGATCGTGTTTTCAAGTTTTCCGCGCTTGGTGATTTTCACATTTCATTTGCAAAAGCGACTCCGTCGCAAACGGTCGCTCTCGGTCTCGATCTCGCTCTCTCCCGCTTTTGCTCCACTCCGCTCCAGCAAAAAGTCCTTCGATCGATTCAACGCGCATTGACCTCCAGCATTATATTTTAAATACCCTAAAATGCTCGGATTTTGAGTGATTTAGTGATTTGCATAGTGCTGCTGTAGATAAACGAAAAATATTCATTTGGACATAAACCAGAAGAGCTCAGTTATGCTCCAGAGACTATGATCTATATGGGTGCCGTGTGTGTTTGCTGTTATTGTTGCCGCTGCTTAATTGTGCGCTGGCGTTTAAATAAAAATAAGTGCGTCTAAATATGAAAACAAAAGGCTGGCATGATATATTGGCACTCCAATTTGTTTTAGAACCCAACGCGCCGATTGTTCTCCGTTTATAGTATTTATTCCTCCTTATCTCGAGAGCCAATCAATAAGGAAGAACTTAGGCAACAAACTGAAGTAGTTAAACTGCAAAAACAAACAGAAAAAATAGATGGAAAACCAAAACGCATATAAAAAAGAAAAGCAAATAAGATAATAAGCAAACGAGTCGAAAAGTGGCCCACAACAAATGATTCGTAATGCAACGCCTGGGCAATTAATTAGTGCATAAACAGTTAAATTAACTGCCGTAAAGTTGGAGCAGGCTGAGGCTTTAGCTCGTGCCTTCACTTTTCTCGAGAAAGAAATCGCGCTCCGAGTTTTCCACCCCCGATTTTTGCGGCTCGAAAATGTAACTGCAAGCCACAAATTATGACGCAAAATACCAAAATCGGGCCGCAAGCTGAGGAATAATATATTTGCAATTTATGCAACATTCGTCGCGTGGTTGTTGCAGCAACAAAGAGCGATTAGTGTACTCGAAGCATTACAATAGCCAGCTGAAAATCGCAGAAACCCTCCGCTGACACTGCTCTGGTGTTGCTACTGCTGCCACTGCTGCTGCTGCCTGTCCTCATCAACGCATCGTTATGACGGTCCCAGCGATTGGGTCTAATCGTCTCCGTCGTCTGGCTGTAATTGTTTTGACCACCTTGTGGCTGCTAATCGCCGTGGTGGAAGGGGAATCGTTTGATGACATTGGCTCTGGGACCCCCACCTCCACCACCACCTCCACATCCACCTCCTCCTCCACCTCTTCCCCAAAATCCGTAAGCATTGAGCTGCGACGCAAGAGGAGCTTGCAGTGGAATGGCATTGAGGTAAGTCCCGATATCAATCAGCCGTTTGTCATTGCTTTATTGTCGCGCGATATGTGATATATTTACTTCTAAATGCATGCACGCAGAAAAAAGATTGCAAATTATTAATTGAAAATGCTTTTAGAAATAAATGTCCTACAAAATAAATATAAATTAATGAGTATCTTCGCATTTAAATTCAAATTAAATTGGGAAAGATTTAAGTATTAGAAGTATTAAAGTATAAAGTATTAAAGAACTAAAACCTTAAAACAAATATTATCATATTATTTTTTTAATTTTTTGTCTGGCTGTAGACTTACAAGTTATACAAATAACCCAGTTAGCAAAAACAGGTGATCATCCATCTAGGAACGAGTATGCGTCAGGTGACAAATAAAAAGCCAAAAAAATCGCCTCATTGACAGAACATGGACACAGAAAAAAAGAAGAGAACATATTTCTGAGTCAACTTGGGTTTGCAAAGCTCAGCAGAAACTAGCGTGGAGCTCCAAGGGGAAACATACTTGGGAGTGGGCTGAGAGGGGGATGGGGTTGAAGTGCTCTACAACAAAACACAAAGCGTTAAATGACCTCTGCAGAGCTGGTCGTTGAAAAATGTTTTGGTAATTCGAGAGCCTCAACCCAATAAACACAAACTTTGCGATGAAGGCGACTACTTGTCGAATTACACATGTCTCGAGTGCTGTCCCGGTTTCCTTCATTTACATTCTTCCTTTTCTACACCGAAAAACATTTCCCTTTGCAAAATGTTTATATTATACTACAAAGAATTATTTCCTTCTTTTTGTATGCCTTTAATTTGAGCTTTGGCAGGGCAGCGTGTTTTTGGACGATTTAGGAATGCATCACACGATTACAGGGAATTGCATTCAATCTGGGAAGCAGCTGGTGACTGCAGCTGCCTCAGATTCACAAAATTCTCAGACATTTCCTGGACTACAAGACGGGAGAGTGACAGGCGGTGCCCTCCTCCTTTCTGTTAGCCAAGTTATTGACCTTCCACTTCAGAATCTTTGGCTTGGTTACGCTGTTGATTATGTGATTTTCCCCTAGTTGATTCCTACTTTTCCACACGCTCCTAGCGCCTCTGAAATTGGCCTGAAGACAATTTTCTGTGATATAATTTCCACGTGTTTGTTTCTAGTTTTCGCTATTTTCCCCTTATTTTTCCGGTACTCTTATTTTCCGCTCTTCTCTTCTCTTCTATTTTTTTTTGCCCATTGTGCCCACGGGTCACGCAAAATTTCATCACATAATCAGTTTGGCGGGCGATTACAGTGAGCATATGTACCTGCATTTTCCACCTGGCCCCCGGCCCTCCGTTTTTTGTCATTGGTTATTGTTGTTGTTTGTTTGGGGCTTTTCCGGCAATCGCCGACTCTTTCATGTTGATTTGTTCGCATTATGCTGTTGCCCTTGCAGCCAATTAGTGTCCATTTCATTGGGCATTGTTTTGGTTTGATAAAGTTCAGCGAAAAGTAATTCGCAGACGATGAGGTAAGACCGGAGATAGGAAAAGGGTAAACTGTTTGCGCAAAGAAAATAGTTGGAAAACTGTCAATTATTTGAATATTTACTTCAAAAGGACCTAAATATTACTGAAGCAATATTAATTCACAATCTCAGTGATATAGGTACAGGTGAAGAATTTGATAGTTAATTTAAAACCAAGAAATCCCACTGTGGGCCCTAAACTTTTACCGGGATTCCCCAGGGCGGCTTCCACCAGCCACGCCCCTTTCGCACAGCATTACAATGTTGATAATAAACATTTGCCCCAACGCCAATTTGTAACACCTTCTCCTCGCGGCTGGAGGCGGAGTTTCAATCCGATCCGATCCGAATGAAAAACCGAAACGCTCTTCATGCTCCGCTGGGCAAAACGCGCTTTTCCACAAAAGCCAAATAAAAAGCCGAATGGAAACTGTTACAACAAATTAAATTAAATAATCGCGCAAACAGACGCACGCAGCGCAGAATCCGGCAAGATATAGCCAACTGGTTGGTATACATTTGTTTTTATTGTTGCATCAACCTTTCCACCACCAGGTGATCTGATCCGGTGACCCCGGCACAGCTGTTTGGGGTGTCTAATTGGGGTTTTTCTTGGAGGTACAAATTTTCTATTGTCTGATTGCTAGTGAAAGTATTTTGGAACCGGCGCTGCGGCTTGGGAAAACCCTTCTCCGTGGGTGCTCGCATCTGTTTTGGTCTGTTTAACGCTTTGCTGGCCATGTTACACTTTCCGCTTTGCATATTAAACATCTTTCGTTGCTCTTTCTCTTTTCTGACTTTGTTGCTTCTTGTTTTTTTTTCCACTGCAGCTGGACGAGAACGCTCTGCTGGGGCATCTGCTGGAGCACGAGAAGGCCCTGATTTTTGGCTCGCGATCTGGGAAAGAGGGTAAGTGTTGGCCCCAAGCACTGAGCTATAAAGATTCTTAACTTTGACCTATATACTATACTGATTTCTAAATGCGACACTGCACAAAAACTATAAGAACCATATTTGCCTCTTCAACTTTCTCAAAACATTTTTCTGGTTTGGGATTGAAAATGCTTTAGAATTGGTAGCAATCAGAAACCCATGTTCACAGCCTGAAAGTTGAACTTTGCTTAAGGAACCCAAACAAACGCTTTAAATAATAAAGGACTCATAAATAATTTCAAGAATACTTTTCTCCCGCTGCGGTTGAAGTCACTTAGCCATGACCCAAAAGCAAACTGCAACATGTCATTAGGCTTGCAGCCCAAACATCAACAACTGCAATCAATGAATATTAAACTTGAACTGTTAACTTGAAGGCGGAATACCTGGGTGGGGTTGGGTTGGGGATGGGGTTGGGGTTGGGGCCTCTCCTGGGGGCGTGGAAATCTGCACAGTTGGCGGCATTGATTCATGGCAGGCATTTATGTTGTTTGTTTACCTGACAGCGCCCAATTTCAAACTCGTGCACTTGGCACATCGGGAGGCGAGTTCTCTGAAGGAAAATTCTCAGCCGGAGGATGGAGGAGTGAAGATGCAAAATCGACGTCAACGCCGCAGCTTGCCGGTCCAAGGTGAGTGAAATAGCTGAGGTTCCAATACCGCATCCGAATCGAAATCCAGAGAACAGTTCGTGCTGCTCCAGTTGCAGTCATTATGCGAAAGTTTAATTAATTCAAATGCATTCGACAGATGGCGACCAGCGGGATCCCAGCGGGGTTGAGGTGGCCCCAGATGAGGAGGAGGAGGCGATGGGAGGGGTGGAGGCGAGGCTGCAGCTGCAGCAGTCGCCTCAGCTGATCGACGACGCCTTCATCTTCATCCGCCGCACCGAAAATGAAACGCAGTTCGTGGAGCATTCGCCGCAGCTGCTGAAGCGACTGGAGCGATGCTTCTACCGGAGTCCATCGGCTGCTCTCGATCTCTGCGAGCCCGGCAGCGTGGTGAGTGCACATAGAAAAATTAAGAACAATTTTTTAAATCAAGTATACACTAAATAATTCTTAACCATTAATCTGAACGAATTTGATTCCCTTAAAAAAAAAAAGGATTTTGTTGGAGAACTTTAAAATGGGATTTTGTAAGTGACATGAAATAAAATTAAAGATATTAATTAATTATAAAGCAATAAAGTAATAATAATACTAGCAACAAATTTCCATTTTAGCCAGCGAAAGAGGGAAAAGGTTTTCCTTTGCGATTAGGAACATTTAAATTTTAAAATACAAACAATTACAAATATTTTCTCTTAGAATAAATTATTTGCAATGCAAAGAATTTATTTGCCTATGCTGGGGAAGTGGGTGTTGGTTTATCCCAAGCGATTAATAACTTTTCACGCCTCGATCCCCCTCAGCGTGGTGTGTTCCAGCAGAACGCCAGCGACTTTGTGATCCATCCGCTCCCCGCCAGATTCGGGAGCGGGACGCATGTGCTCTACCAAGCGAGGGTGGACAAGAACAGTGAGGCGGCTTCACCGTTAGACAGCCAGCTGCAGTTCGAGCCCGATGAGGAGGAGTTCAACGAACCGAGGAGGCGACTGCGGGCCCAATCCCAGACCCAATCCCCATTAAGATTGCGCTACCAGCCACGACATCATCATAATCATCACCATCATCAGCATCAGCATCAGCAGAGTCACCAGGAGAGGCATCGCAGAAAGCGTCGGTTTATTGGAAATCCCCCGAGATCCCGCTGGTCGGAGATTCCAGAGGAGCTCTTCATCGAAACGGCCATTTTCGTAGACAGCGATTTGTATGCGCACATGCAGAGGAACTTCCCCACGGACACGGAAAGCAAGCTGATGAGCTTTGTGATGGCCATGATCAATGGAGTCCAGTTGCTGTATCACCACCACACGCTGGGCCGTCGGATTAACTTTGTCCTGAAGCGTCTGGAGATCTGGAAGTCCTGGGATCCGGCCGGCTTGGATCGCTCCGTGGATGTAGACAAATACCTAAACAGTTTCTGCACGTGGCAGGATAAGTTGAATCCCTTGTCCGATGACGATCCTCTGCACTATGATCATGCGCTGATTTTGACTGGTCTGGATCTGGTCACGTTTCCCAAGAATGGCAAGGCCAATAGTCAGGTGGTGGGCCTGGCTCCAGTGGCCGGAATGTGCACCTCGATCTTCTCCTGCACGATCAACGAGGCCAAGCACTTCGAGAGCGTCTTTGTGGTGGCACACGAAATTGGACACAAGTGAGTGGATTTTGGATACACTTAAAAATTATCGGAGATAATAAATATTGGGTTGTTTTGCAGTTTGGGAATGCGTCACGATGCCAAGGAGATCAGCTGCGATCCCACCATGCACATCATGTCTCCCAAACTGGGCAGTGGCAAAGTAACCTGGTCCAAGTGCTCTCGCACATATCTCGAGGATTTCTTGACGTGATTATAGTGGAACAAATATTTCCATAGATATATTAAAATATATTTTATTTTTCTTTCAGTGATCCCCAGGCAAAGTGCCTTTTTGATCGCGGCCAATTTGTGGGCAGCCTGGATCACTCCGCTGGGGGCATACTTCCGGGTCAGCGCTTCGATGCCGACCAGCAGTGCAGGTTGCGTTTTGGCAAGAACTTCAACCGGGACACCTCTCAAAGTAAAACCGAGATCTGTCGGGATCTCCACTGTCGGCAGGATGGTTCGCCCTGGACCTCGCATCCGCCTTTGGAGGGCACTGAGTGTGGTGACAACATGGTAAATATATATACTTAAACCCTTGGATTGTTGTAAGATAAAGTATATATCTCCTTTTCAGTGGTGCCGCGGTGGCTCCTGCGAGCCGCGTTCCTTGCAGAAGAGCAGCAACTATTTCAGCCACAAGCCCTGGCCCCAGGAGAGTGCCACGCATGAAAAGTTCACCGCCAGGGAGCCCAACAGGATACCATCCCTGCTGCACGACTACAATCCGGTGGGCAACGAACTGCCAGGCTCTAGCTCCAACTGGGGAGAGTGGGGAGAGGCCAGTGCCTGCGAATCCGGCTGCCTGTTCGGACAATCGCGACGCCTCCTGGAGGGCAGCACCGGCTTGAAGACCTTCAACCGCAGCTGTTTGAACTTCCGCAAGCGGTGCATGGGCAGTGACCGGCGATTCGAGACCTGCTCCTCGAACCAGTGCCACAAGGTGGCGGTGCAGACGATCGGCGACTTTGCCACCAAGGTGTGCATGCAGGCGCGCAAGTCCGACCAGGAGCTCACCGGCGAGGGCCTGCAGTTGACCACCACGCCAGAGGGCTCTTGTGTGGTCTTCTGCCGCACCAAGTCCAACGGCACCAAGTCCCGCCGATGGACCTTTCCCGATGGCACCACCTGCCGGTCCAAGCAGCACAAGCCCGAGGATATAACCTACTGCATGAACGGACGCTGTGAGCGCTTTACCTGCGACAATTCCACCTCAAACTTCTTTAGGATGGACAGTGGCTTCTGCCGGGAGAGGTCTCTTCGTCCCACGAGGGACTCCTCGGATCAGGAGAGCCGGCAGGAGACCACCAATAAACGGTATGCGGAGCGGCAGGAGGGAATCACGCCCAGAAGTCCCTATGAAAATGGTAAGGATTTGGTACTTATTTCCTGGTAATAGATTCATAAATTAATCCTGATATTCTCTGCCTCCCTCCTGCAGAGGTGGCCAAGCGCACTTCCCATGGCCAGCACAACCAGATCAGCGCCCCCATATCGGCGTACAAGCGGAGGCCCTACCAGAAACCATATACGCCAGAGATTCCGCGACCTCCACCACCAGCCTCCGCCTCCCTCATCGCCCTGGACCGCAGCTCGTCGTCGGCGGAGTCCGAGTGGGTGGCGCATCCGGGCTGTCACTCCAACTGCTTGACCGACTCGAAGGGCCTCCAGGTGGTCACCTCCCGCCTGACGGGTGCGGAGAGCATTCAGCTCTGCTCGCACCGCGTCCGTCCCTGTCCGCGCTTGGAGACAGCAGCTGAGTTTGCGGAACAGACCTGCGCCAGATATCGCCAAAAGGTGCGGGGATTATCGGGACACGGGGCCCAGATCTCGGCCAGCATTGATGAGCCGGATCGCAGCTGTCGCGTTGGGTGTCAGGACGAGTTGATCAAGTACAGGTATTACCTGGTCAACGGCAGGAACGGCCACTTTCCGCCCGGCACTCGCTGTTCGCCGGTGGGCAAGCGATATTGTGTATCCGGCCGGTGCGTGGAGTTCGGCGATGACAACCTGCCTCTGGACAAGACCCACATCGGTCCGGGTCAGCTGCGGATTGGTTTCTCCCGCCGGAGGAGGAGTTTGCCGAGCACACCGGATATAAATAGCACAGTGACCCTCGAAGAGACACACTTAAGTGAGTGCAAGATTGGTAATTGAATTAATATATATATTTTATTACTTTCTTTATTCCCTAGATGTTCCCGTCGACAACATCGAATTTACCCAACCCATTCACGTCTCCGCAGACGAACTGAGAAGCAACAGCCAATAGCCCAGGCCCCAAGGCCACGATTCCCTTAGTCCACTAAGATCTAAGCTAGTTTAAGTGTGAGGCTGCCCGGAGAACTGCCTGAGAAATATATACGGAACTAATCTTACAGAATCTGGAAGAAGTTTTCTAAATGGATTATTTTATGCCAAAGTGGCGTTGGGAAATTGCAGCTAGTGACAGTAAAATTGAAAATTAGTTCGATGGGGAACCGCCTTCGGTTCGGTTCGGTTCGGTTCACTTCAGCCACTCGCCTCCACGCCACCTCCTGGTGATTTCCCATCAGTAATATTTGTGTAGGTTATTTTCTTTTTCGGCGTTCGCATGCAACGATGGCAGCAATTACCAATACTCAATACCAAAAAGGGTAACAGCAATCGCCCACAACTACCCACACAGACACGCGGAGGGGCAGGAACGGTTGGTTGGTGTGCGTGAAGGGAAAAATTAGATAAAACACCTACGGAACGCTGAATATGCCACAGTCTGCAAGGAAAGCGCGCGGCGTGCAAATCGAACAAAAACGAGAACAAAGACCCGAAAAAACGGAAAACCTGAAAAACGGAAAAGCGGAAAAACAGCAGGGACTGCTGGGAAAGCGTCGGAAAAGCGGAAGTCAGCAGTTGGAAAGTGAAGTGTATGCAAATTGTATGTGATTTTGTGACTTGTGTGTGGTGTGATGTGATGTGCTGTGGAGTTTGTAATACTGTGGCCAACGGCAGGGTCAGAAAACGTATCCTTCAGGTCACCACTGGTCAAGTTCAATGCACTTGCTCCTCGGCTGCAATCTATGCAAATAAGAACTCATGCCTATGAATAATTCAGGAACGTTTCAACGTGAGCAGTGCAAGCAAAGGGGTTCCACCTAATTGGAGGAAAGTAAACTCCAAGAGGCAGTTATAACTTTAGACTAATTGGCATTGACATTTCCATACCCATCTGGGGGAACCATTCAAATTTGGGTCAACACTCATATTTTCTGGGGGGCAGGAGGCGCGAAAAGCCTTGGAAGTAACTCACGCAGCTCTCCCGGGAAAACTGTGTCAACTGGGTCTTAAAAATTTGACCACACGCAAGTGCGTAAATTGGAGTAATAGTGGAATTACTCATCAATCGGGTTCGGGGAGCACGTGCTGTCTTTTTCTCGGGGACCTTGAGGCAGGACTCTTTGACCTGTTCTTTCATAAATTTCCATACTCCTTCATCCTTCGTCCCTTTCCCATTCCAATTTTTTGGCTTCCCCCTTTCGATAATAAGGCCATTCGATTTCGAAAAATCGATTCGGAACTAATTGGTTTGTTTTCAGCGTATTTCCTTTTCCGTGTGCTTTTTTTTGGGGACCAGTCCTGGGACAGTGCAAAAGAGCAATCCAAGCAAGCGGAGAGCGCATTTGAATGTCCGTGGCAAATTGTAAAATAAATAAATAAAACATAAAACCCACATGTGAGGCCCGGCTGTGGACACAGGTTGTGACTCTCAGAACGCCCCTAGCCCCATTTTTCCACCTATTCTCCACTTATTGAAAATGCACACACGCAAGGACCCAGCCGGTTGAGAAGCAATTGACCAGTTGAGCAGCTGACCAGGTGCAATTGTCAATTCAGACGTCGATGAACTTGCCTGGCCAACGGTTCACATAGCGCTTCGATTTTGAATTTGGAATTTAAAACGAGGGTTTTTCCAGTGACTAGTGTGGAGAGAAACCAATGAATCGCGATTGGGGCGATGTGCAGAGTCGAGGACTTTGAATCGGGATTAAATATATCTGAACCAGCTCCGGAAAACTAAAGCAAACATGCCCCCCAAGCGGAGAAGGCGATTCCAAGGCCTCTACTATCATTCTTCGCCTCCAAAAGGTGAGTGTGACAGAAATAATTAATTAATTTGCTATTTCATCATTATCAAAAGTGTGTATTTCAAAAATTAATCAACAAATTCATTTTAATTGCAAGAAATTAAAATCTAAATTTTCCTCTCTGTGCACGACTTCCCATATTCATATTCATTCATCCTAATTGAGGGAAATTGTGGTGACAACACGCCAGGAAAAAAGGGTTGAGGACTTTTGGCCAAAATTTGCATATTGCGTGCCGTTAAAGGGTGTCAGCTCAACAAGTTACAATGGCAGGGGACCCGCGGGGTGGTTGCCACATTAAGTGGCAAACACTAATGCGCCATTTCCGTGGCACTTTCGAGCAGTTTTTATTGCCACTCAATCGTGTGTATATTGTAGGGTTCCATTTAATGATTCACTGCGGCCAACTAATTTACATGTCACTACTCCACCGAAAGTCACATACTTACCATGTTCCTCGAAATTCCTCGAGGCGTGAGGGCCAAGAATAGATGGAAAAGACCTTGACACATGAGGAATGTACTATGTGTGGGTGAAAAGAGTGCAAGAGGTTTTCCTTGGAAAAATTCCCTTGAGGTTCTGTGGTAACTTAATGGAGAATCCCGAAAGTATGCTAGGGAAATTGTTTACAATTTTCCCTCCAAGACATTCTTTGAGTCTCTCAAAGGGCAGTTCTATTTTCACATACGAGTATTTGTATTGGGCCAGCGGTCAGCCACTAATGAAAATGTTGACTTTCTTCTTTATATAATGCACAAACACACACACACACGCACACACACACGCACACTTCGCCGGGGTTATTTATTCATGTCAGAGGTTGGAAGAGCGCGAACAGGACGCAATTATTCCTCCTCCTCCTGGCTGCGCCAGCGACCGTTGGTTTTGACCACAACACAGACCCAAATTCAACACCTTTCGACTGGGCCAGGAATTAGTTTGCCAACGCGACTCAAGCTGGCCAGACGCAAAACAAGTAACTGGGAAAACTCACAGAACAGTAAGGAGCAGTGGCAGTAGGCCAGGAAATATAATTTCTCAGAACTCATCATATGAACATACTACCATTCCAATCGTATTCCATTCCATAAACATACAATATTGTTGTCCAATCCGAACAATCGAGTCTTAGCCAAGATGCTTCCTCCACTTGCAGTCATGCCGATGAATGGACAGGCGGGCGGCCAAAATGGACGCAAGCGTCGCGACAATGATGGTGCGTATTGAAATGATGGGTGATGGGTGAGTTCCGGTTCCGGTTTCCATTTCCATTCGCAGATGTTGTGTTCCCCAAAAACGCTGCCCCAAACGATTCAGTTCAAGGGACATTGATACGCTGCCCCCACTTGGCACTGCGAAAAGTTCGGCGCCGACCTTGAAGCCTTTCAAGTTGGCCAACTTTCGCCAGCGGAAATTGTCTCAAGTTTCCACTAATGCCACTTTAAGCGAGTCGCAAACTTGAACATTCATTGCATTTCTTTTCGCTTCGTTTTAATTTAGTTTTCAGTTCAGTTCTGTTCCGGGCTCTTGGCTTTTTTCGGCAAATTGCATGTAGACACGAACCGGGGTGAAAATGAAATGGAAATCGCGGATATCGGGCGCACTGGAGAGATTGGTGGGGTCGGGTTGGGTCGGGTCGGGGTTGGGTCGGGATTGGCTTGGGTAAATTAATTTCCACGTTTTCAATTTCAATTCAAATTTTCGGGGTAATAGATTTCTCGGTGAAGCTATCCACCATCAGGATCTGGATGCACGAGAAGGACATCGGCAAGTTGACTCGCATTTTGTGGGCAGGACAGGGCAATCGCCTCTCCCAGCAGGCTAGTAACAATGGGCGTGTGAAGCGCTTCCTGGCCGCCGTTCCCCATGTCATGGTGAGCCCATCCATCCACCCACCCATCCAATTTACCCCGACTTACTACTTCCCCTATCCAAAAAAGAACGCCATCAAGGATCTGCACCAGGCGGTGATTGACAACAATCTGGAGAGCGTTCAGGCCCAACTGGAGCCACCGGTGCCAAGCGCTTTGGTTACCTGCAAGGATGGGAATGGTCTGAATGTGATCCACAAGGCCGCTGGGTTGGGCCACACCAAGATCCTGGAGTACCTGGTGGGCATTTGGCCGGAGGGTGCCCACGAGATGGATATCACGGGAAAGACCCCACTCCACTGGGCAGCCAGTGCCAAGAACAACATGAGATGCTACACGCTGCTCACCCAGGCGGGTTGCGATGAGGAGGCTGTGGATTACGTGAGTGGGTGGTGTTTAAGTGGTTAATGAGAATTATATTCAGATAGGAAAATTACTGAATTTATAATGATTAGTTGTTAACAAGACAGGATTAGTTGGTTAATAATTCAAAGCCTTTTGCACAACATTTTCCAAGGACTAAATCATTAGAAATTATCCGCATAGTACTTATTTCTGTAGTACGAGTATCTCTCAAATCGATAGCTACTTTAGAGAGTGGGTGACGGTGTGTGGTTGGAGGAGGTGGTTGGAAAGCAATTAAAATGATTCATTGCGGCAATTTCAGAAAATGAAGACACCTTCGTACTATCGCCACAAGCCGCACGAAATCGAGCGGGCCTTCCTGGTTTTTGTGCCAGATGCCCCTCGTGTTTCCCCCGAAAGCGTCACCGATTGGGAGGCCTTGAGCGATGACAGTGTCGGCGACAACGGGGCAGGAGGCGATGCCAGCTCCAAGGTGGGTATCAGAAGGGATTACCCCTCCCGCCAGTTCCCTCACACCCCCTCCTTTCGTATACCCCCCCAGAAACTGGACATGAAGCCTCTGCCCACGGTGAACGGTCGCAAATCGGTGGACGACAGCCTTGAGAACACCTCGGAGCTGGACACCAACGATGGGTGAGTGTGGGTGTAGTTCCTTGGGTCGGGTTGGTTGTTGGTTGGTGGGGGTTAGACCCTCGACTTGGCTTAGTTTTGGCTGCCTTGCGCTGCGCTGATTTTTGATTTGTGTTCGGTCTGTTCTTTGGGGCATGGCTTTGAGAGAGAATTCTTTTGCATTTTGAAACCGCAGTACGAGTGCCAATGATGATGACGATCTGTCCAAGGCGGATGCGGAACCGGAACAGGAACCGGAAGAGCCCGCATCGCCATTGCAGCGCCGACCGGAAACGCCGGCCACATTCAACACTCTAAACGGCGATGGCGATGATAGCGAGGCGGAGGTAAGTGGCAGCGCCTTTTGCTTTGGTTTCCATATTTTGTTTGCTTTCGATGGTTTAGCCGGCTTGCATGCACCTTTTCCCGATTTCCCGAATTTCCCCCAAAACGATAAAATGGCTTTCGGTGTTCGCAATTTAATTTAGCCTGGCGGGGGTGTGAAAACTCTGTGAAAGTAAGCCATTGTCGGCTCTCGCTTTTCCCTTTCACCTTTCTCTCGGCACCCTGCGCTTTTTGTTTAGAGCTGAAAGATCGAAATCCTTCGCTGTACTGTACATAGGCTGAGATCGAAGGAGCGTAGAAAGAAATACTTGAGTCACCCGGAAAGCAATCAGTCGACAATTGTTTACTTTTACAGAATATTGCAAGAGCTGTAAGCGAGGAAGTCGGCGGAGATGGAGAAGGAGATGGAGAGGCCGAAGAAAACGGAGTTGAGCAGGGCGGAGGAGCGGCGGTCTTGGAGAATGGCAGAGAGCACGAGGAGGAGCAGGACCAGGAGGAGGAGGAGCAGCCAGCCGAAGTCAGGGAAGAGCAGGAGGAGGAGGAGCAGAAGCCGCCAGAAGAGTCGGCCAATGAGAGTGAGCTCGAAGAAATCAAAAAGACTGAAGAGGATCCCCAGGAACCGGAGGGAGAGGCAGCCGAGGAAGTACCAGAAGAGCCGGAGAACACGCAAGAAAATGGAGGAGGAGAACCTGAAGTAGCCGAGATCGAAAACGATAACGATAACGATGACGACGACGACGACGAGGTACAGATGGGCGTGCTCTAAATGTCATCGAAAGTTTTGTAGTTTGTTCACGTTTTGTGTGTGCCGTTCGCTCAACCCATTTTCCCCTTCTTCAATGTGAACCTGTACAATGAAAGCAACCCAAGCAAAAACTAAAAAAATAACAACCCGCAAACTATATATCAATCAGCTGCAGCAGGCACTCAAATTCCATTCATACTAATTTGTTTTACCACTGCAAGAGCCACAGCAAGAGCAACAACTTCAGCAACCCCGCCACCAAATCAGCAGCAAAATGAAAAGAAACTTTCGCAATCAAGTTTTGGGCACAAGCCCGCTTACAACATGATATAAGCCTACCTAGTGAAATTCTTTATATTACATATAGTTATATACCTACATATATATATTTTGTAAAGCAACTGTATGTTCTCCTCCTTTCAAATATAGTTTCGAAATAACAATATCTAGCCGTAGCAATTTCAGTAACCAATTAAAAAATGGAATGCAAACCTGCAACTTGTGTCTTTTGCTTATCGTTTCTAATCAATTGCACCCCGGGATTTCCCATCCGTGTTTGTTTCTGTATCCGTATCCGTATCCGTAACCGTATCAGTATCCGTATCCGTAACCGTATTCGTAAGCGTTTTCCCTTTCGGTTTCACTTCTGTGTGTTATTGCCTTAGATCGAATCAATGCCAGTGTCTGCCCCCAATTTGTGTTTATCGATTGGCTGGAAACAGCAGCTGTTTGCCCACAGATAGACTTTATAATAATGCGCTCACTACGAATCCGGATTCGGTGGGCATATGTGCATATTTGCAGGCAATGTCTGGCGCCTTTCACTTTCGCCAGTCTGACATTTTGGACCCGGACCCGGACCCGGACCGGGTTTTAAGGGACGCAAGAACGGAAGAACGGACAGAGCCTGAGGTTGAGTCGGGTCCGGAGTCGGTTCTCGACTGTCAGAGTCAGCCAGTTGTTGGTGGCTTCGAATGGGAAGTGAACATGCAAACGTCAAAACAGTTGCAGGCATTAGATATGTGATATTTGATATATATACTAAAATTTCTATATATAAAGTGCACTGCAGTGAAAGTCCCTCCAGCGATTTGTTAAGGATAATCGAGTGCAGTGGTGGGCGGATTTTATGGCAGTTGTAATAACTATTTTAAGCTGCGATTCAACAATGAAAACAGTGATAACTTGGCGTATGCGTAATATTACGTATACGTATGAAGGCTTACATTTTTAACAGCGCCGTAAATTGAGGTCGACCTACCTATATGTATAATTTTCTCATTATATTAAGTGCTTAATTTACCATTATTTTCCACAAGACTCAACAGAACTGGCATTGTCACCTGTAGCAGCACTTAGTCTTGTGTAAATTATGGTACTCTATCCTGTTCGCTGTATTTGTGTGAGTCAGCACTTTGTAGCCATGTCCAGAACACTGTCCAACCAGTTAAATATAAATCTTAAGCCGCTAACTTTATACAGGATGTAATAGAGCCGAGCAGTCGAGGTGGTAAACCAGAAAAGCAAGGCCAACGGGATGGAGGAGGAGGAGCCGAGCCACCGGAAGAGGATGGAAACGAGTCCCTAACATCCGTAATGGCCATCGAGGGCTTTGTGCAGGGCGCACCCGAGGATTTTACAGTTCAGTCTCAAACTGCAATTGATGAAGTATACCCTTTCTATCTGTCATTACCTCGATCTATCGCCCTTAGTTGCTTTCGTTTATGTTCTGCACCTCACCCATAAAATGACAAACCATCGAGTTTTCTCATCATCTGCAGTTGAACTCACTCCTACGCTTTCAAAGATGCACCGAATGCACTTCTCCATGGCCATTTCCCATCTCATTTGAGGTGTTGCTTAACTCCATTTGTGCAGGATGGGCGCATCCAGGAGATTGTGGCAGCCGGGGATCTGGAGCAGCTGGCCGAGATAGTGTTGAATGGCGAGGGTGCCAGCCTGATGAACTTGAAGTCGCAGGAGCCGGAAATCCAGGCATTTCTCAACAACGTGCCCACCTACATGGTAAGCAATCTACCGGAATACAGGAAGGAAGGAAGGAGGAGGGAGGGATGGGCCACTTTCTGGTGCACTAAATACATGCATCATGCATCATATTACTCTCTCCGGCAGGAGAAAATCCATCGCGTGCACGACGCGGCACGTGACGGAGGATTGCTGGCACTGCAGCAGGCTCTGGATCGCCGGAAGTTCGCCATCGCCAAGAACGACATATCGCCCAATGGCTCCACCCCACTGCACGTGGCCGTGCTTTTTGGCCACACGGGTAGGTCCTTCTCGTGCATCCTGCACCCGCGCCAATTTGTACAATATTTTAACGATTGGTGATTGGCTCTCTCCACTGCCGCGATTTAGACATCGTCCGATACCTGGCCTCGCGTTTTCCGGAAACCATGACAATTACGGATAATGACGGACGCACGCCGCTTCATTACGCAGCCACAATTAAGGACAATGGCCACTTCTACAACATGCTCCTGCAATTGGGCGCCAATCCAAAAGCCCTGGACAAGGTGAGTGTGTCGGGGGGTTTTAAACATAGAGAAAATATTGAAATATTTGAAGGAAATAAACGGGTTGTACATAACTTCTTACTATAATATAAATATATCCAAAAATAGTTTGTCCGTCTGCAAATATTTCAAATTCTTCAATAATGGCTCTAAAATTATTGAGCAATTTAAGTAATCATTATTTTTGGTGCTTCGTTTCCAATTGGGATAATTATATATACGATATACCGTAGTTTATTCAATTTGGGACTCAAATATAGCATATAGCTAAGAATATAGCCCCAGTTGGGAGTAGTGGGAAGTTGGGCAGCTGTGTCCGGCCATCAGCATTTTAAATGACAAATGAAAATGGTTTTTAAATGACTCAAAGTCACCCGAACCCGGTGGGAATCGAAAGTGGGCCATGGCCTTGCCCAAAACACTCAGTGCAGCACGCTTGACTTTCAAATGTCTGTTGAAGAGGGGAGGGAAGGATCAATAAGCCATAAATTTGTGATTAGCTTGAAATAAATAAGAAGTAATTTAAAATTCAATAACCAAACACACGCAGCTGGGCCACACGGCCGAGTTATACCTGGACAGGGACAAGGCGAAAAACATTCTTAACTACACCGAGCTGCTCAACATTTTCGGGGCCGAGGAACTGGAGAACCAGTTGCTCAACGACCAGGGTAAGGACATTTGGGAGGCGTGAGCCACCTGCAGCTGTTCCTGTTCCAGCTTGACCGTTCACCCATCTACACAACTCAATTCCCTCATTCGAACCACTAGCCCCTGCCGCTTTGCTTGTGTCTGTGGCTTTAGTGGCTTACATTTTTGTTTTCACATTCGCTTTCCCTGCTCCAATGTACACCACTCTACACCACGGTACACCACATCACCCACGCGTGCCGAAGGTAAACCAAAATAATTAAATACATTTGTTTGCCAACTCAAACACACCGGAGTGGAGTGGTGTGGTGTGGAGTGGAGTGGGTGGGGTACAACGAGTAGTCTAGGGCTAACTGAACTCGTCGCGGGCTCTGGCCGAATCAGTCATCGATTTTCAGTCGCACCGAGCAGCTCATATCCATTGTTCCGTGGTCACACACTGCGTATACGTTATACGTGCTGGAAGTGCACCGAAAGAAGGTGATTCCGTTTGGACGCATATTATGCTTAAACTGGCTTAAAAATTAAAATAATACAATCGGAATTTATTAAGCTTTGATTAAATTAGTTGTTCTAATTATTAAAGTTCTTGGTTTTATTAAAATCGGTGCGATTTCTTTCGGTGTAGTCCTTAAAATGGAGGGAAATCGAAACGAGTTTTTCAACGAAATCATAGGCAATATTGATGACATATTCGGTACGTACATCCCACACAGCACCTGCGCCTTTTTATCTCGAGCACCCTTCCAGCAATCCTCTCATCCGTATCCGTATCCGTATCCGTATCAGTAACCGTATCTGTGTCTTTGTCTCCGCTTTGGTGTGTGTGTGTTTTTGGTGTGATGTGTGCGTGTGTGTAAACTGATAACCATCCACCCCAAAAAAAATTGCCACCAATGCTGCTGCGGAACGTTTAGTTCCCGACGATCTGCACAGTGCTCGACGGGAGCTGCAGGATGGGGAGATCTCCAGGACTTTGGAGCGCTGCTATAGCGTGATTTCGGAATCGGGAAAGCTGCTGAGTGGCACCACAGCCTCGGCCTTGTCCCACCGGAAGCCATTGAGTGCATCGTCGCTGCAGCTCTCGGTGACCAGCTATCTGAGTCGATTCCTGAAGCGCGGTGTCTACGATAAAATCAAGCGACGGCAAACCCGACTCGATCACAATCTCTTCGATGTCCTGTGGCCTGCCATGCGGAAGACGTCGAAGGCTCGCCACCTGGAGGAGGATATCAACTGCGGGATCATAGCCCCGGACTTCGATGTGTTTGTGGTGTTCCAGGAGTTCCTGGTGCCCCTGCTGAAGGACATGCACTGCTTGAGTATCGATACCGATTTCAAACCACATCCCCGCCTGGCTTACTTTCCCATGGACAACGGCGAGAGGCTTAATACGGCAGCTTTTGTCTTTGACGATGAATCCCTGCTGGTCACCCGTTGCTTGGTGGAGGTTTCACGGAACCTGGATCAGCTGGAGCTGCCTCTGAACCTCACCATTGGTCAGTTGGAGCAGGCGGAGCGCCTGATGTTGGGCAAGATATTCACGGCCAACTTTGCGGATGCCATTGGGGAAACCGACTCGGGCAATTACTACACCCTGACGGAACTGCTGGAGTCCAACTCGGAGGTGAGCATGATGCTGAGCAGTCTGGGCCTAATGATTCCCCTGCTGGACACCCGAGATCTGGTGCAGGAGGCCGAATCCACAGCTTTCAATGGTGCTCTCTGGCCCTACGGCAGAGGCGTGTTTGTTAACTCGGCCCAAAACATGACGGTTTGGCTGAATTGCCAGGAGCACCTGAGGGTGATCTCCACAAGCAGCAGCAAGGAGCCGGCCGATATGGGAGCAGCCTACACGAGAGTGGGTCGAGCCATTTCCTACCTCGAGACCCAGCTGCACTTCAAGGAGAGCTATCTCTTGGGTTACCTTCAGTCCAGGCCCAGTTACCTGGGAACGGGTCTCAAAATGACCACCATAGTGAAGCTGCCGAATTTGATGAAGGAGATGGACAACCTGCGGCACTTGTGCTCCGTCAGAGGACTGAGCATGGTCACGAATCGCCTCTCAAAGCTCACCGTTCGCCTGGTCAACATGCAGAGCATGGGTGTGGTGGAGTTTGTGCTGTTCCAGGACTACTGCACAGCAGTCACGAACATCCTGTCGCTGGAGAAGGACATGTCGCTGACGAACTCCAAGCACATTGCCACCATGCTGGTGAAGATCTTCAGGCGCAAGAAGAACAGCATCGTGGATCGCAATTAGCAGGAAGGACCACCACTACCCAACCCAATTGTACATACGAAAGCAAAGACCTCAGCACTGTAAACCCCAAACTTACTATATACTAAATACTATATACTATATATGCATAAAACAATCTCGATTGATTCCCGACTCGTTTCCTCATCTCAAACCTCCTGCGCATTGAGTTAATCCGTAATCGTAAGTTTCGCTTTGAGTTACACCTACATAGCCGTACCCGTATTCGTATCCGTACCCGTATTCGTATCCGTATCCGTATTCGTATCCGTATCCGTGTACTGTATCCAGGACTGTGATCTTGTCACGATTTCGATATGATTTGCCATGTCTCTTGAGTTCCAGCATCGGCATCCTCATCTTCGTTTGCTTGTAGACTCTCCCCCCGTCCTCTCGCTTTGTGTACATAGATTTCTGGGATCGACCCACTGAGTGTGACCGAAGTAATCCTGCCCTTCTGGAGTGACTAATGCAGCTTGTTTTCCTCGCAGGTCAGGCACAGCCCGTCAGCTTTCAGGCCAATCCCATCTTCAAGACGGAACAAGGAAAATATCTGGCGGACTGTAAGTAATCATATTAGTTGAATATGGGTTAAATATGTAAGGTGCTTGCTAAAAAAAATTGTAAACATTTCTCAGGCAACAAAAAGTTTAAAAAATTAAATACAATTTTAAAATGCATCCGATACTAATAGTAAATATACGAAAGAGCTAACATTTCTTATCTCTCCTCTAGCCTTGGCTGATCCTCTGATCAAGGCCCTGACGGAAATAGCCAACAAGCGACCCAGAGATCCGGTTGCCTATCTGACCAGCTACCTCCAGCACTTTATGGGCGAGCGAAAGCCCATAACCGAGGTACAGGTGCACTCGGGAAGCAGCAAGAACAGCACCAACTCCAACTCCACCCTGGCACTGGCCAAATCCACCACCAGTTCCAACCAAAGGCTACCCAGTAACCGAAATGGTCCTGGTCCCGCCAATGCCGATCTCATCGAGTTGGATGCCCGTTCGATGGCGGAGGATGAGGATGCGGAGGGAGCTCTGGCTGTGCAGCACATGGAGGAGCGGGATGAGCATGGTCAGAGCATGCTGCACTTTGCCTGTGCCCGATCCCATCGGAGGGGAGCTTTATATACGCTCATCGAGGAGTCCGGCATAGACATCACATACCGGGATGAGTTGTATCGAACTGCTAGGGATGTCTCGCTCCAGGCCAATCAGCCCAACAATGCGGCTGAGATTGATCGCTATATCCTGGGACAGGCGGTTATTGGTACATTTAACTTTATAGAACCTTTTTATGTATTATTTTATGTATTATCCGTAACTGAATCTTCGCTTTTTAGGTGATATCGAACCCTTTGAGCAACTGTCTCTTCAGGGCTACGATCATATCCTGGACATCGAGGACGAAAGCGGTCAGTCCATAATTGATGTGGTGGAGTCCCGACAGAACCAAAAGCTCAGCGAATTCATGGCGAACCTTAGGACTCTGGAGGAGACCCGCGAGGAGTTTCACCAAATGATCAGGGAGAACAACCTGGAGCGAGTGAGGGAACTGATCGCCGATCCCAATGCCAAGTGGTTGATCAGGACCAAGAACTATTATGGTATGTATAGTTATTTATTAAAATGGGATAACTTAATAATATTTACCAAATTTAAAGGTCGCACTGCTTTACACATAGCGGTGCTGAAAGAGTCCGAGGAAATGGTCCAGCTCATGGTGAAAATCTGTCCCGAGGCTTTGAAAGTCACGGATAATGTGAGTAGGATTGTCAATCTCTTGAGTGTGGAATTCATTCCTTCAATCCCCAGCTGGAGCGCACTGTTCTGCACTATGCCATGGGCACCAATGCTCTGGAGAGCGTCAGCCGGATTTTGATACAGAACGGAGCTAAACGAACAGCCAAAGATCTGAAGGGTCGGCAGCCAAGCTACTACTTCATCAACAAGGCCGACATCATGCGGCTCCAGGAGGAGGAGGAGGAGAGTCGCTGAGGCATCGAGTCGAGCAATATGTATAGTCTAGAGTACTCCTAAGTCGTTATATAGTCTAATAAAGTACAAGTATATAGAAGAGTTAGAAATGGGCCACTTGAGCCCGGCGCCCTGATTGATTAGCATACTTTCGCTATCTTTGGAGTGACCTCACGACTTCAGGTTTGCATCGGAGGAGGGAAGGAAATGTTAACGTTGAGATAGTTGGCATTTTCTAGTTCCCCAGTGATAAGATTAAACTCAAGCCTATGGCGGCGCCTGAAGCGATTTCGAAAGAAAGTATATATACCCATAGCTGATCGTAAATCGAGTGTTACTATTCACTGGAATTAATACCTAAAGTTCACATCAGGACTGATATATAGGGGTAGCGACTTTATTTTTGACATCTGGCACGAAAAGATGCTACGCATTTCCGCTTTAAGACACGTTACTAGATTGATACCCCATCTTCAAAGTTACCCGATGCAATGGAAATAAAAGCCCCCGCGATATAAAGAGCTCAAACTGATTAGCATGACTTTGACGGGCTCTAGACAGGGGAAAAGTAATGACGTCTTGGATGATTTGGGGCCGACGGAATGGGCCTTTCCCTTTCCATCGCTATCGCATCCGGATTACGGGCTCCACACCTTCCTCAGAGGTGTTCCTCTGATCTATCAGCTGTCCGTGGTCCGCTGTCCGTCGTCCGCTTGTGCGTGTGTCCATAAGGGAACTGATACCGCTCCCGTGTACGAGTGCATACCTTCGGCTTCAATGTTGTTAATTTTCCTTATCGGTATCGTGTGTGTGAAGTACAGTGATTTGGTGTCCATCAGGGGGGTATCACTTGAAACTGACGTCTCGGCTAGACGAGGTTCGATTAGCTCTCCCGTTGAATGGGAGGTGTAAAGCTAAATGGTTGACTGTGGATCGTTGAGTTTAATTAAGAGCTCGAACGCGTGTGGTACGATTTAAAGTGGTGCGGATATGTCGGCGGAAACGAATACGGGTTAGTAAGAGATCCTTTAAGGATGCTAGGCAAAAGGATTTCGATTGAATTCTATATCCTTTTTTTAAAAGCCTTATAAAACAAAAGTTTTAATATTTTATAATTTTTTGTGTCAAATTAAAATTGACTTCAACAAATTTTTAAATTATCCTTGTTGGTGTCCTTAAATATTTGTGTAAGCATTATTCGAATTAAAAAGTTTAAAGTGTTCTATCCCAGGTTTCCAATTGGGGTATTCCAAATTAGCTATTTAATTGATTTAAATATTTTTTATTAGGACCCATTATTGGCCAACGCCATCTGCAGGCCTTTCTGCTATTCCTGTCCATTGTGGTCAACTATATGGCCAAATTTAATGCCGGGGTAGCTGTTGTGGCCATGACGAATGCGGAGAGCACAAATCCAGATTTTCCCGTAAGTCCAAAGAGGATATTTCCCCAAACATCAATTGAAATTAATAAATTCCTGTAGGAGTACGATTGGAATGAAATGGAGCGCTCCTACATCCTGTCCAGCTTCTTCTGGGGCTACATTTTGACTCAGTTCCTGGGCGGCTGGCTTTGCAGGAGATATGGTGCCAGGATCACAATGTTCGTGTCCACCTTGGGATCGGCATTGCTGGCCCTGCTGCCACCCTGGTGTGTTTCCTGGGGCGGTTGGCAGGCCTACTGCGCCATCCGCATGGCCATGGGTCTGTTCCAGGGCTTACTGTTCCCCTGCATCCATGCTCACCTGGCCAACTGGTGTCCGGTGAATGAGAGGAATCGGCTGGGCGCTCTGGCCAACACGGGCATTGATTGTGGCACTCTGGTGGCCATGTTTGCCAGTGGTTTAATTGCCTCCTCGAGCATTGGCTGGCCCGGAATCTTCTACGTATCGAGTGGCGTCGGCCTTTTCTGGTGCATCCTGTGGCTGGTCTTCGGAGCCAATACGCCCAGGGAGTCCAAGTTGATCGGTGAAGCGGAGCTGAACTACATCGAGACCTCGATCAACTCCAGCCGGAAGGCGAAGGAGGCCGGAGAGAAGGCTTCGGGTCCGATTCCGGTACCGTGGAAGGCCATTTGGACCTCGGTGCCGTTCTGGGCCTTAATAGTTGCTCGATGCAGTCAAACTTGGGGCTATTCCACCCTCCAGACCGAGATGCCCGCCTATATGAACGGAGTCCTGCTGATGGATATGAAGAAGAATGCCATGTTCTCGGCCCTGCCCTACTTCACATCCTGGGTGATGGCCTTCGTCTACTTGATCATCGCGGATATTCTGCTCACCAGGGGCATTATGACCATCACTGCAATTCGCAAGACCATCAATTCGTTTGCATTTTTTGTGCCCGCCATCGCCTTGATCGGGGTTAGCTTCTTGGACAGTGATCAGAAGACCCTGGCCGTGGTTTTGATGTGTGCCAATGTGGGCATTAATGCTGGATCCACCATCGGCAGTACCATAAACACCATTGACTTGTCGCCGAATCATGCTGGTATTCTCATGGGAATTGTGAATACTGCATCCAATATGGTGCCCATTCTGACTCCGCTTCTGGTTGGAGTGATCGTAAAGGATGAGGTAATTGAATATTTGTATCTAAGTGTAAACTGACTTTAACAACTTCCCTGTCCTTGCAGCATGATCGCCTCCAGTGGCAAATTGTGTTCATCATATCCGCCGTTGTCTTCTTTTTTGGCAACATTGTCTACCTGATATTCGGTCGGATGGTCAATCAGCCTTGGGATGACCCTGATTTTTTGATTGAACAACAATCCTCCAATAACCAGGAGGAAGGACATGCTAAGGCCCTGGAAGCATATGAAAGTAGGATTTCCGAAGAAGCTAAACGCAAGGAAAGTGAAGTTGGCTTCGAGGAAAAGGAATCCCAGAATGAGGACTAATGAATTGTGAACATCCTGGCTAAATAATTCAAGGAGTATAACTCGAAAACCGCATTTAAATGTAGTTCCCGCTGGTCCGGGACTCTTTCTTTTGTAAAGAAGTAAAAATATGATATATACAGATTATAGTTAAAGGTGAAATGTTGTTCCAATGTGTAGTTTAAGTGTAAATAATAAATAAAAAAAAATAATAATGATAGCTTTGTCTTCTAATTAACCTTTAGGCTTATCAGGACAACTTAACTTCGATTTATTTATTATTGAAGTATCGGAAGTACTAAGCATATATAGTATATTACTGATTGACGTGTGCGTTTGCTGAAAATAAGATCGATGGATTTTTCAATTAAATTGACATATGTTTCCAACGACAATAGAACTGCAAATTGGAATTTGATAAGAGGATAAACAGGTGGAAGTATTTGGCCGAGATAATTGTTGTTTAGATAATGCCTGGTGAAGCGTTACCACATTGGACTTTGAGTTTGTTTATTTATTTAATGGGTAATAAGATATGGTAGCTCATTCAAGTGGGGCTTTCCCAGATGTTAAAGATACCGACTTATCAAATAGCTTAGCTTAGCCTAGGTCAGTTGATTTTAAATGCCCGAAAAAATGTCTAAAAGTAATACTTGACTGAATCTATATTCGTTTAATCTGCAATCAGTGGATTGGGGATTCCTGGGAATTCGATTACCTTATCAAGTAATAGGCATATAAATTTGCTTACTGGCGTTTTTACGATCCTAATCGCGTGCCAGGTTCTCTTAAACCATAACATGAACTCTTAGTGTTAATGCGCTCGCGTTTAGACTTTACCACTGGATAATATAACTGATTAGCGAAAAGTTGCTTATCAAATCGTATGATTGAAATCAAGGCTGGTTGTGGTATTTATATAGTTCATGTGGGTTCATTAGGAGTACCGATTCGAACGTGAAAGGGTTAATTTACCCATCAATCCATCAACGATGACAACAGAAATAAATAAAGGTATGAAGAGGGATTCCCTTGATTTAGTTAAATAGGTAAAGGTACTACAAAATTAATAATTGGAAAAGAGACTACTAATTGATATAACTTTTGCTAAAATAAAAACAACTAATACTACATCTAATACTACAATTACTGCTAATAAATCAGTGTAAAGAAAACTAAACCCAATAGAAAGTGATGTGTGTGTAATGTAAGCAAAGTTTGCAATTAACCAATGGACTTTAATCTATTAAAATCGGAAAAAGTTAGCTGGACACATTGATAAACTGTCGGACCACTAAACTACACTACACTACATAAGTGAAAATAAATTGATTGTTTAAATTTTTGTTCAACTTTTTCAACTGAAACTAACATTTTTCTGCTGAAAAGTTACCCAACATAAAAGGAAGCTTATCTTCGAGGTATTTAACTGGATTTTCTTGTGATTACAGGACCCGTTCTGGGAATGCGTCATGTCCAGACCCTGCTAATCTTTCTCAACATCACCTGCTTATACATCGGACGCCTGAATGTGGGTGTATCTGTGGTCGCCTTGACCAACTCGGAATCCACGAATCCGAATTTCACTGTAGGTCTTCAAATTCAATCGCAATTAAATACCTAACTCTTGATTTTTCTTTTAGGAATATGATTGGACACAGTCACAGAAATCGTACATACTCTCCAGTTTCTATTGGGGATACATTTTCACCCAGTTCCTGGGTGGATATCTGTGCAGGCGCTTCGGAGTGAAGGGCGTCATGTTTTGGGGATCCGTTTTGTCCGGTGTCACCAGCGGCGTGACGCCCCTTTTCATCAGCTTTGGCGGTTGGCAAGGATACTGCGGGATCCGAACGGTCATGGGGTTGGCGCAGGGATTGATATTCCCCTGCATTCATCAGCACTTGGCCAGGTGGTCACCGCCAGCGGAGAGGAATCGCCTGGGAGCGCTCAGTCACACGGGCATCGAGTGTGGCAATGTGTGCGCCATGTTCCTCAGTGGAATGATCGCCGATAGCTCCCTGGGCTGGCCAGGGATTTCCTATGTCTCCGCAGGAGTGGCATTTGCGTGGTGTTTAGTCTGGTTTATTCTTGCGGCCAACAATCCCACAGAATCTCGGTTTATCGGGAAGGAAGAACTCCACTATATCGAGACGTCTTTGATGCACAAGGAGGATTACCACAAGACGGTTATTCCCATTCCATGGAAAGCCATCTTGACCTCGGCTCCGTTTCTTGCTCTCTTAGTGGCACGTTGCTGCGAATCCTGGGGCTTGAGCACTTTGCAGGCCGAGATTCCATCCTATATGAATGGGGTCCTCGGTATGGACATGAAGGACAATGCATTATACTCAGCCCTTCCGTTCCTAGCCATGTGGATTATGTCCTATGTGTACTTGGTCACAGCCGATGTCCTGCTCGCTGGCAACAGGTTGAGTCTCACTGCCCTGAGGAAGACCTTCAATTCGATGGCGTTCTGGATTCCGTGTGTCACATTGATTGGCATCGGATTTCTGGAGACGGAGCAAAAGAATCTGGCCATCGCCCTGATGACCATCAGTGTGGGCTTCAATAGTGGTGCCACGATTGGAACCTCCCTCAACACCATCGATCTTTCGCCCAATCATGCCAGTATTTTGATGGGCATCGTCAATACAGCTGCAAATGTGGTACCTATAGTTACTCCACTGATTGTGGGTGTAATTGTCGTGGAAGATGTGAGTTCTACATTGTTATATTCTTGATATTCCATTTATTAATATGTTTTTGTGTTCCAGGAAAACCGCGCGGAGTGGCAGATTGTGTTTATTATCGCAGCCGTTCTCTTCTTTTTTGGCAACTGCGTATACTTGATATTTGGCACGGCTGTTGCCCAGCCCTGGGATGCAGAGGACTTCCTTCAGTTACAAGAACCAGAGCTGGCCAAAAAGCCATCCATCGCAATTTCCTTTAACCTTGCGCCCGACAAAAGGTCGAAGGTTCTTCAGACTCCTTAGGAAGGTAGTAGTACCAAATATAGTTGCATACTTAATTTTAATAAAATAATATATGTATCTACATTTTATTTTTAAATTTATTAAATAATGTGTTATTTCTTGTTCTATCTAGTACTCTGCAATGATATGTATTGACATACGCATTTATAAAATACCAAAAAAAACTCCGTCAATCTAAAATTTCCCCAACGTTAATGCCATATCGCAAGATGGCCAATCAGATTAGTCGAATATGGCTTATCGCCTGATTCGATTTAGATTTAAATGACCCAAAATATAATATACTCAGTTCATTTGAATTCGCACAGTGCACGAGTTCGGTCGATCAAAAAATTCAGTTTTAATTCAAGAATTCAAAGATGACAACAACGGAAATCAACAAAGGTATTAAATGATTAGAAGAGCTCCTTGGACGTGGTTTTTGAATTTGTGAATGGAGGAGTTCCCCACGATCTTGACACAGTTTGTGGCGCCCTTTCAAAGTCAGACCTTGTCCTCAGCCCGCAGATAAAAATCCAGACTATTCGTGTGCCCATCGAGTGTCCATAAATCACTCAAGTTAAGGCGCCGATAGCGATGTCTCAAGAGCAATTCAGATTTCTTTTTTTTTCGCTCACAGGAAGTTCCCGCGATAATAACAAGTGTGCTTTTTCTTTTATATTTAATAAAAGGACCCGCCGTGGGTATGCGGCATGTTCAGGCTCTGCTGGTATTCCTGAACATAACCATCATGTTCATAGGCCGCCTTAACGTGGGCGTGTCTGTGGTGGCCATGACGAATGCAGAGACCACAAATCCGGATTTTCCGGTAAGATTTATATTTCTATCCTTCTAAAAATTAATCAGATAATGTTAAAATCACGACATCCTTTATTTAAAAATTAAATTATTGCAGGAATACGACTGGACGGAGGCGGAGAAGTCGTACATCCTCTCCAGCTTCTTCTGGGGTTACATCTTCACCCAGTTCCTGGGTGGATATCTCTGCAAGCGCTATGGAGTCAAAAGTGTGATGTTTTGGGGTGTCTTCGGATCTGGTGTCTGCAGTGCTCTCACTCCGCTCTTCATTGGTTTTGGCGAGTGGCAAGCCTACTGTGGAATTCGAGTGATCATGGGTCTGGCCCAGGGAGTGGTCTTTCCCTGCATTCACCAGCACTTGGCCAGGTGGTCGCCACCGGGGGAGAGAAATCGATTGGGGGCTCTAGCCCACACAGGCATTGAGTGTGGCAATGTGAGTGCAATGTTCATTAGCGGAATGATCTGCAAGAGTTCCATGGGCTGGCCAGGAATATCGTATGTCTCTGCCGGGATTGCTTTCTTGTGGTGTGTATTGTGGTTCATTCTGGCGGCTAATAACCCCACAGAATCGCGCTTTATTGGAGAGAGAGAACTCACGTACATTGAGGAATCTCTGAGGCACAATGAGAAATACCACGAGACCATTATACCCATTCCCTGGAAGGCCATCTGGACGTCGGCTCCCTTCCTGGCACTCCTCGTGGTGCGGTGCTGTGAGAACTGGGGACTGAGCACCCTGCAGGCTGAGATCCCGTCCTACATGAATGGAGTCCTGGACATGGACATGAAGAGCAATACATTCTTCTCCGCCCTGCCATTTTTGGCCATGTGGGTCATGTCCTACGTTTACTTGATCTCAACCGAGATCGTTTTGGGAAAGAACTTAGTAACTTTGACAGTCCTGAGGAAGACCATCAATTCGCTGGCCTTCTTTATTCCCTGCGCTACTCTGATTGGCATTGGTTTCCTGGACAAGGATCAGAAAAACTTCGCCATCGCTCTGATGACCATCGGTGTGGGCTTCAACAGTGGGCAAACCATTGGGAGTGTCCTCAATACCATTGATCTATCGGCAAATCATGCCAGCATCCTGATGGGCATTGTGAATACGGCAGCCAATTTTGTGCCCATAGCCACTCCACTAGTTGTTGGCCTTATCGTCGAAGAGAATGTGAGTATTTATATACAAATTATTTAAGAAATGTTAATTTTAATTAACTCTTTTTGTTTTAGTCCAATCGCACAGAATGGCAGATTGTATTTATAATTGCTTCGGTATTCTTCCTTGTGGGAAATGTCGTGTATTTAATATTTGGTACGGCTGTCTCTCAACCCTGGGATGCCGAGGACTATCTGAAACTGAAGGATCCTGAAGTGGCCAAGAAGATAGAAAACCAGCTGGGGGAAAGGGGGAAAGTAGAAACAGCTAGCTTATAAGTAGTATTACTTTAAATATTATGACAATACCTTACTGATAATTATTAAATCAATTGAATACTTGAAATAAAAAAAAACATGAAATACATAAAACTAATGGAATGTCCCTTTCTCCAGTTTGGTTCATTAACCCATATTTTATTGTGGACCCGAGTGAGAGTTCCTGAACGAAGCTTCGGCCTTTCTGAATTGTAAGACTTAACGATCATTAACCAAAAATTGGGCTCGTTTGAAAGATAAAGAAAGCTTTCCTGATTTCCTACAGAGCTTTAACTCACTAGTTATTGAGTGGCCAGGGGAATCACTTGAGTCCAGAATTCCGTTCAGCTTAGATTAGAGTTTTCTTTAAATTAATAAAGGTCAATAAATTGATAGGGGAACCTTATGGACGCTTTTGACTGTATAACCGTGTGTCGGTACACTATCGATTAGTTTATTATTTATTTAACGGGTAGCATCGCTTATCAGGCGCGTTCCATTGCCTCGGCGAGATTAAAGCCATAAAGAATAATATTCAAAAAAATAAATAAAATCATTCATTTATGGCCGCGCACTTGTGTTGAGTGCCGAGTGTCGAGTGTGGAGTGAAGTTTGGCTCTTTCCGCTTTCGGAATTGAGCTTTCAACTGATCAGATTTAAGTTTACCCGTTCCAGGGATTTATTCCGAATCTATTTAAAAACAACAAAAATTAAAATTTTCGTCTGTTGACACTCGTGCCATAAATCTTTTGGGCAAATAAAAACAAGTCACTGGCAAATGGAGGAGGAGGGAGCCTGGTGAGTGTGGTATGGGTGTTTGTTTTCGTTCTCTCCAAATTTGTGTAAATCCATCAATATTTGCTAATACTACATACGGACTGGAACATATGCATATGCTTTCTCTACCCGCCACCAGGGGATTGTACAATAGATCGGATACGTCAGTCGGCCGGGTTCTGGAGCGAGGAGTTGCGTCAAAGTACGGTGAAAGAAAGAAACATCTCTCTGGGGAGTCACCTGCGATTCCCAGCACAAACAAAAAATATATAATTGTGAATGATATCGCCCGGGTTTCCGGCCCAGACTTTCGAAGCTTTCTGAAGTGATATAAATGTTGGTAATACAATGGCCGTTGGGCTTAGAACCATTCTGCCAACCCAGCAGTGCAGAGCTAGTAAGCAAACAACAAGTGTTCCTCCCGGACTATTATACTGGTCAATTTCTGCGATCATGACCCATAAGCCAGCTAAGGGACCCCGCCTGGGCGTCCGGCACTTGCAGTCGTTCCTGCTCTTCCTCGGACTCACCGTGATGCACATCGCCCGCCTGAACGTGAGTGTGGCCATTGTGGCCATGACGAATGCCGCCACCACGAACCCCAACTTTCCGGTGAGTCTTGCGATCGAGTTATACGCCCTTGCTCCCTGCTGACGTGGCGTGAATTTCCCGCAGGAATACGAGTGGACGGAGAAGCACAAGTCGTACATTCTCTCCAGCTTCTATTGGGGCTACATCCTGACCCTGTGCCCCGGCAGCTTCCTGTGCCGTCGGTTCGGAGCCAAGGTGGTTCTGTTCGTGGCCAGCTTCGGAACAGCGGTGTTCAGCCTGATGACCCCCTGGTGCATATCCTGGGGCGGATGGCAGGTCTTCTGCGCCATCCGCATTCTCCAGGGCTTGTTCCAGGGTGTGATCTTCCCCTGCGTCACCGAGCATTTGGCCATGTGGTCGCCGCCGGAGGAGAGGAATCGATTGGGCGCCTTTAGCTACACGGGCACGGATTGCGGCACGGTCCTTGCCATGTTCATCAGTGGAATGATCGCCAAGGGAGCGATGGGCTGGCCGGGCATTTCCTACGTATCCGGATCCCTCTGCGCCGCCTGGTGCCTGCTCTGGCTTATTTTCGCATCCAATAATGCTACTGAGTCAAAGTTTGTCGGCGAGGCGGAATGCAAGTATATAGAGTCTTCGCTCCAGCACAATGAGGACTTCCACGAACGCACCATTCCGATTCCGTGGAAGGCGATCTGGACTTCAGTACCGTTCCTGGCTCTCCTCGTTACCCGCTGTGCGGAAACCTACGGATTGAGTACGCTCCAAGCGGAAATTCCCTCCTACATGAACGGAGTGCTGAACATGGACATCCAGAGCAATGCGGTCTTCTCATCCCTGCCCTTCCTGGCCATGTGGCTACTGAGCTATGCCTACCTAATCGTAGCGGATGTGCTGCTCAAGAAGAAGATACTGTCGCTGACCGCAGTGAGGAAGATCTTCAATACCATGTCCTTCTGGATACCGGCTGCTGCACTGATTGGCATCGGTTTCCTAAGCGAGGAGAACAAGAAGCTGGCCATTATCCTGATGACCCTGTCGGTGGGCGTGAATAGTGGTGCCACGATTGGAAGTTCCCTGAACTCCATCGATCTGTCGCCCAATCACGCCGGCATTTTGATTGGCTTGAGCAACACGGTGGCGAATGTTATTCCCATCCTCACACCACTGATTGCTGGCGAGATCGTTGCCGATAAGGTGAGTCATTAGCCATCCAATTAACTGTTTTCGAAAAACCCGAGCCCGAAAGAATAAAGCTAATCAAAATTTCTCAATTTCCCCAGCACAATCGCGGCCAATGGCAGATCGTTTTTGGCCTGGCTGCCGTCATTTTCTTTCTCGGAAACGTTGTCTTCATCATTTGGGGAACGGCCAAGGCGCAGCCCTGGGACGCGGACGACTATCTGAAGCCCAAGGATGCGGAGTCCGGTGGCGAAAAGAAAACTGGCACACCTGCTCCCGAGATAGCGCCACCAATCGATCCAGTCTTGGAACAACAAATCAGTTGGCCCGAACGCTACACGGCGAAAGCCATCGAGTGATTTGATTTGTGGCGGAAGTGGTGGCACCTAGAACAATTGATTTTGTTAATCAGTATTAACCATAAGTAGGCTGTAATTTATATTTATTCTATTTATAAGGCGTGACCGTAGCTCTCCAGCGCGGAGCTTAAGTAAATTATTATTTTGAATTGACTCGCTTTGTTCTGTTACCAATCGCTCGTGATTTTGCCACTCCAATCGAGGAGGAACCCAATCGTCCAGCGCAATCTAATCTGTTAATTTATCTTATAAATGTATATAAGTACGAATATTTATTTTGGATTGGATTGGGTCTCATGCGACCAATTGTCAATCGCTTTACTAGCTGTTGAGTGTTTTGCACTCCCACTCTCTGGGAAAGGTTCAAAAACATTTGCCACAGCTGGCGGTGGCTTTATTTACCACATATGAAAAACAAATTGTGATAATTAGGAATAAACTGCTGAATGCCTCTCTGTTCTTTGTGCTTTTCTTTTCTCTACTTAAACAAAATTTAACTAAGCACTTGTGCTGGGAACGGGGACTTCAGGTGATTGAGATCTATGGGGTAATTTCTTATTTTTGGTTCCCTATCTCTGGAGAGCGATGTTTTTTTAAAGGGGTAAGGTCTACTACCCCTTTTGTTTGCTCAATTTACGCGTGCCAAAAGTGTTTTTAGTTGATTAAGATTTATAACAAATACGTGGATGTTGGAACGCAGTCTTAGATTAACCTTCTGTTCGGCAAGATTGCTGGCCTAAATGTTTATATACTTTTAATATATTTATATATATAAGATTAATGGATTAACAAGAATTTGAACTGAGTAAGTACGGGAAAGCATTGGTTAAGGTTAAGATAGTGTTCTTTGTTGGTCTAGATCCTGATCAATGACCTGATCAATGATTTATCGGTCTCTGTCTCAGACCAGCCTCCTTTTCGAATTGAGTAAGGTCTCCGCTTTATCTTATCGGCGGCTAATTCAGTGGTAATTATCGCTTACCGATCGCTTTTTCATTTGATAAAAAACAAGTCATTCTGCCTTAATGGCCGGAACCACAGCAAACGCAATTAGCTCAAGCGGTTCAAGCGATTCACATTCAGCGCCAGGCTGACTGCCGGCGGTATATTTGCTTTTTGATAAGAGCGTATTGCCCGGCTACTGAACCAATTTCACCCGTCATTGTTATGGTTCGCCTACTATATATTGTATATTGTATACCCAACACTCAGCCGAGCTCCCCACGAGACTTTTAATTATGGGGACAGTTGAAATCGATAATATCTAATTTATTAAACTTTTAATAAGTCACAAATTATATATAGTGACATTTATCTTCATACACGTCTGCTACTTATTTACTCAGCTAGACAATTCATTTTCTTTCGGAACATCTTTAGTTATTGAATATTAATACGTTTTAAGATATTGGATGGGTCTTAAATCAATGCGCCAGCCGGCATACATATTTCGTTTAGATATTTCTACTTACATTTTTTTTTTTAAATCCAATTTTTATTACATTCTTGTGACAGCCGGAAAGTATGCTTTGTTTTTTGTGGGAATCTAAATTTCTGTGAATCCCTTTTCCAGAGGTAATATTTTTGTCTATACGAAATACCCTACTTTGATTTATTATTATAATTTATGAGTATGAAGATAAATCGCAAAGTAAAGGTACTAAGGCTGTATGCGGTCACAATGTTATGAACTTGTTATGCAAACTTATTAGCAGTTATCTGCAGAACAAAAAAGTTTTCAGGAGTTACGTACAGGTTGTAAAAATAGTTTTAAGAGTTTCTTATTTCGACAGAGTTCAACCTTTTTGGGGAGATCAAACTGTTTGGGATATTTCAATGATATATAATAAGAACATTTTTTACATTCAGTTATATTGATAATTATTTAAGCATATGTAATGCTGATCCTGAACTTATTTTTCCCATCTGCTAACTAGCTTAACTTTTTTATCGCTCACTTCTGTAAATATAGGCTCAGAACTTTTGAAATTGGCCAGAAGCGGCACGCGGCCAGAAATCAAGTTTCGGCGCAATCTTTTTTTTTGCGGATTTGGTTCGCAAACTTGTTTCGCTGCAGCTACTTAAGCACCTGTAACGCGTAGCTCTGGTTCTTGGTTAGTTCGGTGATCGGAGCCAACCGAAGCGGTTGGTTGGTTGCACTCTCTGCAATGACAATCACGTCGTTCAACTTGGTGACAAAGGGTGAGCCTTGGATATCCAAAGTGAAGTCTGAAAGTTCGCTATCGAAGTCTTTCGTTTTGGCCAGCGCCCAGATGGGGCATCCGCCACCACCAAGTGCTGCTCCTCTTCACCTGCGCTACTCTGGCCGTAGCCCAGCGAATGAACATGAGTGTGGCCATCGTGGCCCTGACCAATGCCAACAGCAGCAACCCCAACTATCCGGAATACAAGCTCACGGAGCAAGAGAAATCCTACACCATCAGCAGCCCCTTTTGGGGCTCCTGCTTCACCCAGCTGATGATGGGATATATTTCAAGTCGCTTTGGAGCCAAGATGCTGCTGCTGGGGATCATGCTGATCACCTCGCTGGTCAGCATTTCCACGCACTTTGTTCTGGCCCTGGGCGGATGGCAGCTGCTGTTCGGGGTGCGTCTGGTCCAAGGCATGGCGTTGGGCGGCATGTGGCCCTGTTTGTACACACATCTGGCCAAGTGGTGCCCCAAAAGGGAGGCCAATCGCCTGGGCGGAGTAATGGCAACAGGACTGGATTTTGGAACGGTTCTGGGATTCGCTCTAAGTGGAGTTCTGGCAGCTTCCCCACTCGGCTGGCCCAGCTCCTTCTATGTGCCAGGTGAGTGTGAAACGGGAGAGGTATTCGATAATCCTGTGCAAGGATTTAAAATGTAATTTCCCAATCCCATTCCAGGCTACATTGGCATTGTCTGGTGTTTGGCTTGGCTGCGTTATGGAGCCAATTGCCCCTCGGAATCGAAATTAATATCCCTGGCGGAGCGCAAGCACATAGAGCTGGCTCTTGAGCAGAATCAGGGAAGCGGGGAGACTCCTCCTGTGCCTTGGCTCCAAATCCTCACATCTCGTCCATTTATTGTGCTTGCCCTTTGCAAGATGAGCCAGGCCTGCAGCTTCTACACGCTGATGCAGCAGATTCCGAGATATATCCATGGGATTTTCCACTACAACATCGCTATGAATGCTCTGCTCTCTGCCCTGCCCTTCCTCGCGATGCTGATGTCATCCTACATGTTTATTTTCCTAGCCGAATATCTAACCCGTCAGCGGAAAATCTCCCTGCCCGTTCTCCGCAAGACCATCAATTCGGTCGCCTCTTGGGTTCCGGCTGTGGCGTTGGTGGCTCTCTCCTATGTTAGTGAAAAGAATGTGGTGGGCAGCATGTGCTGCATGGTGGTGGCGGTGGCTGCCATTTCCGGACAGGCCATTGGGAGTTCCCTAAACCATGTGGATCTGTCGCCGAACTTCGCTGGTCTGCTGTTCGGGATCAGCAACACCTTGATGTCCGTAGCTGCCATTATTTCGCCCTTAGCAATTGGACTGATTGTGACCAATGAGGTGGGTTGTGTTTATTTCCTTGATAATATATGTTATATCTAAAGTTTAATTATCCTTTCAGTCGGATCGCACGCAATGGCGTTCAGTGTTCTTGGCCATATCCGTGATCCTGTTCGTTGGCAACCTGCTATATGTGATTTTCGGTCAGATGACTGTCCAGCCTTGGAATGGTTCCAAGTCCCCAACTGAAGTTACTCCTCACACAGAATCCGCTGCGAAACCGGTCCAAGAAGAGGTATCAGTGGAAAAGTTTAACTATTTTTAAATGTATATATTTAATAACGTATTCAGTGCTTGTGTTGTTGTATAAAGACAATTTTAAATCACATTGGTATCTGGGTCACGTGTCCGATCCCGTGTGGAATTCGCTCCGGCCAAAGTTCGTATCTCGCAGATAGTGGACCGACGAATCATTGATCAGGGACATCACGATGGGCTTCAGGCCCAAAATAGAAGCCAGCTTGTATTTGAGGATCACCGATTTGATCAGCTCCACTAGCTGGGCTAGAGACTCCTCCTGTTTGGCATTTGCGGCGTTGCTCTGAGAGTGCAGCAAGTATCTGGGCAAGTGATAGGGAAACTAAAGGATGAAGGATATGAATGTTTTTGTATATTCTCACCCCTTGACCACCTGTTCTATTACATCGTCGGTGATGCGCTGATGGTACAGGTAGTCTTGCAAATAGTTGGACACTTGCAGCACCACAAACTGCGATAAGATGGCCTCACTCCAATTTATATCGTAGCCATAGGCGCGACTTAGGATCAAGGTTTGAGGAACGCTGTAAAGGAAAGGGTTCTAAAATATGTAGTATATTTTTATTTACCTCACCTTAGATGTGAGTTGACGAGTTCCCTGAACTGCTCCCTTGACTGCACACCAAGGACACTCACACAAAGGTGATTGGGATTGCTGCTATGCCGCTTTTCACAGGCCTTGTTGCAGAGATCCAGCTGCATGGCCATCAACTCCGCCCGCGAGACGCTCTGCTGGGCGAGGAGGAGCTTGTTGTCCAGCAGATAGTTCTCCGTGGCGTGAGTGTAGTTCTCCAAAGCCTTCTGCAGCAGGCCTTGAACTATTGGGGAGCACTTCAGATTGTTGGACTGCGCGGCGAGGGCTTGAATTTGATTCACCAACTCCTGTGCCTCCTCCGTCCACATCTCTGCCAGCTCCTTGTACATGAGGAAGTGCAGGGCAGCTAAACGTAGTAGTTCCTTGCCATTCTTCGGTTGATACTCCCTTAGATAACTGAGGATCGCTTGGCGCAATCCATTCTTCTGATCCTCGTCGAACTGTCCCAGCAAGGACTCGAACTGCTCGTTCTCGATCAGCGAGTCGAAGCAGTAGAACATCTCCCGGTAGCGAGCAATCCCAATGAGCAAGCGGACGATCAGCGACCAGGACTTGGCCTTGGTTAATTTACCATTAAGTGCCTTAGCCTTCTGCAGGACACTCACAATTCCCTCCATGGAGCACTCTTGCACAAAGCACAGGTGCGCTTTGATCAACAGCTCCACATAGATTTGGTTATGCTTCTTGTGGGAGAGCACTTGAGGATTGCCAGTCGGCACTCCCGCTGGAGGAGAAGTGGGCAATCCATAGAGTTTTATAATTCCCGAGAGACGGTCAAAGGCTTCGCTCTCCTCGAACGGCTTGTCATCCTGGTAGCGACGATAGGCCCTGAGGGCATCACAATAATCCAGCAGACAGTTGCCCAGCATGGTTGCATTGGGAGCGAGGTCCAGGAACAAGTGAAAGTCCCGATCGATGTTGTGGCCCCAAAGCTCAGCGTTTCTCAAAGCATTCCTGGGCTGCTGGCTGGCGTTAAAAATATAGAAACGAGGTCGTACAATGCATGTGGTCAGCTCCAGGGATAAGCTTTCCGCAATCTGTTAAGGAACATGGAAAGAAGAAAAATTGATATATAAAATCCAATAACTTATCTGAAGACTCACCTCACTCGGGGTCATTCTCGTGGATATTTGTATATCACTGACCACCAGCAATCTCTGCAGGCAATCTTCTGAAGCAGCACTCTTTAGAAGAATACTGGCATCTTTGGTGCGCAACACATCCTGATATTCCTTGTCCAGATGCATGGCAGCTCGATATGCTAGAACTATGCGCCTGCCCAGCTCCACGCCATACTTCAACTTGGATCCAATGCCCAGCAAGGTGTCCAGCGTCTGCTGCTTTTCCTTGGAGGGAATCTCCTCGAACAAATTTTCTGAGCAGCTGTCGGAAAGATCGCTGTCCCAACGTGATATCACATTCTGGTTAAGAGTAATCCTGTTGAACTTGGGAAAGGCACTCTTCTCGATTTCAGCGAGCAAAGAACGCTCCTTTTTAGAGAGATTACTAATGCTGGTCATGCCCTCGGCCAAAGCCATGGCAAACACAATGAATCGGAGGTCCTTCGGACGGAACTCAAAGAGCTCCTGCAGACGCAGAGCCTCCACTATGTCTCCCTCGTCCAAGAGGATGTTAAGCAAAGCATCGAGTCTGTTTTCCATTTCCGAGTTAAGCGGAGATTTACTTGCTATGGTGAGGTCATCTATTCCAGCAAGTTCCTTGAGCTCCGAAAAGGATTTGTATAGGACGCAGCGCTCTTGTAGCATTATCTGTTCGTAGTACTCGGAATGGTAAATGGCCAGTTGAGAGATGTTGTCTTCCGGAAGCTGCAGATAGCATAAAACCATATCGTACTCAATCTGATCTCTGTCAAAGGACTCGTTGGGAAACAGGTGGTGCTGCTTGATCACGCCCAACGCACTCTGAAGGAGCTCGTATCTGCGGAGATCCACTTGGCCCGCCGAGGAGGCCGCCTGGAGAAGGAAATTAACCAGAATGGCAGGTGGCAGGGCATGCTGTTCGATCTCCCGCTCATACTCCTGATGGGGTCTTATTTTTCCGGTTTCCAGTTCAGCCAACCATTTGCCATAGACAATATTGCTCAGCGGGAGCTGTAGCAAGGTGGCCAGCTGAAGAGCCTCCTCATAGGCTCGAGCTTCGGTCAGAGCATCCACCAGTCGTTTGTACTCCACGCTATCTCTCTTTACCAGCTGCTCCAGATCGATGGCCAGTTCCCTAAGCCAGGTGGCTGCTACCCCAAATACCTTGTGGAGAAGGCAGAAATCCAGGAGATCACATATGTCACCCACATCCGAGCGACAGATACAGTCGAGGAATCGCTGCTGCAACAGAATGCAGTCAAAGTTGGACTGGAGTTCGATGAGCAGCAGGCCAATGGAGCGTTGCATCACTTGCTTGCGTGGCAGTGGGCCACAAAGGGGCAAAGTGACTGCATCCTGGCTCCAGCTGAAAAAGAACTGCCTTAGTTCCACAATGGTGGCATCGCTGAAGTCCTCCTGATGTGCAGTCAGCTGCAGGAAGCGGCACAGGTGCGTAAATTTGCAGTCCTTAAAAGAATAAAAGATAATTAACAATTTGCAGTTAAAACAAATAAATTATATTTACCGGTTGAAAGATCTCGAAGCTGTGCAGGAGCGCATTAACCTGCCCCCCAGCGACTGCGGTACGGATGACGTACCACACCAACTCTGAACGGTTCTCCTCCCTTACCTTGGAGGCCTCTTGGAGGAGGCTGCTCCACTGCCCACTGGCCACCGCCAGCCAAACGAGCCAGCACCAGTCCAGGTTCTGAACGCTGACAGTGGCTGCCAAAACAGCCAGCACTGGCTGCTCGTGCCGGATGCAGTGCCTCAAGAGATTGATTGCACTGCAATGCGGTGTGCTTCCCAGCATCATTTCCAGGAATTTGGCTGTGCTGGGTATAAGCTCATCCGGTATACTATTGGTGCTGCACAGAATAATGGCAAAGATGTCCTGGCGAGCACTGTGTGTGAACAGAGAGCACAGGGATTGATCCGTATGCCTGTGCAACTGCTGGCCGCTGGAATCCTGATTGGAACTGTGCGAGGAGTTGGTCATTGTCTCCTGCGAGGAGTTCGTTTGGGTTTCCCCGCTGCGGCGAGGAGGTCTCTGGAAGCCCCTTTTGTGCTGGCGATCTCCGGAGGACTCGTAACTCAAGGCGCGCAGCATGTGAACGCCTAATGCAGTTGATTTAAAATGCGGCAGGAGCTTCTTCAACTCACTTAGTGGTAAATCAAAGTACTGAAAGATCAGGAGCAAGTGCCACCAGTCGTTTCTGTTGGCATAATATTCGAGCACGGATAGGGGCAGCTTTCCGGGCATATCCCTCGCAGCCAAACGCATTAGGGATTGGTATAGTTCCAAGGGGAACTCTTTGGGGTTCTCAGCCACTCGGAGCATCAGATCCCGATCCCATTCGGCTAGGAGCTCGGAGTAACCGCCCTCATTCTGATGTTTCGGTAACTTCCTCTGCATCAGCAGGAAACTCCTCAGGGGCTGGGTATCGAATCCCAGCATCTCGCAGCAGGCCACGCAGTGGGTTACAAGTTCATCATCGCCAGTATGCTGCAGTGCCAGTTGGGTGACCGTTTCGCAGGCATGGAAGAGCTGCGTCTTCGTGATCTGACCATAAAGCTGCAGCTGTTCCGTTATCAGGTAATAAACCGCATAAGCACTCCTCTGCTGCTTCAGGTAGTGCGTGTAGTTAAGCTGAGATTTCCTTGCATAACGCTGGCAAAGTCGAGCGTTCGAAAAGGTGACCAGTTCTCCATGACCTGCGGCGGCCAGAAGTGGCAGATTCACCTGCTTGAACTTCAGGAAGAGATCGTGTGCCGTGGGGAGGCCGGAGTTGCTGCTTGTCGGTCCGTGATCAAAGCGAGATGTTAGGGACTTGAGATAGGGCACGCGGCCCAAGTTGGTGGAGGTAAGGAATCCCTCTAGGGAACGCACTGTCGGCTCCTGGCCCAGAAAGTCGTAAAAGGTGAGCAGCGGATGCGCCTCAAAGGAGTCGGCTGTGTCGTGAGTTTTCTCCAAAAATGTCTGTACACTCTTGGAAATCTATAGATTAATTCGAGAATTTGTTAATGTAACAGGACAGTTAACAATATCCTACAATATAATGACTCACCAGTTCGAATCCCTCGTTCTGGGACAAAGAATTGCTTTTAAGATCCACGATCAGATTAATCAGCGCCTCCTGATGGGTCTCACTACCAGCTAGCTGCTCCAGCGAAGCAACTGGCACACAATCCATGAGAAGCAGGGAGTGGTGCCCGCGGTCCAAAAGATACTTGGCCAAAGGCTGCCGACTCAGCAGTTCCGCATGCTTGCCCAGGCACTCCATGGTGCAGAGGCGACGAAGCTGGATGGGAATATCGGCGGACTCATCCGGGAAGAAGTAGCCAGCGCGAGCGAAGAAGTTCCTTAGAACTTCACTGGGTTGCTGTAGTTGCTCCAGGGCGAACTCGTACATTGAGGCGTCAATTTTCCAGACGAGGAAAGCTTGCTCCAAGGGGGAGAGGCCATCCTGGGCGTCCAATCCATCCTGGCAGCGGCACCATCGCTGCAGTTTCTCAGCTTGATTGTTTTCCACTAGATGCTGCCAGACCATTTCCTTGGACAGGGAACCCAAGAGAGATTCATTGCCATTGGTAAAATATAGTTCCACTAGGAGTACTTGTAGAGCAGACTCCGGCAGAGTCATCAGGGCTTCGATGTGGACACGCGGAAGCTGGACCTTGTGCCTGGCCAGCAGCGAATCACACTCTCTCAACTGCTGGACCAGGGACCAGTGATAGGCCAGCACGGGTTCCTCTTGCTCGTACATCGTCGGTTCCCTGCACCTCAGATGGTCCAGCACAAACTCGGACAACTCCTCGTCCTGGCACTCGCAGGCGAACTGGAAGAAGAAACACTTGACATCCCGATCCACGTTTCGGATCACATCCTCTGCCTTGCAGACCAGGCGCTCGGAGAGCAAGCGCTGGACATAGGCCTGCACCACATCGTAGAAATAGTGACGGTACTCAGACTGGGGGATCTTCCTCTTTTTTGCCCAGTACTCCAAGCACAGGTCGATGTGCTCGCCCTTGGTGGCCACCTCCTTAATGATGGTCACCTCACTGATGCCCGACCAGCTGCGGAAGATCTTGTCCCGGGCCTGGGCCTGAGCCTGGGCGGAATGCATCTCTAGAGTGGGTGGAGTTGCTTGGAATGTTCTGCGGGTTTTTCTCCTCACATCTCTTTGTTTTTCTCGCACAAAGCAACAGTTGATAACAAATAGTGTGACCAGTCTATGTGTGATTCGTTCAATTTAGAGTGGACCGTAAATGGTGTGGAACATATGCGTTACCGATAACGATAAGAAAATTCAGTTTAATTGTCCTCTAAATTTAACATATCGTCCTGTATAAACATAAGGACTACAAATACACGCTACAATGCTTTCCCACTTAATCTTAATATTATTTAAAAAAATTTTGTGGAACAAACACATTTTAGAAACACCTATGTAAAATGTATCTCGAATTGGAATCTAATTGGTTATCGAACTGATTCCTTTTCTGGTTCGCCTTCATTGTGGTTCATTTCGAAGCCCATCTGGCAACGCTGCTGGTTCCACAAGTAAATAATTTGTGTAACCTGCTGCGGAACTAACGTAAATCGAACATTTAAGATCGGAACATTAATTACAGGAAGTCCCGTTAGCGATTTTATAGTCTGTTCGGTTATCGAGCTGGTTCCTCTGGTTCATTGTGGTTCATTCCGCCACTCATCCGGCAACGCTGCTAGTTCCGAGCTAAGTTGGCTGCGGTTCGTTGAGCGAACCAGCTCTTTCTTTTTACTTCCTTTCGGTTCCGAACAAGCAGCAAAATGTCGAAGAGAGGTAAAAACTCGAGAAAATAATCCAATTAAATCGCCCGAAATATGCACGATCGATGTAAAACAATTATGCGGCGCCGTCGAGTGTGTGATGATGAAGTGATTTAACTAATTATTTGTGTTTTTCCGCCGTTTAGGACGTGGAGGTACCGCGGGAGGCAAATTCCGCATCTCTCTGGGTTTGCCCGTGGGCGCCGTGATGAACTGCGCCGACAACACAGGTAAGTGCTTGATTCTCGAGAGGATTGCGAGCTGGAATTGAGCATCTTGAACATTTTCCAGGTGCCAAGAACCTGTTTGTTATTGCCGTGCACGGAATCCGTGGTCGCTTGAACCGTTTGCCCGCTGCTGGCGTCGGTGACATGTTCGTGGCTACTGTCAAGAAGGGTAAACCAGAGCTCAGGAAGAAGGTGAGTACTTTGGAAAATCCACATGTGGAAGTTTATAGTTTGCAAAGCTAGATATTGGTTAAAATCACACCTCTTGCCAAAGGAAACCTATCTCTCAGATGCACGTTTTTTGGCATTTTGTTTTGATGCATCTTCGTTAGGAAATACAAGTCTTTCTAACATTTTCCTTTGATCATTCCTAATTTCCTATTGTGATCTTTCTATATATATGCCGGTTCAGATAACATATCACTAGGAAGCACGTTTTTTTTTTGTTTGCAATAACAAAGTTGGTAGCATTTTTTCATTCTATAATTGTTTTTGGTTAGTCAGATGACTTAAAATGAAAATCGAATGATATATAAAGTCCTTTACAATTACAAATCATTTAAATACATGTGTGAAATGGAAATTAAGTTTTGCAGTAATTTGAATCGAGTGTGTGCTTTATACTACCGTAGGAACTATCGGTAACTATTTCTACCATCTGAATTGAATGTTCTGATCTAATGTGTCTTACTATTACTTTTATATATATTAGAAAACCATACGGTTAAATAAACTTAGCTGTTCTTGTAAAAATTTAAATAAAATGTAGGTATAAATCCTATTTGCAACTGCAAGAGTTTTAAACTGGCTTATCACTTAATGTTAGCTTTGTTAACTTGCTTTTATGTGAAAGGAAATGTAAAACCGATACCTGTTTAATCCACTTTTTAAAGCTACTACAATTACTAATTCCCATTTCTTTTTTTTAGGTCATGCCTGCCGTGGTGATTCGGCAGCGCAAACCGTTCAGGAGGAGGGATGGCGTTTTTATATACTTCGAAGACAATGCCGGGGTAATAGTGAACAACAAGGGCGAAATGAAGGGCTCGGCCATCACTGGCCCGGTGGCCAAGGAATGCGCCGATCTGTGGCCCCGTATCGCATCCAATGCGAGCTCTATAGCCTAGGGGAGTTTCCTTTTCAAAAATAAAGCCCACAACGGAACACAGATTGTTTGAATTAGAATTGTCGGATCTTTTATTGAACGCTGCTTCTGACTGCTGCACTGCTCGTGGTTCGCTTCCGGAGGATGGTCATCTTCTCTAGGGCTTGGGCGCCTCGGTGCGCAGCGTGGGCTTGGGTCGATTCACCTCCATTGAGATCTTACCATTGGCGCCCTTGAACAGGGCATAGCACACCTGGAACGTGAGGCCCTCCAGGGCGTCTCCATTGAACTTGGTGATCACATCCCCGCGCTGCAGTTTGTTGTCAATCTCCGGGTACTGGCCTTGTATCTGAAAGGGAGAGGTTGCAACCCAAAGATGTAGTAGCTTTTGCTATATACGTACAACATCCGCGATGGTGCAGCCCCGTTCGTTGGGTGACAGCGAGAGGCCCAGTTCCTTGCCCGACTTCTTCATAAACTCCACGTTGAACTTGTCCAGCTCCGGCGGATCGGCGCGATAGACCGTCAAGGTGACTGTCTTCTCGTATGTAGTGTGGAACAGTTGGTGCACCTTCAGCGTGGTCATGCTGTCCACGTGCACCGCCTTTCCGTTCACATCGCAAATGTGATCGTAGATCTGGAGTCGTTTGTCTGCGGCAACGGCTCCCTCCGGATAGATGTGGGTGATCACACAGCCGGTCTGCGGAAGATGAGCTTAATGATTGATGTCGCTTAACCCAATCCAAACCCAAACCTACCCTAACGTGGTTGTTCTTGCCGCCGCAGACGACGACGCCCATTGGCTTCTTTTCCACCTTCATCTCGATGAGGATCTTTTTGTTGGGAGTGATCTCAGCTGTGGCCGGTTCCTGCGGCTTTTCAGCCTCCTTCTTGGCCTCTGAGAGTTAACCAAATGGTTAAGTTAGTTTACCTTTATTTTGCGACCCCAGCTTACCCTCCTTTTTCTTCTCCTCCGCCTCCTTGTCGGCTTTGATGGACTCTTCGCTCTTGAGGGTTAACAGAATCATGGTCACAATGCCCTCAGCCCGTTTCAGAAGACCAGTTGCCTGGGATGGGGAAAGATAATATATATAACTAGTGGAAAAGATGGTTCCTTCAACACCCACATCATCATAGTTGGACTCCAGGGTCACATCCTGATTGACGGCTAGGAGCATGTCGCCCACTTTCACGCCCGCCGCCTCGGCATTGGAGCCCTCCCTCAGATCCGAGACGAAGATGCCGTTGCCAACCTCGGCATGCTTGCCATAGATGACCATGATGCCCAGGAAGCCCTCCTTGCGCACCTTTACCGTGCGCGCCTTGGGGAACTGGTCGAACAAGAACTTGGTCTGCAAAGAAGATATTAAAGTATGTCTTGGTTAAGTTAATCCCAGGACTTGCCTCATCCGAGGAGGAGGGGAACTTCTTGATGGGCTTCACGCACATGCCCTCGTCGTTGGGCTTGCGACGGGAGGTGATCATCACCAGCTTGTCCCCCTCCACGTTCTTGAACACGGCGGAGGCGTTCAAGTGGCAGCGATTCTTCAGCACATTGCCGTTGACCTCGACGATCTCGTCACCGGGCTTGATATCCACGCTGGCCAGCACTCCATTGGCATCGATGCCGGCCACAAAACAGGCCATCTTCTGCCGGTCCTTGTGTCCGGCCAGCGCCAATCCCAGAGGCTTGCTGGCCTCCCTTTGCACCTCGACCCTGCGCAGGTCCTTCATCATGTTGTACCGCTTGTTGATCTTAGCTGGCATGGGATTTGGAGGTTTAAGGTATACACTTGGAAAAGCCGGGAGAGCGGAGCTGACTCACCCATCGTGTAGCCAAACTCATCCTCCTGCTCTTTGTCGCGATCTTTCTCCTGCTTGTTCAGCTTGCAGTTGCCGGCGGAGGCACGATCGATCTGGAAGGATCAGTGGGATGGATGCATTGTTGCTTGTTTCACGGACATAATATATTGAGCACACTATAAAAAAAAAACCCACCTCGTTACCCGACTCCGTGCGAATGCGACCGGTCATATCGCGGGTATCCTCGTCGTCCTCATCTGCAAAGTAGCTCTGCTTTTGCCGCATCGAGGCCGTGAATGTGGTGTTACGTTTCTGCATCGTTGTCTGCCGGTTCATGCCGCCCATTCCCATTCCCGGCCCCGACCCCGCTCCCTGATTCATTCCCATTCCCTGACCACCTCCACCACCGCCCATGCCCGAGGTGTTGTTGGGGGTCTGCTCCTGGTTGAACTTGTTCTTGGCCTGCATGTAGCCATTGCTGCGCGGATCGGCCTTCGACTGCTGATCCTCGCTCTTGTCGTACGTCTGTATCTCCAAATCGATCTTGAAGTCCGCCTCTTTGATGAGGTCGATAACAGCCTGCTCGGTGGAGTGGCGCACATCCTTGCCATTGAGTGAGAGGATCCGATCGCCAACCTTGAGACGCCCACACAGATGCGCCGGACTATCCGGCACAATGCCTTTGATAAAGATGCCGGTGGTCTTGGTGTTCGGCGAGTCCTTTACCTCCCCGCGCACTATGCAAATACCGAAGGACTTCTTGCCCGTCTTATCCAAGGTGACCATGTGAATGAGCTCTAAAGTTATTAGTAAAAAAAATGTTTTTAAAAAGGGAAATATTTGAAAAGAACGACGAAAAAAAGCCGGATAAAATTAGAAATATTTTTTTAAAAACAATTTTCACTTTATGGATCCCGATTTTAAAAGAACTTCCTCCGACAAATTTTTTTAGGCACCTCTTAAAAGGATAATCCGAACTTTTTTGGAAAGTGAAACCATAAAACAAAAACTTGTATTCATTAGGATTTGGCTTATTATACGGATTACAATTTATAAAGATATTTAGCTCTTTAAGTTTTTAATTCCTTATAATAAGCCAAGTCCTGGTGAATGCAAATAAAATATATTTAAAAACTAAAAGAGCTAAAACTTCTAATATTTTGTAATCCTTATAATAAGCCAAATCCTGATAAATACAAATTGATGTTTTGAAGACACATTTTAAAAATAATGTATGTTTCAGATTTCAATATAAGTTAAAGACAATAGCTGAAAGGAACCAGTGGCAAAACTTTTATAAAAATTCAAAAAATAAAATTCTGTTTTATTTCCCGTAAGAGGAAACCCATTATTATATTAGTGAATCCAAAAGTAGCCCAATTGCGATAATAATTGATATTCCTAAAATATTCACTTCACAAAACTTGAAAAACCTCTATATTGACCCCGTTCCAAGGTCAAGTTCTTAGTTTGTCTCCGGATTAGTTGCAAATTTGATTAGTAATTGGTAATGGAACTACTCAATGGGCACTGACCACCAGCGGCATTTTGTTTTCCCAGGAACTGAACCATCCTCGCTGGTCAGGATCGGCTGCTTTTGAATCCACACTAAACTCGCGACTCACTGGCCGGGCATTAAAAGCTCGAAATTAAATATTAAATTTATTGTGTAATATTCTTTATGATTTATTGGAAAAATTATATTGGTTGTGAATATTCCGCGTTGGCAGCGCCCGATTTGATTCCATTGAAAAGTGCGCCTAAACTGATTTTACAATTAGCTAGCAAACATTCTTGCTAACTGACTTAGTGGCCATTCTATTTTGAGTATGATTTTCTTATCGATTACACTCGTCAGCAGGGTTTTGCCTTGGTGATTGGGAAAATAAATACTCGTATATAGTATATAATAAAGTATAATGTACCAATATTTGAATTGATTGAAATAAATCATAAATTAAAATCAAAATAATAATAGAAAATTTGTTCAAAATAATATTCACATTTTTCGAATCTTTTTAAATGAATTATAAACTGATATTTGTACTGAGCTTGAAAATGTCTTCCTGTGCAGCTCAGTGTTATCGATCTGGCTTAAGTTTCATTGAGCAACTTTCACTGCCTGTTATGACACCACTCGCATAATACTTAGCTCCCTCAAGACGGTCATAATATGGGTTAGAATCGTGGAAGGTGTTGGGGGCTGGGAATGGCCGTTGTCAAGTGGCTTTATTGTCCATATCACGTTAATAATTTGTTGGTACGATTTGGCCAATGCTGAACTCAACACTCCGCCAATGGAAGCCATTTAAGTGTTGACCAGCAATGCCCATCGATTTTAGCTGTTTCTTTCGTTGCACTTACAACTAAATAACATATGTCACCCACACACTTTCACCTTTGCAAGCAACATAACGAAAAATTCGATTTTGAAAACCAAACACTTAGGTATCTATGTATATTGTGTGATTTATCAGAGTCGTAAGCTTTAACCAAATGAAATTTACATTTAAAATAGTCAACCAATAAAATTATTAATGTTATAATTCGAAAATCACGACTTTCCATTTCATGTTTAGAGTCTTAAATACAATGTACAAGCTTTAATAAATCGAAATTAGGAAGGTACATGATAGAACCAATATTTGTAGCGCCAAGATGTAGGCAATACCTTTTGATAGTTCGTTTTTAGAAGTTTTAACGCACTTTAAATCAAAATAAAACAAATTCAGAGCCAATCAAAGAAAAGATTCTAAAATTACGCAATCCTAGAGAATTTAATTTATCTGCCTCGGTTAAATTCATAATCAAGATTTGCATTTTAATGCAGGAGGAGGAGGGAAAGAGGGGGCGGTTGGACGATGGAGATAACGGAAGAGCGGGAGCAGCGAAGAGGGCTATGCAAACATTTCCATTAAATGCTCGAACGCAATGAAACGAAACGAAAAGAAACGAAATGAAATGAAAGGAGAGGAGGAATAGCTAAGGCAGCTCCAAAGGAAACTAGAGTAAACACATGCTCAAAGGCAACGGGAAAATGGGGGAGAGTGAAACTGGAAAATGGCCACAGAGGAGGGTGAGGGCGAGGGATAGGGGGCGGGCAACGTCAACGACTGCGACTGCGAAACGATGTTGGAAATTAATTTCATAATAAAAAAGCGTAAGGAAACCCATTTGATAAAACAATTTCCTTTTTGCCTCCCAACAGTCATGTTTTGTTAGTAAAGTAAATTCAAAAGAGAGCAGAGCGAAAATATGGCAATGAGCTTACCGTTCCCTCGCTCCCTCTCTCCCTCCTGCTGCTTTTCCTGCCCCCACTCCCCCCCTACATTCCCCACACAGCCTCTCTTCTCTGCCGCAGTCGGCGTCCGCGTTGTGTGTCGCTGGATATCCGTTTTTGATTGGCTCTCTCGTGGAAGCCACGCCTCCAGCAATGGCTGCTTCTTTTCGGCACTTTTGTCTCGCTCTCTCTCTCTCTCTCTGTCTCCCACCCTCTGCCGCTGGAGAAGCTGCTCTGCTGCGGCGCAGTCGGCGCATGGTTGTTGCGAGGATTTAGTTAACTGAAGTGATTTTCTACTGTTTGCTGTCACACACATACACTTGCTCTTATGTAAGTGGGCGCGCGTGTGCCTGTGTGCGTGTGTTTGTGTGGGTGAATCCGTTGTTGACTTGTTCTCATGTTGTACTTACATGCAGTTATATCAAATTGCTAATAATCGTTTAGCAGGCACTTCAGAGTGCGTCCTGGAAATGAATAAAAATTACAGTTTTCTGCGCAAAAACACTTCAGACAACGATTCGGATTTGGGATAAATATGGAAATTGCTAGGTGTAGGGGTTCTGGGAATGTTGCTGAACCACATAAATTGGTTGCGTCTGCCCATTTTTTTTAACACAGGATCCGAGCAACAACGATTTTAGCCTTTTAACCGCAGGTAGTTTTAGTAAATATACCAGTTAATTACTGATATTTATTTAATTAAATACCTTAACCAACATAACAATAAAATGTCACAACTGAAAAAAAAAATAAAAACCGAATATATAAAAATAGAAAATGATAAACATCGCAAAGATATAAACTATTAATAAGGGAACTGAAGATAACTATTCTCAGACAACTAGATTAGGTAATTAAGTATTAATTGCCAAAATTTAGCAATACATATACACGTAAACCTAACATCATCCAAAGGTTGTCAAAAATATCTCAAAACCGAGCTATTATTGTTATATAAGTATATATGTGATTTTCGAAAGCAAAGATACAAATTTAGAGTTAGAGATTTGAGTGTGAACCTTTTTTCTTTATATAGTTTGACTAGTAGCCAAATTCCAATATCCCAATGGCGCGTATCTAATATTTGAACTCATGGATAACTCCATATCATCGATACCAAGAGATGCAACAGGCTTTACTCTCCTGCTAAGAAACTGAAAACAAATGCGACCAGCCGAGAGGAGAGGAAAACCAACTGAATATTCTCACGACATTTAAGGACATCTACAAACAATTACGCCCGTACATGTGTACCCATGCTCGAGTTCGAAGTTCGAACTCCCGACTCCTGACTCCCGGCGGAATGACGCACGGAATGCCCGCAGGGGGGGCGGGGATTATAGATATTTGTGTTTACTACGGACCTACATATAATGTCCTCATAACTTTTAGTACGTGAACGTGATAGAGCAAATAATGGTGCCCACATGGCCGCCAGGAAGCAATTCACTTGCATCGAAGGTCCGGGCACGGGATTTGCAGGATTACGCGCGCCGCCCAACATTAAAACTCAATTTGAATGACAACGCGTAAGCAAATAATTGTCCTTTTGCGACCCGTCTTCAGTCGAAAGTTTGCTCTCCACACGGTAGTAAGTTATTCAAATATTGAGTTTTTCAACTCGCTCGAAGGGAGAACCACCCTTCTCCGATCCGATCCGTGAGTGTGCGCAGGGTGGGAGAGGCCCAAGGACCTCTCGGCGGGTGAGGAGGCCTGGGAGGGATTGGCAGCTATCCATCCGGCAGAAGCTGGAGCGGTCTCGAAATTTCATTCGCATCCCTTTGTTTGAGTTGGGCTCGGTTCGCTCTTCTAAATACATTTGATTTGTTTACCATGGCCCGAGGCCGAGCCGGAGATCTTAAGCTGCATGTAAATGCGTTAAATTAAATTTCAAACGCTTGTACTCCAGCTGAAGGACAATGACAATCAAATGGTTCAATGGGTGGTTTTTCGCATCGGCCCGGCTTGAGTGGGTAGTTGCTGACAATTTTGATTTAGTGCCCATCCTGCTAAGGGCCTAATGCGATTATGGGAATAAAGATTTGTCAGATCCATATGGCAGCGAACTTAGGAATTGGATCATGAGGAAATCGGTTTAAATTTAGCAGCATGTCCTAAAAACCCTATTATTAAATATCACAAATATCCGGAATTTCTATTTTAAAAAGTGATGATATTGTTGGTTAAATCTTCTTCATTAAAACTTAAATAAAATATAGTGAAGTTAATAATTTGTGAATTTTTAAACTCTATTTATACCCTTGCAGAGGGTATTATAATTTTGACCAGAAGTTTGCAACGCAGTGAAGGAGACATTTCCGACCCTATAAAGTATATATATTCTTGATCAGCATCACCAGCCGAGTCGATCTAGCCATGTCCGTCTGTCTGTCCGTCTGTCGGTTGCTATGTAAACTAGTCTCTCAGTTTAAAAGCTATCGGGCTGAAACTTTGCACCAACCCTTCAATCTGTTGCAGGTAGTATATAAGTCGAAACGGCCGGAATCGGAACACTACATCACATAGCTGCCATAGGAACGATTGGGAAAAAGTGCCATAAACTCGCCATTTTTAAAGATATTTTTTTTATTTCTTCGGAAACTCTTATTAATGACTATTTTGACATTTCCTAAAAGTTTCATAAAAATCGGACCACTATATCCTATAGCTGCCATAGGAACGATAGGAGAAAATGGGTCATTGAGCATAACTCTGGTGTTTTTCAAGACAATTAATTCATTCTTGAGAAAAACAGTTTTCATAGACATTAAAGCCTTTTAAGAAATTTAAAAACCAAAGATCGGATCACTATATCCTATAGCTGCCATACAATCGATGGAACAGTTTAAAGGCAACTGGTCTGCAAGGGTATTCTAAGCTTCGGGTACCGAAGCTAGCCTTCCTTTCTTGTTTAATTGTGAATTGAAAACATAAACTATTTTTAAGTTAAATTTAATTTAATAGGAATTCGTTTTCTTTATTGAAACGACACTCGGCTAACTTCAGCTTTTCTCAGGAAGTCCTAAATTAAACCAGGCTTATTTGTTGGTACCAAAAATGGTATCAAACAATTCCATTGATTATCCAAGCTGTTGGCCGATTCAATATTGTTGATTTTGGACACTGATAGCCATCCCGCACGTGTTCGCACTTCGCGGTCCTTCAGCCACGTGTTAACTTGTTTGTGATATCCTCATCAGCGCTGGCAAATATTTATTGTTCGCATTTTATTTGCAGCGCAAATTGGTAATATCTATGGCCAGCATCGCCATGAATCCGAGGCTCGGAATCCGGGCTTGTGTCCTCTATTTTCTTTTCATTTGTCGTCATGTCGCCCACATCGCTTTGATCTAACAAATTGATTTACACTAACGATTATTTAATGAAATTCCACAGGCAGCACTCCCCCTCTCCCACCCCCTCCCTGATGTCCTGGCAGGAAGTGTGAATTACCCAACACCCTATCTAATTCAGGACTCACCCACGTGCCACACGTGTCCGAGAACAACTTATTAGGCGTGTCTTGCACCAACGCCCATCCACTAATTTTCTTTTTTCCCAAATTTCCATTCAAAACTTTTCACAGTTTGATTTTTTTTTTTTGGTTTGATTTAAATGTGTTTCCCTCAATTGGCGTTGGGTGTGATTTGTTTTCTCTTTTGTGGATTGTTGTCATGCTTACGGATGAGCAACTAATAAAGATTGCTCTGACGGGTTTTAATCAGTGATGCAGAAACTGATTTCCGGAATGGAAAGTTTGCCATGTTTTACATGCATATGTATCTGATCAAGCTAAAAAGTATGAGAAAATATTTAAAATGTTTTTATCAAAAACAAATATAGAAATATCCTAAATCTGATTGAAAAAACCATAGCAGATGTTGAACTTTCTTCACTGGCTTAAATCTCCAACAGTTTAAAGATCCTAGATTTAATCATACCAAACAAAGGGCAGTGAATCGCATCTCATTTTGACTTCATAATCCTCGAAAGCAAAACAAATAAACTATTATCCTTCACGGGTTGTGCGTGAGCAAAATGAGAAGTTAAGGCGACGCGAGGCGTACGGATCAGGTTCCTTAATAGTTATTACCAACTGTGCAAATTGCCGCCACGCCCCAACAGTTAAGAGAGCAAAAGCCAAAAGTGGGTAACCGATGCCGCATCCAGAGAGTTTTGCTATCATGGCATACGGACAAGTGACAATCATCCCACTTAATTGAATTCTGCGCTGCATAATAAATCAACTTAATGCGATCCAAGTACCGCGCCGAGGATGCAGAGCAATTCAAAAAAAGGACGAAACCTTCCACACAAGGGGCGGATAATGGGAGGCGCGCAGAAATCCTTTGGCTGCGGTTATAGGTGGTCCCGGGAAGTTCAGTTCCAGGCAGCGGCAAATAAACAACAATAACACACTCTCATCGAGCGATGCCCACTTTTCCATCCCCCCGCCGCCTGTAATTTCCACACTTGTGCTGACACATTGAAAGGGCTTTGAGTTTTATTTATGAATTGAGAAATTGACATCCTGAGTGAGGGGACTGGGGCGGGGTTGGGTTGGGTTGGGTTGCGTTCCTGAGGAGGCTTAGGCACACGGCTCTCGATTTTTATTGCCGCCAAACAAGAGGCTTAGGCAAGGCAGCACCCTCGCCCTCGCCCTCATCCTCACCATAACCACCGCAATCATCGACATCATCATCCACATCCACATCAAATGAACAAAACTGAATGAAATGAGCCACGAAACATCAGTGTGTGGCACTTGCTGTTCGGCCCAACCCTCTGCAAAAAACGTGAGGACTTTGTATTTGAGGGTACCGACTAAAGGATATCTGGTAGTTACTATACTGGTTAAAAAAGTAGAGGTTTCCAAGTAACAAACATTAGAAAAGCCCTTTAAGATACATGTTTATGTTGTATATTTCCCATGTTGAAAACATTGTTTATCATTTTGCTACAGTGTTCCGAAACAATATACCCCTCGATCTCTAGGGTATACAAAGCGGATAAATCGAGCGTGAAATATTCCAGCTCGACCAGAAGATTGGGACTCGAAGGGAAAGAATGTTGGTTAAATCGAATCCATTGTTGGGCTTGCCACTTGTTGGCAGGTTGGAGATCCTGCAGCCGAACCAAATTTGCTTTTGCGGCTGCAGTTGTGCAATTTGTGAGCTGCCTGCTGTGATTTTTCCCATTGTCCTGGACGGGGTGGTTCCCGCTGGCTGATTCTCGACGTCCTTGTCCATCAAATTGAGCGTCACTCAAGTATTCAAGTGCCTGTATGTGTATCTCTCACCGAGTCCCGAGTTGAGCCTTGTTTTGCTCCGCTGCAGATACTTCAAAGATTTAATAATGACGTAAGAAGTGAAGCTATTAGGCCGGCCATCCCTCGGCTCAAACATCTTAAAGTTCTCGAGTGTTTGCCTTTGCGATATAGCAGGTGGCACCGCACGCCATATATCCCAGCATAGATGCAGGATGCGACAGGATGCGGCATCTCAAGTACAAATTAGAGGGAGCCAGTGGAGCCTTTCCTTTGTGGTGCACTGGCAAAATGCATTTGACATACTTAAAAAATCAAGTTAATTAAATATTCAGCAGTAGAAAATTTAGGAGGCCATTGTAATTCAAAAGTTACCAAATTGTAACAAAAACTTAATATAAGATATAGAGTAAATAGGTGTATGTTTTTTTAAGTGTATGGCAATGGAGGCGGGAAATCGTTTGGGACTAGCAACAGTCGCCTTTGTTCGGGCCGAACGAAGTTATTGTCCTTGCAGTCAAAGCAATTCAAGTGTCAAATCTTTTATTTGCCTTTTGCAGATTTCGCAATAAAAATTTGTATTGTCAAAAGTCTGCGCTCATCCGAGCCAAAGACCAATCCCAATCGCAATCCGTAGTCAGTGCATATTCCTCGCTTTAAGGCACCCTCAGCCTCATCCTCATCCTCAGCCTCATCCCCATCCTCCCACTTTCTGTCGCTTCGTTTCATCCGCTTGGCATATCCTTTGGTCGTTTGTTTGTGTGCAATAAATTTGCTGACAAAAGAGGGATTATTGCTGGATCATGCCGCTGTTGCTGCAGCCTGGGCCCGGCTGAAGGAGGATGAAGGATATATATTTATAGGCGGGCTGAGCAGGATGTCCTCCTGTTGGCTGGTTCCTGTCAGCGTGCATTCCTGGGCGTTATTGTTTGGCCATAAGTTAATTGTTCCCCTGCAAAAGCTTCAATGCACCGCATCCTCACGCTCAACTGGCCATCAGAGTCCTGGTGCCTTTATCGTTGGTCCTTTAACCAGACTCATGCTGTGCTTAAGCGATGATTAACCGTAGAGTGACAGGAGACATGGATACGGGTGCGTCTACAGACTGCCACAGGATGAGGATTGGGAGAGTAGTTGGAAACGTTTAATTGCCATGGAAACTATCGGGCGGATAAGTAATGAAAAGTGGATTGACATAGCAAATATTTTTACTATATAAGAAGGAACTGCTGTGGGGATTATCTGGAATGTAGCCATGGGGAAGAAGGAAACTTGATTGCAGATTATACACGCTAAATATAGCTTCTATTAATTGTCATTCATTTAAAAAGGCACTGTCCACTAATTTTAAAATAAAATGGAAGCGATTTTTTTATCAATTAAAATGTTGAATTTCTGCAATAATAAGTTTTCTTTCATAATGTGTGGAATAGTTTAATAGTTAAAAAAAAAAATTTAATTTATACGTATGTATAGGCCATGATCTTAAATCATAATTAATATCTGCCAGCCAAAGGCATAAAATAAAACTACCTAAAACGGTTATATTTTCTACCATTCAACTAAAATCCGTTTTATAAAATGTTATAAAATCATCTACTAAATTTGTTCATTTATTTTACCTTTATTTTATTATTATTTTAAGGAAGTTACGGCTTCTGAAAAATTATTAAATTGTGACCAGAGAAAATCCATCCTTCACTTAATACATATGTACATTTGCTACCAATTGTAAATATATAAAATAAAATAAATTAAAAAAAAATATTTGCATGTTATTATTATATTAATCATTTTGTGAATTTTATTTATTTATTGAACGCTTCCAATGTTATTTTAACTTTAAGTATCCTCTGGTTATTGACAAATAGGAAAATCGCGACTAGATAAAACCAATCCCTTCATTAATACATTTCCTACCAATTGTAAATGATTCAAATAAATAAAATAATATAGAAAATAAAATAATATAAAATAAAATAAATAAAATAACCCAATGTTACATCAATCACTTAGTAGATTTATTTATTTATTAAAGACTTACATTTCTATCATGGCTTTAAGGTTGTAACGGCAACTGACAAACAAGAAAAATCGAGTCGAGAACATGTGTGCTCCTGCAGAACTTGATTAAAAAATGTTGGCCGAACAGGAGCAAAGTCCTCGGGCGGAATAATTTGTTGTTTGCTCATAAAGAAGACAAAGGGAAGCCGCAATAAATTTTGCGCAACTAAATTGCTCAACGGACAAACGCCAATCCCCAAATCTGCCCTTCTATCCGCTTTCTAATACCAACACTAATACATGGCTACAAAGATATATAACGAACGC
>JAJJHY010005742.1:3511753-3626376 GCA_021224005.1 Drosophila setifemur
ACTTGTTGATGTTTTTTTTTCTCCTTTCTTTGACTTCAAAGACCTTTTATTCGAGTATAATTTTACAAGACTCAAATTACGATTGGAGGTCACGGGTCAACGATTTTCTCCCTGTGTGAGCGATGGGTCGCGTCTGGTTGGCACGTGTGATTCCCCTTCATATTTGCATGCGTGTCATGTGGCAGTCTCTGCGGTTACCGGAACCGTCGCTTGTTTTTGTGCTGTTTTGTGCTTTCTTTGGGATACGTATCCGAGTTTGTTTTGTTCTGCATTGTTTTGTTTCGTTGTTTAGTTTGACACTTGATTAATTCTCACGACTTTTTGCTTTTGGATCCTGTCTGGATCCCGTCCCCCCACCTCGCCCCCCCGACAGTTCCTGAGTCTTATTTCACGCTGGAGGCACGGGTGGGCAACTCCCGGGCGGATGTGGACATTATGTGTACGGTCCAGCACGTCTTTCCCCAACCGATGCTGTCGGTCATGTAAGCTGAGCACTGCGCCACCGGCGGATGAAATTGAATAACCTTTGAATGTGTCGCCCGATTCCCCTCGCACAGGTTTGACACCCACATACTGGACTCGGTGCTGACGCAGTTGGATCAGGACCCCAGTGGCCTCTATAGCATGACCGTTCGCACCAGGATTCCTAGAGAACACCTCGACTCCCCCACCCCGATAACCTGTGCATTTATCCTAGTCGGTACGAACTACACCAAGCGCAGAGAGACTATTTTCTATGGTAAGTACAGGTAAGCAGGTCGCGGAACTCACCTGGATGAATACAACACTAATTATTATTCGTTGTGAATTAATTAATTGAATTTGGCAACTAATTTGTGTGTTTCTTTGTTCTGCAGATAAGGCCTCGACTATACAACGCAAGTGGACAACTGTAGCCGTAGTCATGTCGTCCATCGCGTCCTTAGCTCTAAGCAGTTAGTTTGGTAGTGAACTTCGAAATAGGCTATTTGTTTTTACTTTTCGACTAGGATGTTTACGATCATTCATTTTTAATAGAATTTTAACGGATAAACGTAATTTTTTGCGATATTTTTAAAAAAGCGCTTATTTTGTACATGCATGTAGTTGTAAGGGAAAAGATATACACAAGAAGTCGAAACAAAAACAAAACCAAAAACAAAACAAAACCAAAAACACGAAACCAAAAACCACAATGCGCAAGCAAACGAACCCAGAAACACAAGAATGATAAGACAACAACAACAACTAATATAACTACAAAATATTGTATTCATATATTTACCACATAAATAAATAAATATATATTATAGTTACATATGATGTATAGGTCTAATTGAGTACAGAAACGCTAATAAAAACAAAACGAAACGAAATGAAAACAGAAGTGCATTTAACGAGCCGCTTTCGGTGTGTTATTCTTTGCTGATAGAATCTCAATTTGAAATTGAAATTGTAACATTTAGGATGCTCTATATTGGAGCCTGGGTTCGAGTAAAATTTAAAAAATAATAAACGAAATCGGAACGGTAGAAATAAACCAAACAAGCATTAGCCTCGTTATTTTTGGCGGGCAACGTTCTTAATTCCGGTAGCTAGGAATTTTAGTCCATAAATAGTTCAAAAGTCAAATTAAAAAATTAAAGTACAACCACACAAACTCAGAAATACTATTTTACAAGTAAAACTAAAAATATTTTTTTAGATTCGCATTTGAACATGGATTTGTGTAAATAAAAGAACAGCAATTAAAACATTCAACTCAAGCTTTAAAATAAGCATAAGGATTTCCATTAATATAGATAATTTACTCAATTAAAGTTCCCAAAACTAATTTTAATATTTTGCATCTTAAAAAAGCTGCGGATGTTCCGCACCTGAGCCTTGGTCGAAATGCAACCCTGCGGCCCACAATGTTGTGGGTGTGCAGCCCTGCGCGAGTTCCTGCGCACTTCCAGCCGAGAGCTTCCACTTCCAGCGCTTCCCGTGCGCCCATGAGTATGCAGTGAAGTGACAGCAGTGGCAGAGGACCCATCAACATCGCCGTAGACAGCAGAAGCGTTGACGCCAGCGCCAGCCCCAGCAGACGAGAGCCAAGGTTCCTGCCCCCCACTTTACACTACACTGACCCACGCGATTGGATAATCCCCGCAGATCGAAAATCGTTAAGATCCAACTCCCCGCCTGGCAGCATGTCCTAGTGAAGCCTACGCGAACGGCGAAAATCGGGAAGGGAGAGAGGCGCTGAGAGAGGCTGCTGCTGCTGCTTCTGCTGGCTGAAGCAAGGAGCAGGGCACGGGGCACGATGGCCTCCGGCGATGGCGACACCATCAACACCATCGACATGGACAGCTCCTCGACGTCGCAGGCCAAGCCTGCGGATCCCAGCAATGGTAACTATGCCGTCTCGTTTTCCTTCCCAGAGCGTTTCGAAAAAAAAATCAATGATTGGCAAATGGAAGTGCCACACCACCCCCCTCTCTATCAACCCCCCCAACCCGCCCTCCCCTGTCCGTGGAAAGCGAGGCAGAAGAAGAAAAGACAGCACAACGCACCCCCTCACACCCACGCCACCCCGCTCCAATCCTCCCCCGCATTTGACAGACGTCGACGGACTTCCATCGGTTCATATTTATATTTTTGGATGATAACAAAAGAAAGTTACACGCATGGAGCGGAGTGGTGGGGAATGGGTGGGTGGACGGTGTTTTGGCTTGGAGTGTGAGGCCCAGGGGCTTGTCCAAGTTCAAGTCGCGGTGATTGACCAGGACTGCGTCATAGCCTGAATTAAATATGACACCTAATAATAAAGCTCTCCGCACTTTTCTTTTCGTAGCCTCCACCGACCATGTGGGCAACTCGTCACCCGACGTAAGTACATCCGCCGTGCACTCAAGGTCAATCCAATCCAAACTAATCGGGTCAATTACACATTCTGTCCTTTCCTTGCCTTCCTTTCCAGCTGGGCAACCGTCCGAATCGCGCTGCCAAAGCCGACAAGACGGACAAAGAGCGCAAGATTGGCCACAGAAGGGTCGGCGAGGGCGGCGAGATTACGTACAAAAAGATTCAGACGTCGCAGATCATGGGCTCCATTCAGTTGGGCATTCAGCACACTGTAAGAAACGAATTTTTAAGTGCTAAAAATTCAAATATAATTAATATAAAAAAAATACAAAAATGATTAAAAACTATTGAAATCTTAAATGTTATTAACAAAAATTTATTTTAAAAATGTTTAATATTAAATCTTTACCTTATTTAAATATCTTTATTAGGTTGGCAGCCTGGCCTCGAAGCCGAAGCGCGATCTGCTTATGATGGACTTCTGGGAGATCGAGAGCATCACCTTTCCGCCAGAGGGTTCTAGCCTTACACCTGCCCACCACTACAGCGAGTTCAGATACAAGATCTACGCGCCCATCGCTTTTCGCTACTTTCGGGATCTGTTCGGCATCCAGCCAGATGATTTTATGGTCAGTTAAAAGTAATTCCTGAAAACCAGATCTAACTCTGACCCATTGCAGATGTCAATGTGCACGTCCCCGCTGAGGGAACTGTCCAATCCTGGTGCTTCCGGCTCGATATTCTACCTGACGGACGACGACGAGTTCATCATCAAAACTGTGCAACACAAGGAGGGTGAATTCTTACAGAAACTACTGCCAGGGTGGGTGGAGGATAATTCGTACCTGGTTCAATTAAATCTACATAGTTCGAATCCCATTCCAGTTACTATATGAATCTAAATCAAAATCCGCGCACGCTATTGCCAAAGTTCTTCGGATTGTACTGCCTGCAGACGAGCAATGCCAAAAACATTCGCCTGGTGGTGATGAACAATCTGCTGCCCTCCTCCGTGAAGATGCACCTGAAGTACGACCTGAAGGGCTCCACCTTCAAGCGCAAGGCCAACAAGGCGGAGCGGTCGAAGAAGTCGCCCACGTACAAGGATCTCGACTTCATGGAGCAGCATCCCAACGGAATATTTCTGGAGGCCGAGACCTACGCGGCGCTGATCAAGACCATTCAGCGGGACTGCACGGTGCTGGAGTCGTTCAAGATCATGGATTACTCGCTGCTACTGGGGGTCCACAACCTGGACATAGCCCTGAAGGAGAAGCAGAGCGAGCTGAAGAAACCGATGAGGGCGCCGCTGGCCGAGGACTCCGATGTGGATGGGGATGATGCGCTGGACGGACTGGATGGCGACGGCAAGGATAGGGATGCAGCAACGGGCATCAGCCGGAATAAGTGAGTATCTCGGCTAAGCATTGATCCTGGACTGAATTGATCTTGAGCTAACCCAGTGCGGCATACAGGTCCGTGAATCGCCAGCGCCTGGTGGCCCATTCCACGGCCATGGAGAGCATTCAAGCGGAGAGCGAACCCATCGACGACGAGGAAGATGTGCCGTGAGTATCAGGTGTTGTTCTATACTCTCCCTGTTCTAAATATTGGTTCCCAATCAGACCTGGTGGGATCCCGGCGCGGAGTGAGAAGGGAGAACGCCTGTTGCTTTACATCGGCATCATCGACATTCTGCAATCCTACAGGCTGAAGAAGAAACTGGAGCACACCTTCAAAAGCATCATACACGACGGGGTGGGTGAGAGCTGAGCAGCCGAAACGGAGATGCGATTTTCAGATGGACTCTCATGGAGGTTACCAAAGATAATACCCTACTTAATCTCGCTGTTTTTCAATCCTCTAGGAAACCGTGTCGGTCTGCCGGCCCTCGTTCTATGCTCAAAGATTCCAAAACTTTATGGCCAAGACCGTGTTCCGCAAGATACCCTCCCGTAAGTGGGCCGGGCGTGGAAGTCGGGCTAAGTACTCGTACTGTAAGGCATTTTTGTGTGCAGTTGGCCGAGTTATGCAAGCACTCAGTTCCGGACTTTTTGCGTAGATGATTAGATACACACACCCACATAACATATGTACACCACACACACCACTATGACATCCACACACCGAACACACCATTAGACATACACCTGTAGCTTGCTAATTTGGGTTGATCGATCGATGTGCTGCAAAAATGCAATATGGTACACTTGGCCTGGGCGGACGCCGATGATCCGAAGCGATCCGAACATCGAACCGATATCGTATCGTAAAACTATCTCTGCTCTCTGCTTTCTTTTTGACCATGTCTCGAATGCATTCACTCTCTCACTAACGTACGCATATAGTGGATCTCCCAGAGATCAAGGGGAATCACAGAAAATTTCGTACCTTGGTAACCAGCTACATAGGTAATAATGAAACTAATGATCGATGTCTCTCTGTTTTGATTATCTCTCACTTTAGTTCCACTTACACCTTCTTTTACTGAGTATTCTATAGAGTTTAATAACGATTTGTTTGTTCACCTCTTGGTTTTCCATTATGATTTCGCAACGGACGCCAAAGCATGCCTCTCGATCTCAAGTTAGTTGCCTTAAACATCTTAAGCTTGGCATCCCGGCATCCTTCTAGCTCTTGGCTTTCCGTAGTTGCTTCTGGAGTGCTATGCTTTTTGATCCTTAATCCGAAGAGAAGTTCCTGTAACTAATATCTGATTTTGTTGGAATTTTGCAGCGCTAAAGCACTCGCCCTCGAAGAGAAAAAGCCTCTCAAAGGCCATTCAGCGCTCCATCGATAGCGAAAACGAGGGGGCTACGAGGCGTAAGTATAAGGCAGAGGGGATTCATTATCCCTACATGACGTAAGCTCTAATCTCCTTTAACTCCTCCCCAGCCGTTCACACCTCGCACTCGCACAGCAGTGGCAAAATCCACCAGCCAGCCAAGCCGCCAACTACGGAGCCCACGCCAGGGGCAGCGGGAGGGAGTAGCGGAGGAGGAGCTTCAGGAGGAGGAGCCTCTGGTTCTGGCACCAATGAGCGAGCTCCCCCGCCCGTTAAGCAACGGACTCCGGCAGGCAGCAACCTGAAGGCTCGACTGCCGCCGCCAGTACCACCGCGTGGTTCTCCACGGCGCAAGGATGCCCAGGATCGCTCGACGCCAGGTACAGAACCGCACACTAATCATACTCTCCAGGCACACACTCGCACCCACAGCAACACCCTCCAGGTGCCCGAAATCGAGGGCAGGCCGAGATTCGGGGACCGGCGTTCGCCCAGCAATGTCCAGGACTGGTTGGAGCTGCACGATCTGTTCGAAAATCCTGAGAGTCCAGCACCTAGTGCTCCACCTCCGCCTCCTCTATTAGATCCCGCTGTGGCTCTGCTTAGGAAATCCTCTCTGAGGCGAAGGGAATCCCTGCAGTCTTACTCCACCGCTCGATCGGAGAGCAGCTATCGAAGGCAGCCGCCTCGCCTGCTCAACCACCTGGACATCTTTCAGCGGAAGAACAGCTTCGTTGCCCGCAGCGAGCGCTCGGCGGTGGGTTCGATAGTTGGGAGCTTTCCCCCGATACGGGCGGATAGCTATCGAACTGGACGCTCCCAGTCCTCGGGCAGTATTCCCAGCCATCGGTCCCCCAGGCGAGGGGTACAGGAGAAGCTGAAGCGGCAGCAGAAACGCCAGCGTTACTTCCACTATGCGGATCTGGCACTTGGGGGCGACGATTGCGCCAATCCCCAGGAGGAGGACAACCTGTTGCAGTCAGTCAGTACGTTCCTGGAGGTGAAGCGGGAACTGGAGGCAAGGCAACGGCCCAAGAGGCCTCTGCCGAGACTCGAGGAGCCAGCTTTAGTCATGGAGTCCCTACCGCAGAAAGTGGAGCAGGCTCCACAGCAAGCGAAACGGGGAAAGAGAAGGGCGCCCAAGGCAGCTCCCTCCACGATACCCGAGAGCGAGGGCACTCACGGATCGACGGGAAGGGGCCTGGGTCATGAGTAGCTGCTCCTCACTTGCATCTCGCTTAATCCACTTGCATCTAGACATATTCTGTTTCTTGTATCTCTTACTGTCGCTCATTCCGTTGTATGTTCTGCTCTGCTCATCGTATCGCTAGGCACAACGCCATCATGCAGCTCGACTCCTCCCCCCGCCTTTGACGACATCTCCGAGGACAGCTCAAACAAGAACAGCACCTCGTCGATTGGCCGCCGGTCTCATCACCATCATCATCATCAGCCGTCGCAGCAGCACCACCAGCAGTCGTACTACCTGGAGCGCAAGATGAACATTGGACCCGCCTACCGAGGCTCCTACAAGGAGGACATTGTCAGGTAAGCTGGCAGTTCGAATTTGAGGGATTCATTTACTCAAATCCCAACCCACAGCGTCTCCGAGGTGCATCTGGACACGCTGCTGGCGGTGGACACGTCGTCGAGCAGCCAGTACGGTTCGAGGGGCGGTCTGGCCTGGACACCGCCCGCTTCAGGTGAGGGCTCCACTCCCACATGGACAGAGGGCACACCCAGTTTTACGGACTCCAGTTCGAGTGGTGATCTCGGTAATTGGCACTTGAGATTTGCTTTGAAATCGCTTTTTGTGTTTCTATATCTATCTGTATATGTGTATTCGTTCACGCTTGCAATCGTAGACAACTTCTCGCCCATAAACTCATCTAAAATCGATCGACACAAGCCGACGGTGGAAGATGCCATCAACTCTCTGTCCGCGGGAATGGTAAATATTAGAGATGGCCACCTCTAGATGCAATCCCACGCACCCACAACCCCCCAACTACATTCCACGAGCACAAAGATACGAGCACTCGTACCTCAGAGTTAGTTGCCCACACGCCCACTCATCCCTAGACTTTTCCAAATTGCAAATCATCTTCCGTTTGGGTGTTATCCGCTCCCATTTTCACTCGCAGCCGCCCACTGATACATAACTTCTCTATTGCATTCTTTTAGATCAACTAACATAGCATGTGGTGACGGAACACACACACACCCAAAACCGACACCGAAACCACATCCCTAAGACATCACTATGTGGACAGAGTCCGAGCAGAACAAGCCTCATACTCGTACTCATACCGACAATGCTTGCGTGTTCAGGCGCACTTGTATAGCTAGGATATAATCAAAAGGCGCCCCACGTAGAACAGAACCCATCCAAGTCCAAGTCCACGACCACACCCACACCAGCCCATCCCCTCCAGCGGACACCGGGTGAAAACAATCCAAGCAATGACAAGCTAAACTCAACACGGCAAATGATATTATACACACGCATACTCCCCATATCGAGAAACCTCAAAAAGCATACAGTAAATGGCGAATCAAATATACAGAAGAGTTAAGTGCGCAGGATGGCATCCAGTTGGAGATCCGAATCCGCATCCGTAATCCCGTAAACCCCTTATACAGTTAGTAAAGTACGGTGTAAAGAGTTCGTTATGCGTTCGATCAGATAATATGGAAATATACAATACACTGAAATTAATAAACGTTTTTTGCGATACTTTCGATCTCCGATATATCCACATAAGTACGTATTATGTATACCTATGTATAATCAGCAATCGCGATATTACAATATTGTTGTAAAATATTTACATTTACGAGCCACACAAACCAAGAGCAAAATTATATACATATTATTCATCTGTATTTATTAACGATTAACGATAATTGTAACGCGCTTAGGTTTACTCCAGACAACAACAACAACAACACAACAGACAGAACAGGACAGGACTGACATATATTACTTAAAACGACGGACTAACCCCGACGGACCTCGGACAACATTCGACGCATACAAGATGAAAGATTTGATTATTTATTAATTAGTTGAATGTTATTTAACTTATATGCATTATTCTAAAGATTACTGAAATCCAATTGTAATTACAATAAATTAAATTGCAAGGTTGAAATTCCGGCTCTTCCGAATGCTATATGAATTTGCTATCCTAAACCAAACGTACGGAAAAACAGGCGACTAGTATAGCTTCTGCAGGTCATTCAGAGACTGATTCAGGAAGTCGTTGGTCCAATCGTTCTCGGGGTTGTCCAAATGGTTATCGAAGTCCACCACATCGCGCATGGCTCCGCGCTTGAGCAACAGAGACACGCCCTCCAGCGTTTGGGCTGTCTGGGCCAGCGTAAACTTGGCCTTCGACCAGCGGGGGCCGGAGTCTGCGGAGCAACTGAACACCTGGATGGCAGTGCGATCGTGCATCAGCGTCATCAGCTTGTTGTCCACCACCGCAAAGCAGGCGTTCTTGTAGTTTTCCTGGATCTTGTCCGCAATCTTGGCTGCCGGCGTCTTGTCCACCTGGTTATCGTAGAAGTTCTCCGGAGCGGCATAGTAGCCAGCAATCACCAGACCCTCGCGCTCGGCGTAGGCATCGATCTGGAAGGAGGGGCAGTGTTAATATTAACTGCACAATTATTTGAATCCAATTTTCCAAGAACTTCAGGCTAAAATTATAATACCCTCCCGAAGGGTGTAATAATTGCGCCAGATGTTACACCCATAACATTTTCTCAGTGCCCGGCTAATACACGAAAAGTTTTCTGGTATTCCCTATTTCAGAAAACTACCCGGGGTTAAAGTTCAACCGCCTTCTTGAACGGCAGTAAAAATAAACTTTTCATTGGAGATACCCTAAAAGGCCAATGAATATAATACCGTATCAACATTGGGGTATAAAGCGGGAGAAACCCTTCCACTAGGAGACCTCCATCGTCCGGAACTTGATTAAAAATGGGTACAACGACCTAGATACCCAACACTACTCAATACCGGATCACAGTTCATCCGCACTCGCTGTGGGGCCGGTAATTGGCAATTACCTGCATGAGGGCCACCTCGACCATGGGGGTGACATACAGGCACTGATGGAAGAGGGGAATCGCGTCCACAATCTCCACCAGCGAGCCCTTCGAAGTTTTCTCGGCCAATAACAGGCCGTTGACCGCCTGGTGTGGATACTTGGCGGCGTGGAATATCAGTTTGGTGTAGGCCCGCTCCGAGATCTTGTAGTCGCACATTTTCTTTGATTATTCTAGCAATTTATTTGTACAAAAAGAAAAACACGAAATAGAATGATTTGCGTATCACTTTGAATGGTGCTTTAGTGTGACCGCTTTTTAACTTGGTTTAAATACCAACCTTTAACCCATTACGGCCCTGTTTGTCTTAAAAAAATAAAAATTTAGATTCATAATCTTAAAAAATGAATTGTACATTTTTTATTGTTTGTTTTTCCAGACTAAACTAATAGTTATTTTTATAATTAACTCCTATGTTTATTAAGAGGCAGACTAAAGACTGGTCATACTAGATTCCTCAACATTAGCTTCTTGTGCCGCGAAATTAAAGTAAATTTGACTTCAATTTCATTTATTTCTCCAAAACTAATATTTAATACTACGATGATGGAAAACATAACTAAATATGTGTAACATTTTATTTCTTAACTGTCCGTCTGCGTCCCGCTCGTGCTTGGCTCTTTTCTTGATTTGTTTTTGTTTATATTGTAACTAAAAAATATTTTTAGCAGTTCAGCTGAATGTCCCAAAGAGGACCACCTCCAATTTGAAGGCTACTACGCCTGGTTGTCGTGCAGGATCGCCTTGATGTCGTCGGCATCCAGAGTCTCGTACTTAAGCAGCGCCTCCGCTAACGCCTTGTGCTCCTTCGTGTGCTTCTTAAGGATCGCCTTCGCCCGATCGTAGCTCTCGCTGAGGATACGCTTGATCTCGGCATCCACCGCCTCGATGGTGTTGGGGCCGAGGACATCGCCGGTGCCCAGACCCTTGGCCGGTTCGATGGTGCGCAGGCCCACCTTCTCCGACATACCCCAGTCCCTCACCATATGCGTGGCGATTGTCGTGGCCTGTTTGAGATCGCTGCTGGCTCCCGATGTGATCTTGTCCGCTCCGAAGACCAGTTCTTCGGCGGCACGGCCGCCCATCATAGTGTCCATCATGGCCAGCAGCTGGGCTTTTGTGACATGATAGCGCTCCTTCTCTGGTATGTAGGCGGTGTGACCGAGAGACGGTCCGCGGGGCATGATGGTTACCTTGTGCAGCGGATGTGACTCCTTGGTGTAGAAGGCCACAATGGCGTGGCCGCCCTCGTGGTAAGCAGTAATGGTATTGGCCTCCTCGTCCGGCAGACGAGCCTTCCTCTCGGGGCCCATAAGTACCTTGTCCCGCGCCGTCTCCAGGTGCTTCATGTTCACCGTCTCGGCGCCGTCAATAGCGGCCCTGGCAATGAATAAATCGATTTAAATAACTCAAGCAATAACTCGGAAAGATTTCTCACCTTAAAGCCGCCTGGTTGATCATGTTCTCCAGGTCAGCGCCAGTGAATCCAGAGGTACCTCTCGCCAGCATGTCCAGATCGATTTCGTCATGCAAAATCTTGGTCAGATACAAGGACAGAATCTCCTTGCGGCCGGTGAAATCGGGTGTAGAGACCATAACCTCCACATCGAATCGGCCGGGTCGGAGGAGAGCCTGGTCCAGATCGTCCCGACGATTGGTGGCACCCAGGACAATGACTCCTGCATTCTGATGGAAGCCATCCATCTCTGACAGCAACTGGTTGATGGTCTGATTCGCATAGGGATGCAGAACGGAGTTTGTTCGCTTGGCGCCCACCGAGTCGATTTCATCGATAAAAATTACACAAGGAGCGCGGACCTTGGCTGCCTCTACAATAGATTAGAATTAAGATTAGCCACACTTTTCATTTAAAACATGAAATCCACTTACTGAATAAGTCGCGAACCCTTCTGGCGCCTTGACCAACGAGCACCTCGTCGAACTCTGGGCCAGCGGCATGGAAGAAAGGAACTTTAGCCTCGCCGGCCACTGCACGGGCCAGCAGGGTTTTGCCAGTGCCAGGAGGACCGACAAGGAGCACCCCCTTTGGAAGCTTGCCGCCCAGATTGGAAAACTTCTCCGGATTCTTAAGGAACTCCACAACCTCCTTCAGCTCCTGCTTGGCTTCGTCGCAGCCCTTGACGTCATCGAAGGTTACGTTTATCTCCTCCGGATCCACCTCCACCTGATTGCCCAGCTGGATGCTACTAAAAGAGATACTCGTTAATGCGCAGGCTGTATAAAGAATTCAGTGAGGGCTCACCGGAAGACGGATCCGTTTGAGGTGGTAAAAAAGCTCAGGAATATGCCCACGAAAACGACGATCACGATGAGTGTCTGAAAAATCTGTGTGACAGTTACTGGGAATTATTTAAAAGATTGGGAGGGCAGGACTTATCACGGTATCTATTCTATTTGGAAGGCGATCTAGGAGGTTTTGCATATTCATACCTTCAGATACTTCATTGTTTTCCCCGATTTCGGCGAATCTTCAGCGTTGGATGCAGCCAAATAACCCTCGGCAAAGGCAATCTTCAGGTTCTCCTGCAATACATAAAATTAGTAAGGGTAGCAGGATTGTTTTAAGCCAAACCCTACCGCATTCTGGCTGTTTCCATGATCGTCGGACTTTGCCAACAGCTTTCTCAGCTTCTCCGCCTGGAAATGTGTCTCTCCCTCTATACGCTGCGGTGCTGAGGACAGGGCATTCTTCAGCCGGGACGTCATCGTGGGATTGCGTTTCTCTTGCGCCTCTATGGAGCGATCTGTCTTGAAACCCCGCAACTGTTTCCTATGTGACAAAGTTGACCTTTAGCGAGGGAGTTCAAAAATTCGTTCCGTATACTCACAGCTGTTGGTGGGAGAAAAGCGGACGAAGTAGTCCTCCCGACATTGTTGGAATCACCTTGCTGAATGCAGAAAAACGTATGAGGTGGATCTTTGAAAGTGCAGAACAATAGACTTACACATGTGCACCTGCTGCTGCTCCGTTCAGCGAAACTTCGAACTGATAATTTTGTAAATGGTCGCGACCGATTTGTGTGGCGGGCTCCTCCAATGTGACGCGGACGTCGCGCAAGGACGGCAGTATGCTGGTCACCTTGGCCAACGCCTCGGTCACCAGCTCCCGATCGAGAATGCCAGGGAAGCGCGCTCGCGTCGCCTTCTCCACCATGCCCTGCAGGCTGGCGCTCGACCGGCTGAGCAGGTTTCTTAAGTCCAGGACGAGGTCATGACTGCGGCTTCCGGCGGAACTGGAGAAGCGCGCCGCACCCGCGCTCCCCTGCAGCTTGGTTCGCTTCACCGTGTAGTAGTGTGGCTTTCTGCTAAAGTTGCCTAGGTACAGGTAGGGCTGTCATCAGATTCCAAATTCCCACCAGGCAGGGCGAAAACGAAAACGGGCAGGGAGAGAGAGTGATTAGCAGGCGTGTCAAAGGGTGGCCGGTCAGTGGACTTACCACAGAGTGTGTGGTGGTGGAGAACATTTCAAAAAATACAAAACTTTAATTGATTACAACAACAGGCACAGGATCGGGGCCAGCAGACGACTCAGCTGTAACTATGCTTGACAGCGAAAATGTCATAATCTCGTTCTCGTCGCGTCTTGCGTGTTGCATCCCTGGTGCTGGTGGTGCGTATTTCACGTTTCCCGCCGCACGCGCTCTCCGTGGTTTCTGTACGGCCAATTTTGAATTGTTTGTTGTTGGGGTGTGAATCTGTGCTAGGGCGACTATGTGACTTGAAGTAGATTTTTTTTCCGAAAATTCGCACCAGTTTTTGATTGTTTGTTTGGCCAGAATGGTTTTTTATTTGTATTGTATTTGAGCGGAGAAATAGCGGTGGCTCATTTCGTAGAACCGATAGTTTCATTATTGCGCGATACTATCGGGGTTTTCATAAAAACCAATTTTAGTTTGCATTGGCAAAACAAATTTGAGCTTAAATAAATCTAAAATCATAGCTTACTTTAATTCCATTGTTAAGCTTCTGGTTTTCATCTATCATTAGGTTATTGACATTATTGGATAGCTGTAGTCTGTATTAACAAAATATTAAGAAATAGCATTTTCTTTGGCAAATATCGGTATATATAGACAACAAACTTGAGACTATACACATTTAATATATATACATATATATTTGGAATTTTATTTTGACATGGTTCGTTTTAAAATAAGCATTATACATGCGAATTGTTAGCCAATGGTTTTTTTTACAACCAATTAAAATAATATCGCTGGTGCCGACCATCTTTAACAACGGACAACACGCAGGGCTGTTTCACCAGCGACCAGGGCTGGCAATTCAACGGTGCCGGTACCTAGATCCTCCTTTATTTCACACATTTTGTATTAAATTGTATCACCATGGACTCCCCGCTCAACGATGGTTCTAGTCAGCAGACACAACACACCCCCCACCCATTGGTGGGTTCATGGAATTAGCTCAATCCGAACTACAGATTTATTAAGATTTTTTTCAGGCAGACTACCAGTTCTCCCAGGAGGAGATAAATGCGTTACGTGAGTGCAACACAGAGTCATTTTTCCAGAGGAGCCTTCCTTTTGGCACCGGACTAGGCCTTTTGGCCTACTTTGGAGTGAAGAACGGTTATCTGCAAGGGAATGGCAAGTATGGAGCCGTGCCCAAGGTAGTTATGGGCGTCATCCTGGGCTACTTCGTGGGCAAGTTCAGCTATCAGCAAAAGTGCGCTGAGAAGATCATGCGTTTGCCCAACTCCCACTTGGGTGAGCTGCTGCGGCAGCGGAGACAGGGTGGCGGGGTGATCAGCTCAATCACGCCGGATGAGAATCTTGGCAGGGCCTTTACCCTGGCTCCGTTCTCGCCGAGCTCGGCTGATGTATACAGCGATGAGGCGTATCAGCCAGTCCGGAGTACTTCCCTCAACCTGGACACGGAGTCGCGGCCCACAATGACCGGCCTAGATGATATTTATCGGCCCACTCTGGACTGTATGTATTTGTATACTCCCAATGGATTCCCTGGATTGTGAATACTCTTTTCTCCCTAAGCTGCTTCAATGATGGACACTGAGCTGCCCTTGGAGCCGGCCAAGCCGGGTCAGTCGTACGAGGACCTGCGTCGGAAGAACCGCGAGGAGTACTCCAAGCACCAGCAGAGTCCCTACTCGAAGCCATACGAGCCTCCAGCTCCCGTCCAGCAGAGGCCCGTTGCACAAGCTCCCATTGATCATGCTGCTAAGAAGAACAAGTACGGCGACTCCTGGACAGACTAAGATCACATACTAATCATTGTTAATTGTTGGACATAAAAGCATAAAGTTCATTGGACGCATGGAATATATTTACATTTTTGGGGTTTTGGGTTGTGCTTTGGAATTACTTTCTGGCCTGGTCGTAGTTGTCTTTGTACCAATCCACCGAGGTTTTTATGGCCGTTTCAAAGCCTGTAAATGCAAAGTCCGGTAGGTGAGAGCGTAGCTTGGCATTGGAAGCTGTTTTCTTGTATTGGCCATCCGCCTTGCTCGTATCACAGACCAGTTTGCCCTTGAATAGTAGGAATAATTAGTTAACTGTACGGTTATATGTATATTCCAGAGCTCACCTTAAAGTTAAATGCCTTGGCTATGGCCTCTGCCACCTCGTAGATGGTCACCTCCTGGGCCTCGTCTACACTCAGAACAATGGGCTCCACACTGTCGTAGTTCCTCAGCACCCAGATCATCAGCTTGGCCAGGTCCAGCGAGTAAATAAACTGTCTAAGTGGCTTTCCACTACCGAATACGGTGAAGACCTTTTCACTCTCCGATACATCTGGCTGCTCCGTGATGAGCTGGTGCATGCGGTTGATCATGCCGGGAATTACATGGCTGACCTCAGGCTTATAGTTGTCATGTGGTCCGAAAATATTGCATGGAATCACAGAGGTGTACAACCGACCGTGCTTGTCGTGGTAGGCGTGGTTCTGTACATCAATCATCCGCTTGGCGTAGGAGTAGCCATAGTTGGAGGGGTGTGGCGGTCCGTTGTGCACCATGGTCTCGTCTATCGGATAGCTGGTCTTGTCCGGAAAAATGCACGTGGACAGGCAGGAGACGACCTTGCTGCACCCCTGCTCGTGGGCCGTCTGCAGGACATTGTCGTTGATCAGCAGGTTGTTGCGCTGAAGGTTAAATAAGTAGGATTACATTTTTGTTTCTTTGTTGCAGGGATTAATGCTCACCAAGAAATCCAGGTTGTTGTTCATGTTGTGGAAAAGGCCTCCGACCATGGCGGCAAGGTGTATGACATGTGTTGGCTGCTCCCTCTGGAAGAGTGCTTGCGTGGCTGGTAGATTTCTGGGGAATTTATTTTTTATTTTACTGTTTTTATTACGGTTTCTGGTTACTCACGTCAAGTCGGCGTCCTTGGAGCCGGCAAAGTACCATTGCTCATCAGCGGGGGCCTGCTCCTTGATGACCGCCTCCAGGGCTTTGCCCACAAGGCCAGTGCCACCTGTGACCAGCACTTTTTTCATGGTTTCGTAGAACTCAACTCCACGGATAGATCAACTGGTTTACTTAGTTACTCCGCCACCAGTGTGACCAGGGGAGGCAACTACCGGCATAGAGAGACCATTAGACACTATTAACAGCTGAACTTATTTCAAGGCCATTTTTTTATTTATAAAAAATTAAAATTAAATATAGTTTAAAAACTATTATTTTGTTTAAGATTAAAGTATACAAATAAATATATTGGTAGACTCCTGGGATTTTAGCTTATCTCCTCTGTCTTGAGTTCATTTAGCTTCTTTTTTGGCATCACTGATGAGGGGGTGCTGTTCGCCCACATGGTCACATTGTTGTTCGCCGGCCTGAAGACGCGATTTGTTTATGCGGTCGGAAATGCGAAAAAACGGATAATGGATATGGAAACGCAAGTAATCGACACCGTCAATGAGTTTTTGGTAAGTACAACGACTGGAGTAGTTTGGCAACCACCTGTTGCTCATACTTCTTTCACTATGCAGAAGGTGGACTCCATTGACGAAGCGTTCGTAAGCGTCATTGTCTTCAAGCCAAACGGCGAGCAGGAGATGGCCACAAATTTCGCCAATGATTTGGGTAAGTACCTTTCCTTGGGCGATTCCATTGATGCAACAGGTGTTCGTTCCAGTTACCGCCTTCGGAAATGTGGCGCAAGAGAGCCGGGAGCAGGTGTTGCGGGCGTATCTCCTGCGGGCCGCCGGTGCCTCCGGTTACCACATGAAAGTGTTGATGGATGCCCTCGTCAAGATGGTAGACGCACACGTAATCACAGCACGGATGTTGTGCGACAGGGTGCTGATGTGCGAAAAATTGGACTACGAGCACAAAACCTTTTGGTTGGAGAGCTTCCGACTGATCAAGCGCATTATCATGCAGGTGGACTACAAGGGCGTGAGGGAGATCATGAAGGTGTGTCGGGATAAGGCGCAATGGTTCCCGCTGAACGTAAACGTCACATACATGCCTCAGCTTCTGGCTGTGGAGGACATCCTGCGCTACATCTTCGACCGCAACAACTGCCTGCTGCCTGCCTACTTTATTGCCAATGAGATCATGCGCCCATTTCCCTACCACTGGAAACTAAACAGACTGATGACCGACTTCGTCGAGGAATTTCGCACCACGGCGCAGATGGTGTCGATTATCGGGCACGCCAGCATGCTGCCTATTGTGGAGCACTTCGGCTATGCCGATCACATGATGAACTCCTGGCGATTAGACCACAACACCCTGAAGTTTAACTTTAAGGGAAGCTTGCCCTACGAACCCGAGTTGCTGGAGGAGCAGAAGCCTCTGCTTCGATATGTGCTAGAGCAGCCCTACTCCCGGGAGATGGTCTCGCAGATGCTGAACCTGCAGAAGCACCAGAAGCAGCGCTACAATGCGCTGGAAGAGCAGCTGGTCAACCTGATCGTTCAGGCCATGGAGATGACGGAGGCAAGCGACGCGGCTGCTGGCAGTGGCTTTAACGCCTCCGACGAACAGATCACCCCCTACGAGTGGGTCTGGCTGCATCTCTCCTCGCAGCTCATATACTTTGTGCTCTTCCAGTTCGTGAGCTTCATGCACATTGTCCTGGCGCTGCACGAGAAGGTAATCTTCACCTCTTCAAGTAAATATAATTTCTTATGAATATCTTGCCTTTGCCTGCAGCTTTCCAAACTGGAGCTTCGTAAGGGACGGGACCAATTGATGTGGATACTGCTGCAGTTTATCTCGGGCAGCATCCAAAAGAATCCCGTAAGCATCCCATTTCTTAATTTTAAGTCGATATTTCTAATAAGTATTCTCTTAGATCACCAACTTCCTGCCCGTGTTCAGGTTGTTTGATCTGCTCTATCCCGAGCTGGAGCCTCTCAAGCTGCCTGATATCAACAAATCTTCCATGGTCCGCCACATGGCTCCCATTTGCGTGTGGATTCACCTCATGAAGAAGGCGCGAGTGGAGAACATGAATATCACTCGACCACTGCCCATTGCGCTGAAGAATCACTATGAGTACGAAGTCTTTAAGCCTTTAATTTCTGGTTTTATCTAAGTAACCCTCCTTCCTTAGCTTCCTGCAGCACCTGGTCACGCCAAATACCATGATGAATATGTCCCTGGGCAACGACTTCCGCATTATTCTCATTTGCAATGCTTACTCAACGAATCAGGAGTATTTCGGCCGACCGATGAGTATGCTGGTAGAGGCCCTGAATGGCACCTCCAAGTCTCCCAATGGTGGCCAGATTCCAGCTGTTACCTTCTCGGTCACAGTGCTGGACAGCCTGACGGTGCACAGCAAGATGTCGCTGATCCACAGCTTCGTCACCCAAATGCTGAAGCAGGCACAAACAAAGGGACAAGTTCCAGCGGCCGCTCTTTTAGAGACCTATGCAAGACTGTTGGTATACACGGAAATCGAGTCGTTGGGCATCAAGGGATTCCTAAGTGAGTATTTGCTTAATGATAATCATTGAACTCTCTTTAATTGGAATTAAACTTTCTGCACAGGCCAACTGATGCCCACAGTGTTCAAGAATCACGCCTGGGCCATGCTCCACACGCTAATGGAGATGTTCTCCTATCGCCTGCACCATGTGCCTACCCACTACCGGGTCCAATTGCTTTCGCTGCTCCATTCGCTGTCCTCCGTGCCGCAGACCAACAAGATGCAGCTAAATCTTTGGTTAGTGAGCATAAAAATGTGAATCTTTTCAGTTTCTCTAATAGTTATGCCTACAGTTTCGAGTCAACCGCCCTGCGTTTGATAACCAGCATCGGATCGGCAGAGTTCCAGCCTCAGTTCTCGCGCTACTTTAACGACAAGTCACCTGGTGCCGTGGCCTCCAACGAGAGTGAGGAGCTGAACCGCGTGCTCATCCTCACGCTGGCTCGCTCCATGCATGTGCACGGCGGCGGGGACGAAATGCAAAGCTGGTGCAAGGACTTCTTGTCTAATATAATGCAGCACACTCCGCACTCGTGGCCCATGCAGTCGCTGGCATGTTTTCCAACAGCTTTAAATGAGTATTTTACGCAAAACAATCAGCCACCGGAGAACAAGCAGCAGCTGAAGAAGTCCGTGGAGGAGGAGTACCGCACCTGGACGTCGATGACTAACGAGAACGACATTATCGCACACTTCCTGCGACCAACAACGAACCCCCTATTCCTTTGCCTGCTCTTCAAGATCATTTGGGAGACGGAGAATATCAGCCCTGTTGCTTACAAGTGGGTACCGAATGCATTATTAAAGTTTTCCCTGTTTTTTAAAGTCTTAAATACATATTTTAGAATACTAGAAGGCATCAGTGCAAGAGCCTTGTCCACACATTTGCGCAAGTTCTGCGACTATCTGGTGGCCGAGGTGGCCAGCTCATCGGATGGCCGCGACTTCATCCACAAGTGCGTGGACACGATTAACAACATGATCTGGAAGTTCAATGTGGTGACCATTGATCGGGTGGTGCTGTGCCTGGCTTTGCGAACCCACGAGGGCAGTGAGGCGCAGGTCTGCTTCCTGATCATCCAGTTGCTGTTGCTCAAAGCCAGCGAGCTGAGAAATCGCGTTCAAGAGTTCTGCAAGGACAACAATCCCGACCACTGGAAGCAAAGCAATTGGTAGGCTTGCATATTATTAATATTTTATAAAACAATTATGTAATGTTTTTCATCTCTTAAAGGCAGGACAAATATCTGTCCTTCCATCAAAAGTACCCGGAAAAGTTCGCTCTGGACGAATCGGCTTCTCAGATCCCCCTGCCTGTTTACTTCAGCAATGTGTGCCTACGCTTCCTGCCAGTTCTAGATGTGGTGGTACATCGTTTCATCGAACTCACCATCCCGAATGTTCACCAAATCCTCGGCTTTATATTGGATCATCTGAGCATACTCTATAAGTTTCACGGTTAGTGCGATGCACGAATAATACATTTAAAGAGAAAACTGTAAGCCTATATCCTGCAGATCGACCCATTACATATCTCTACAACACACTGCACTATTACGAGCGAATACTGAGAGATCGACCTTCATTAAAGAAGAAACTGGTAGGTCTTTTCTGATCTCATTTATTTGTCTTATAAATTTAACAAACATTTTCATAGGTCAGCGCCATTACCAGCGCCTTTAGTGAGATTCGGCCGCCAAACTGGAGCGTTAGTGAGCCGTATAAGGTGTTCCTGCAGAACCAGGACCTGCTGTGGGCGCCCGAACTTAGTTACTACATGAGCTTGATCCGACGCATGGCAGACAGTGAGTTGGAGTGATTGAGACTGGAAAAAGTACCTAATTCATTCACTTTTAGCTATCAGTGGAAAGAATGTGTTCTACTCAACCGATTGGCGGTTCAACGAGTTTCCTAATGCGCCCACCCATGCGCTCTATGTGACATGCGTGGAGCTTCTCGGTCTGCCCGTGGCTCCTGCTCTGGTGGCCAACAACATTATCGATGTGGTAGTCAGCGGTTATGCGGTGATTCCGCAGAAAGAGATCCATGGTTATATCAATGCTGTGGGCATCGTTCTGGCCGCTCTGCCGGAGCCCTACTGGAGTGGCATCTACGACCGGCTGCAGGACATGCTTAACACACCGAATATGCTGAATTGGACGTATAGATTCAACGCCTTTGAGCTCTTCAACTTTAAGACAGTGCGGGAAGCGATGCTGGAGAAGAGCTACGCTGTGGTGCTAGCAGTTGCGCATTCCGTCTTCCACCACATGGGCGCCTTCAAGTTGGCGGCGATGACGAGGTACCTCAAGGAGAAGCTAAAGCCCTGCGTGCGCACCGAGCAGCAGTTGCTATACCTGTGTCACGTCTTCGGACCCTTTCTGCAGCGCATCGAGCTGGAGAAGCCGAACGCAGTAGCTGGCATTGCCGTGCTGCTCTACGAGATTCTGGAGATTGTGGACAAGCAGCATGGTCCGAAGCCACTGCAGTACATGGACCAGATATGTGATTTTCTGTGAGCAAAAAAGGATTCATTGCATAACAAAAATATTTATTTGATTTGAATCGTTTTAGCTACCATATAAAATATATTCACGTGGGGAACATTATTAAAAACGAATCGGAGGCCATCATTAAGCGGTTACGGCCTCTGCTGCAAATGCGCCTAAGGTTCATAACACATCTCAATCTGGAGGACATTCACACGGAAAAAGTGTAAGCAGTCCTTTGAAATCCTTTAAAAAAATGTAACTTAATAGCATAGTTTTCTTTTTAGTTCCGACAGCAATACAAATGCAATAACAAATCATACACCTTCGCCCCTGCAACAACAACAACAACCGCAACCCCAAACCCAAACCCAAGCCCAAGCCCAAACTCAAGCCCAAACCCAAGCCCAACACCAACTCCACCACCAACAACAGCAACAGCAATTGCAGCAGCAACAGGTTAACACGCCGCAAACAACAAGTGTACCGCTGGGCAGCGGTGGCAATCCGCAACAACAGCAGCAACAGCAACTCAATCAGCAGCAGCAACAGCAGCAAATGTACATGCAACATTTGCAGCAGCAACAGCACATGCAGAACATGCGCCACACTTAGATTTAAACAGACTCTTAATGATGTGCAAGCAGACGTAGGAAACATTAGATTAAGCTGAACGTTTAGTAGTATTACTCGATCGTGTACCGGTTTTTGCATTTTTCAATGTAGTATCTTTTAAGCTCAATTTCCATGTATTGTGTGAACAGTTCTCAGATAAGCTAAGCGTAAACACTTTTTATATAATTATTTTAGCCCTATTAAAAGCTTTTGCAACCTACTTCCTGGCAGCCTCTTCAGTGGGAGGCAACATTTAGAACTTGTCTAAACTAAAAGCTCGGCGCTGCTCAGCTGTGATTGTTGATCTGTTGATCTGGTTGGGCAGCTGCTAGCCTCGGATCTGGTTCTCAGTTTGGCCCGCCAACCAGTCGGCAATGCACGCGTCACCCGGTATTCAGTGTGTGCTGCTGTTCGTTTCCGTCAGCTTCATTTTGGCCGAATACTGCGACAATGGAACGGGCGAGTGCAAGGAGCTGTCTGCCACAGACTGCCCGGTGATATTCTACACCCAGCACTTGCTGGGCCCCAGAGTAAAGTTCTGCGACGAGTTCAACGATATTGTCTGCTGTCCCATACCGCAGGACCAGCAGCATAACAAGCCATTGGAGGGGTCAAGGCCATCTGAGAAGCGTAAGGTGTGATTCTGTACCCTTTGTAATGCCATCTTCAAAGTTATTTACCCAACCTGTTCAGATTGCAAGCAATATAACGAAGCCAGAGCTGCCTGTAGCACCACGCCCTTTATTGTGGGCGGGACAAAGGCCGCTGGCCGGGAGTTCCCCTTTATGGCGCTTGTTGGAACGAGACGGGTTAACAGCTCGGCTCCTACAAGTTGGGACTGTGGTGGGGCACTGGTGCATCCCAGATTTGTGCTGACTGCCGCACATTGTCTAGAGACGGATGAGTAAGGCATTCTTTCAGTTCAGTTTTCTCTAGTGATTTCATATATATAGTTTATTCCAGATCCAAGGCAGAGCGTCTCGACCAAACATTCGACTCCCCTAAGTTTGTGGTTCGGTTGGGAGAATTGGACTACAACAGCACAACCGACGATGCCCAGGTGCAGGACTTTCGAGTGGTCAACTATGTGATACATCCGGGATATGACGACGAGGACGAGGAACATGGTTTCAAAAACGATATCGCTCTGCTCGAACTGGATCGGGAAGCAGAGTTCAATGACCATGTGGCGGCGGTATGCCTGCCAATTAGCAGCGGCAACGAAAACCAGCAGGTGACCGCCGCCGGCTGGGGATTCACCGAAGACGGAGCCAAGTCCTCGCACTTGCTCAAGGTCAGCCTGCAACGCTTCAGTGACGAGGTGTGCCAGAAGCGCCTCCGATTCGACATCGAGTCGCGCACCCAGTTCTGCGCCGGATCGATGAACAGTGAGGCGGACACCTGCAACGGCGACTCCGGCGGTCCCATTTTCGTGCAGCATCCGCTATATCCGTGCCTCAAGCAGGTCATCGGCGTTGTCTCGTACGGCCTTGTCTGCGGGTCCCAAGGTCTGCCGAGCGTCTACACAAAGGTCCACCTATACACCGACTGGATTGAAAGTATTGTGTGGGGCGAGTGACCACCTAAATACTGATAATTGATGACCATAACAATTAAACATATATATTCGATCCAATATGCAGGAAAAATAGGAGATTATATTTAGCTTTAATTTTAATATTTGGGTTCAATTCATTTTTGGTTCGGTATAGAGATTTCGAGTTCCCTTATGAGGGGCTTGAAATAATGCATCTGCTTTGAATAATTATAATAAAATTAGTAGACGTAATCAAAACCATTATAATAGTGCATCCAATCTGCGTTAATTGTCTATTAAATGTGGTTGTCAATCACAAAAATTTTACGATTTGATCACTATATTTTAAGACATGGTCGCGTTCACAACGACATCGGCGATCCTCCAGCTAATATATTCATTTGCAGTGATCAGAGTAAGTTGTAGCGGTGTTTTTTTAACTAAAAGTTTTGATACTAAATACTGTGCAAGTACTGGATAAGGTTTCATGGATATAGATGAATGCTTCTTGAAATCCGTTAACCATACTTATAAATATATACCATTGAATGATTTGAAGGCACGTAATGATTACAAAATTAGTTCTTATTCGATTAAAAAAGTTTTTATTAGGCTATGGGGTGCTGAAACACTAAATGGGTATAAACCGTTTCTGTTCAACTTCACTGTCGATGCTTGTAAGATACTTCGAGGAGAGGGAAGTTCGACGGATCAATTCTTCGTCGACCTCTTTGCTCCCTATTCAAACCTGGACAATGTCTGTCCATTTTTCATTGCATTAATATAAAAGATTTGAGCCTATAGGCACTTAAGAGTTTACAGCACGATATATGTACTTGTATATGTAAATAAGCTGCCATTAAGCTATCTGGATGATAGATTAACCAATGGCCTACTGGTTCCCAATGGAGCATATTGCATACCCAGCATATACTCAGTTGGTTTACCATATCATAATTATACTAGAAAATAATTAGAAAAGTTTGTTTGTATTCAGAGTCATTGATTGAATTTTAGTTTAATAATAATCGCTCTAGCTATCAAATTGTCATAAAAAATATGTAATTTTAGCTTGTTGTTTTTATTTCAATGACCAATGTTGCGCTTGTTAAATGCCCGGTATAATTTATGATATTATTTGTCAGCTTAGACATTGGGTCAATACCCTTTACTATTTATTTTCCATATTATTCTGCCCACTTAGCTTAGTTTAGGTTAGTTATAGGGCATCCAATTGTCATTGCCTATTCAAAATTGATAACCTTTATTTACCAAACCCTTAAAATTACTAGTTTCAATCAATATAAATCTAGCCATGGTTGCCTTCATATCAAAACCGGCGACTCTCCTGCTAATATTTTTAGTGATCACTGTAAGTACTTTCGATGTAAGAATCCCATTTGAAACTAAATACTGCGCTAGGTTCACTGCAAATTTGAGTTCACAAATTTCAACTGCACATCGCTGGATAAGGATTTCATGGACGTAGATGAATGCTTCTTAAAATCCGTAAATCGTTCCTACAAATATTTGAATTTCAGGACTAAAATTCACAAGTTTCCTGTGGATAGAGTCAAGGTACGCACTTCTGCAAAAATAATTATTATTAGATTAAAAACATCTTTATTAGATTAGAGTTGCAGTGCTCCAGCGACTTAATGGCTACAAACCATTTCTATTTAACTTTACTGTTGATGCCTGTAAGTTTCTCAAAGGACAACGCATTTCTTTGACTCAGTTCTTTTATGACCTCTTCGCTCCTTATTCAAACATGCTCCACCAGTGCCCTTACGATGTAAGATTTATTGTGATCTTAATTACAATTTCAATATAAACATAATTGAGAATTTACAGCACGACGTCTACGTCCACAAGGTGCCGATAGGCTATCTGGATCACAGGTTATCCGACATCCTCCCGTTGCCCGAAGGAGATTACTGCGGACATAGCATTTACTCAAGTAGGGGAATAGCGCGCTTGGATCTGAAGATTTACTTTACCAAATCATAAATATTCCATCAAATCATATGAAAAAATTGCTTGTATTTTTGTTTAAAAATAATTACTAAAGCTATTAAATCGCCATGGAAATTAAGTCATTTTAAATTCCATATCGTTCGGAATATTTGAGTGGCCTATTTTTTGCTTGTTAAATACTTGGTATCATTTATGATAGTTTTTGTCTTCTAAAACATGGCCTCAATACCCTTTCCTCGAACATAAGGATTATTTTCATGTGCAATATAGACATTTTTAGATACTTCCCGATAGGACTGGAGTATGTCTTCTGCTTTGATTAAATACAATTTTTTGTTTATTAGTTAGGTTTAGGTTTGTTGAAGTGCATTCAAACTGCGGTGATTGTCTATTGAAAGTAATTACATAAACTTATCAAGCCTTACAAAGTACAAGCTTTAGTCAATATAGATCGAGACATGGTCGCGTTCAAATCAAAATCTGGGATTCTGCTGACAATATTTTCATTTGCAGTGATCACTGTAAGTACTACCGATGTAGGAATCCCTTTCATACTAAATACTGTTCTAGGTCCACTGCAAATTTGAGTTCACAAATATACACTGCAAATCGCTGGATAAGGATTTCATGGATATGGAGGAATGCTTCCTGAAATCTGTCAACCGTACTTACAAATATATGAATGTTAGGACAAAAATTTACAAGTTTCCTGTGAATGATGTGACGGTACGCAATGTTGATGAAAATATTTATTATATAATTTCAATCTTCCATCTTCTTAATTCGCTTTTAGGGTAGAGTTGAGGTGCTCAAGCGACTTAATGGCTACAAACCATTTCTATTCAACTTCACTGTTGATGCCTGTAAGTTTCTCAAAGGACAACGCATTACTTTGACTCAGTTCTTTTATGATCTCTTCGCTCCTTATTCAAACATTATGCATAAATGTCCCTACAACGTAAGTTTACGAATAGTTTTGGATGCAATTTAAATTTCATGACATTTGGATACTTGCAGCATGACGTCTATGTCCACAAGCTGCCAATAAGCTATCTGTATGAAAAACTAACCAATGTCCTACCTCTTCCCGAAGGAGAATATTGCCTACACACCATTTACTCAATGGAGGGAAAACCGCGCATGGATCTAAAGGTTTTTTTTACCATGGTATAAATAAATGTACAAAATAATTTGGTAATTGCATTTTAGTATAAAAAAATACACATAAATTCGATCAAATTACCACGAAAAATAAGTAATTATGGGTGTCCGAGTCCATATTGTTTGGAACATAGTAACGCCAAATTTTTCGCTTGTGAAATAAATAACATAATAATGTTTTATTTTTGTTGTGTCATCTGAGGAGGATTTTGAATAGTAGTTGCTTATACTAATTGAATCACTTTGAAAGTATATTCAAATTTTCGACCTTAGTGTACCAAACACTGGAAGGCATTTATTTGTAGTGATCAGGGTGGGTAAAAACCAAGCTCCATTTACGCTAAATAATACCTTGCATTAATTTAGTTAAGGGAATACCGCGCATGGATCTAAGGGCCTACTTTACCATATCATAAATATACTATCAAATATTCGGTACAATTTGTTTGCATTTAGAGCCATGGCTAAGTTAATTGCTTTTCGTTTAAAATCGCCATGACAAATAAGCAATTTTAGATTGTTGGTTTTTTTATGTATCAAATTCCATATAGTTCGGAATGTTTTAATGGCTAATTGTTCGATTATTAAATTGCCGGTATTATTTATGCTATTTTTATGTCAGCTAAAATATTGTGTCCATACCCTTTTCTCAAACAAAATAATTATATTCTGTGGACATGTAAACATTTCGAGATACTTCCCGAACCGAATAGAGTACGTCGTCTCCTTTAATTAAATAACTTTTTTTTTATTATTCTGCCTAATTAGCTTAGTTTAGGTTTGTTAAAGTGCATCCAAACTGCGGTGATTGTCTTACAAAAGTGATAGCATTCATTTACTAAACCCTATAAATGACTAGCTTCGATCAATATAAATAGAGACATGCTTGCCTTCATATCAATACCGGCGATTCTCCTGCTAATATTTTCAGTGATCACTGTAAGTACTTACGACGTAGGAATCCCATTTGAAACTAAATACTGCTCTAGGTCCACTGCAAATTTGAGTTTACAAATATACAGTGCATATCGCTGGATAAGGATTTCATGGATATCGAGGAATGCTTCTTGAAATCCGTAAATCGTTCCTACAAATATATGAATTTTAGGACAAAATTTCACAAGTTTCCTGTGGGTGATGTGACGGTAAGTAGGCCTCTAGAAATGACTTTATCTGAAGATTTATTGTTACTTTAGGTTAGAGTTGAAGTGCTCAAGCGGCTGAATGGCTACAAACCATTTCTATTCAACTTCACTGTTGATGGCTGTAAGTTTCTCAAAGGACAACGCATTTCTTTGACTCAGTTCTTTTATGATCTCTTCGCTCCTTATTCAAACATTTTGCATAAATGTCCCTACATCGTAAGTTTAAAAATGGTTTTAGATGCAATTTAAATATCATGACATTTGGAAACTTGCAGCATGATGTCTATGTCCACAAGCTGCCAATAAGCTACCTGGATGACAGACTCTCCAATGTCCTACCTTTTCCCGAAGGAGCTTACTGCGCACACAGCATTTACTCAAGTAAGGGAAAACCGCGCATGGATCTTAAGGTTTTTTTCAAGGTATTTTAGAAACAAGAGATCCATTAAATGGCACTCATAATTGACAATAAAATCGTCTGCGGGAATCACTATTAAAAAAAATAAGTTCTTTCGTCTAGCTAATTCATCATAATGGGCTTTCGATTCATCATCGTTTAGATATTGCTAAGTTGTTCGATAGATAAACTCTTGTGATCGGGATTTTTAATTTGCATTCGGCAGATATGTCACGTGTTCAATTCTCTTTCCTGAACTTTAAAGTTTTTTTGATTACGGATAAAGGGATTTGAACATTCTTGAACAGCGGTTTTAGTTTTGTAAATACTTTGTTAAGTGAAATTTCTTAAGGCTTTACACTGCCTTATCGGAACATTATTAAAGAGCATCCAGCAATCGCTGATCGACTGTATGATTTGATTAACTCAATTTTTCAAACGTAGCAAATTACATTTGTTGATCAATAATGATTGAGTCATGGTTGCGTTCAATTCGGCAATCCTCCAGCTAATATTTTCATTTGCAGTGCTCAGTGTACGTAGTATTGGTATATGAAGTCGTTTGATACTTAATACTGCGTCAGGTTCAATGCAGATTCGAGTTCGTCAACGTAAACTGTACGTCGCTGGATAAGGATTTCATGGACTTCGATGAATGCTTCTTGAAGTCCGTCAACCGTACCTACAAATATATGAACTTTCGGACAAAGTTTCACAAGTTTCCTGTGGATGATGTGACGGTACGTAGGCCTCTAGAAATGACTTTATCTCACGATTAATTCGTACTTTAGGTTAGAGTTGAAGTGCTCAAGCGGCTAAATGGCTACAAACCATTTCTTTTCAACTTCACTGTGGATGCATGTAAATTTCTCAAAGGACAACGAAATACCCTAGTTCAGTTTTTCTACGAACTATTTTCTCCATATTCGAACATTCTCCACAAATGCCCTTACAATGTGAGTTTCATTACCGTCACAGATACATATCGCATCTCAAGACACCTGACTTTACAGCACGACGTGTATGTGAACAAGCTCCCAATAAGCTATCTGGATTACAGACTGACCTATGTCCTTCCGTTTCCCGAAGGAGTTTACTGCGTACACAGCATTTATTCGAGTAAGGGAGTAGCTCGCATGGATCTAAAGGTTTATGTCAACATATATTAAAACGATCAACTTCACATCCGACAACTAGTTCAACAATTTTTAGATGTTTCTACTGCCTAAAAAACATAAGTGAATTAACCCTATTTCCGACAGTTAATATTCGAATAATTCCAGCACAATATAATCTTGTTCAGAGATTTAAAATTAAAGGTTTATTATTCCAAGAAAGTTCGTCTTGGGAACAGCAAGATCAAAGTTCCATTCTCTGGCCAAAGTTGCCAGCTGATAGGAAAAAGGTGAGGCTGAAAGAGCTTTCAAAGCTTTCCAGGAGCTTTACGGAAGCTCCAGAACCACTCACCTGCCAAGCCGCGCTCCTCGATTCAGTTTCGATCGAGACGCGCTTGAGTGCGGACGTGGACGTGTGTGCAGCGCTTGAGCTTGGGATTTCCTGCTGTGATCTGCGGTATTTTCGGAACGTCGAGTTGCCCGAGCGTGGATCCCCTGGATTTTTGCGGTCGTTGTGCAAGTGCGCGGCAGTCACGTACAGCCTTTGCAACCAATACACAATTTACAATCTTACAACTTACAAACAAAAACAAAAACAAAGGCAGGCAAATACCGAAATCAATGTAACAAATAGTGCACTCTCGATGCGCGCTGGCTGATTGATTAACACATCACCTCCCACACCATACCTACACCCTGCACAAAAACAGCTAGCACCCAGGCAGACCCTTACCTGTGGCTGCCATCGCAATCCGCTGCAATTGCGCGGTGTGCATCATCAGCGGAGAACGTTAAAAGTGCCGCGACTGCATTGTTTTGACTTTGATCGTGTGTCGTGGTCCCCGCTGCCCCGAACTTCTCGCTCCCCCCTCGCCAGCGAGCGGTAAAGATCGTTGCAAGGCGCGTGCGTGTTGTAACTTTTGATTAGCTACGGAGTCGCTTTTGGATTTGGATTTGGTTTTCGGATTCGGATCTTTCAGTGCGCTTGCGTTTTTCGTAACTTATCGCCGCCTACATCTCGCTCTTGCATTCGCCGGCGCTGTTGTTGTTCGTTCTTCTTCCCCTTCAGGTAAGCTCTCGCGGAATGCTTCTTCCTTGCACAGGAAAAAATTCCTGAAATTTTTCAATTAAAAAAAATCAATATATATATTAAAATTTGTTGTGCTAAAATATGGGTCCACTCATGTGAAACTTGTATTTTTCTGGTTCGTTAATTTTCAGGATATCCTTGTAGCGATTTGTAAAACAAAAATGCTTAATATATTTTGTACATTGTTTTTTAATTGGTCGAAAATTTTTAAGGTACATTATACACAATTTGAAGAGGAATATAGTATGTTGTAATAATAATATCTTGATACAAATATCTTGAATCTCCTTTAATAAGACTTTCCATGACTGCCTCAAGACTTAAGTGTTTGATTAACAATATAAAGCAGATTTTCTTATATTTCTAATGTTATCTTTCTAATATAATACAGATTCTTTTTTTCTGTATGTAAAATGTCTCCTTGAATGTTAGCATGGGCGTGAGAGTCGTGCAGGAGGAATACCACTGCGAAGAGGCATCAGGAATGCCCGCTGAATTGGCAATGCAAACGGGTATTCATTTTGAAATTCTCTGCACATGCCGCAGCGGAAGAAGGAAAAAAAAAAAGTGAAATTCGCCACAAAATATTTGTGTAATTAAAGACACACACGCACACACCGAGGGCCGGGCGTAATTTATTGCATATTAGCGTTTGGCAGCTGACAGCTGCTTTGGGGATTGTTCTCCGGAGATCGATGTGGGCCGACAGAACGGAGCTGAGGCTGTGACTGTGGCTGTGGCTCGGGCTGGGGCTATCGTTCTGTGGCAGATGAGATCATTTCTAAAAACCGAGGCCAGGCGAAGCAGCCAAGAATAGCCAAAACGCCAAAATCGCGTATGCGTTTTGTAAGTCCATTAATCACAGACGAATAAAAAGAAATGTCGAACCCGGGACTGAGTCACCTGTGTTCCAAGACTCCGAGTTCGACCCCTTTGGAGAGTTCTTAGCTTTCATTAGTCAACCTTATCCAGCAGCGGAATCTAATTAATTCTTTGTTGTTTTCATCGTCTCGCTAACTGTTTGTCTCCATTCCATTTAAGCGGCTTAGCCAAGTGCCCAAGCTAATGGCTGATCCCCCGAAACCAATCAGACATGGTTTTTGGAGTACCAAGAAAAACTCGAAATTCAGAGATACCACTAGAACACATTACAAATTTCACACATTTTATTTTTAGTTGGGATTTCCAATAAATTTAATCAAAGTGATTGATTTTAAATAATAAATCAAAGAGGGGAAACCCAAAATTAAAAAGGAAATAATTATTTGTTATTGTTTACAAACAAATTATTCAAATGGTATAATATATTTTTACATTCTAATCAGTCGTCAATTCTTTTAATTAAGTGTTACTTATTCGAGTTTCAATTAAACTTCAAAAATTCTTCAAGACATCGGTTTTAATTTCATCTGCACTTTTTTGTAATTATCAAAAGGTTATTTTAAAAGTAATTTTGAATATTAACTTATTAAAAAAGATATGAAACTTCGAGAATTATTTTCCTGTGTGCAATCGATTTGCGCGAACCGCCTTGTCATGCCTAGATTAGACCAAAACGATGCTAAACTCGCCATGAGAAACAGAAACCAAAACAGTAACCGCGCCAGAAGTGACCTTGAGGGTAATAACTCCCGCGACTCGAGGCTCTCGGATCGCGGATTGCGGATTGCGGCTCTCTTAGTCATGCCCGGAATGCAGCCGAGCAGCATTGCCAGCTGCAAAGGCCAAAACCGGATGGCTTCCACCAACATCTAATGTCTAACAGAGCGCTCATGAGAGTGGCTATGTGTGGTGGCCAAACCACGTAGGTTCTCCTCTCCATCGGATAGTATTTCGGGGGGCATTATAAAAGTATTTATGGACCCTCATAACATACTTACGCGCAGCGAATTCCAACGCCTAATAAACCAAACTTGCCAATAAGCCCCAAAAATAACAGACCCGAAACAAAAAACAAAAGGAAAAACAAAAACAAAAACAAAAACCGTCAGCCAAAACAATAAAAAACAAAAACAAAAAAGTGAGAATGCGCGAGGGCAAATGAAACCAGAATCAGAATCTGATCCGTCGTCGGGCAGGTTTGTCTAATGGTCGTTTTGGTGGGCGGAGAGCGGGGGGCGGGGCTAAACAAACTGGTTGGAAATATATATACATACATCCATACATACCCAATACCCAACACGACACAGGTGGGGAGGAACCTTGGAGCGCATCTTGACTCTTCAGAAGTAATTTGAACTGTCAAAGCCGAACAGAAAACCAATTTGTAAATTGTGCACTTGTTGCGTTTAAAACCTGAATAATTTCTGCCATACTATATGCCAGATTCATAACAAATATTTCGCATTCATTTGCCAAAATTGTTTATACTGGTTGTTAGCTGAATTTTTTTTTTTTTATTATTATTTTGTTTACGCTGCCCATTCGAGATGCTGCGCATTTGCAGCGTTCGCGTTCGTTGCCTAAGTCTTTTGTATTTGTACTACACATCCAGACGGTTTTGGCATTTGGCAAACGCATTCGCTTCAATGCCGTGGATTTGCTGGCAGCCCGTGTAAATGGCCATTATCTCACATCAGATTACGCAAAAGACCGTAGCAAAACCCAAACAAACACAGCGGGCAATCAATCGTGGTGGCCTGCCTCAATTTGCTTTGCGAATGCGTACGGCGTGCGACCTTAGACTTTTATGTGATCCAAATGGTAGCGTTCGGAACGCTCTTGGAAAACGCTTGGCAAACACGCACCTGGTGACACAGTCAGTTAGAAATTAATCAGCGAAATTTCCGATTGCCATGCGAAAGTTATCTTGCCAATTCAGAAACAATAAGCTGAAAATAACGATACAAAAAACTGAGAAACAATGTGAAGAGAAGCATTTGCCGTTAACGACTTTTGGGGGCATTTTGTAAAGATTATAGACGGGTATTTATGTAAAGCTCGGACCGGTTTCTGCAACTCATTAATAAATTAACAGGTGGATGCGACTGTGATGCGATTGTGAGCACGGGATGTCATTGCGATCGTCTGACGTCGATCACGGCGATGAATTCGCACAAAAGGCGCCGAGGGGAGGGGAGACGAGGAGAATACCGCCTCAATGATTTAATGTTTATAAATACGACTTACGTCGCCATCAAATCGATTTTTACAGACGTAAAAGGAGGAATGTTAACAAGCCGATGAGAAATACTCTTAAAATATTTGCTCGAAGCATTCAAATGATTTTTCAATAATCATAAAAAAACCATTAGCAATTTTTTGTTGTTGTTTGATAATGAATTGAAAGCCATTTAATTTTTTTCCCAAATAGCATTTACGATCAGTTTGTCTGTGTAGTTTGTCCCACCCAAGTTAGGGCAATCAAATAACAAACGAAAAAAAAATAACTAAACAAAAATCTAGCTGACAGTGATTCTTCTCCTTCCACCAAGCTGACTGCCTTCTAATACCAAAAGCCCACTCAATCGCAACGGCCATCATTTAATCCCATTGGCTTTGTTGCTGCTGCCAGTATGAAATATGATCTTATAGGCAGAGTTTATTACGGCTGCGGGCACTGTGAACAAATTGTGTAGTGCAGGTACTTGGGATGGCTATTGCCAGTTTAGAGATCAAGTTTAACAAGCATAAAAGGCGACAGCAAATAAACGCTTGTCTGGTTGTTTGCGTTTTGTTAGACTGCCTGTCGGGGCTTAACCCTTGCATTCACCCTGACCCCGAATGCGACCCCCAAAGAAGGGAGATGCCCCAAAGCGAAGCCGAGACCGAAACCCGTGTAGCTCGTTCTTGTGAAAGTTGAAGAAATCAAGATCCGAGCGGCGCATTAATTCAGCCTGGTAAATACTTATGCCGAAAGCGAAAGACCCCCGAGCCAAACTGGCTGCACCAGTTCGACGAGATTACACGGTTCCACTATGCTAATCAACGGAAATTAGCCACAATGTCAATGAATCGGAAATGCGGGGTATTTAATGTGTTTGAAAGCCCCGAATATGGAATGATTTGTCATCGCAGTGATGCTTTAATTTTCCTAATTGATAGAAAACCATCGAAAGTGACGGGCAGCGTGATTGTTTGTTTATCTTGTGGTTGCATTCCGAGGCATTCGGGGAGTCGAAATCGAAGGTGAAATGGAAAACAAACACACATATCAATGAAAAACTTGGACTCGGACAAGGCAACTTTCACTGCGAACCGAAGATGTCACCGGGGCTCCGCCAATGGAATTGATTAACGAGCATTAGCACCTGCCACAGCCGGGAGCTGTCCACTTTGGTGCTCCTTCTGTCAGCCAAATCGGGGAAACCGCACAGTTACAAATTAATGAGTTTTTAATTGAATTGAAAAATTTATCTAAGATTAATATGCATGTTTTTAAATCGAATTCAGGGTGCCATAATATTATAAGCCTAAGGAGGTCAATGTAACAATTTTAAATTCCAATCATAGTTTTCTTTCTGTGCAGCGCAAATCAGGCAGTAATTATAATGAGCCAACTTGGCGCACATGTTTGTCAATCACTTATTATCGACGACTCCCCGTCCAAGTTCGGCGGCAGCGGATTCGTGGTGCGTGACATTAAAGTTGAGAAATTTCGCGCAAATAGAAATCCAAACACGAAATGTTTAACTCAAATAGCACAAGCAGCAGCAGCAGCAGCAGTCGCAGCAGCAGCAAAACAAGCACTCACATAACCATCATGACGAGTTGATTTTCGCACCACTCAGCAGCCTCAATCTCAACATCAGTTGGATTTCGGCTCGAATTGAGTAGCCAGTCACATGGACCGTTAATGGCTGTTGGCCAAAAACCAAAGACAACACACATCACACATACGCCGGGTTAGCCGAACATTTCATCAAAATGGCCCGATTAGAAAGTTAGTTAGCTAGTTTGCTAATAAATTTGTTTTTTTATTTTATATTTTCCTTTCTTTACTAGTATTGGGTGATAAAAAAGAAAATAGTCTTAATAATATTCCTTCTGGAATTTATTTTATTGCTTAAACAGTAAAAATAAGATTATAGTCATTTTTCCACAAAAAAAAAAACGATAGAAGAACCTCGTCAAATTAAAATTCAGTAAAAATAAATGTTAATGCTAGGCTCGTAAGAGTTTTCCCAATAAAAATGTCTATAATCTTTAAAGGAATTTTCTCTTAGACACTATGATTTTAAGTGTTTTTTTGTTGTTGTTGTCTGCCTCTTCAGCTTTTCCCTTAGCCGCAAAATGATTACATAATCCCCAATGGCCAAATCCCAAGACCCATTTAAAATCAATTCCCGCTGTTTTACTTAACAATTTTCTACTTATCTGGCCGTGTTGCTGGCTAGCATGCTATTCTCTAATTTTGGTGGCTGGAAATGGAGCGCGCGCGCATAATTCGACTGAAGTATTTTGGTCAAGAGTGTGCCGCGGATTGGGGCTCTAATTTCGGGTCTTTGGGGAGCGGCCATAGGCGATAGATACACTTGCCGCCCCAGAGTCCGACTGCTGGCCAAAGTCTGGGCCCGATAGCATCGATTTATCGTCGATCCATTAATAGCTGACTATATTTTGTTTTGGGGCCAGTAACCGGTTTCCGGTGCCCAGGCACTCATACAAATGTTACAGAAAGACACTCCGACTCAGTCACAGCTACAGCAACAGCTACAGATACAGATACTGCTGCAGATACACCAGGCGCTGTTGGTGTATTTTCAAAATTGTATCTGAAGCTCGACATGAATGAGCTTTTCGAATATTTCGTAACCAGTTGGACTGCATTTTTTCATCCACTCGCTGTCGCCGTGAATCGAACATGAGTAGCGTGGCCAAATGTTTATGTCCGCGGCTATATGGCAGTCTATATGGCCATAATCGATATGCCGTAGAAACCGAGTCAAGTGTTCTCATCCAACGTGTTTCGATTCGAGTCTTGAGTCGGCGGAGACTTCAATTTAATTGCGTGTGAATTGCATTTGATTCAGTTGGCCGTCGCTTTGGCATTTGCTTTCTGCGGCAAAGCGGTTCGTTAATTACAACTCAGTTCTAATTAGTGGAAATGCAAAGCACTCGAGAGCCAATTCAATTAAAGTAATTGCTCACCTGAGCCCCACTCCCCAGCTGCCTCTTAAGTCGGCTTAAACTCCCAGTTCCAGACCCGGCTCGAACCATTTTCCCTTAGTCAGTTGGGTAATGAACCAGCCAGAGTTTTGGCCAACTCATGCCGGCCAGGCTAGACAGTCAGCTTCAGTTGGCATCACGCAGGCCTATTCAAAGAAGTTTCCCACTTTTCTCGACAATCCCCAGCTGGGCTCCATTAGTTTATTTCGGATTTAGTCTGCCTCCAAATGTGGGCATGTTGTTTGCCCAAAAAAAAAACAGATCATTTTCAACATATAAAAAAAAATCGGTTAAAAGTTTATATGTTAGATATTAGAAAGCATTTAGTTTGTAAACTTTTTGAGTACTTGTATTTAATGTGAAAATAAATAGGAATGGAGAGCAATCAAATTTTTATATAGGTTTTCTTTTTGTCTTGTAACATATAAACATTTTTTCAATATATAGTAAATAGCTTAATTTATCATCTGGGATTGTCATATTTGTAATACTTTCTAGCTATTTAACGATTTCTAATTCCCAACATATAGAGTTCTAGCCCAGTTGCGAACACTGCTCCAGATACTGGTTTTATGCGACTTCATTTTGTCTTAATTAACATTTTTTACATGCTTTTCGATTTTGTTTTGCTTTGGCTGGCGACTTCAATGTCAGGCCATGTGGTCGTCACAGTCGATGTTGCTGATGTTGTTACTTGTTACTACTGCTCGGACTGCTCCCAATGCCAGACAGACGGTGCTGGCCAGAGTCGGAGTAATCAAAACCAAACGAGGCGGTCACCCAAAGCGGCAGCAGCTGCCTCGGAAGTCGCTACCGTTACGGCTTATAAAATGGTTTGCCATAAGCAAACATATATATATATACATAAATATATATATATATATATAAATGTTATATAGATATTTCTGGCCGTCTGACATTGGACAATGACTGGGAGATTACCAGCGCCTTGGGTGCCTGAAATCTCAATTGTAGCCGCTTCGTTGCCAGTTTGTCACTTGGAGCAAAGTGGAGCAGCGGCGTGGTCAAGAAGTGGACAGAAATTGAGGCTCTGCGCGTTCCCATTCTCTGAGAATCGTGGGGATTTTCGCCAATCAGCGAGACCAACTAACACCAATTGTCGTTGATTTATCTTGGGGCCAGAAAACAGATTTCATGCAGCATGCAATTTGCTTGTCAAAACTGTGGCACCGTTTTGTACAAATCCAAACAATTGGCCAGGCTGTGCCACATTTAAACGCCCATTTCAACGCCATTTGTTGTCGTTTAGACCGGGGGCCAAAACGTTTCCAACCAAAGCAGGTAGGTGCACAGAAAACAAATATATAGAGTTTGAATTTGAAAAGGAAATTAATCTCACAAATTGTTTATAATAAATTCACAAATTAAATCCTAGATATAATATGTTGAGGTTTATATAGCTTGTAAAACATTTTTCTTAATTATAGAAATGAGGAAATAAGTCTCAGTTAAACTGAATTTTTTTCTAAGAGCCACTGAGCTGGGGCCCCAGATTAATGTCATTTCATTAGACAATTTTTTGGTGGACTTTGGGGGCCGAGAGTCCAAGTGGCCAGATAGCTAAGTAACTCAAAGTTTGACTCGCTGGGGGGCAGCTGTCATTGGCTTTGATTAGTTTGTTGAACGCGGCAAGGCCTTCGATTTCACTCAGCTGCGAAGGCGTTGGACAATGTATGGTACGTACAGATGTATATGTACCTACGAGTATGTACCCGAGGCGTTCGGATCGAACATTGAACTGCGCTTCACACGCAGCTTAGCTCACCAGAGAATCGCATTCGATGTATCTGTCGGCTTGTCACACCGAAAATCTGCAAACGAACAACAACAACGAAAAAGTCAGAAAGAGAAACGTATCTTTCGACACTTTCTGAATTTTCCACTGCGAAAGAAAAACTTTAATGGACTTGTGGGAAATTTCCTTGTCATTGTTTGGCCACTGCTGCAAATCATTTCCACAGATCCATCTGGCAGATACTCTCTGCCACCCGAATTATGCAATTCTCAACTAATAAATCTATACATTGCCTCCTTTCAGGGTCCGCAGCTGGCAGCTGAGATGTGTGGCCAATTTGTTGCCGTTCAGTCCGTGTAACAAAATTAATTATATAATTTCATAGTTTCCGAACACCGCCAAAATCCCCGTTCAAATCAATTGCACAAAAGAAGAGAAAGAGAAGCGCTTCAATAGATACGCGGTGCTAATGCGAAAGGAAACTCCCCGACAATCGCCAGAAATTGTAAAGAAATAAATTATACCAACACAAAATGTCTATAAATAATACAAGACATTCGCCACTCGGATTGGGATTCGCATGGAGCACGACCACCGCCCTGCTGGCACTCCTGGTTGGGTGCTGCTACCTCGGACACTTCGGATCGGAGGCCCATGTGGCCCTCACCTATCCACCTGCCCGTAAATTCGATCTGGACTTTCTGGACAACTCGCGGACGAAGGCGCCATGTGGCATGCCCAAAGGTGAGTGACCCATTTACATGTTTTGGCTCTGACTCTGGGAACGTTGTTTGTTAGAGATTGACCTCGATTTGGCCTAAATAAAGGGGAAAACTGCACCGAGAAAAACCTTTTTAACTATTCAAAAAGTATTTGATCATCTTTGAATAGTTATAAATACCGGAAAACAAACAACAACAATATATTTATCATATAAAGTCTAACAAAATCTCTAAAAATACCTAAGCTGGTGTTAATTGTGATAAATATGTTGGCATGTGTTTGGTTATGAATGGAAATGTTAGCTTTTTTATTGAATTACTAGTAGCTATTTACATAAATAAATATGATTGCGGATCTACATTTTTGTTCAAGCTCAAAAGATACAAATGTTCTTTTATTTTTCGCATGTGTAAAAGCATTTCCCTGTTATTGACTCAGTTTCGCTGGCTTGGTTCCGTTCGTGGGAAATGCAGCTGCTGCAACAGGAGCAGTAGTTGGCCCAGATCCCCCTGAACATACATTTCCCAATTGCTGATTGTTGGCCAACTCCGGTGGGTTTGCTCAGCTCGTCTGCCAGGCACGCTTCGATTATAATATTATGGCTTATTATGGCTGGTTATGTGCGCATTGTTTGCCTACCGCTGTAATTGACCAAGCACGTTCAATTCACACATGAGCCAGTGCAGAGATACAGTGCGTTTCATAAGCTATGTTGTGAATTAAAAAAGAAAATATTTGCAGATTACAGATTAACTTTCCTAGTTTGAACAGTAATGATTGTTTTTAAATGAGGAAAAACGGTGCAAAGATTTATTATTTGGGAATCGGTAATTAATTAATCCCGAAAATTCTTGAACTATAAAATATTAAAGTTCCTTAAAGCTTTGTATAAACAAAATGATAGCTTAATATTCACTTAACTCTAAGCTTCGGTTGAGTTACCTAGTCTTGACTGTATCTAATAATAAATATAATTTGTCCAGCCTTGAAGGCATTGGAATCGGTTCCATTTATGCCATTCATGTGGAGCTGTTAATGACTTATGCCTTTGAAACGCACTGCATGTTGTTTGAGTTGAATTTATTCATAATTTAGAGACGTGCATTTTGCTTTTGCACTCGCTTGCATAATAATATTTGCCACTCTCCCTGCTCCGATACATACGAGTATGCATATGCCCATGCTATTTGTTATTGTTATGTGTGGCATCTTGCTCAATGCTACTTGCTAGTGTTGTTGTTGTTGCGGCTGCAAAGTGTTACCAATTAATTTGCATATCGCGAGCGAGAGAAGCAACTTGGCCGTCGCTGTTGCCGTCGCCATTCACTTGTTGGGTCGCAGGTGTGCGTGCTCGTATCTGTGGATCCCAATCCCCACGAAATTGGGTCACACAAATTATGAGTATTATGATTATGTTATTCGTTGAATTTCTTATAACAGCGCCATAAAATGCACTTTCGAAAATAAATTAAAATAACACCTTTGGCGGCTCTCGAGTTTTGACATTCTTCGATTGCCATGATTCAAGTGTTGGGGTTGTGGTGGGGGTTGGGGGGTTTTTTTCGATGGGAGGGGATAGTCCCATCGATACTGTTTGCATATCAATTATAGCCGACAATTGCCTTGAGATGGCTGGTAATTGGCAACTGGTTGGTAACTGGTATCCACACGTGTGCCGCATCAAAATGCCAAATCAATTTTCATGGATATGTCTATAAAGTATCGCTCGCACATTCACACATTCGCTCAATGGCGTACAGTACTTAAACGAATACTCGTATATATATTTTCTTAGGCACTCGGGTACAGTGTACAACCCGTTGAGCGACATTTTTGTGCGCGGCGCTTTTGCCCATATTTTTGTATTTATTTTCATTTTCAATTTCGTTTGCAGTTTCATTTCGCTTTGTTTTGCCTGGGTTGTTAATTATATACGCGGGCACATTGCGTATACGCAACGTAGGCTGCCGTTGGTCGGCTGCTTTTATTTTGTATTTCTTGTTGTTGTTGTTGTTTTTGGCCCGGCCGGTGGCACGTTTAACCCATTTCGGGGCATGACAACTTTTGCCTTCGCCTGCGGCTCAGCGGCTCTGGCTCTGGCTCTGTCTTCGGCTGCTGCAGCTTGCCAAACGCGTATCGAATTGGCCAAGTCGCTCTGCCACTGCAACATAGTGTGCTGCGGCTCACTGGCTGCCTTGATGATGATGTATTCGCCGACGAGAGGCAAAGTGGAATGCGAATGCAACATGCTGCAAGTGAAAAAACTTTCACTTGTGCATTACGGCACACAGAAGAGCCCGGTGAGAAGAGAGCTGGCCAAATGAATTCCGGTCACAATTCTCGATTACGGCATGGAGAAAATGTTAACCACTCTATAAATGGCCGCAGAATTTCTTTGTTCAAAATAAATTCAACAATACTTATTAGACAATATGTTAAAATTAGTTTAATTTATTACGGAAATTGCAATCACACAACATTTTCTTACCCAATTTGATGAGCAACTCAATGATTTCTATGCCTTTGGATTGTATCTAAGGCTGACAGCTCGATACATTTGTATCTGTTGCGATGCAGCTGCCCTTTCTTTCATCTGCAACTCACAACTTACAACTTACAACTAGTTCAGTGGGGCAAAAAAACGCATGGCATAGGAAATGGGGACGGGCTGCTGACCTCTGCACAGCATCTTGCAGCTTGTTTGCATTGTGTTGAACAGCATCCGAGTATCCACCATCTTCTAATCCATCTCAATTTGTTCGTGTTTGACACTCTTTCCAACTGCCTTTGTCTCTGTGTGTCGGCTGCCACACGATTTGTTTTGATTTGGCTTTGTTTTCATGTTTTCTTAATGTTTTTCGTGGCCCCAAAGACGCGATGCGACTCCACTTGGCTTGTAATTGTCTGCCAAGCACACTGGAACTGGAATGGAGGTCAAGTTGTGGTCGCCTCTTGTGTCACAGATCGTTAAGAGATGCCAACAGTTCGGCTGGGCCCCGGTTGGGCAATCCATCGGGGTTGACAAAACATCGGTTTCGATAATTATACGAACAATCAGCTCAGTGCAAATGTCAATTAGTCAGCCGCAATTGCAGCTTAGAGATGTGGATGTGGAGTGCGGGATCCGGAGTTTAGCCCCCGACTTGGGCAACATTCAATAACCATCGCCGGGAGATTTATCATCCCAGTTGCGGCGACAAAAGCCATAGGCCATTCGTCACCGGCAACTGCGACGCGAACTCATAATTCAGGCCGAGATCCCCTTGGCAAATCGCAAATCCTGCAGCGAAATGTCGCATTGTGAGCCATTCAGAATATCAATGAGTGCACCGGGCACAAATGACATTTAAGCCACAGACACGGACCCCGCTACGTATACGTAATAGAGTGGGGGAATGCATAAATATCCCATACAGAATGCACATGCATCTATGGAAATGTATCTGCATCCCAGTCTATTGAAAGCATAAATACCAAGCTGCAAGTGGAGTGCACCAGGCACTGCAGTGGAGTGGAGTGGAGTGCTGTGGTGTGGTGTGGAGTGCCAAGCACTGGATCGGATTGGATTGTATTGGTTCGGATCGGATTGGATTGGATCGGTCGGTGGTCCCCTGAAGGGGCCTGTGGCCAAGACAACGTCACGAGCAATTAACTAAAGCGAAACTCCTTGACCACAGCAGTAGCACCACTAGCACCACTAGCAATACCCACAACGCCAGCAACACCAGCAGCAACTGCAGCTGGGAATGCAAATAGCACACGGAGACAAATTTTAGGCACAAAAAAGGGAAATGTATTTACCAAGAAAGTTCAATTCAAGTTAATCAATTCCGGGTTGTTAAAAACAAAACATTACTTCAGGGGTTTAAGCCTTAAAAAATGTATTTTATTTTTATATATTTGTAATATATAAATAGTGTAACATTAATTATTCCTACCACCAATCGGATTTGAAAAGTTAGCCACCTTGGAATATATTTACAACTGTTTAGACTTTAATATAATTATAACATATTTGACTATAATTTTATTTATATAAACAGAAAATAAATTAAGTTATATGTTTATTTTAGTGTTTAGTGCTTTGCATTGTAAAATGGCAAATACCGAATTCAGAATCATTGCTCGGGGCATTTTTGGATAGTGCAACATCAGCATGGCCAATATCGAGAGCTGCCAAAGCTGGCAATACGTTAACCACTTGGTCAGGTTAATTTGCGGCAGTGGCAGCCACAGACACTGCCACAGCCACAGCGTTGAACGGTGGCAACTGCCAACTACCAACTGGCAACGTGCAACTTGCAACTGGAGGTGCAGTGTAGGGTTGCCAAAGCGAAATTAATTTTATGGCATGTTACTTAGGCCGCTCCTCCCTCGTCCTCGCCCCAGAGATAGCCTCAAATTTATTGCCCTCCACGGCGCAAGCGCAACGCTTCGTTAGTCGAGGCACAGGCTAAGACTTTGCCCGCCTGGAAATGTATTTGTCAACTTTCCGCAGTGAACACTGTACAGGGGCCCCACTCCCTCACTCCCTCCGCATTGCGGAAGTCTTTGTTAACGGCTACGTGAGAGGCGTCGACCATATTTGGCTGCCGCATTTTTGTTCCCCCGCCTCCGTCAGTAGCTGCTGTTGGTGGTTGTTGTTGTTGTTGTTGTTGGGTGGCACATGCAATTAGAATGCATGCAAGCGAACATTCTTCTTTCAACAAGCAAATTGCCTGGCGGGGAGCGAAAGGTGCATAAGGGGTATGATGTAATGCCTCCCATTTTATAAAGGTGCTGCCAGGGTCGTCCATCCGTGTCCAGAGTAGTCTGGTGTTCTTCGGCTTTCATAATGACTGTGATTCACTAAAAGGATGGGAATGAAGATGGTATTAAAATTCCACTTTAATTATTTTAATTTTATAGAGTTGAACAACTAAAATACAGTTGTCTAGAAATGTTTAATTCACTTTAATTCTAATTATAAATTATAAACATATTCCAAGTCCAATCAACACCCAAGAGAAACTTATCAGATTTCCAATTAATTGCGATGGGGATTAGGGGCGTCAAAAATCTCATTTATATTCAATTAATACAGAAGCTGTTCGTTAAAAATTCCTCCATCATTCTGGTAGAATCTCTTCGCCATCGGAAATCGGTCTACCATAAAATTCAATCAATTGCCGAAGAGTTCCTCCAACCATCGATCGATGGAATTCCGCTTATGATCAAATTAGTTAAGTTTCCAATCAATTATAAACCGATTTCACGCGCATCTCGGCCAGGGAAGAGGAGGCCAGTCAAGGCGGCCCCGAACGATTTGATTTGAATCCGGCGAGGGGCGAGGGGGCGAGGGGGCGAGTGGGACGGGATAGGACGGACTTTCGAAATAGCCAGACGATGCCGGCGAGTTCAAGCTCAACCAGCACAGCTACAGCAGCCGAGAGCAGCACAGATACAGATACAAATTACAGCAGCCTCCAAAAACAAAAAACGCAAAGGTGAACAACTTTCGCGCGGACCTGCTCATGGGAAATATGACTGAGTAGAAGCGAAACACGAAAAAGCGTACGAAATATTAACCAGACGGATAGACGGACGGACGGACGGACAGACAATCCCCATCGCACTGGACCGAAGACCGGAGACCGGACCATGAGAAACGTGAAATATGTGAACAGCAACAACAAGAAAACACCTGCTAATTTGGTGCACGGATTCAGATTCAGATGCGATTCAGATTCGGGCACAGGTGCCGCCCCTTTTCGGGCATAATTTGTGTGTGTTGTTTCGATTTATTAATGGGAACGCTTGATTTATCCCCCGATAGTTGGTTAACCCATTTCCCGATCTGGTTTGGCGGCTTTTTTCGTTTCGAGTCAAAACAAAGCGAAATCGGTGCTGCTGCTGCTGCTGCTGCTGCTGGTGGTGCCCTGGGAAGCTGTGTGAGGTCTTTTGTGTGCATCTGACGGGTTCAATCGGATGTTAAGAATGCATTCAAAACGAATCGCATCGCATCGCATCGAATCGATCGGATTTGCATTTCCCAGTGGCCCAGAAAGCCAGCCAGGGAAGTCCGAGGCATTTCCACTCGAATGGAGCTGATTTTCCTCAGCAGGTTGCGCAATAGAAATCAAGAGTTTTCCGCACAGAACCTGCGGTCAGAGCTCTCGAGCATCCAGTGACCCACAAACGGACTAGAAACCGCAGCTGCAATACCAAGTGGCCAAAGCCAATTATAACATACTTCGACTGGGGAATACCCTAGAATAGAATAACGAATATACCAATATCCATTAAAAATTGGTAAATTGATGATTTCAACGATCTCTCGTGTTGATCTTTGGTGTTTCTTTTGCTTATTATGTTAATGTCTCCATAGATGCATCTAATGGATATGCCCCCTGTGTAGAGAATGGCAAACGGCCTGGCCTCATGTCCATCGCTCCATCTGTCAGCTTATGGCCATATTGGGATGACCAACTGCCAGCTGCACGACCATTGAGCACCAATCGAACGGTTCGAATGGTTTTTGTGTTACCAACATTTCTATGACTTGGCTATGGCTAACTGGCCAGCGCTCGATCTCGTGCCAGCAGTAATCATAATTTTCAGCTTCCTTATTTGCCAAGACGAACGGGGGGACATCGGGAAAGTGACACTCCTCCTTTCGCTTTCCGAGATCGAGCATCACTATAAACGTTTAATGGCCTCAATTAGCGACTCGTTCGCCGGGTATTGGCTGCCAACGATGTGCGAGCTGGGCATTGATAGCTACTCCATCAGTGCACTGGGAAAAAGAGGTTGATTGTTTTAGCATGGATACATCTTAATTTAAATTAAATGTACATCATATGTCTCCTCTTTGATTTGTTGTATTTTGGTCTTATTAGATACTTTTACTGACTTGCAGATACTATTTTTGTTATTCAATATTTTACTCGACCATCAATAACTATTGTAGAGGTTAAATAAATTAATTAAATGTTCACGATTTGTCTCCTCTTTGATTTAGTGATTTGGTATTAGATACTTTTATCATCAATCACTATCGTCAATTACTTTTTTAGTGGTTCCGTCACACTTTATCCTCCTTTTATAAGCCTTTAAATATCTTATGGCTATCATTATGTAGTACCTATCAATATAAAATACATTTAATAGCACTTAAGGATGAAGATCAGTTAAAAGTGTTTTTTTACGCTTTTTAAGATCAAATATCCTGGAATCAATCAAAAAAGTTATTTAAAATAGTATTCCCCGGTGCAGCTGCATCTGCAAGATTGTCCCTCCTGCCAATGCCCATTCCCAGTCAGGTTGTAATTTTTTCACAGCTGGTCAGTGGCATTCAGCGAAGATTACCGCATCAATGTTATGCAACGGACGAGTATGAAATTCGTCTGGGCAGGTTCACAAAGATGTTGGGGCTGGGTCTTGGCAGCATACGAGTTCCTATCACCACCATGCCCCAGCTCCAACTCCAGCTCCAACTGCAGCTCCAGCTCCAGCTCCATGCTGTCATGCGCAATTTGCTGGGGGAGTTGGGTATCCAAGCAGGCAGGTGCACTCGTTGCCTTTTAATGCAGAACCAGTCCCACCCCGGGGTGGGGGGTGGAGTGGTTTTAATTATGCGACGGGAGCTGGGCAACCAGATGGCCCTCGACGGGGACTGTCAACCGTAATCACCGGCTCACTAATCACGCTCTGATTTCCTCCACCCATTTCCAGGCTCGATTCGTACCTCTCTGCTCTCCGGAACGGCGCTCAACGTCACCTGGCATTTGGCCTATCCGCACAAGGTAAGTGGATATGTGTGGATGGTGGATATATTGCAATGGGAGCACCCCACACGCCCCATTGTGGTTCTTATCTGAAGCCGAGGGGCTAATTAGCCGAGAATCCGTTCTCGAACGATTGCCTCACATGCACGCAGTCGGAGATCTGAGCTTCGAGATTCGCGACTCGAGATTCGCGATTCGCGATTCCCATGTTTGTGGATGCATGACATCGCATCACAAGTTCTCAGACATTGTTTTGACGCAAACATAATCATAAACATAACTTTTCCAGGGCGGCTTTCGGTTGCAACTCTTGGATGCCCTTGATCGACCTGTCTTGGATCTGACGCCCCACGTGAACAGCTCGGAGTTTGTGCGCACGGATGTCACGTAAGTGGAGCCTCCTAATTGGTTGAGTTCCATGAACATTTATTTCCTTTAATTAACTTCTTTATTTTTACCCCGTTTAGTGCCCAGGCCTACCAGGTGAAGTTGCCCAATGACTTCGAGTGCTTCAACTGCACCCTGCGGCTGCTGCGCCAGGCGGACGAGTGGTCCAATAGCTATCGCTTCTGGTCCTGCGCGGATGTGGACATCAAGCAGCGCAAGGACTTCAAGGAGGCGTGCTCCGGCCACGGCAAGTACTTCCCCTCCCGCTGCAAGTGCGAAAAGAACTTCTACGGCCCGCAGTGCCAGTACAAGGATGAGTGCTCCGCGGACGCGGACTGTGGCGTCCAGGGCAAGTGTGTGGACCTGGGAGGCACCTCGCTACCGCAGCGCCAGTGCTACTGCAACTTTGGATGGTTCGGCATTGGATGCAACAAGCGATCGCCCTACAAGACCACCGACCTAGACCTCTCCTCGTACGCCAAGAGGGAGCTCTCGCCCGACTACCACATCTACTGGAGGCTCCTCGAGGAACAGAAGGAGATCGAGGTGGTTCTCAAAGTCAACGGATCCTCGTGGGTGGGTCTGGGCTGGAGGCCCCGTGGCCTGACCCCGGAGTGCAAGAACTTCCCACTGGTTCGGGACATCGGAGATCTTACCACGACGGTTGAGGGCTCCGCTCCGGAACCCAAAAGCGAACCGGAACCCAAGAGCGAACCGGAGCCCAAGAGCGAACCGGAACCCAAGAGCGAACCGGAACCGAAGAGCGAACCGGAGCCCAAGAGCGAACCGGAACCGAAGAGCGAACCGGAGCCCAAGAGCGAACCGGAACCCAAGAGCGAACCGGAACCCAAGAGCGAACCGGAGCCCAAGAGCGAACCGGAACCCAAGAGTGAACCGGAACCTAAGAGTGAACCGGAACCGAAGAGCGAACCGGAACCCAAGAGCGAACCGGAACCTAAGAGCGAACCGGAGCCTAAGAGCGAACCGGAACCTAAGAGCGAACCACAGCCTAAACGGTTAGCTCAACTTAAGGCCGCACCGGAACCCAAGAGCGAACCGGAACCTAAGAGTGAACCGGAACCCAAGAGCGAACCGGAACCCAAGAGCGAACCGGAACCCAAGACCGAACCGGAACCCAAGAGCGAACCGGAACCTAAGAGTGAACCAGAACCCAAGAGCGAACCGGAGCCCAAGAGTGAACCGGAACCCAAGAGCGAACCGGAGCCCAAGAGCGAACCGGAACCTAAGAGCGAACCGGAGCCCAAGAGTAAACCGGAACCCAAGAGTGAACCAGAACCAACCAGTGAACCGGAACCAACCAGTGAACCGGAACCCACTAGCGAACCGGAACCGAAGAGCGAGCCAGAGGCGCAGAGCACAAAATCGAAGCGGGTGGCTGGAGATTATGCCCAGATGGATGGAGTCACCTCTGTGTCCACCAGCGTTTCCTATCGCGTCAGCAAACAGGGAGATCGTCAGCGCCGTGAAGCTACAGGTGAGGATCGCTTGAAAACTTGAAACTCGTATTTAGAATTTGAATAATAATCTCATACTACTCCACAGAACCTCCCAAGTACCGACTAAATGCTTACACCCCCATCCATGACTTCAACCCCATGGACTGCACGGATATCGTGATCGGATCGGCCCGAGGAATGGCCAGCAGAGTGGGCGATTATTACACCCGGGATCGCTCCACTCCCCGCAACGATGAGTTCTACGGAGGCAAGTCCAACCTGGCCTTGGGCACGGGCTTCGAGGAGAACGGTGTGACAACGATCATCTTCCGCAAGAAACTGGTGGCCAACGAACCCACCGACCACACCCTGGACGATGCCCTGACCCATGTGATCTGGGCCAAGGGCCAGGAGCCCGGCAGCTATGTGCATGTGCCAGCCTCCGGCCTGGAGACGGAGCCCTCGACCGTCAGGGACTTCTACCAGCCGGACGAGCTCAAGTACCACGGCCACAAGATGCAGCGCGGCGTGACACAAATCAATTTCTTTGGTGAGTGAAGAAAGCATCACCCGAGCATACTTTTAGGCGATAAAGTATATTGTAGTTCGCTTGTCAGATTTATATATGTATGTTGCACGTTATCTAATATATGTACGAGTATATGTATAAACCAAAAGTATATGTCGAGTATTGGGTTATTCCTTGATTTACCAACAGAAAAGGAGAAGGCATCCAACAGCAGCAGCGACCGCAGTGACCTGAGCACAAATGTCCTGGACAACGACTGCTATGGTCACTGGAAGCACCCTTCGAACTGCTCGCCGCAGGAGCACACCTGCGAGTACTACGCCAGCTGGGAGACCGTGGGCAAGGGAGACGAGATGCGTTGGCACATCGAGACGACGAACACGCAGACCTGGACGGGAATCGGCTTCAGCGATGACCTGAGGATGTCGCAAACGGATTCTATTATCGGCTGGGTGGACAGTCGCAGTGGCAGGCCTTTCCTCATGGACACCTGGGTGTTGGGGTACGCTCCTCCAAAACTGGACGATCGCCAGGACATCTACAATGCCTCCGGGCGCATCGAGAAGGGAGTGACCATCCTGGAGTTCAACCGCAAGCGGGTCAGCAACGATGAGCAGGACTTGTCCTTCACCGATGACCACTGCCTCTATCTATTCTTCCCGGTGCTGGGAGGTGCCTTCAATGTGGTGAACAAGAAGATAAGGAAGCACGAACAAGTCCCGCCCGTCTCGTCGCGGCGCGTCTGCATCAAGTCCTGTGGCAAGGGTGAGCGGATTAATCCCTAATAATTGTGAAAGCAAGATTTTTATTTAATATTTCCTTCGTTCCATGCAGAGCTGGAGTCCGTTTTTGTGGGCACTAGCACCCCGGCTCCCAGTCGCTTGGTCTATGCTGTTGGCGTCAAGCTGATGAACCTGGGCGAGTCCTACGAGGCACCCAAGCCCGGAACCGTGGAGTTCAACAATCTGGCAGCCACCATCTCGGACTCCTTCAACGGCCTACTGAGTTCTCTGACTGGTTACTACAAGACGGAGATCCTGGGCTTCGAAAAGTATGTGATTCGGATGGGTCAAGAGTCCCCGGAGCTGATTTGTTATAACTATTAATTGTTTTCAGGGAGGGCAGCACAATGGTGGCCAAGGTGCAGGCCATGTTCGACAAGGGGGATGTGGAGAAGAAGCATGATCTGGAGTCCAATGCGGTGGACAAGAGTAGTGAAGGAGCCGCCCAGATGAACGCCGATGCGATTCGCTCGGCTCTGAAGGATCAAATAGCCACAGGACGTGTCGGCTCCCTAACCGTGGATCCGCAGTACCTGGACTTTGAGGCCTTGGAATGTAAGTCCTCCCGGAGATTGTTATCCTTCACCGGAACTAAGCTTTTTTTGAATCCTTTTGCAGACAAGACCACAACCGAGCCAAATGCCAAGGAGACCCTGCTCTCCTTCTTCGACCTGTCCGAGACGCGTTTGTACATCGTCCTGGGCCTGATTGCGGCTCTGGTGCTCATCGCTTTGATCCAGGCATTCTGCACCATCTGGAAGACCTCCCGCAAGAGCAAGAACACCAAGGTAAGTCTTGAGAATAGAATCCTTTCGAGTGGGTCAGCTTTAGCCCAGCCCGCACAGAGAATTAATGGGTCACCAGAATTTTTTTTAAATTTATATCACAAAGAAACGTTATACATTTTTATAATATATAATTTGTATAACAAATTAAAATTTTTTGGAAACTTTTGTTGAATTTATTGGAAGAAGCTTTATCAGCTATGATCATAAATTAAAGGTAGCGCTCTGTGAATATCCCTGGTTAATCTGTGCTGGCGAGGCTACTCATTCCGTTCCTAATAATCCAATCTTTACCCATTGTACACTGTCGTTCAAAGCTGGTTTACGTGATACCCGAAGAGTGGCGCATGTACCAACAGCGACAGCACCAGCGCTACTATCAACCCTCTAGCGATCTATAAGACTCAGTACAAATCAAGCCAGTGTTCAGATCAGATAATTATATACCTCTATACCAATCTTACTGCCCGAACCACACGAAACCCGTGCGTCAGCTACCACTGCCTGAAGCGCATTTACGTTACGATCCAAATCCATCTTGTAGTTAGTTTAAGTGACGGAAACCTATCGAATATGTACTGTATCTGTAGCTGTAGCTGTATCTGTATCTGTATCTGCGTGTGTGCCGCGTTTGTCAAAATTCTATAACTAAATGGGTAATTGCAAACTCTCTATATTTTCTTGTGGTTTCTGTTGTTATATTAACACCTTGTCACCTAACCCACAACCAAAACAAACTCACCCCCACTCCGGAAGGGATTCTCTGTTGTCCTGCTCCTCCTACTGCTCTACTGCTCTCCTGCTCTGTCTCTTTAACCCATTTCTGTATTTTTTTCCAGTGCGTTCTAATTCTACCCTCATTTGCATTTTGTTCAGTTTGTGTAAGGGTCATCCCGGCCAGTCAGCATTTGATATATGCTACATGCTCCTCCCCCGAAAGAAATTCCTAGCGTATAGAATCCTGCTCTCAATCCTAATTTAAATGGCCAATTTCATCGTTTCGAAGATCTTTGAAATCAATATGAATTTCAGATTACTTTAATTTGAAATAGAACCACACAAACGATAAGATTGGCCATTGATTCGATTTTTCCATCTGTGTCTATGTATTTCTCCCACGACTATTAACCCGACTCTATCCCACACCCGGACTATCCTGGTTATTGGTTTGGCCACTAGGAAGTGAAAGTAGAGTGATTCGGCTTCAACGCAGGCACCAGGCACATTTCCAGAGCAGTTGTAGTACATGCAGGTCGATTGACTAGATCCCACTGTAAACCAAATGCTGACTGGCAGAGCCCCCAAATGGGAGTGATCCTTCGAAATCCCCTCCATTAATCCCGCTGAACTCTGCTCTTTTTTGTGATTGCAGGAGAAACTCATTCAGAACTCGCCCTGGAAGGAGTTCGCCTCGAACACCAACTACGCCTTCGATCCTTATGGCGAGACGGAGGAGAAGAACATGACCGCAGCTGGGGCAGCTTCCAAGGAGAAGTCCCGACATCGCCACCAGTCCACCACCAGCAGCCAGCAGACCACCTTGCCCATGTCCCACTCGCCCACCAGCAAGTCCCAGATGTACTACGAGAGTCCCAATGGCCAGGGCCAGGGCAAGAGCAATGGCAGTCGCTCCAACGGACGGTCCACCCAGGAGAGCAGCGTCGGAGGAGCATCGGGAGCAGGAGGGGCAGGAGGTGCTCCCTACTCCCGCAGCTCCTACGCGGAGCGGGCCTACTCTCTTCCCCGCCAGGCTCACCAGGCATACCAACAGAGTCCGGCCAACATGCAACCATCCGGATATTACACCCATGACCGTCGCGCCACTCGCCAGGGAAGCCGGGATAGGGAACGTGAGCGGGAGAGGGAGCGCGAGGAGGAGCGACGCCAGCGCCAGGATCGGGACCGGGACTCCGGCTACGACAGGTCGCGAGATGATCCGCGACAGAACGGGGGCTCCGACACGCCCGACTTCTACTTCATGCCCTCCCAACGCAAATACTCCGGCGAGGTGGTGCGCGTGTATGTGGACTACAACAAGGATCCGAAGCACTAAGCACTTGGGGCCTCCAATAATTTAACGTCTCGTTTTAAGTTCTAAACTCTGTTCCCCATCCGTCCGACTTGCGTCCGAATCGAAGTTCACACAGAAGAAAAATTGGGGTGCAAAAAGAGGAGAAACGTTCAGTTCCAACAAAAAGAGAAGATGTCAACCCTTGTCCCCGATCCATTTTCCATTCGAATTCTAATTTTTTTCTGTGCACTTTCGATCGCTGTGGGCTCTCCCCCAGAAGTTTCGATTTTGCCATAAAGCAGTTCCGCTGCATCGCTCGGGAAGGGAGCGTTTCCAGGTGCGCCAGCTTTACCACACACACAAAACGCACATCGCATGATTCCACAACTTAGTGAATTGTAAATATTTTGCATAGGCCTTAGAGCGCATAAAGCAAGAACAAGATACAAAAAACAAATAACAATTAAACAACAAGATCAACACAAATGGCATTAAAAGTTATAAAAACAAAACAAGTACATTCCGAATGTTTTCGCATTGTCTTATCGTAAATGTGCAAAGAAACATAGTCACTGTATTTAATCAAATTAAATATACGCATTAAGTACATATAAATAAAGTTAAGTACATTAAAAACGCACAATTTCGTTTTAGTACTGAGCATGTAAATATACTTTCTAAAATTTATGAATAGCTTCTATTTCTCTTTTACAAATCCGGGTTTACTATAGCAGCGATCCACCCCGCATAGCTTATCACGTCTGTGTAGATTCCGATCCCTCCGCAAAACTGGTGTCCCACGCTTATGATTCCAACCTGCATTTTGCGTCCGTTCGCCACCCAAAACATCGGACCACCGGAATCACCTGCACAGGCATCGCCAGCCACCAGATGGCCAGCGCAGATTTGCTCACTAGTGAGCCCAATATGTAATTTTTCCTCACACAATCTGGGATCAAAGCGCTGCAGTCTTTTAGTTTGAAGTGTATCGCTCATCATTGCGTTCTCAGTTAGTCCCCAGCCAAGGATATCGAATTGCGACAGGGCGTCCACAATCGGTTTCACTGCTGGATTCGAGGGAATGCAGATCGGAAAAATTTTAGCTGTGGAGTTGTAATTTTTGTTAATAAAATATTTGAATAATACCAATAACAAGTTAACTAATAACCTACCACTGTAAACCACAGGCCGGGACAGACGCAGCAGGCCAATGTCGTTTCTGTAAGTAAAATCATCGTAGCCAGTGTGAACAATGCCCTGTTTAACAACAATCTCAACTGTAGGATAGTTCATGAAATGCATTCCAAACATCACGACCCTGTAAGAAAGCAAGGAATATTTCGTTTTTTTTAATCAATCATTTTTGAGAGATACTCACAGATAATTTTGATTGATTATGCAATGGGCGGCGGTCAAGACAAAACCTTGAATAAGAAAATATATGAATATATAGCAGCATGAAAACTTTGTAAAGTACGTACGATTGTGAATAAGCGTGCCTCCGCATTGGAACTTCGTGGCATTGCGAATCCCTACCATCCAAGGTGTTGTGTTGTGTGTCGCATTGTGTCCATGCGCAATCCTTGGTGTAAGTGTTAATCCACATTGCATATTCAAAAACTGGCCAGCATCTTGACGAACCAACGCGAACAAAAGGAACGCTATAATAAGATTCATTGCAAGCGATGTCGAGTGATGTCAAGTGATGTCGAGAACACATTGAATACTGAGTGGTCAGCATAAAAACAATGCGCTTATCAGTTGGACAAAGCTGCGATTTTTGATTCTAATTAATTTGATGGCATTTCCGATTATTGCTTGGTACTTCAGCATTTGTTTATTTGGAACTTATTCTCGCAATAATCGAATAACACGTCACTTCGGAGGATAACACACAATTGATGCAAATCTTTGGATAATCCGTTCGATACCTTAACTTTATCGTAATAAAAAAAATACCAAGTCTCTTTTAATGTATTTATAAGATATATTTGTATTTTAATGGTATCGGTAGCCTAACGGAAACAGGACAAACAAATCAAGGGAATTCCCGCGGTCCACAATTGATTCAACGATAATTCATAAAACTCGATCTGAAACAGCAAAGAAAAACACCCGATTAGTCCAATAGAGGTTTATAGTTACGGATTGCAATTACTCACCCGCCGAAGGCTGGCTTCTGAGAATTGGCACTGCCGGTCTGGGCCAAGTTGCCGAAGGACAGGCCTGAGTCCTGGCCACCCAAAGTCTCGAATATATTTCCCTCGGTTGGTTTCGGAGCTGGGGCTCCGAAGGCTGGTGGCGATGCCACGTTGGCAGCACCGCCAAAGCCACCGAATCCCTTGGGACTGCCAAAGAAGGGTGCTCCTCCGAAGGTGGGACTCGCTCCGAAGCCCGGGGAACCACCGAACACGGGCTTGGCTCCGAAACCACCCGGATTGGGCTGCTGTTGCGGCGTTTGGGGTGATCCAAACCCGGTCTGGGCCACCGAGCCGCCTCCTCCTCCAAAAGCGCTGCCGAATGCTCCTTGGGCCGGCGAAGTCTGTGAGAAGGTACCAAATCCTCCAGAGGCGCTGCCACCTCCAAAGATCGATCCTCCAGAGGCCGGCGATGCTGCAGCAGTTGCCGATGATCCAAAGATGGAGCCTCCTCCTCCGCCAAAGGCGCTGGGCTGAGGCTGTTGCGGGGATCCAACGGGATTGGAGAATATGTTACCTCCTGCTGCTGCCGGGGATGCCGCCTGTGCCGTCTGACCAAATACGTTTTGCCCAAAAAGGGAGGTGCCTCCAGGAGCAGGAGGACTCTGCGCATTGCCTCCTCCAAAGATCGAGCTGGAGCCGAAGGGAGAGCTGCTCGTGCCACCGAATATAGATCCTCCCGGAGCTCCTCCTGGGGCTGGTTGTCCGAAGCCAGTTGGCTTTATGGCCGCCTGTCCAAAGATATTACCGCCAGAGGCAGCGGCTCCCGCAGTGGGACTTCCAAAAGGCGACGGACTGCTTCCTATGGCCGCCGAGGCAAAGAGTCCGGAAGGCGGCGCCGTTGCAGTTGCAGCAACAGCCGGTGCTGCAGTCGGAGCTGTTCCAAAAACATTTCCCTCTGGCTTTGGCACGCTACCGAAAATGTTGCCAGTGGGTGCGGCGCTGGTTGTCGTCGTTTGGAAGGGACTGCTGCCCACAGGACCAGTTGCTGTAGTTGCTGCAGTTGTGCCAAAACCGCCGAAAACGGAAGCACTACTGGCTGTGGATGCAGCGGAGTTAGTGGCCGTCAAAGGTGTTCCTGCAGCAGGTGCGGCAGCAGTGCTAAAAGAGAAGAAGGCGCTGCCTGGCGCAGATGTGGCTGCTGTGGTTGCTGGAGCTGGAGCTGCAGCTGGAGCGGTTGCGGGTGCGAGAGCAGGAGCTGCACCCAAAGAGGGAGTTGCTGTTGTAGTTGTAAGAACACCCAAAGGTGCGGGTGCTGAAGCAGGAGCAGATGCAGTAGTTGAAGGTGCTGTTGTTGTGGTAACCGGTTCGGGTTTGGTAGTTGCTGCTGCAGTTGTGGCAGTCAGGGCTGGAGTGGCTGCTGCTTCCGGAGCTACTGCGGCTGTGGTTGCTGCTGGTGCGATGCTGGCAAAGAAACCCTTTGAAGCTGTATCTCCGGCGGCACCGCCAAACGAGAAGCTGCTGGAGTTGGAAGAGCTGCCGAAGCCACCAAAGAGATTCCCTGGCTTCGTGGCATCTGTAATGGAGTATTTATTTTAAAAAGGAAAATTTATAAATTATGTTTTGACCTACCCGCTGGGGTGTCCTTAGTGTTTGGCTTGCATATGTTCACAGAGGCGAAGAGACCTCCAGTGGGATCTGAGCTGCTGGATACTGGAGCAGGAACTGCGACCACATTTGGAGCAGCGGCAGACGAAGGCTTGCTGGAAATGGAGTTGAGGCTGCTGTTGCTGCTGCTGCTGGTCACGGTTGCTTCACCAGAGCTCGGCTTAGCTCCTGCTGCGGTCGAGAACATGCCAAATGGAGCGGCAGCAGCAGGCGCTGGGGCGGCTGCTTCGGATTTCGGGGCAGCTGCTCCACCAAAGCCCAGAGATGAACCGAGGCCCCCGAAGCTAAACGTCGAGCTAGAAGCACTTCCCACAGCACCCCCGGATCCCTTGAATCCAGCAAAGCCAAACGACTTGTCCGCCTTGGGGGTTTGAGGAGGAACTCCTTTCGTTGGCTCGGGAGTGGCTTTGGGTTCCACACTTATTGGAGGTGCCTTGGGCTTTTCCGGCTCCGCTGCATTTCGGGCTGCGCCTTCCTTTTCCTTTCCAGGTGCTACCACTAAGCTGGGCTTGGACGCTTCCGTTGCTGGTGATCCACCGAATGATAGAGCTGTCTTGGCGTTGCCTCCACCAAAACTGAAGCTGGAGCCACCGCTGCCCATTCCCCCGAATAAGGACATCCCTGGCTTGGCAGCCTCTCCAGTGCTCAAAGTATTGGTTGTGGTGGTCACGGTGGAGGTGTTCACGAAGGGGCTGCTCTGGCTGAAGGAGAAGGGACTGGCTGTTATGGAGGGGATTCCAGCCTTCTCCACAGGAACCGGCTTCGCTGGCATGGGCTTGGCCAATTGCGGAGTAACTGCAGCAAATGTAGGAGCTGGAGCTGGCTTTGGTGCAGGAGCTAAAGCGGGAGCTGGCACTGAAACTGGAGCAGGAGCAGGGGCTGCTGCTTGAGTGGATTTGTTCGATGTCAAAGGCTTGGCCGCTGCCTTCTTGATCAGTTCCTGCTTGCGTTTGGTTTCCAGGATGACCTCCGACTTGAGTCCCACGCGATCCGGTCGCTGTGGACATATAATGTTGATCTTTTGCTGCTGCACCACCTTGCGAATCTTCTTCAGCCTCTCCTGCGTGAGCTTAGCCGCATTGGAGTCCACCGTCTGACTGAGGCTCATCGAGAGTATGGAGTCGGCCAGAGTTTCCACTCTAAAGGAATCAAAAGAAGATAACATCTGCACTGGAAACAACTTGGGCCAACACTTACGCTTCATTGGTGCGAGTGCGGCTCTTCTCCTGGTCGAGCAGGGCGGCTTGGAGCAGTCCCCGCTCCTTGAGCTTAGCCTTGATGTTGTTCTGGATTATGCGCTGGTCGGAGGCCAGATTCTGCAGACGGGTCAGGCGCTGGTAGATGCCCTCCAGACAGGGCATGTGCATGCGCGACTTGGAGTTGCGACGCAGCACATCCTGGAACTGCTCCCACTCCACATCGATGTGCTGCTGGGCGAGCCGAAGTTGAGCCTCATTGGCAGCCACATAGCTCTGGAGGCGTGCCAGCATACGGCGTCCTGCAGGATCGCAGGCACTGGAGTTCATCAGGCGGGTGATGCTGGAGGAAAACATAAAATAAAAGAGATTCTTCGATAGAATATGGGTCCTGAAACTTACTCCGGCTTCCTGTATATTTCCAGCTTGCCACGACACTCGGCCACGATAGCATATGCCTCGTTAAGGCCCTGCCTGAGTCCCTGAACATCCAACTCAAATTCCACATCCTTCGCCTGCTCATTCAGCTCCTGGAGATCGTCCAAGCGCTTGGCATACGTCCTGAGAGCCGAGGGAGCAGCAATCTGTAGTAATATGTGCATTAAATAATTTTTATAAAATAAAGTGAATACAAATTATTATCTTACGCTGTTGAGCAGTTGCCTAGTCTGGTCCTTCTGCTTTTGAATGTCCTGATTGAAGGACTCGATCTGCAGAGCAATCATATCCTTAATAATGGGCTCCGTATCATCGAGTTTGAAGGTCTCCTCCGGCCTAGCAGAAGCAGTTGCGGGTTTCGAGCCCACTGGGGTGAAGGTGGGAGGAACTGTGTAGAGAGGTTTGTTTACGGGAGTAATTTGAGTCGCAGGAGCGGTCCTCTCTGGAGCGGGTGCCGGAGCAGGAGCACTAGGTGCTGCCATGGGTTTGTTCAAGGACAAACCACCGAAAGCGTTTCCTCCAGCCGCAGAAAACATGGAACCCATGGCTGGAGACGCATTGGGAGCACCGAATCCTCCAAATCCCATTGAGGGTTTGGGTGCTGTGGCATTTGGAGCTGCGAAACTGAGCGGAGCAGCCGGCGGAGCAACTCCAAAGGCTAGCTGGGGAGCAGGAGCCTTCGGTGCAGATGCTCCAAAGGCGGAGAACAGCGAAGCTGATTTATCCTTGGCCGGAGCTGGAGTCGAAGTAACCGTATTTGGCGTGAAGGCAAAGGAGATGTCCGACGGAGCTGAAGTCTGCGGCTCCTTAGGAACAGGACTGGTCACCTTCTCCTCCCTCTCGCTGCCCAATAGAGTGTTTAGGGGTCGGAACTGACCCGAAGTATCCGCCACTGGAGGAGGGGGCGAGCAAACGGACACTGCACCCGACTGAAGGTTCAGAAAGTTAAAGGAGAGCAGAGTACCATCCGTTCCCAAGACGTGCACCATGGGCATGGTCTGGAGCTTCTGCTCGTTGATTATTAGCTGATGCGTGCTGGAGGTGTCGTAGACGAAGCCCAGGGGGAAGGTCTCCTCCTGGGTAGCCTCGCTCAGGGGCAGCTCGATGCGGGCCTCATCCAGCAGCGTGAACTGCTGCCAGGTGGGAGTGTCACCTGCCTCTGTAGTTCCCATAATGCCCACCTCAACACCATTTGCCGAGGTAACCAGCAACACATTCCACTGGGGCACGTGGGTGAACAGGAACTGATGATTCCTTGGGCCATTCAGGCTGTAGCAGATGTCGTAGTAGTTAATGTAGGATGGAGTGCCTGCCTTGGGGGCATTCAAGATGTACAGCGAGGGATTGCAATCCTCTCCATGCTGCAGGAAGATGACCGCAAATTGGAAGGTGGACAACCACTGGACTCCAATCGTATCGAAGGGAGCATCGTGCACGTTCGGTGGACAAAGCAACGTCTTGGCTGGAGTCAAATCCGGTTTGAACTGTTGCAGCTTACCGGCGGGGAAGCCCAAGACGATCTGTTTGCCCTTGGGCGACCAGCAGCCGCACTTCACCTGCTGGCTTTTGTCCAGGGAGTGCATCTCGAAGTTTCCCCCCTCTTTCAGGGCATACATCCCAAGAGCTCCATTGCTGAGCACCACAGCCAGGCTGTTTGGCAGCACTGGATTCCACAGCAGCTGAACGGCATGGACGTAATCCTCGGGAGCCAACCGAATGCTGTACAGGGGTCGAATGTCCGGGGTCATAAATGATGGCACCGAGTAGATACTCAGCAAGCTAGTGCCATTCTGGGTGTGATTGACCGCCAGCAGGTTGCCGTCCGAGCTGCAGGAGATGTAGTTGGGGACACTGGGAAGCGGCACAAGCCGCGCCTGGGGCTGCTGACCCGTGGTCTTTCCATTCACCAGGTCCTTGAGGATGATCACTAAAAGAAAAACACATGGTTTAAGAGTGATTTAAGGGGAAGTCGTAACCCTTCTTACCCTTCAGCTCCGGCTGGGTCGGATGTCCTGCGAAGAGCAACCCACGGGTGCTGGAAATGGCCAACAATTTCACATTGCTCCGGGCTTCGTCTCCGCCGCATTTTTTGAACCCCACGCACTTGTCATGCAGTTTGAATTGGAAGTCCTGCAGGGAAGGGTTTCTTTAAGATAAAATTTTATTAAATAACTATTCTCCTTGCCTGTGTGTCCTTGCAGGTTGGTGCATTTTGCGCCATTTTGCTCTGTTTCAGCTAATATTTCGTTAAATTTTCTGCAGTCTCCGAATTTTGCGATTCGAGCCGGCAGTGTGGCCGCAAATGATAAGCCCACCAAAAAATACCGATTATTGAAAGCGCGCCACTTTCGGCAAGGTCACATTGATCTAACTCAACACTACGAAACTCACCACAAAGCTATTTAAATAAATATTATTCTTAATGTGTAAATTATATAGATATTGGACTTCTTTTATTTGTAACAAAAATGATAAAAGTATTGTTTAGAGTTTTTAAAATAAAGGCGGGTTAATGACAACCAAAGGGCAACGCATACGTGAAAATAAAACCCGGTTTCTTACTTATAAAAGTGAAACCCATCCTCGAGCAAGTTTTGAATTCTCATTTATAATACTCGTTAAAATTAGCCATATGGCAACGCTAAATTAAATGTATTTAAAAATCAAATTTTCTGGGGAAAGAATGGTTCTGGTGTGACCAGACTCTGCTCCCCTGTTCTCTGGTATTTTTTCGGTATGCCCCAGAACAGAAATTTCGTCACATCGCTAGCGCAGCAGCTTTTTGTTGTTGTTCGTCCGTCTCTCTCCAGCAAGCGTTTTTTTGTTTTATTAAACAAAAGCATTTTCGTTCGCGGGCAATGCAGTGCACAAGTCGTCTCGGATAATTGCAATTGTTCGCCAATGAAACCATGTAATCCAGATACCCCAGCCAGTCACAACTTCTGGAGTGGCAATGCAACACGGTGCTACAAAATTGCGTTGTACAATTTAATTTAATTGAAGTCGCACTCGAAGGGGAAGTCTCGTCCTCCGTTCTCAGGAAAAATCACAGCAACCACAACAAAAAAAAAAACGAATCGAAGGAAAGCGCTTGATTTATTTCGAAATTCCCAAGCGAAAAAAAAAACAAACACCAACGAAAATTATCGAGTGGGGGAAGGAAGCTGTGTGTGTGGGGCGAAGGACTCGCCAGGACCTCCGAGCAGGAGCACTTTCGAGCACAACCGAAGACCAGCTGGGACTCCAAGATGATCAGCAGCTTGTTCTCGAGGCTTATAATGTGAGTAATCCTAACCGTACATACACGTACATAACTCCGCTAACCCCCAAGCGATGCAAGCCTATGCACCCCCTTCCCCTCCCCCTCCCCCCTTGTTAACCGCTAGGTGCGAGTGAGAGCACAGCTGACCCCCAAAAGACTTTTCAAGCTCGGCCTCCAAACGGGTTAGAAACAAAAACAAAAAAAACCAAATCCAAATCCAGCTCATCGAAAGTCTTTGCCGTGTTTCCTAATTGTGTGGGCGTCACGCTTCTGGCTGTTTTTTTTTAGGTTTTTGGTTTTCGGTTTTGATTTCCGTGGTTTCTCGAGCGTGGTTGGCACTTTGTTTGTTATTATATATAAATATATATGTATGCATATGTATTTGTTTATTAATCAGCTGCCGCCTCGAAGTACCGTTCGATTGCGGCTGTGTGCGAGCGAGTGCTTGTCTGTGCCTGTTCGGGTAACCCTCAATTGAACTCCTAATTTGGAGTTGCAACTTGTTAGTGCGAATGCGAATGTGAATACGAGGCTCTGAGGCCGACGCACTCGCCTTGCCCGATTTGGGTGCCGAACATATGGATATATATGTATGCGAATATAGTGCTGCCTGCGACCCGGCGACTCTCTTTGTGACTCCACGCAAAAGCGGCTATTGTTGTCAATATTTTTAGATCGCGATCGAATTGGCACTTCACCTCATATGCTGACTGACAGTGGCGTTCACATTAATAGCAACAGGAATAATAAATTTAACGAAAACTTAATTTATTAACAATTAATTGAGAAATTTATTTATTAGGAGTACATTTTTGTCAACAATTGGAAATAAATATAGGATATAGTGTTTTGATTTTGATTAAAAACTAGATAAAAAAAGACCCAAAAAGAAAACTATTATCTTTAAAAATAACGATGTAATGCCATATTTTCCGAATAATTTCTATGGCAACTACATATTATTTAAAGTACCTATGATACTCCACACCCTCTGCAATGGTGATAAAACAATTGTTCTGAATAAAGTCATTTATTGTTTTAAATACAGTAAATGCTTTTCATTTAATAACTTCAAATTAACAACAAAATACACAAAATAAACATAAATTACCATCAATTTGTCCGCGTCAATATAAATAATTGTGATTATTAAAAACGAGTTGATAACTACGTGAATTTGCTTGAATTTGTCATGGTTTTTGTGGAAAGGGAAGTTGAGATAATTGATATTTAATGAATGTTATACTACATAAAACAAATGATGTTTGCCACACAGAAACTACAAAATATTTCGGATTGCCAGAAAAGATTTGTAAATACCACTATTTACCCATTCGATAAGTAAATATAATACGATTTTATGTTTGTAAACCTATAAAGAGCTATTAATGTAAACGCTGCTGTAGATTAGATCCCAAAAACGAAACATTCCTCCGTGTAAACATTGTTGATGCTGCTGCTGTTTTGGCTTCTCTCGGGACCCGAGCGTGCGTTATTAATAGACACCCGCCTAAGCATTAGACGCGGCATCCGAGGTGCCTCGATCTCTCGGCAGTCTCTGCTCGGCGTTCTAGCGCTCAGGAAGTATCCGTTCCCATCCGGGCAAACGCCATGAGCAATTGCCATCGCCATGAGCCGGCCAATCTTTCAGCAGGAGCCGCGGGCGCAGCAAATCTTTTACCATCAGAGGCCAGCTAATCTGCGGCGACTCCGCCATCCGCCAGGCAGTGCCTACGGACGCAGTTATTCTCTCGAGGAGCAGCAGCAGCAGATGCTCGAGGATGATGTGGTTCCCGTCTATCCAAAGTTCATTTACACCCAACAACAGCGGGCTCCTTATCCCATGTACCAGCTGGGGGATTCTCTCAACTCCCTGGACAGCGACTACACGGACAATGAGTTTGGTGGAGGAGCCTATATTGTTGAACAGCCCGCACCCACTCCGAAGGTGGTTCAGAACCTGAACGCCCTGGGCCGGTTGCTGGAGCTGCTGCAGCGTTGTCCCCTGCCCTGTCTCTCCTTCAACACGGCTTGCATCTGCTCCCTGATCGTCATTTTCCTAGCGCCGCGCACTTGTGCCCAGAGTTTACTGTTTCCCGCTTTCAGATTGTTCTGCGGCACTTTGTATCCGGCCTACGCCTCCTACAAGGCGGTGAGGACCAAGGATGTCAAGGAATACGTGAGTACCAAACAATAGCTAAGGGACCGCAAATAATAACTTCAAGTGCGCACATTTTAAACAAAGAAATGTAATCACCAAGAATAGATATGCATATAGAAAATATAATTAAACCCTATAGATACAGCAATTTTGGCAACGCACATGTGAAAAGGATATTAATAAATCTGGCCAAAAAATATGAAAAATATAACAACTCAAAGACTATCATATTTTAAAGCAGAATAAGGATTATAACGAATTAAATAATGTGATTAATTAAGTTATTTAAATGCGGTCTCTTTCTTTCATAATTTAATAATTTTAATTTATACATATTCCCTTTAATGTACCCAGGTAAAATGGATGATGTACTGGATTGTCTTTGCATTTTTCACGTGCATTGAAACATTCACGGATATATTCATCTCCTGGCTGCCGTTCTACTACGAAGTGAAGGTGGCCCTGGTCTTCTGGCTGCTCTCGCCGGCGACAAAGGGCAGTTCCACTCTCTACCGCAAGTTCGTGCACCCGATGTTGACGCGCCACGAACAGGTGGGGACCCATCAAAATAAATACAAGTACGAGTACCTCTCTGTACCGAACACTGTTCTCTCTCTTTGTGCAGGAGATTGATGAGTATGTGAATCAGGCCAAGGAGCGGGGCTACTCGGCGGTGCTGCAGCTGGGATCGAAGGGAGTCAACTATGCCACCAATGTGCTCATGCAGACGGCCATCAAGGTAATCTTCCCCTCACAAACCACCACACCCACAAGCCACACACACCACTGACACACTCACCCACTCTCCCGCTCATCTCAAACCACATTCATTTGGCCATTTTCGATCGCCTCCAGCGTCGTTGCATAAAATGAGCAGCAAACAAACAGCAGCTTCTGTTCTATATCCGATTCTGAACTATTTGCGCAACCTCTCGCTAGCTAGCGCTCATCTTAATCATCGCCAGCGAATCCCCAGCAGCAGCAAGAGCAACAACGGGCAACCGCATCATCCCATCGTGATCATCATCTTCAGCTCGCCTTCTCTTCACATTTTTACTTTTAATATTATTTAGTTAAATACGCCTAGAATTGAATGCTCTCTTGTGCCATTTGCGTGTTTGTTTCGATTTAGTTTGTAGTGTGTTTCTCTTTGTGCAGCTAGATCACTATATATACTATATATATCCGATACACGCTAGAAGATAAACCGACATGTTGAAACGATGTAATAAAAACAAAAGCTGAACAATCCCCTGCCAGATTCGCCATCTAAACAATTCAGATGTGGGCCAAAACAGTTGTGGGCTGTTTTCACTGATTGCATTCTGGATTCTGGAGAGGCAACTCAATGATGAACTAAAGCAGTTGATGTAGGTCAAAGCGTAGTGGAATTTTTGTAAAGAAATAAGAAAAGAACTTCAAGGTGCCAAGTGATATTGATTGAAGTGGATTTGGTGGCTCATTCCTTGTTGTGGGTTGTTGACAAAAGAAGTGTTTACAAAGTATTAGTCATTCGATTTCTGGATGATTTTCCTTGTCCGACAAAGAAATGAGTATTAAACCACTTTTGGTGAGGGCCCTTTGTTTCTTTGATTTTGGTAACATTCTTAGTGGAGCTTCTTACTCTTTGATTTACTAAGTACCCCTAATTCATTGAATTTGGACACATTAGTGAGAAGTTTTCTAAGTGAATAAAATACAAATAAAATCTCAAAAAAAGAGTCACCACTCTTTGTGAGCAGACAAAGAAACTCGTTTGTACAGCGAACAAAGGAACATTCTCCCCTAGAATTTATCATTGGGGATCCTTTAAAGTAGTCTTTTGTGTAGCGTTAAGGCTGTTGCCATCTGGCCCGGCCCGACACTCCTTGATTCCACATTTGCATGCCTCCGATTTCGCTCGGCCAACGTTGCCTTTGTTGCCCAGTTGCACAATTCTAATTCCAATTCCGATTCGCCTCTAGGGTAGGGCATACAAATATAAATAGATGCCGGGCATGAGACAATCTCTAGCGTGTGTACCTCCTATATGTGTGTGTGTGTGCTGTATTTGCCCCAGCTGCAATTCATTTCAATTTAAGACTTTTACGTTTGCCTCTTTTTAATTGACTCTTTCGTTTCTTCACTTATGTTTCTTTGCATTTAACCCAACACCTAAAAAAACAAACAATCAAAAACTGATCAAACTGCACCCAACTAAACCTGCCTGCACCGCCCGATTGCCAACTAACCCGCTAATCGCTAGACCTACGCCCTGACCACGGCTCCAGCAGGGAGTGGACGTGGGCTGCAGAGCTCGCATTCGGCGAATGAGTTGTCCCGGGGTCGGGACATGCTGGACAGCACGGAGCAATGGCTCCCTCGGGCCAGCTCGCTGAGCAGCATCGAAAGCTACCCTGAATCTGCGATCTACGAACCGAGGGGCGACACCGGGCGACTAACCATCCGGGAGGTGCACGAGGAGATGGTGGTGGATCACGATGAAGACATGCCAATGGGCGATGGCGGAGCGGCTCGACTGCGAGATCGTCCCGTTCGAAAGCCGCAGACGCGACGCTTGGGGGCCACCACTAAAACGGTGTCGAAGCGCGGCCAGAAATCCTCCGAGGCGGAGGGCAGTAGCGGCTCGGGAAATGTGATTCGCTCGCGCCGCAAGCTGCGCGATCCCACGCCCGATGTGGACGTGGAGGGCGATTAGAGACCCATGAAACCACCTTGATACTCAGCGATCGAATTTACGTTGAACTCAGCGATACACTCATATATATGTCGTCATCTTAACCCTGTCGCCCACTTGCAGTTTTTTATTATACTCGTATATATATATTTTTCACACGCGCACTATTCCTATGATATGTGTAGACCTAAGTTTTCGATTAGTTTTAGTTTATATTAAATTATTGAAATGCCAACTCTTGTGCTCTTGTGCTCCACTATCACTACTACTTCTACCACTACCATCTTTGAACCACCAAAAGGGCGGTGGAAACCTGGTGCAGACCATCAAACGGAGCTACTCGCTCAGCGATCTGAGTGAGCCGGATATGCATCGCACCCAGGATGAGCTAGACAATGTGATGATGATGTCGTCGATGGCCTCGTCGGCGGTGGTCATGAGATCGCCCTCCACGGGTGGCAGGATTCTGAGGCCGCGCAACCAAACCCCAGTGGGCAGATCCGCCAGTGGAACGCGCCACTCCACGGGCATGTACTTCACGGAGGTGGATGTGACCGGCAAGAATGCCGGCGATTTCAAGTGAGTATTGGCACAGCTGCAAGTGCAAGTTCAATACTTTTAAATTACTGAACTAGTCACGTACAAAAATATAAATGAATCACATAAAATAATAAAGCAATGATTGCAATTGTTTAGAATTTGGATTTTGGACATATCTAAAATAATGTATCCCTTACAGCTACAACATTCGCAGCCAGGACGACATCAGCTCCGGCTACTCCAGTGCCGAACCCATGAGCGGTCTCAGTCGCACCTCCTCCATGACGAATGCTTCCAAGGCTCGGGCCAAGTCCAAGCGCAATGAGGTAGGAATCGAGTTTGTTTCTTCAACTGCAACTTTCTTAATCCGTTCAGAGATTGGTGTTGGTTAGCAGTTGCTGGAGGAGATGAGGGACGAGGTCTACTTGGAGAACCAGCTCTACTTTCAGGGTGTGCGTGGGGATTCGATTCCAGATTCGATTCCGGAATATCAGGAACTCAAGATTGTGGAGAGTTTTGAGAGAATTCCAAGCCCAGAAGAGCCCATGGCGCAGAATGAATCTAAAGAGGAAGAGGAGCAGGAGCAGGAGGATCCTGAAGATGAGGACTTTTATGAAGCCCTGCCTTTAATAGAGGAGGAGGTATTCGAAGAGGCGATTTCCAAGGAGAGCTCCGGCGAATTGATCCTTGATGGTTCTACTAAAGTTGAAGATTTAACTTCCGTAGAGCTAAAGAAGGAGGCTCCTGTTTTCGAACCAATTAAAAGCGAAGGATTTGCCCAAGATTCCTTGGAAGAAGATAAGCCACAAGCCCGCACCCAACCAGATATCCTGCCGCCCATTGATCCCTTCGTTTTGGTGCTGAGCACCTCGGCTTCCCAGCCGGATCCTTTTGTAACCGAGCGACCCAGGCCCATGTCGCCTCGCGAAATGCGCCAGACTCTGGAGGAGATCAAGATCAGTTTCCGCACCCAGTTAGAGCCAGGAGTCTTAAACCTTTCCGCCTCGCCCTCCCCCTCCTTGCGGCCCAAGGCCAACCACGGCAAGGGACGTGCCCCGCCCCCGCCTTTGCCGCCCAAGAGGCACTCGCTGAGTCCCCAACCGGATACCATTAGCCAGACATCGACGGGCAGCTTGGAGCGCAAGTCAGGTATCGGCCAACTGTTCAAGCAAATCAAAGCTAATGTGCTGCGTAACAAAGCTAATCCCGGCCAGCAGCATCAGCAGGAGGATGAGCAGCAGTTGGCGGGCAGGGAGACGCGGATTTGAAGTAAGCCCAGCTGGAAGCTCTCATCACCCCAGTGTTTTGTTCGCTCACCGCCGGGGCGACCTCAGATCGCAGATCCGCCCCCTAACTCCCATGGCCCCTCGAAAATGGCATTTTCCCCCTTGTACAGTTGCGTTACTAACAATCAGTTTTAAGGATTTGCAGCATGCTCATTGGACTTGTTTTGTTGACACACTTCACATTTATTTGTTACTGATCCCATTTGGTTTCCTTGTTTGTTGCAGGACAAATCCATGTCTGCTAGCTGCACCACCTTGCCCAGGACCAGCAGTCGCAGGGCGGACAAATCCCAGGCAGCGGGAGGAGCCACTGCCTCCGGGCAGGCCAAAACGCGCAATAAGTCGGAGAAGTAGGAGATCTAACCACCAGCAAGTGGCATTGGTGGACGTGAATTAAAATCCATAGAACAGAACCTCATGTTTTAGTTTAAATTGTAACTTAATACCGATATCGATACTGATTGCGAGATGATATTAGCTATATATGCATATGCATTGTGTACTTTGTTTGTGATTTTAGTAGAGCCCCAGGTGCTCATTATTGGGCTCTCATTTCGTGACTAGTTTAGCGTTAAGCGAGTCTCCTAGCCTCTGCCCAAAGGCTCTCCCAACAGCTGTACTAACCAAAAACGGAAGCCCCAAAAGAAACCTATCAATTGTGTAGCATAAATTCCTAATATTGTAATTGAGCATTAAATAATAAATTCTATACCATTGAACTGAACGGGAAGCGAGAGTCTCTCTAAGGAACAGCTCCACTTTCTTCACTCATTCTTCCTCTGCTGCTTTGCTGTCTCCTGCTCCTGCTCCAGCCTCTGGCACTGGCTTATCACCCTCCTCTTCCTCCTCCGGTTCGCTGTCACTAGAAGGAGGATAGAGCGTTCTGCGGATGTAGCAGGATACCAGCTCCTGTGGTCGCTTCTCCCATTTCTTCAGAGTCTCAGGTGGTGTTGTGATCTTGGGGAACAAAGGGAAAATAACAAGAAAGGAAGGTCCATGGAAAGTTTCAGTACCTGATCCCCGTTGAGTCGATTTAGAAGGGCCACGCAGACCACTGCGCTATGGATGTTGGCCCGGGTGGTCAAGGCGGCAAAGGCCAGGCTCTCCATTTCGATGTTCTTCACGTCCTTGCTTTGCAGTTCCTCCATATACGCCTTTTTTTGATCCGGCGAATACTCGCAGAAGGCTCCATCCAGCCGGGATTGACCCTCGTAGAAGTCATGGGCACAAAGTGTCCTTCCGATGACAACATCGTAGTCATTGTGGCAGCTATCATGGGAACTCCTGATTTCCTCTGCCAGGCGACCGTCCAGCACGGAGTTGTACTGAACAATGTTGCCGTGCACCATGATCTCGTGAACGGGGTCCAGGTTGCCGTTCACCGCCTCCGAACTGATGACCACGGTACCGGGTTCCACGCCAATCCCTCCGCAGGAACCCAAGCGAATAAAGATGGGGTTAACGCACTTGGCGTGGGCCGTCAACTTGATGAGCTCGTGCAGCAGGATGGAGATCGAGGGGCAGCCTATGCCATGGCTGGCGAGCAGGACGGGGCCCACCTTGAACATGGAAAACCGTCCTCCCCCCTCCGCAAGGTCCCGCAGTTTTGTTGCCGCATTCAACTTCAGGCCGATCTCCTGCATCACGTAGTAGGCAAAGGACTCCATACGCCCCGCAGTTCCTCCCACGCAGACGAACTGTGAGATGAACGAATGAACTCAATGGTTTTTATATATCTTTAAAGTTTTACAACGTAATTTTCCCCAATTTTTCAAAATTATTATTATTTTTAATTGAATTATATTATAATACCCTCTGCAAGGGTACGATAGGGCATTATAGGTTGGCAACTTACTTTCACATCCCCGAAGACCTTGGGAAAGTCCGTGGTATCAGTGCTTAGGCCCAGATGATAGAGAATATCAGGCTTGATACATTTGAGACAGGGATTCAGGCCGCATAAGGTGCAGTCCTCAGGCTCCTCATCCTTTCTGCCGCTCTCCGTCATCTGCCTGACCAACTTTCTCAGCTGCTTGCTCTGGACCTTTAGAATTTCTGTGGGATGTTGTCTATATTACTTGGACTCGGCTGAATCCCCTCCTCATCCGGATTCCTTACTCTTTAGCTCGCGCACCTCACAAGCCAAACGGCAGGGATCACATTTACTTGTCGGCATATTTAAAATATTTTTTTTTGTTATTTTTCAAAGAAAATTTTGTTGACTCTTCTTTCGAAAGCAGTTTCTAGTAAAATTAAATGAATAATGATAGATAAATCAAAAGGTTTCAGATATATCAAACTAAAAGATTGAAGTTATAAAAGGTTTTTTTGTTTAATTGGGGGTTTTTTTGGTATTCGAAATAGGAGCAGATATATTTTTAAAGCCAATTGATTAAGTGTTAAGTGGAATGGCCGTTAAAAATTAACACATGTATCAATCTAGAGTCTGATTAAATTTAAAATCATTATATCCTCTAGCAGAAATGTATTAAATTTACATTAGGGCAACCTACTTCCCCGAAACATTTGGATCTCTCCTCGTCTTGAGCTTTAAGTAAGTGCTGCGATTATTTTATACGCCCCTTGATCGCACCACAATAAAATATGGTGAATCGCGAAAAGAGACCAAACCGGCTTCAAGACCCAAACCACCACCGGCTGCTCGTTCATCCTCTTCTGCTTCTTCGCCGCCGCCTGCTCCGCCAGCGGCTCCAAAAGCGCGTCTCCAACAGCGACTTTCAAGAATCCTCTACTCTGCCACACATGCGCACAGCAGCTGATGCGCGAGCACTGACCTTGACCCTCAATTGAGGCGCGGGACTTGTTGCCAAGTGCAGTTCGGCGTTCGCCGGAGTTGAAGTTGCGCCGGCACAGAGCAACCTACCCATTCCACTCCATCCCATGCCACCCCACCACCCCTCGCGTTTTTATTCGCCAGCGAGTTTTCACCATTAGCGGCGACTGTACTTCGCAGCGATACATATTCACTTAGCGCGTGTGTATGTATGTTTTGCTGTACATTAAACTGCACAGGGCAGGAGCGCAAAGAAAGCAGCTCGCTCGAAACATACACACGTAAAAACAGTGGTGGGTGACAAAATAGGTACGGTAGTACCAATAAATATTTATGAAAAATAAATATTCGCAAACAAGCAACAACAAATTCAAGGCTTTGATATAATTTAAAAACTTTAATCAATTAAAATTATTTTTAATTATTGTTGTCCATATAAATGTATCTATATCGATATCAATTTCACAAGCAAATTGAATTGAAAGTATTGTTATGACCCCACATGGTTTCTATTAATAGTTCCCGCACTGTTCATCCAGCCAAGAGACAATGGCAGATTTTGCCAGGCTGACTCACTGAGTGTGCCGGAGAGAGGGAGAGCACCCGAGAGAGCGGTAGGTGGGCCCCCATCAGCTGCCCGCGCCATGTGTTCGCAGCTGCAATTGCCGGCAAACTGGTTGAGAGCGAGAAGGAGGAGCAGAGAGATAGCGGGAGAGAGAGCCTGCGGATCAGTCTCCCCACTCCCGAAATACAACAACCACAAGCAAAGGCAATGAAAAACGCACAGCATGGGATTATTTTTTTTTTTGTCTCAAATCAGCAGCTCCAGCATTTTAATTTACAATTAAAAAACAATCACAGTGATATTTGAATTTCCATTTTCCTCATCGTACATAGGTTTCGCATCTTTGTCTCCCGTCCAACTGAAGGTGTGTGTGCTGTAGTCTTCTTCTTCGTTATTTTTCATCCGCCTTCCACCGTTCCGAGTTCTGAGTGCTTATTCGCCGTATGCTTTTGCTTCTTCTTCTTCTGGTTAGCTTAGCTCATCCTCTCCAGCGTTGTTCGTTCGTTTTACCATTGTTGATGTTCTCCGTCTTGGTGTCTTGTTCTTCTTGTGGTCTGTTCCTGCTTCTGCTTCTCTGCTCTTGTTTGCTGCCCCCTTTAGGCTTCAGCTTCGTCTTGAGAATCGTGATGATGAGGGGTTGAGAATAAGGTAAAGGTAGTGGGATTCTAGGTAGGTAAAAGTAGGTAGGTTGGTAGGTAGGTGGTGGTACATCGCACATCGTGCAGAATTCCTAAGGCTAGCCGGCAGCAGCTGGATGGATGGATGGTAGTAACGTGATCTTCTCTTTTCGCCTGCTTCTTTGCTTTTTCGTTTTTTTTTTTTTTGAATCGATTTTATTTTACGCTTTCTGGTGTGGAACTCCTAATAGGATCGATTTATAGTATTCTTTAAGGTATTTTTTTTTATATATTCTTATATAGTTCATTCCATTCGTTATAATGTAATTAGTAAATTCAAACACTTTTGCAGCATAATCATATATAATTATAATAAAGTGGTTTTCTTGTTGGTTTCTCTTGTTGTTGGTGCGGTTTAGTCTTCTCATCTTACAAATTGGGTCGCATGTCGTGTCTTCTCCGCTTCCTCCTCCTCTCTCTCCTTCTTCCTCTTCGTCGGCGGCATCTGCTCTCTCTCGGCTGCACAGCTGCCGTTGGCTATCGTCTGCTCTCCTCTCGTCCTCCTCGATCCTCCGATCCGCAGAGCTTTTACTCCGCAGATCCCGATCCCACTGTGGCTCCTTCTTCTTCTGCTCGTTCTCTTCGGCTTTCCACGGAAGAAAGTCTCTCAGTTCGGGACGTCGTTGGCACCGCGCTGCAGGCTCAGCTTTTGGAATCAGAGATGTTGCAAGAGTTCTTCTTCGTCGGATGATGGTTATATTCTGCGTGTATATATATGTGCTGGTGGTGTAGTGTATGGGTTTTGGATTGTGGGGCTGGGGCTGGGGGCTGAGGGCTGGGGGGGTGGATGGTTGATCTTGACTGGGGTGCTGCTGCTTTCGCTTGTTAATGTTGGCTGGCTTTGTGAATGTTGTTGTAGCAAATTGATTTTTCGTTTTTCATGTGTTTTCTGCTTCTGCTTCTGTTCTGCTTCTTCGTGTTCAAATCTTCCGCTTTCGATGATTTATGTGGAAACTAGTGACTGCCTAGTTGCGTCCGCCCTTCTCGTCGCACTCGCGCCTCAAATGGCCGCTCTTGCCGCATCCGTAGCAAGTCTTCGAGGTCTCCGGGCAGTTCTTGGAGATGTGGCCGGTGCGGTTGCACTTGTAGCACGACACGTTGGCCGGGCCGCGCTCATTGACAGCCTCGGGGCAGTTGCGCACCCAGTGTCCGGTCTTGTTGCACCGGTAGCAGGTCGGATTGTCCGCCTGGGTGCAGTCCTTCGAGATGTGCCCGATGCCGTTGCAGCGGTAGCAGCGCTCGGCCTCCTCTGGGCAGGCACGTGCGAAGTGCCCGAACTGGTTGCATTTGTAGCACTTTTCCCGGTTGCGGCGCATGCCGCCGCCATCGCTGCGCATGCCACCCCCACCGCCGCCGCCACCACCACCGCCGCCGCCGCCGCCTCCGATTCCACCAGGCCCACCGCCGCCGCCGAGACTACAGTCCCGGGCAAAGTGGCCCGGCCGGTTGCACTTGTAGCACGTGGCAGACATCGACATCTTGCTCTCGAACTCGATCTTCTCTGGGTTTCCGATACGCTCGCTAGTTCCTCTCACTTCTTCCGCTTCCACTTCCACACTTCCACACGTTGCCTGGCACTGCTAGCGCTGGATGCGAAAAACCACAGGATCCGGCAGATTTCTTCGCCTCGCCGTATTTTCGACGCCAAAAGTTAAAATGGCTGCCGCTGCGACCGAGTATCGAGTACCTTGTCCTGGTATCGGCTGCTAGTCAGAGTTGCTCCGGATTGCATCAATTGCAACACTGGCCCTCCACGCGGTGCACATTGGTTCAAGGTGCTTCGACCTTGAGGTGAAATCGGTTACTGACAATGGGGTCCATAACCCTGTTTAATTTAGTTCCCAGGGCCTGTTATGATCTATACAAATCGTATTCTACCCCACCTCTTAATCAGTATTCATAGTTTTTCTAGTAAAACCATTTTTCATTGAGGGTCGAGCACTACATAACCCCAATCCCTGCTAATTTTAGCACTTTTTGCAAAGGGTCAACCAGTGTGCCCGTGCAATGACAATCGGATATCGATACCTGCGTTAGGGGTACGAGAAAAAAAATGCCAATCAATACAAGTAAAAATATTACCTATTTTGGAGTAATTAGCAAAAAAAAAATATTGTTAGTGGTACTTTTAACTGCAAATGAAGAATCCCAGTGACTCATTGAAGTAAAATAGGGTTAGGCTGCTTACTCATACATGAGTTTGTTGGTGAAAATTCTAAGTGCCTTGGAGTCTTAAAAACGTATAAATCTTAAGGCATTAAAATCAATTGGTATTAAGTCAATGGAAGAAATTAATTAAGATATCGATTCTAGTAACGAGTACTTCTCCCGGCTAGAGCTGGTACTACTCGGTGCGCGCGATAGTTACCGAAGGGCCGATACATCGCGGGGGCTCACCTTTGACCGACGGGCATCACTAGAGCCGAAGGAATTAGTTTGTTTTTTTTTTGCAACAAACATTTTGTTAGTTATGCGTGCGTGGCCAAAATGCTAATCGTTTGGTTAGTGCTTGCCGCCACACTGAGTCGCTGCATCCGAGCCAGCACCACGATCTCGATTCCGATCACCACGCAGGACATAATCGCTGGGGATGTGTTTTTCGAAATCCTCTCGCCCTCGAACCTGGAGTACACGTACCGGCTGCGTCCGGCCAAGGACTTCGGCGCCGCCTTCTCGCAGCGCCTGGAAGGAGTGGCCCTGGTGCTCACAGATCCCCCGGGAGCCTGCCAGAAGATCGTCAACGCCCGGGATATCAACGGCGCCGTCGCCCTCATCGATCGGGGGTAAGAATAGCGCCCCAATTAAAAGCGATCTTCTATTCACAGCCACACCTGAGCACTATCTTCTGGAACTCCCCAGCTACCTATATAGACAACGCAATACCTTAAGCTTATCTGTGTAAAATTCGTTCCGTTTCCGATAAGCTTATATGGGCTTAATTCTTCCCCTATATGTGATGTCACTGAGATCCAAGCTAAATCCAAGGCAAAGCCTTATCAATCAAAATGGTTTTCGATTTCAAAACAATTAATAAGAAGGCAAAATATTATATTAATGATTTCTTTAGTCGAATTTTAAAATACAATTATGCAAATGGCTCCTCTTGGATTTGGATCGTCAATACAGTTGAGCAGATACCGAAATACTTAATACTTAACTTTATTTTCTACAATTTGATATAACATTTTTAAAGTGCCAATTCTAATGACTTTCTTGTTGCAGGGAGTGCTCGTTCCTCACCAAGACGCTGCAGGCTGAGGCGGCGGGGGCGTTGGGTGCTATCATCACCGAATACGATACGAACTCGGCGGAGTTCGAGCACTATATCGAGATGATACACGACAAATCCAACCGGGACGCCAACATACCGGCCGGCTTTTTGCTGGGCAAGAACGGCGTCATCATACGGTCGACGCTGCAGCGACTGAAGCGGGTGCATGCCTTAATCAACATACCCGTCAACCTCACCTTCACCCCGCCCTCCAAGATCAACCACCCGCCTTGGCTGGGCTGGTGACGGAAAGTGGGAACCGGGTATTGGGAATTGGGAACTGGGCCTGGACTAGGCACATTCAATCGAAACCAAAGTGCATACTTGTATTTAGGATGGACAAGCGAGACCGCAACTGAGACTAAACTTAGAGTACATAAGTAGCTAATTCGTAGACGAAAGCCATCAATTGTAAATAAATTGCTAAGCAGCTGACAGACAGGTCGCAAAGTTGTAAGCTAGACAAATACTACTATTGTTTATTAATATTGCATTTGCATGTTGCATAAGTGGTAGAAGTACTTGGTTAGATTTTCCCCAGGGCCGTGAGATTCAGGCACATGCCCAGAGTAAGGATCACGATGACCACCACGAGGATGGCGAAACAGAGATAATTGGGCTGGATGGGCATGCGAAAGAGCTTGGCGGACATGTCCAGGGAAGCGGCGAAGAGCAAGGTCGAGTTGAGATCCTCCGCCGAGGTATTGTGGTAGACAAATGGACGCACCCGTATCTGATGTCCGTTCGCCTGGGCATTCTGGCACACTCGCGTCACCGACGAGGCCACAAAGAAGGGCAGCAGGCCGAGAAACAGCCACAGCATCACATTGGCAATGTTCAGCAGGACGAGTTTCAGGGCGCAGTAGTGAAAGTCGAAGTCCTTGAAGAGGTACACCAGCCCGGCGAACGCGTAGGCCAGGTTCATCACAATCAGAAAGCACACCGGAATGGAGACATGCTGGTTCAGCCGTTCCAGCAGCTTGCGAAACTCCAGAACCTCCCGCATCCAGTCCAGCGAGTCGATCGAGTGCATCAGCAGCTTGTGCGAAAGGGTCTCCAGGTGCACCCTCAACAGATAGCACTCGATGTAGTAGTTGCTCAGTATGATGATCTCCACCAGATCCTGCAGCAGTATCGTGACCAGCAGGCCCACCCTTAGCCACATCTCCCAGTTGCTTAACGCATCCATCAACCATGATATTTTCACAATCTGCGCCGGTTGCATTACCACCACACAGCAGGCGTAGCTAAAAAGCAAAATCAGTAGGGCGAATGCTACTCCTAGGAAGAGCCAGAGCATCCTGCAGAGTCGCTTGGGTTTGGCCGACATCAGGAACACCCTTTCGATGAGGTTCTGCAGTTGCTCGTGGTCAATCACTTTGCACACCAGGACTGCCGATACAAATCCCATGAGATTAAAGCCACTGGGCACAATGTAGCCGAATAATAACTCTCCTATGGTATTGGGTATGGCTGCTCCGCCATCGGTTCCATTGCTAATGGGTCTTATGTCCCGGTAGCTGGAGAAGCCTCTGTCACCTCTGGAGGGGGAAACAAGTTTTAAATTAGGTTTGATTTGCTCTAGAGGATACCCTCACCTGTAGCCGCAAATATAACGCAGAACGTATCCCGCCATCAGGACGCAGAGCACCATCAGAGCCTGCACATAGCTGCACCAGGCCCTCACATTGCTCATATCCGTGGATATGGGATTGAGGCCCACCAGGGTCAGGATGGCCACATATGGACGGAGGAACTAGCATGGGATGTGCATAAGCTGGTTAAGTAATCGACACCACACCCAGGCCCAAGGCCCATGCATACCCACCTTCCGTTTGCAGTAGTCCAGAAGAGCCGAAGTGGGCTCATGTTCTCCGGGCTGCTGCAGTTCATCATTGGCATTCCCGTTCAGGCGATTGATGAAACAGAAAGAACTATCCGCATTATTGCGATACATGGCAGACAAAGAACATCAACACAAAAAAAAAAAACAAAAGTACACAGAAAAAATGATTCTAAAATGGATCAATTTTAATTGAATGGAACAAAGTAATTTTTACAGCTTCATAACAATTTACTTTTTAAATAAAACACTTTTATTTAATAGTTGTAATTGGAGGTGTTGTGGAGAACGTGATGTTTTGCATTTGCGGTGTAAGGGTAAACATTATTTTACCAATCCCTTTCGTTTCACCAGTTATATGAACAAACTAGTTTATAATTAAGGCGAATGATTTACAAGCCCTTAAATATTTTTGGTAATTAATGTTTTTCGTACACCACCTCGAAAGTGTTGGTTTTCTCGGTGTAACAATAACTGTGAAAGTCGCGTCACAGTCACAACAAAAACATATAACGTGGGTGGAGAGTGGGAGAGTGAGAGTGAGAGTTCGATTGGGAGTGGGAGAGCGTGCGGCGGGCGTGAAAGTTTACGCGAGAGAGACGATCGCTGGCTGGCGGTCCAGCGACAACTGAGAGGCTCCGACTTACGAGCTCGTCGTGGAGCCAGGATGAGGCTATGGACGTGCCTCTGCTCCGGCTTCGGCTCTGGCTCTGGCTTCGGCTGCTCCACGGGCAGTCCGCTGCGTCAGCTGTTCGCTGCTCGGGGCCGCTCATCAAGTGCAACTGTAACGGTAACGGTAAATTGAATAAATTGAAACTCGAGACGCCGGGTCGCGAGAGAAAATAACAATGAACGCCACTGCTGCGGGAGAAGCTTTCCTGCGTGCTGAAGCTCTCTTTCTGAGCTTTGTGTTCTTGTCGCCGCTCCCTCATGCTCTCCCTGTCACCCCCTCCCCCTCCGCGCCACACACCCCCATCACCCCCCTTATCAATCAATTTTATCTCGGGACCCAGCGGGATCGCGTTCTCGAGTCTGCTGGGCACCTGTTACAGTTTAGATAGGAATCAGCCCTGTTATCGCCGAGCACTATCTTTCGACACTGAAATTTGCATATATACACACTATATATGCTGGCTGTCATATCAGACATGGATCCTACTATATATACATATGTAACGCTTTACTATTATCGCGTGCCTGCGTCGTGGAATTTCTTTGTCACGCTTTCGCCGATCGTTGGCGCTCTCTCGTTCGATCACCTCTCTCTCTTTTTCACTCTCCCAGAACCTAACGGAGATGCTGATTATGCTTTATGGGGGCTCTCATTCTTCCATCTCTCTCTCTCTCTCTCTCTTTCTGGCTTTGATAAGCCCGATCGAAATGTCTTTAAGGTTGCCCGATAAACTTGGGGGTTAATTTTATTAAAGGAACTTACTGAAGTCGAGGAAATGTTTCCCAGATATATGTACGTATGTATATAAATAATTGGTTCGTATAAGTAATATCGTGCAAGCTGTTCAAATCTCCAACTGTTCCCAGGCGAATTATCAGCAACGGGCGAGTCATCTTCCTTATGGTTTTGTTATTCCCGACTCACTGTTACTCACTGTTCTTTGTTTTTGCGCCCGACCTCTGATCGTTACTTAATTTATGTGTTATTTTATCTTAACGATCAGCACGCAATATTTTTGCGATCGTTGAAACTGTTCCCAGGCATTAGAATTTACTGCTCTGCCGATTTTTAATTGGAAACTCAATTATTTAACCCCCTGCTTACCTAAAATAAAAAAGCTGAATTTGTAATTTTGTCAGACGAATGCAATAAATTTAAATATCAAGAAAGTATCTACAGATTCTTTTTTGTGTACATATGTACATATATATTTTACCTGGCTTAAGTCCTCAAGCCAATGCATATGCATATTTAAATAAAAATCAGACAAGCCCGGTTTTTAAAGTAATTTAAATAGTTTGCTAGCAGGGGTTAACTTTTCGCCCCACACCTCCCGCATTGGTAATAAAGTTTCGGAATTTACGACAAAGTAATTAAATGAAATTGAACGCAAGTCGAAAGCGGTTTAAACTTTTTGCTGTTTTTGGGGCTCACTTAAAATGATGTTCAACGATTTGGGAATGAGGCCAGGGACAGATTCAGATTCGGATTCAGACTCCGACTGCGAGCCAGTTCCAGTTTCAGTTCGGTTCGGTTTCTGGACCAGATCCATGAGAAAGCCGCAGAAGGAAGCCGCAGACAGAAGCCGCAGCCTGTGATGTGTTTCAGCCAGGATGCGAGATACGAGTATCTGTTCCTGGCGTCGTACTACTACAGACACCCCTTCTGCACTCTCATGCAAATTAGCTGCGTTGTCAAATAATTCTGATTTGTTGTTGCTACTCTGGCATGCTAATAAAAACTGAATGCCCCCAACCCCCCCACTGACCCCTCGTCAATATGTCAGTTTGACCGACGCTCGTCACTTGACACTCGCCGTCTCGCTCTTTCGCCTTCCCCTCTCTCGCTCTTACTACTCCGCCGTCACTAACTAAGCGTGGGCAGCGTTTTTGTTTAAAAATCAAATCAAATATTACGAGAAAATTTCAATGTGGTCGAATGCATAGGAAATTTTATGCCCACCACAACCGCAAAAACGCAAATGTTGACTCCGCCGGACAGCAGCTGGAACCCGTCGAGATGGAGCCGGACAGATACGGATTCTCGCACATCGGACATTTACGGATACAGGCCACGGGAATTGCGTTCGACGGGGTTCAGAAACTGTCGCACACAGCTTAAAACCGGATTTTAAAGGGATTTCGGTGAATGCAAATGCAAATGGAAACACTACCATGTCATATATTTAAAATGGATTTTCAGTGCGGAAAACAGTTGTAGCCCATAAATGATCATCAGCTGAAATCATCAAAAGTGCGATTGGAACTTATCACATATGTCGGAAATTTTCATTTTGTAAAGTATATTATGGGTAATAAATTTATTTATTAGTTAATGCAGATTGAAATTATTTCAAGATATCAAATTTCTAAGCTACTAACCACTGTTTACGTATCTTGGTAAGAAATTACTGTGTTTCCTTTGGCTAAAGCTATTTTCGAAAACCTTTTACCGCCGACTAATAATAATATTAATTTCACTAATGACTCCGCATAACCCATATCACAATTGACTCAATACCAATATCACATTCTCTCAGATACTTCCTGCTCCAGATTCATTTAATTGCTGCTTTAAAGTCCCCCTTTGCCGTCGTGTCAACAAGAGATCAGAGATTGTGGGACGTGTCAAGTGTCCAAAATTCAATTAGACTTCATTAGCATTAGCAGCCGGTGGCAGTAGTTTCCTCTCCGACTCTCCGACTCCCCGCCTCCCCTGACCCCTCTGTGACCCCCTCTGACCCCTCTGACACCTGCGGTTTGTTTCTGTGTCGCTGTGTGTGTGGATGTGCGTGAACAGATTTCAAGCGTTGGCAGATTAGCATAAATGAGATCATTAAAATGCGCTTACGTTTGTGTGGGCGGTTGGTTTGTTTGGCGCATTGTTACGGGTTAGCAGAGGGGTTAGCAGAGGGATGGGTCAGGATGGGTCAGTCGAGGTGCGGGGTCACGACTTGTTCCTTTCGCACGTTCCTCGGAGTCAGACGCCGCCTGCAATTTGCCTTCGTCCTGGCTTTGTCCCTGCGTAACTGCCGCTCCTGGTTCGTGTCCCGACTAGTTGGCCCCAAATGGAAATTTGCATAATTATTGCAGCATCTTTTCGGAGGTGATGTCCTCCTCAGGTGCTGTCCTCCAAATAGTTTTACCCGACTCCGGCTCAGCCTAATTTGCTCATTACGTTTAGTGTGATGAGGCAGTTAGGATAAAAAACAGAAGCATAGTCGTGCGGAAATAGTTTTCACTCAGCTGCAGGATTAAAGGTGGACATATAATAATCCTCAACTTAAAAGTAATTTCATTATTGTGTCTTCTCTTTTAACATAAGCTTTAAATAATAAAATTAAAATAAAATTACCTATAAGAAAGTCAATTTAAACTACATTTTCTTTTATAGATAGTATGGGTATTATTTTTCTTATTTTTACTTGTACACTATTTATCAGCCTGTAAATAATAATATTGTTAGATATCCATTAAAGAAAACTTCCTTGGAATCCCAACCAGATAGAATACAGTGTGATTAAGTAAGCCCTGTTCATTAACCAATTTCCCACATTCCCCGAAACCCCAATTTAAATTTAATTGTTCTCTTAATTTGCACATCCCTTTGTTGGCCAGTGCCCAGTGAACGAGCTCATTTTAAATTCAGCCAAGTTAATTGGACTGTCGTTGCTGTTACCTGTTGCTTTGTGAACTTTCGCCGGGACTGCTCACCTATCCAGCGGAAGTTCAGGCACATGCCACATGCATCCCAAATGCCACATGAGCTGCTGATGGGGTGGGAACACCCGCTGAACACAAACTGTTCCCACCTCGACAACTGTCCCATCAAACAAGCTAATTTTTGATGATATCCACAGGCGATTCGGGTGGGAGGATGGTCGGATGGTCGGGTGGCGGGGTCCTTGCACTGGGGAGGGCACTAAAAGCCTGTCGCTGCCTGCAAATTGAATCAGTCGTCCAGTGTCTCCTCCGTGTCCGTGGGTTTCCCTCCATCCGTGGCTTTGTCCGCACACGGGAGTGTGTGCATGTGTGTGTGTATGTTCGTGTGTATGTGTGTGGCTGTGTGTTTGAATGAGGGAGTCCTGGGGCGAGTTTTAGTGTCCAGCGGGCGGCGTGCGCGCTCTCATGAAATGTGACCGCAATTGCGGTTCGTTAGCTGCATTTCAGCTAGTCCGCATCCATGTCAGGGGTGATGTGCGATGCAGCAGCAGCAACAGCAAGAGCCGGAGCTTGAGTCCAGACCACCAGGAGATTCAGGAGCACTGCCACTGCTACTGCCACTGGCACTGTCACAGCACCTGCACGTGCTGCCGCCAAAAAAGCAACCCCAAAAAGGGGTGCGGGATGGTGTGGCATGGTCCGGCATGGCCAAAGCGCTGTGCTTAAGTGGTCCGAGCGACCAAAAGCACTTTGACCATGCGGTGGGGTTGCCTCTGGAGGACAGCCTACACCTCACGTCCTCTTTTCGCTCATCTACATGAAGAGAGAGAGCCATTGCGGGGAAGACTCTGTTTAATTTGGAGTTTTATAATATCAGCATCCTTGATATTTATAGATTTTTTCAGTTTATTTTAAAAGAATTAAATTACTAAAATGTAAAAATAATAGAGTGGCTTATTTTGGTAATTAACTTATTTCAATTAATGGAATGATAATGATAATGATATTTTCAGCATAATATTTCTATGTAAGTTATGAAAATGAGGATAAATTATTTAATTTTAATAGAAATATATTACTAAAATATTAAATTTAAATAACAATGTAAAAGTTTAAAGAAATTCCTTTATATTTCTAAAGTATAAATTCCTAAAAATGTAAGAATAAAATACCTGTCAGAGATAACCAACGTCAATCAAAAGTTTTTACACTCCTGAGATTTCGAGGAAAACCCTTTATTTTCAGGTGTTTTCCGTTCTTAGCCAAAGCTTTAAAGCCCTGTGGGAAACTGGCCCCAAGGCATTCGCCCCTTCGGCTTGGATTATTTATGTTGAAAATATCAAACGTTTGAGGATTGCCCAGGCACTTAACGCCAATTAGCCCCAGGGCCACATATACACCTGTGGATTCGATCGGCCACCCCGCATTGTGTGTGTGTGTGTTTGAGGGGGGGAAATCCCCACCTGCATCCGCAATCACAGCTCAATGCTGGGGCCAACTCGATGGGATTTGCGCATCATCAAATGACCAACTTGAGGTAATTACCAACAAAGAGCACAGAGGCACGCACACTCCCGTACAGAGATGCCCGGCAGCATCTCGTCCTCCTCCACCTCGTCCGGAGATCCCAACCAAGCACAATCTGTCCGGGCACGCACAGAAAAAACTTCTAGCCCCCGTTTGGTGTCTCCTTTCAGCGCCGGACAACGTGACAAGCATGCGGAATAAGCCGAACTTCGACTCGAACTCGAACTGGGATCCGGAGTCCAAATCTGAAGGGAAGCTCAACAATTTAAACGGATAGCGTGCTGGCTTTCAAGGATATGTCGCATTAACAATGCCCTGACCTACTGATGAGAGCCAAATGAGTTGTTAGGGGAGTGGAAAAGGTGGTGGTGTTCCAGGAGTGCGCCCATCCCCCTCCTCCCCTGCCCTCCCTCCTTCCGAGTGTGTCCTTTGGGTGCGGGCCGGGGACTTTTGTTGCCAAACTAAATATTGTTAGGCAAAGTAAACGATGTTGGCGTCTTGCGCCCATGGAGGTGGGCAGAGGCGTAGGAAGCAAAGGGAGTCTCTGGAAATTACAACTTAAATATAGTTGTAAAAGATTTTAAATGTCAAATGAACCATATTTCCTAAGGATCTGGAAAATCTATTTAAAGGTTCTTTTCCCCGGAAAATTCCTCATCTAAGTTTAATATTTCTAATTGAATGTCTTGCCACTCAAAGGAGCAACTGATAAAGGATTTCCTGATAATTCTCTCTTCTCCGCTTACTCCGATGTAGCAAAGCTGGAATTTTCCTCAATTTAGCAGCCCCCCCGTGCCGAGGACTCTGCTTTCGTCGTGCTTTCCCAAGGACCTGCCCGAGTGCCTCACGTCTATTACCGTTAACCGAAACCCAATGCCATTGCGGCCATTCAAGTCGACATCCTATCAGAGCGGCTGCTTCTTCAGGGGCACCTGCCGTCACACCCTAACCTTGCCGCACACAATCCACCTGCCACCCACCCCCTCCCCACTCCTGGGCTCCTTCAATTGGAGATTTCCTTCCTCATTTTCCTGCCGCTTTTTGTGTGGGGAGCGTTTATTTTTTCGTTCTATTTTCCCACCATTATGAAACTGAAGCCAGGTTATATAGCGGACGATGCAGTCGGCGGAGGGTATCCACTGCAGCACACACACACACACACACACACCTAGTCTGGGGGGGATATCCTGGAGCTGGTTCCTAGCTCATTGTTGACGCACCGTGCTCATTAATTTTTTACGCTTAATGTGAGCTCATAATGATTTTTAAATTGAGTCTCCGATTTCACAGATTTCTCCCCGGCCGATTTCTCCTTTGGCCTGTTGACGTCACAGCCGGCTCATTAGTGGCCGAACTCAACATTCAAAAGAAAGAGAATATATTTATTCATTCGTTTTGAACCATTGATACGCAGCAGGACCGATGCATTTATTTATTCATATTTGCCGAACAGCTACAAATAGTGCAGGAGCCCGGGCGGATAAACAATGGGTTTTACTGAATGCAGTGATTAAAACCCAATAACAACAAATTCCCCTGCCCCTGCCCCTGCTCTCCCCGCTCTCCCTGCTCTCCCTACCCTGCTGTGCCTGCCCCAGCACACAAACTCCTTTGCAGCTCATCGCATCACGCATACGCCACGTTGTGCACTTGGGAGGTCGAAAAGTGCCGAACGTTTTGTCCGGCTGACAAATTTAATTACTGCCTGGGCGGCGGGGCTCAGTTGGATTCTCTGCTCTTCTCCATCTCCGCCTCTCTCTCTCACTCTCTCTGTGCTGTTTGTCTCGCAACTGATATGGCCCAGACACATGGCCGGAGGTCCTTGCTGGGGTCCGGGTCCTGGGTCCTGTGTCCTGTGTGTCGCACGGACGAAGTCACTTCATTTGATGCGTCAATCAGCACAATCAAAAACTGCAGCCATGAAAATCAATTAAAAACCCGTTGACACACTGGCCAAGGATGCCACACTGCGAGAAAATACTGCCAAGGAAGGAAAGCTCAAAAATGTATTCGAATAACTCTGAAATATATGAATGCTTGGAAATACTTCAAATAATATTGGCAACTTCTTTTATGTTTCATTAATAAAGTATTGGTTTCTCACAGTGTAGTTGCGAGTTCCGTGCCTGTGTCCTGTATCCCATATCCCGTATTCTGTGCCTGATTCAGACCCTGGTCTTGGGTTGTGTGCATCCGTTGGCTGTCAACAACGTTGAACGTTTTGCAATTGACGCCGCCAGGATTAACATTTATATTTCAGCTGGCTAAAAGGGATCGATTGGGGGTGGGGGAGTTGGAGTAGGGGCTTGGCATAGTTGGCGTAGGTGTCGCTTCCTCCTGCCCTTGCGATGTATTTTTGCCTGTTTCATGCTCGTTACAATTCATTTGATATGCAAATGCTCTTTTGTAGCGGATATAAGTAACACATTCGCACACAAATCAAAGGCCGGCGACATGATGCCGCACAATTCTCCGCCGGAGCGCAAGGGGATCTCCCACTCCATTGCGATCCTTTTTCGGTATCGGTTACACCCGGTGACGTCAGCAGGTTGTTGCATAGTTAATTGGTGGCGCGCTGAGTTGCAAAAACAAGGGGCGGGGGCGGAAAGGCAAACTGACGAAAGGCTCGCCCACTTAATAAATGAAATGTCATTGAGGCATGCGGCAATCAGTGCCGTACAAAACTCAAATGAAAACACAATTCAACACGCAGCAAATGACGATGAGAGGTTGAGGACGGGGCTGGGGATGGAGCTGGGGATGGGGATGGAGATGTTGGAGGAGCAAGGGAATACTTACTGACTGAGGGCCTGAAGGACTCAGGCTGACTGACTGACTGGCTGGCTGACTGGATGACTGACTGGCTAACTGACAGCGTCCAGGCAAGCCTCGCTTTATCTGCCCCTTCAGGGTTTCGCACAGCAAACTGTGGCCAGGGGAATGGGATTGGGGTTTGGTGGGGCTGGAGCAGTCACACCCACTTGTCCACTTGTCATAGACTCCAAACGCGCATTTCACCCACAGCGAAGATCAACAAAAGGGGTGGAGAATAAAGGTTTTCCCTAGAAAAGATTTTTTTTTAAAATGCTTGAAATGCAGCTAAACATTAATATTTAACTTTAATTTTTTTTTAATTTAAAAGATCAACGAAGGGTTTGAGAACCAAGGTTTTCCCTAGAAAAGGTATTTTGAAAACGATTTAAATTCAAATGTAAATGATATCTGATTTAAATTCAGTTTATGCATTAAGAATTCAAATTTTACTAAATACTTTTGAATTTGTAGTTAAAGTTCAGCATATAGAATTTACCAAGACATCAAAGCTTTTCTTTCCTTGTATATTTCAGCAATATCTTTTGTAGACCTTCACTTAAACTCATCATACCCCTTGCTACCCTTTCCCCTCTTCATACCATTGAGATTTCAGGGAGCACCTAAAAAAAGCGAGCTATGCGACTGCACAAGTTGACTCTGTGCAACTCTGCTGCAACTGCCAGTGCTGATTCCTCTACAGTTGCTACAGTTGCTATAGCTGCCATATAGCTATATAGCTGCTACTGCTGCTACTGCTGCTGCTGCGTCAGCTGCAACTGATGACATTGTCAGACATCAAGGCGGCTCTCCAGCTATGAAAGGACTAACGGGGGCCTGACAGTTACTCAGCGTCAGACATCGGGATCCTTCTGCACATGCAGAGAGAGAAAATGCCCAGTAAGATCAGTTAAAGATAGATATTGATATTGTTAATTGGGATTTAAAATAATTATTTTAATTCTATTTAAGATTTTAAAATGTTGGAATCCTTCTATATTTACACTGAGAGAAAATACCCACTAGGATCAGGATTAATATCCCAAATAACTTCCCAATATTTGTGATATTAAATAATTCTTAAATTTATGTTCAAGATTTTTCTGGCAAATATTTTTACAAATTATTAATAAATTTCCTTAATTACTTAAAAACAAACATAACTTAATGAATATTTTTTCTAGTGTATGAATCTAGTGGGTGCCCCGGGCAAATTAAAACTTGGGCCTCACACTTGACACGTGCTTAGTTGGTGCGGCACTCGCTGCGAGTCTCCACCACGCCCCCTCTGCAACATGCCGCCTTCTTTTTTTTCAAATTTTTTTTTTGGCTCTCCATGTTTGCGGCTTCTGCGGCCTGAGTTTGTTCTGCCCAGCTGCCTTTTTTTCCAGGGGGTTTGTGATGTTTGCACTCCTTTTACTCCGGTTTTAGCTAGTTTAATTTATGAGATCGCATCACCGGCATCAACTTGCGTGCGGATGCATAAACTTGTTGCACACACGCCCGGCTTTCCAGGTGAGGCAGGTGGGGCAGCAACTTTGCTTTTGCCAAATTTATGTGGCAGCTAAAAAGCTATTTAAGAAGTTTGGGTGGCTCACATTAATAGCTATTCTCTTTATTAGTCGTTGAGGTGGGAAATTATCAAAGTGAATTCGTAGATGAGTAAATTTGTTATCTATAATTGCAAAATAATAGAGAGACATTAAAAAAGTTTAATTTATTTTATTGAACTGAAATCCGATTTAATTATTTTAATCACGTTTCGATAGAAATTTAAGAATTCAATTTGAAACGCAATTCAAGCGTGAAAAAGTTGGTTTTCTATTTGGATTTGACAAACTTGAATTTTTTGCCATTTTTTTGTATGGCAAACTTGCAACTGTTGCACAAAATGCTGCCTTCGGCTGCAACCAAATATTGTTATTATTCCCGCTGGATTTTTTTTGGTCATATGTGCACATATGTTTGCTGGCTAAAAATTGAATCAAATAGTAATTTATGGCTGCTGCAATTTTCTGCCAACTATGCAAAACGAGCGGAAATTTTCGGGGAAAAGGAATTTTTTTTGGTGGTACTATACACACATGACATGGCATAATTTTAGGCATAATTTTTTTAAAACCGCTGGAAGTTTCAAGCCTAGTTTGGGGGGGTGGTTGGTAGCAGAGTGGGAGGTGGGTGGTGGATGGAGGGGTGTTGTGTTTTTGGATGTGCTGTGCAATACAAACAATCCACTCAACCCACTTTGGCGGCTTTGTTTTGTTGCTTTGCGTGGGCTGCTCGCTTTTCTGCCTAACATGTCAAGCGTAAATGTAATTTTTTTTTTGTATGTGTGTTCTGGTGGGGGAAGAGTTGTCAACAAAAATATCACTTGCTTGCATGAAAAATCTCTGTCCGAAGGGGTGTGGCAGGCCCGCGATAAAGCCAGCTAAAAAAGGGCTGAAAACCAGCAAACGCCAGCGGAATTGAGCAATTTTTATGAATGGCAATAGTCACACAAAATAGAGGCTCATGCTGCAGCTAACACAAAAAAAAAGAGTCCTAGTTCATCTGTCTTGCTTGAAGTGGGTGGGGTGGTAAGGGGGTAAGGGGGGTTGTGGGTGCTTGACAGTTTGACGCCCCGTAATTCATGCCATGATGAACGTCGACTGTGAAAACCTTTTTTTTTGTGTTTTGTGTGTTTTGTTTGCCACTAGCTGCTCGCTTGACATCTCACTTGACTTATGGAACAGCTGTTGGAGATTAGCATTTAACATGGGTTTGCCTCCGCCATTTAAGCCTTTCGTCAGGCCTTAAATGAGTTCCAATGCGACAACAAAAAAATGTGAACCAAACTGCCGCTAATTCGATTTGTCTGTCGCAACGGAAACATTTAGCACGGCCGCGGGGTGTGGGTCATAATTCATTACCTCCAGTTGGCCAACTTAATTATAAAGAACATTTAATATAATTACGAAAAGCGAAAAATCGAAACACAACTCTGCAAATGCCAAACAGAGGGAATACGGTGCATGGCGAATTAAAAACAGATAAAAATGGAATATACCAAAAAGTAAGTGTGGTCGTGGCTTTGCAAAATTTGTCCGCCATTCATAAAAGTTGATAATTGCGTTAGCTGGGCGACGTCATTATGTCTGGAATTATCCTCTTTCCGCCTCGACGTAATCCTCATCCTCTGCGACGACATTGTTCGTTGTTAGATCGACGACACACACGGGAATACTGGAGTCCGACACCAAAACCAGATCTGCATTATCCTCTTCTTGATTTGGCTTGATTTGGCTCAATGATTTTTGTGTGGGTTTCTTTGTCTTGAACTCCACTGTGCGATTTCGCAGAGTCATATATACGGTTTCCATTTTGGATTATATCAACAATAATTTCAAGCAACTATCTACAGGAACCGAGCTATTCAGCTGAGGTTCGTACTCTATCTGAATTTGAAGTTTAACATTTAAGCTAGCTGAGTTTTCCATATTGGGAGATGAAAAATATGCTTGCTAAGATTTCATTTTTGTTATAAAAATATTGATGTTTTTTTTCCTTCCAACAAATCTATATTTCTGACTGAGTTCCTGGGAAAATATAAATTGCAAGAAATAATATTACCCCAAGAAAAATATATCTACATACTAAAAAATATTTGTGTAAATATAATATTGGAATCTTAAAATAAATTTTTTACTCGGATTAAACTACTAAAATCTGATATCCAAAATTTAACAATTTCAATTAAATTTACACAATTATTAGCTTAATCCGTGCAATAAACCTCGAAAAAGAATAATTTTATTTAGAGCTGTTTGTAAATGCCCAGAAATAATAGAAGACCCAGAGTAAGAGATATATTTTAGAGGACTATATACCTACCCCAAATTAATGGTAATACCTGGATTACCGATCTCCGGCTGAGTATGGCTTATTCCCGGCTTTACCCTGCCATCTATCGCTTTTCCATTACCATTTCCAATTTGGCCGCTGCCCGTTCAACACTAATTTAATTAATTGAATTCATTTTGGCGCCGCTGTCGACTGCGTATGTAATGGCAAATTAACGGTAGTGCCGTGTGTGTGTCTCTCTCTCTCTCTCTCTCTCTCTTTTACACCTTCTCCCTCTCTTTCACTCCCACTGACTGAATTTGTATTGAGCGCGGAAGAGTGCATTTTCGGTTTCGGTTTTTGAGGTTTCCACGGTTTCGGTTTCCGTATCCTGGCACCATTTTTTTTCCTCTTCTTTTTTTTTTTGTTTTGGCCAGGGCTGGACTTCTTTTGGCCAAGTCCCAGCTTTTTGAGGTGCAAAAACTTGACTGAGCCTCCCAAGTCGCGTTGTCTAATCGACTCTAATTCGATTCGCCCCGGACCGGGCCCAATCAATTACGTTTCCGATTTAATGTTTCAATTGAGCCGCAATTACGCCGGAGAGCGGACCTAGCCCTGAAAATAATTGCAATCAATGGCAGCCGGCTGCCGGCCAGACGACGACGACGGTGGAAAATGCCTTTGTGGCATTTCAAATTAGCGCATCGCTTGCAACCGATTTTCCATGCAAAACCGCCCGCCCGTCCGCCGTCGGTGTCGGTAATTCAAATTCAAATTCAGATTCAGATTCAGTACCCCGATTCAGACTCGGTTTTAGTGACTGTTTCAGTTTCAGTTGATATTGCTGTTGCAGTTCCAGTTTCGGTTTCAAAAATATGCCGAAAGCCTGGCCCAAACTGTTTTACAAACTGTTCGCCATCGGCCCGCAATTATGCCAGAGAGAGAGTGCGAGTGCGTGTCATTGTGCGCGTAATTGTGCGATGCTCTTTCAACTGGAAAATGTTGCGAGCATAAACAAAAGCCACCATTTGTTGCAGTTTTTCGGGGGGCCTGGAGTTTTAATTTTCATATAACCGCACACCACTCCGCACCACCGACAGACAACGGGGCGTATACGCAATGTCAACTTGATTATAAATTCAATGGGGAATCAGGCGGGCTTTGTCTTTGTTTTAGACATTGAATAGCACTACAGACAGCACCGCTGCTGCCGCTGCTGAAAGATGACAGGATGCAGCCCCAACTGAAATGGTATCGTGGTATGCACGGCGGAGCGGAAGCAGGGAACATGTGTCAATGAAATCGATCCTGATGAATCTCATTCAAGGATTGACAGGATGCCGTGGTTACCTGGCCTGGCCTGGAGACGGTGGCCTCTTCACCTGGCTGTGTGCTTCCTTTTTGCTGCCCGAGCAGCACAGCCGATTTCGGTTTAATCAGACTAATGTTTCCCATGGATTTGGAGTATTATATTTACATCTTCCATTGTCTATTGCATATTAATGTCATTTGTTTATTTAATAATTCCAAGCAGATTATATGTAAGTCTAAGCCTTCTGTTTAATCATTGAGAGCCCGGAGAGATTCTTTGAGGGAATCGCAAATTTTGGCCCACACAAGCGGAACTCAATTTGTGCCAACTGTTTTAATGCTTAATGCTATTCCCCCACTCTTACGGGCCAAACTCGATCCTTGCCTCACTTTCTGGTTCGACTAATGAGCTTTGGGTACCTTTTGGCTTTTGTCATGGCCCTTTGACATGTTCCCCGGGTCCCCGGTGGGTCCTTTGTGGGCTAAATTTGCATTTGGCCTGAGACTGGGCCTCAGTTGGAATTCGCAATGAGAATGACTCCTGGCGGTGGCTAAAAGGAAGGGGGGTGGGGAAAACGAGGGGCTGGGTAAACTTAACCAACTGCTTGGCATGTGAACACTGTAGCCCCAACCCTGCTGCTACTGCTCCTGCTGCTCCTTCTGCTGCTGCTGCAATTTATGAAGTTCAACTGTAATGCGCTTTTAACCTGCAGCAGGAGCATCCAGCGCGGAGCGTTGTGGCATTGTGGAAATGCGACTGCAGCGGCCACGGCTCGAATGCCGCTTATTATTATGCGGGGCACGTGGCCGAAAACTAAACACACGACCACCACGAATCACCAGACGGCGTGCACTGAGCGAAAATTGCATTGAGTTTAAGCAGAATGCTTAAGTCATTGCGATTTTGTGGTCTTGAAATTGAATTATGAAATTGTGGTGCAGGTAAATGTATTTATTTTAAATATTATTGAATGATATAATGATCTGTCAATTTAAGAATGTATGCGTCCTAGTTGTGAAAGTTGTATTTATAATGAAATAATTTAAAGAGGAATTTCTATGAACAATAAAAATTTTTATCAAGAAAAATAGAAGTGTTTAAATACGTAAGTCCATGGTAATTGTTTATTGTAATAATAAAATTTAAATAAACAATAAGAGCAAGTCAAATAAAACAAAAATCGAATCTATTTTTACCCATTCAAAATACTGAATTAACTATATTTTAATTTTCATGCATAATTTCACATTTGAATGAATAGTAAACTGGATTTATTTGAATACCTTAATTTTCTGATTAATTTCGGACCGCTTTCTTTTGAAGAATCATTACATTTCATTGATTTAAAATTCTCAATATAAACCATGATTTTTTCCAGTGCATTCAGCAGCATAAATAGCGTTAGTTGCATTGCTCACAAACACAGATACACAGATACACGGGCAACCTCACACATCCAACTCACACAAATAAGTCTGGGTAAACATAAAATGTAACATGCGAGCGCCGCATGTGCCATGCACAATAAATACGCGATACGTTGGAGGGGGGCGTGGTCGGGGGAGGAGTAGGGGTGGTTACTGTCAAATGGCATGGTCAAGTAGTTTGGCTAAAAACTGCAAACTGAGAGGGGGTTGTTGGGGAAGGGTAATAGGAAGGGGCCAAAATGCCGGATCATGTTGCTTGGCACGCACACAGATGCACATTAATAACAAACATGGCTTATGGCAATGAAAAGTGGGGTTCCAGGGTTGCATGATGGGCAGGGGGGGAAAGTTGAAGGGTGAGGTCAAACTTTGACAAGCCTCAAAGCTACTGGAGTCCGCTTCAGATACTCGACCTGCCCATCCAACTCATTGGCACAATTAAAACTAAACAACAAAAATTGGCAACCCAACTGTGGCGTGAAAGTGTTTCCTTCCCCCTTTCACCCCTCTCCACCCCCCTTTCCCTGCTTTTCCTGGCTCCCGAAAGTATGCACAAATATTTTGACAAAGCAAATATTTATCAAGTTTTGTGCTCTCTTGGCCTTTGGCCCGGCTCTGCATCCAGAAGCGAAGTGATATGGTCCAAGGAGCAGGGCCAGTGTTTGCCAGTGTCGAGCGAGAAATTCAAAGTCAAAGTTGTTTGCTTAGCCATATATATATATATACGATATATACGATATTCGTGCCATATACGAGCGGACAGAACACAAAAAAGGATTTGCCCAGCCTTTGGCCCTTTTGTGGGGTTGCTGGTGCTGAGGTGGACTACAACTACAAATGAAAATATATCTTTCTGGTAACATTTTTAGAGTCAAGTTTACTTAGTGAAATTCGTCTGTTCTTTAAATTATAATTTTAATTTATTTCCCAAATTATCATCCCTAAATTATCCCATTTTAACACACACTTCCTGCTGACAATATCTCATTTGTAGTTTATTTCACACTTCCGGCTAAGCGAGTGCAACTAGTAATCGGTCTTCTGTCGTTGTTGATGCATCCTTAAAGCCAGTGTTAAATGGAGGAAGGACAGAAGCAGGACCAGGACCAGCACCAGGGACTGGAGGGGCTGGAAACCCAATAACCCAAAGCTCAAGGTGACAATGATGCAGCAGATGAGGGAAAAGTCACCAAAGGCAGCATTTATGTCTCTGTTTCTCTGTTGGCTGCTGTTGTCCTTGTTGTCCTTGTTGTCCCTGTTGCTGCTGTTGTTAGTGTTGACTTATTATATTTTAAGGCAGGACAAAAGGCGACTGTTGCCTGCTGCTGCTGCTCTTCTGTTTGTTGCAGTTGTTCTCTGCTTTTATTGTTCAACAATGGTAGATAGCGAGGCGGGGTCGGGGGAGGGGAAGGGGGGCGGGGTCAAAGGTGAGCAGAGACGCAGTAAGCAACTCATTGCTGATATGTTCCGCCCTGTATTTGCTCGCCTTGATGTGGCAGCTTACTCGTTGTTGCATCCTCTTTTAGTGTCCAAGACTGCACGAGTCCAAACTGAGTCAGTTTAAGTATGTCATTGCGATTTAACTTCCCTACGGCATACTCTCTCTGTTCGAAAGGGTTTGTGGGGATTCAGATAAAGTATCTTATTTTGAGTAAACTTTATTTTTGTAATATATGTATATTTTATTTCTGCCAACTAAAATTCAAGCAGATGGAATATTTTTAATAGTGAGAAAAACAAATGAAAATGTTTCCTAGGGTATTTCCTTATCAGTGTGCCTTTGAGTTATGCTTTCTTCTTGCAGTTTCGAGGTCACATACATGCCACATGGGTAGACTTCTGGTTGCATGCAGCAGCTGGCAGTTGAATAAATTTGTACAATGTCACGGCAATTATGTAAAACAGCGCCATTAGTGCAAAGATTTTCACCTCGAGCAGTTCTGGTTCACTGACTGACTGAAAGACTGACTAACTGACTGACTGAATGAATGACTAAGTGACTGAATGACTGACTGACTGACTGAGTGAGTGTGCGAGTGAGTGACAGGCATTTGCTGGAATTTATGAGGCATGCTGTTGGCTGTTGCAAGGACAATGCAGCCTGCATGCCACCGCGTGTGTGTGTTTGTGCATGTTGATGATGTTGCCACAGCGCCTGCTGCTGGATGCTGGCTGTTGGCTGTTGTATGCAACGGTGAATTATTTATGCCAACTTGACATTTACTTGGCCAGCAGTGGAAGCCACCACTCCACACCCTCGATTCGAACCTTGCCCTTTGCCCTGCCTTGGCTTGAATATTTTTTAGAGCACATTTGCTATTAATTGCTCCGGCGTTGAGTTTCCAAACACATTACNACCCCCCCCCCCCCCCCCCCTCGATGCTGCAGAAAGCCATCTATCTACCTATATAATTGCGCACTATAGCCGGCCGCCTTTTATGTCCCCATCTATATTGGATTTTTCATGGAGTTGAGTTGCCGGCGAGGCCGCAATGCTTAAACACATTTTAAATATTCATAATTCAATTTTGACTTGGTTCTCCGCTTAACTTTTTGTGGCCAGTCAACGTTGCTCCTGCCGCTGCTGCTGCTGATGCTGCAACTTGTTTGCCCGAGTATCTTATTTTCTTTTTGGTACGTTATTAATGAGCAAAAGTAGAAATGCAGGCCACAGAAACACAGATAGAAGTCGGAGCACGATGGCTTAAGATGGGCCTGGGTCTGCTAGAGTTTTCCCTAGCAGAGAAGACCCTAAAAATGAGCTACTCCGGATTTTCAGGGCTCTAGAAATGGAGTTCCTGGTGGTGAAAATAGTTTTTGAGATGAAAGTAAGCTAAATTCAACTGGAAGAATTTGTGTATTAATAAAATAAAATATTTCTGCAGATACAGGTATAATTTATATTTTGGTAAAACAATATTACAACAATAAAGATACTTATTTCATATCATAGACACAACTGTGATTGAAAATAAAATATCTATTGTGCAATGCCAATTCTTTTGATTTAGTTTTAAAGGCTCAACCTATAATTTGAAAGTTGAATCGATCCCGATCCTTGATCGACAAACATGTGCTTAAGGACTTAACCTTATCCTGGCTGTAGGGCAATGGTTTATTCGTTAACGTTTTTTCCACCACCAAAAGCCATGGCCAGGGGCAGTCGACTGGCAACAACAAAACAAAGCAAAGTAATAATTTCCAAAGTTTCCGACGTCGCTTTGCCATGCTCCAACCTCCTCATTCCTGCATCCAATCCTGCATCCCAGCCCTCGCCCTGCCCTGTCCGTCTAGATGCACTTAAATATGTATATAGAATATTTTTAATATGGCCGCGTGGCCATTACTTTGTAAATATGGAAAAAAAATATTCACATTCAAGAGGGGGCACAGAAGAGGGGCAAAAATTAAATAATACTTTAGAAAGCTGAGGGAGGGGATGGGGGAGGGGAAGGGGGAATCCAAGGAGTGTTTAGCTCAGCAGGAGGCAAACGAGTAAATTCAAAACTCATGATTTTGTCGTTTGACTTGGCACTGGGTGGGGCATATCATATTTATCTGCTATCTGAGCAGAAGCTAGCATAAGCCTTTCAAAGTCCCCACTCCACTTCACTCCCCTCCACTCCATTCAAACCCAACCCCAGACCACCCCATCCCATCCAACTGGCAGTCAGTCAGCAATAATAAGGATAATGCATGGCTCAGATTCCTTTACAGTAGCTCAAAGCCGCTCCCCGAGAGAAGTGGCACTGGGAAGCAAGCCAAGCCAAACCAAGCCAGGCTAAACCAAGCCAAGTATCTAAATAAATAGCTCAGCAAAGCGAAGTTTGTCTCGAGTTGTGAGTTGTTGCTGTGAGCATCTCGGCTATGGAAGCCCCAGTCTGAGCCAGAGATAGATCCAGAAATAGAGAGATTCCCCTACCTGGGCTGAGCTGTGGCTTCTGCTGCTTCTCGGGCAGAAACTCCCGGGGATTTATGTTGTGAAAAGTGAAACATAAGCACGCCGGATTGCAGCGACTTTGGCGAGTCAGACACACGAAATAAAAAGCGCCCCGCAACACAACACAAAACAACAAAACACACATATCTGGAGTACATGGAACGACACGTGCCATATCATGAGGCAGTGGCATAAGCGTTGGACCAGCCCTAACACCAGACTTTACCTATCTTCTCCTATCTACTCCCCCATCGATGGATGTACTGGGAGAAAGTATCTGTAAGTTTGTTTGCTTCTAATTGCTAACTTGTATTTCAAAACAAGCTTTTTTATACCATCAAAATTGGAAGTTCTTTAAATATTTTATAAAATGTTACAAAATATTTGTAAGCTTGTAATTTTTAATAATCCTAGTTAAATTTAATATATTTTGTATCTTTTTCCCTGTGTGGCCAAAATGAGTTCTGCGCGAAATGTTTATATCCGTTGCAATTGCCGGCTGGGAACGCGAACTCTCGGATCATAAATCGCTAAAAACTCGGCGGCTGCTCCGCTTTTCCTCCTCCGCTGGATGCTGGCAAATATTGCGGAAAAGTGTGCGGAAAAGATACCCCTAGCTGGCAGTGGAAATCGACAATAAGCACAGGAAATAAGGCGAACTCATACGGCTGTGTAATACATCAAGTACATGCGATAAATCCGACATGGGGTTGCAGTCCATAAATGGGTGGAGAAGTTGTATATATTCGTATGTTCTTATTGAGAACTGATCGGAGATAATGTCGAATGCATTTAATAGATTAACACACATACTTGAAGGTGAAGAATTTGTGCAGAGATGTAAGAATTTCCGGAATTTAAACTGCAAACTGACATAAAAATAGGAAATTAATTTTCCTTTGATCACAGATTAAAATGAGTGGAAAAATTGTAAACCCATGTCCAGTAATTCACTTTGATCGTTGATCCCCTTGTTACCTGAAATCATTGGCCCGCTTAAATGCCAAGAATGTATCCGTCAGATTCCCCTTACCCACTTACCCCACTCAGTAATGTTCCGTGAGAAATGTTAAAACATTTCTAATTGACTTCAAAATTAGTTTTTGCCTTGCTGCACAATAACAAAAATAAATAAACCACGCAAATGCAAGAAAAGATAGTTGAAAATTAGGGAAAGTCAGGGAGAGGAGGGGGAGATGGGGAAAACCCTCAGTGGCCTTTGGCAAAGGTAATAGGGGAAAATATTTAGCCGGAGCGAAAATCCAGCACACTCAACTGAACAGCAAATAGCCCAGCCAAAGCTCAGCAAACAAATAAACAACTAAATAAACATTTAAACTTTTTCTCTATTTGCGGAAAATCTGGGAAAAGGGGGAAGGGGAAAGGGGGAGGGGAGATGGGAGAGGGGAGGAGGGACAGGGACGAGATGAGTGCGGCGAGGTGGAAAAGCTTACGTCCTGTCCTCTGCTGTGCAAAGTTTCGGTTGTTCGGTGAGCGAAAATCAAATGCACATAATTATGAACTTGAGGTGTGAAATTGTGCCCCATCCCAGCTGATGCCGCCTTTATATTTAGCCCTTTTGGGCCGGCCCCTGCGGTTCCTTTGAGACCCGCTTCGGATTTAATTGGAATTGTTTCGGTGGGGTCCGGGTCTGGGTCCGGGTCCTGGTCCTGGCTAAGATTTGATTTGGATTCCCCCGATGCATTTTGCCAATTAAAGTGGCAAACTACTTTTTGACTTTGTTTAGAATTATTTCCAATTATCTTCGTTTGTTCTTCACCTCGAAGAAGGAGAAGGCATTAATATCTTCTTTGAAAAGATTTGACAAAGTTGTAAAATTAAGCAACTTTTTGTTAGTTTAATAAATATATATATTTTTTAAAATATATATTGACTTTATAAATACAATAAATACTGTATAAAGTTTGTTTCCCCGAATTTTCATAATCAATATTTTCCATTCACCAAAAAGTATCTTAAAGTTCACCTTAATCTTAAATCCCTAATCCGTTTTAATTAATCCACTAATTTTGTATTTATTATATATATTTTTTAGCTATATTTAGAGCTATTTTTGTATTACTTTATATTTAAACTATAGACTTTTATAGATGCAATAAATACTGTCTAACATTTTATTTTCCCGAATTTTCTAAAATCAATCTTTTCCATTTACACAAAAACTATCTTAAAGCTCACTAAACCAGTTTGAAATCGAGCTCGTTATCGCCTTCACGTATCGTTGGCGCACCTTTAAAATCAATTTCTCATTTCTCATTTATGAGGAACATTTTCATTAGTACGCAGGCGGCGATAAAAGTTACCTCCTTAACCCGCCAGCCGCTCCACTTCTGTGCAGGATGGTGCCGGTGAAATCCTTAGCCCATTTTCGTTAATTTTTCCCAGCACATTTTTTAATTTCACAGCATTTTTGGGAATGGGGATGGTGAGGGGGATAGCATCTCCCAATCCTCTATCCTCAATCCCCAATCCCCTATCTCCTTTCCCATTCCTTCCTTCAAGTTGCGTTTCCCTTGGTCTACTCCTCGTACCCCTTCCCAACCCATTACCGATTGGGAGCTGGACAACTCTAAACACGGCAATGGTACGAGGAGCAGAGCAGAGTCAGAGCAGAGCAGAGTCAGAGCCGGAGCTGGAGCCGAAGTCGTGGCAACAAGAAATGCGGTTACAGTGTCCAAAGGCCGTCCTGGAATGCCATAAATTACGTTGTCGGCAGAGCGGCAAGGAACCGGAGAGAGTGGAAAGGGATGGGGGCGTGGCAGTCTGGGACCCATTTCGGATCCTTTAGGTCCAGTGGAAAAGTGCAGCGGGAACGGGAGCGAGACTGCGTTACGTTTTTGGCTCTAAATTAAATTTTTGCCAACGCCGAAAGAAGCTGCAAATTTTTGTGCTGCGCACTGCACTGATGCGGCATCGGAAGCGGAGAGCCATTAGTCCTGCAGAGTCCTGGACCACCGTTAACTGCTGCCCCCCCCCTCCCCCGGCTCGATCCTTGCCGTTGGCCCAGCTTTGTGGCCACCGCCTCATTATGGGTGTGTGTGTGTGAGCCATAGTGAGGGGCCGAGTGTGTGTGTGTGTGTGCAATTAGCAGGGCTTGTTAGTGGCAAAATGGCAAATGTCCAAGAGCCAAACTGATATGAGCTATCATAGAAATCGTTGAAATTTACTTAATGCCCATCCATCCTGACTCCTTCAGGCTTTGCCCCTTCCAGAGAGAGAGAGAGTTTCCTCTGATGCACAGTAACAAAAATAAACATTTTTTAATTGATTTTTCAACTTTAACAAATATTCATAGTAATGACCAACAAGATCTTTGACTCCCCAAATTTTTTGCACAGTGCACAGCTTTTGGTGCGATGGTTGCAAGTTGCAACGTGACACTGCCATCAACTGTTTGGACATGACAAGTTGGTGTGATATTTGCGACAACCTGTAGTCCTCTTTTGTCAGGCTTCCCAGGCTATGGTGTCATCCATTCCCCAGGTCCTTTGCCTGGCCCTGACAAAAAGCCGCACGTTATCCCTGCTAAGTGCAAAAGTGGATTGCAGTTTGGATGCTCTCCTGCAGCCTGCAGGATGTGGCAAAAAAAATGGCAACCTCTTGGAGTGAGACTAGTAGGATACTCTTTTAAGGAATATATCTATAAGAAAAGTTTAGATACAATATCATTAAAATATAAATAGCTTTTAATATTCATTCAGATATATTTCATACTTTTTTTATTTATTTACAAATTTTTATATATGTAAAATGTTGTGAAAATTTAAATTCATTTTTTCGATATATTTTTGTACTAAGCAATCTTATGTAAAATATAATGTAGTCCTATTAATCTAATATATTTTACCAATGTCAGTTTTTAACCAGCTGGAAAAAAGAACATACCCTGGTAGCATCTCCTCCGGCCAGGCACTTGCAAATGAACTTTGCCCTTCCCCAGGAAGAGAGTCAGGTGGCAGACCTTGTCCCAATGTTTTGGATGATGCAGGAGCAGGAGCAGGAGCCGGAGCGAGGCGGTAGGTGGAGGTGCATAACGCGGTGGCCAACATTATTAAATAGTTCAACAGCAGCAAACAAGTCTCGCCTGACAAGGCCATAAAAATGCCGAGAAGAATGTCATACAAAAAAATAAAAAAATAACAAAAAAAAATGGAGCAAAAGAAAGGAAAGCGGAAAAGTGCAGCTTAGACGGAGATGAAGATGGAGAACTTGACTGACTGAGTTATAACAGCCATAATTCCGATCCCAAAGCGACGTTGTCAGCATGTCCATAAGGGGTAGCTATTTATCTCGACCAACTTCACCTTCGCCGCCCATTTGCCGTATTTATATTGGATTCAGGAGGCGGCAACCCGAAGTCACAAGTGCAGCTCCTGGAGACCTTTGACCGATTTTAATTAGACCAATTCTACGTTGATTCCTTTTTTGGCCAAAACCGGCTCACGTAACCAGGCAACGGTGTATGCATTAACATCCAACTCCCATTCCTCACCCCGGATTTTCCTAGCACAATGAAATTGAATTTAGTCTAAGGTACCCGTCACGTACTTTCTCCTGGATATGGTCGCCGAAAAGAACTTTCTTTTTTCACAAATTATTTTATGCCCTCGTTTTTTTTTTTTGCTGCTGTTGTTCCTTTTTGAAGAAAACTTTGCGGCGCTACCGAGAAAGTTTACTGCATAATAAAGAATAGAATAAAAGGAGGGAAAACATAAGTAGGAGAACCTCAGCCAGCAGAGCAAACAGAACAAACAGAACAAACAGAAAAACCCCAAACAAAACACAAAAGCGCACAAAATGATGGCCCCAACTTCAAATCAAAATTCTGTGTATGATACATGTCGGGGGAGTGGGATAAACCTGAAAACTTTAAGGCATCTTTTCGGCATCTTTTTGGCATCTTTTTCGGCATCTAATTGGCTGCAATTGGCAAGTCATTGCGTATGCGTAATGTGCGACAAATCAAGCATACGCCATGAAAGCCAAACGACAGAGTATAGCTTTTTGCCGTCGTTGCTTCTTGTTGGCCCCATTTTAATGGGCTAACAGGAGGGGGGGGGGGAGGGGGGGTTGGCTGGCTGGCTAGAACAAACATCAATGGTAATACTCCTAGAAACCGGAGCGGGAGCCCGCAGCATCCGTAGAATTTGAAGGAAAAAAAAAAGAAAATATGACAAGGGAAATGAGAGATCCCAGCCCAGCGAAATAAAAGAATTGCATACATTTTTCACTTATTTGGGCAGCATTGGCATTGAGTTTTCATTTTCATTTTCACATCAACACGGACTCCAACTCAACTCGCATACTCCGTCCGTACATTTATCATGCATTTGTATATTTTTTGCTCGAATAACAAACGATTCTCTTATGGATTCTGAAATTGTTTCCCCCCCCCCCTGCCACGCCCACAAATGAATGAGTTTTAATTTAAGCATAATTGCTTTCTGCGGGTTTTTGTGCGCGCTCTTGTCTCTGATGCCGCTGACTTCATAGCGGAGGCAGCTCCACCAGTTCCCGCTGCTCCACCCGCCGCTCCACCGGCTTCCATAAATTTTGGGAGCTTCGAAAAAAAATTATTCAAATTTTTTTGCCGCATTTTTTGTTGTTGACCCAGCGAAATGTAAACAAATGCTGGATACAATAATAAATACGTTAAAGAATTTAAGACCCGCCTGTGTTTTTTTCTGTTTTTTTTCTAGGACTCCTTGGGCAACCCTCGCGGGTTGGAAAATTAACTTCCTGTACATATTTGCTGCAGCTCAGCTTGCATTGTGCATGATTAACAAGTCTTTGGGACGGCACTTGCTTGGCCAACGTTAACTTTCGACCTGGAATCAATGCGAAAATTAATTGCCAGCCAAAGAGCGAACATTGGAGACCAGCCCGGGCCCAGGTCAGGAGATTTTCACGCTTTAAGTCCGGGGGAAGTTGCTGCAAATTGAAATAAATCCAGGCTCCCAGCCAGACGGAAGACATTTGTCAAGAAGGCAACCGCAGACAGCGCAATTCCCACAGCTCTCCGGCGGACTTAGCCGGGTGTGAATCCAAGGAACCGAGGAACCGAGGGCTTGGTGGCCATAACCGAAACAATCATCATTTGGACACTTTTAATACTTTGCCGGCTATGCTCGCCATGGGGCCCCATGGCCAAGATCTCCTCCTGGCTTGGAGTAAACTCAAAGGAGATGACTTCAGCGGAGGCACTGTCACAGCTTAATTTCGAGTTGTTGCTGCCAACTTCGCAGCAGCTGGAAATATCTCGCGGGATTGAAATTTATGCTCCCAAGAAGTTTTCAAATAAAAAACTCAAAAACCCGAACTCAAACTCAAACTCGAACTCCAACCAAAAGCAGCTCAACAGTGCGTGCTGATTAGTTTTTGTGGCCGATATGTGTCTGGGCTGTGTTTGTGGAAGTAGTAGTCTCGTAAAATTGCCCCAATATGTGGCATGGTAAGAGCTGCTGTTGAGGCCTCCGAATAACAGATGTCGGGGGATTACAAATGACAGTACAAATTGAGACATTATCACCTACAAATAATTATTAACAAGTCGACAAATGACAGAGGATATGGTCAATGCTGTTGGTTATATTTTGGTATGTCGTTAGAAATAAGTAAAAAATTAATTATTGCTCAAATTCATAGGTTGAAGGTTATGGCCATTATTTTCAATTGAAATTTATACATTTTTTTGGTGTTAATAAAAATAATAAAATAGAAAAACTTAAGTACTTTAAGTAAGTCAGATATAGTACTTACATACATATGTATATATTTATAGCCTTAAGAAAAGTTAAGAATATCAATTATTCATAAAATATTTTGTATGCTAAAATTAAATAAAGTATTTGCACTAAATGCTACTAAATATTTTCTGCTTAATTTATAAACTATCAAAGGTCACTTAAATATTTAAACCCAAATTAAGGCCTTTAAAAATTCCATCAACCAAACCCACTACCACCAACACTTAGTTACAGAAATTAACTACCAATTTGTGTCTCATTTGTCAGGCAATCAGCCAGGCAATGCCACCACATGTTGCTCCTTGCCGCACTGCAACATGGGGCAATGGGGGCAACACAATCCGGCAACATGTTGCTGGCAGGCGGCCAAGTGCAACAATATTTTGTGACTGCCACAGCTGCTGCTGCAAGGCCCGACCACAATTTGCAAATGTTGTGACAGTTAATTTTGACAAATTCGTCTGAAGTTTATCACTTATTGATGACAACAGCGATTACCGAACAGCAGCAACAATAGCAACAACAATAGCAATAGCAACAATTTATGGCTGGCCAATCGAATTTCGAATTTTTCGGGCTGCATAACTAATTATGAGGTTGCCGGCTAAATTAGTTTTCGACCCCTCTTCTCTCATTTGGTTAGTTAATTGTAAATGGCTAAATTCAATGGCCACAGGAATGTAATTTTTATTCCAACTTATCTCCAGCTGATATGGTTGTTGTTAATACTGTTGCAACTGCTACCGTGCAACTGGCCGTGCAACTGCATTTGGTTTTGGTTTATTCGCAGCTCTATTTGAGGTTTTATTTGTAGCCAGAGTTACCATAAAGCCAGATTTTATTGGCTACTCGCATGTGTGTGTGTGTAAGTTAGCTTTTCGTATGTGCGTGTGTGTGTGTGTGTGTGTTGGCCAGCTTGGGCAAAAAGCGCAGATTAAAAACTTTTCCCATTACGTAAAAATTAACAACTTTTTGTTGTTGTTTTTGTTGTTGTTTTTGCTTTTCGTTTTGACCGTAGCGAGAGCGAGCGGAATGCAGGAATTGTTGCACTAGCCACTAAATTTTCTAAAATTAAGCACTTGCCCACTGGCCCAGCCGACTGCCCTTGGCTTTATTTCCAAAGGGGTTGCGTTGGCTAAAATACAATAAACACAACAAAAAAAATACAAAAAAAAAAAAACTGAGCTGGAGTTCAGGGGGCGTGGCAGACTGCAACTGCTTCTCGGTTCTCGGTTCGACTCCATTTAACCATCAAGCTTTGTTGGCTGCCACGTCTTTAAGGAGGCCACCTTCAGGCCAATGAATTCCTAGGAGAAAGTTCAGGTTGAGAGCACTTAAGTATGGGGCCAAAGTTGAACGGGTTGTGTGTGTGGGGAAAAACCAGATTTTATTTCGATTTTATAGGCTAAAGAAAAGGCCAGCAAATTGAACTCAAGAGGGAAGGGAACAATCACTGCTTGTTTTTCAAAATGTCTGGACTGGCAATCTTCTAAGGAACTTATTCAAAATTCAAGATTATTTTTAATTTGCTTTGGAAATAAATAACTGAAACTGTAAGTAAATGTTATTTTGAGTTTATTCTTTATAATCACTATTTCTTAGCCTGGTTTTGTTCTGCAAATATAGCTACATTTGTACATTTAATCGGTTTTAAATATATGCTACTGACTTTTCATCATCCTTTATATTTTTTTTTTGGGAAATAATTACCATCAATGCTAATTGACTGCTGGCAGACGTACAACTGGCAATTAGCCGGACAGCCCAAGCCCTTCGAATCGATTGGAATCTGAGAATGCCTAATGCCAGGAGTGAAGCTTCTGGCCTTTGGCTAATATCTCCTCCTTGCCTCCGCTTGGTGTATAATTTCGTGTTGCATACGCACAGGCGTCAGTCAATTTCACTTATGGCATGTCCCCTCCCCCCACCCTCCTCCCCTCCTCCCTGACCCCTTACAAATTTTGCGCTCTAAGCCGAAATGCCGAAAATGGTAAACAATGTGCAAGTGCCTTTGCTGGGCTGTGAGTAAAATTAAAACAATAAAATGATTCGAATGCAGGTGGGGATTGGGCCAAAACTTCGCCATCTTCGTCTGGGGCCGTAAAAGTTTTTGAATACCTCAATTGTAGCCTCAACAATGGTTGGGGCTTATGCATACAGATGCAGGTGTGTGTGTGTGTGTGTGGCATGTGGCAGGTAAAGAGGGTGGCAGCGCGTTGGCTGGTCAACTAACATTTTACCTTTTAGGCAGCTCTCATGCATGAAATTGAAAGAGTAGCAATTGATTGAAAATTTTACCGAAACTCGGGTGAGGAGGGGGGCGGGGGTTGGGAATATACAAAAGCCAGGATACACAGACAAAATAAGGATAATGGCTGTGGCACGAAAATTGCGGTTCACTTGATATTTTTGACGTAATTTGAATTTTTTTCGCAAAAAAAAAAAAAAAAAACTAAAAGAAAATCCCAAATTGAACACAGAAAAAATGGAAATGGAAATTTTCAATGAGAACCAAAAAAAATAAAAGGAATGTAAATTGATAACGCAGCAATATTACGCATATGCTAAGGATACTTAGACACGGAGGTGGAGGCGGAGGAGGAGGCGTGGCAGCCAAATAGCACTGAAGCATTGCAGAGGTCCAACCCACTTGGAGTCAACTAATCCGATGCCGCGGCAAACATTACCGAAATGGCAACCAGCAGAGCAGAGCGCAAAGGAGCGCATTTTTGGCGCATTTCACTTTTCAGGATTATTTAGAATTTATGCATAAACAAGCAAAAGGACGTTACCCAAAGTCATTTGTTTAAGTCAGCCATGTGAGTGGCAAAACTGAGAGAGAGGAGCCGGCCCCCGGAAAAGGGTAACCAGAGCGAGCGGGATACACAGAGAGAGAGAGACCATTTATAGCCAGCTCGTCTGCTGTCTCCCGGCTGTCAGGCTGCGCCTTTGTTCTGCCTTCATTTTTATTGCCACTAGCGAAACAATTTCACATTTGCCACTTACCCGGCAGAGAGTCAACTTGCAAATTGCCGAAACGCCCAGCGGAGTTCTGTGCCCAACGAAACCCAATCCAAATCCCTTCCGACTCCCTTTGGGCCGCCTCAAATTGGGCAAAAGGCCCACAGAATGTGCACGTTCTCGTGCATAAGAGACGAGGCCAGGCCAAGCCAAGCCTCTTGCATCTTGAGACAATCCAAAGTCAAGACTGCTGCCACTTGGCATCGTCCTTGTGTCCCTTTTTTCAAACTGGTCATTAGCTTGGGGATATAGTGGCTCTTGCATTCTCACCTGGTCGCCAGCGAAAGGTCACAGTCACAGTCAGAGTCACAGTCAGAGTCACGTAGGAATCTTTATTAAATAATTTATTTTCACCCTCTTTCCTGGCCCCGGCTTTGAGGGATTTGTGAGGCATCAAGCGTAGTGAGATTTGCAGCTTAAAAGGGGTGAAGGTTAGGTTAAAGAAAAATATATATGTTACTCGTATATATTTTGTGTGGCATTTAAAATAGTTTATTCATGGAATGTGTCAAGAGAATGTTTCCTTTTGTGTATTTCTTTATGAGTAATTAAAGAAATATTCTTTCGCCTCTAGTTTAAGGTAACGAAATTTCCTAGCAAATAATCCCTTCATTGGAGCTTAAATATTTGCACAAAGATTTTGTTTGAGAAGATTACAACATACTCGTATATTTCTTTAAAAATTACTTGAGAACTCTGCTAGAAATTTGAATCAGTCTTGACTTGGCTAAATTAACTATTAGAGCAATATTTTATTTTCTCAACTGGATGTTAAATCAGCCTCAAACAAGGTAAGCCACAAGCTACAATCAATTTCCTGCCGCATTTGCATGAACTCAAATAGAGGACTCGTCGCAATTGCCGCACGCCCCCGACAAGCTGCACTAATTGATGAGCCGGGGAGAGTGGGAGTAGCTACGTGGAGTGGGGTTTGGGGCAGTAGTATCAGACGACATATCAGACATCTGGTTGGTTTGCCATTGTCATACATGGCGTATACGTCATATGGCAATTTTGTACGTCGACCAAAAACTATGAGTGCAATTGAAGTTACTTCTCGAGAATTGCAGCACTTGAATTGTCCTTTGCTTGTTGACAAGCCAGCTAGCAGTCAAAGGGGGAGAGGAAGAGGGACGGGGATAGTGAGGGACAGAGATGGGGCAGAGATGGGGCAGGGACAGAGACGGTGGGGCGTAAGAGCTCTCTGACAGAAAGTTGCTGCAATTTTCGACTTGACTTGGCGAGGAGTCAGGGACTCAAGTCATCCCGAGTCCGCTCGCCGACAAGTTATTTTATTGATAAACTTTTTGCCAAGTGCTGGGACTCCTGACTGACTAAAGGGGGCTGGGGATGGGGTAGGTAGGCTAAGGGTTGGTGTTCTGGGGGGTAGGGGCGGAATCGCTGATTCGCCCGTTTCGCCGACTCTTTTGACGTTTTTTGCTTTCTGCTACTTCGACTGCTGGCTTCTGGTAGGGCTTCTGCTGTCTTCACATTGTTTGGCTTAAATGGCATTAAATCCTTTTAATGCTGGGCTGCCAGAGGGGCCCGGAAGCGGGCACTTTGGGGAAATCAATTGTGCTGATTGTCCTGCAATTGAGCTGCCACCCCATACAGCTCACTTTTGTTTCGCCTTTCCGCCCGATTTTTCTCCTTTGCGCTACTTTGGATTTTCTATCACTCTCTCTCTCTCCCCGGCTAAGTATTTATTTTCCTTTTTTTTTTTTTTGTCCAGATCTCGACACTTGGGGACATTATCCTTTTCAGGCCAGCTGAAGGCAAATTGAAAGATTTCCAAGGCAAAACTGTTGCACGCGCATATATAGTAGACCAAGCTTACAGAGTCGCACAGAGTCACAGAGTCACACCAAATACCAGGACATCTTCATTGCCATTTGATGGTTGCCCCAAATCCCTCCGGCTCCTCCTCTCACCTGCTGCAATGTGTGTGCGTGCCGGCATTCCCGGGCCGTCTTTATTGCCACTTTCGAGTTGCATGAAATTAAACTCGCTTTACGAGCAGGAATGCAAGTTGCTCCTCCTCTCTGCAATCTTAAATCTTTAAGATGCCGCAGAGGAGAGGCCGTTTCTGGTGGATTTTCCAGCCTTTTAATTATGGAAATGTGCGGCTGAACTGAAAGACCATCGAGTGTTATTAATTACAAACAAAGCGGCAGCCTTGTCAAGGACTCAGGACTCAGGACTCTGACTCGGAAACCGCTCAGCCGCACAGTTGCCCATTAGGCACCGCACCCAAGGAGCCGGTCCCAGTCCCCGTTCCGTTCCCGATCCCGTTCCCATAGTGAATGCTAAAAGGCGACTTCTGCAACAAAAGGCCGCAGCCCAAAATGCTGCAAATCTTTTAGTGGAAAATCTGGAAAAGCATGCGGTCACGTGGCCGGCGCCGCTTCATTTCGCTCTACTCTTTCTGATAAGAAATCGCTTAGAAAAGCGTGACCACAGCAGGAGCCACCACCTGAGCCACCTGAGCCCTCCTCGGCTGCACAGAAAAAAATGCATTACATTAGAAAAAAAACAATGTTAAAATTTGAACTTTTAAATAACAAAGTGGATCTTAGAAATATTTGAAATATTCTTAAAAGATTATGTACAAATATTTTATATGGGTACAATCTTTGATAAATTTCTCTCAGTGCACACTTCCATTCAGGTGAATGCAGTGCAACCACAGCCGCAAGATAAACTCCACAAAAGGCTAACGGAGAAGGAAAGCCAGGCGGGAAGGCGGAAAAGCGGGAAAGCGGAGCGACAGGGCCAAGAAAAACGCAACTCTGGCGAATTTTGCGCTCTTTGCTAAGTTTTGCAGTTGGTGTATCTTTTTTAAGATTTTCCTCTGCTCCTTTCACCGTTCGCGCTGAATAAATCATCTTTTTTTTTCGGTGTGCCAGGCCAGGCCCGGTAACTCTTGTTCCTTTTTTTTGGTTTGACTTTGTTTTTATTGCCGTGCTGGTAGTCATAAAACAATTGACGTTAAATGTTGCTAAATGAAAACCCAGGCAGGACTCTCTAGACTAGGAGCAGCTGAAGCGGACTTTGTTCATAAGCGATTTTCCAGCCGATTGAAAAGGCTCTCAAACAGACTGCCAGTTGATTCAGAGCAGATTATCTGTGTTATCTGGGAGGCAAGTGCAAGTGAAGTGAATTATTTATCCTTCGGTGTGGCTCGAGTGATAGCAGTTGGAATTTCATTGGGGGGTTGAACTCAGTCCTTGGGAATAATCCGCTTACACAGCCACGAAAAGGTCAATCAAAGATATGTTTTTTATTATGGGTTTCACACCTAAAAATAATATTCTTAAATATAGATTGGCTTGAGGGTTGAGGTAATAAATTATTTATACCAAAATACCAAAATATAAACCTCGAAGAACCTTTTCTTGTGATCCTATCTTCTAGCTATTCGGGAACTTCCCACGATTTGTTCCTTTTTAAAAATACTTTTTAATTTTGACTTTGATGTTTGTTGGCTAACTGAGAATATTCTAGGACTAATTAAGTGCTAGACTGGACTTTTCCGGCCATTTAGTTGCAGTACTCGACCCGTTTTGCTTGGCCCCAAAAGATTTTCCAGCTTTTGGCCCGGCACTTCACTTTGGACCCGCCTTAAAAACACACACACTCACACATATATATATATTAAGTACTACTACCAGAGACAGCTAGCTGGTTTTGATTTATGCCGAAAAAAATGGGGCTGAAGTAGCCCAACAACTACTCGAGCAGCACTCGCACGTAAATACAGACATCTTCAGTCCTTTTAATTGACTTTAATTTCCAACACCCGGCCGAAACGGATCTTGGCGCTGGAGCACGTCGTCCTTCAATGGCTTCACTTGGCCATTGTTTTGCCGCTTAAGGCCTTTTTGGGAACGAAGCTGTCAGGCGGGAGAGCGCTAAAATAAACATACGGTTGCCAAGTTAAACACAGTCGCCTACACTCTCCCACACTCCCACACACAGCCACATCGCACATCACACACGGGGGCTTACATGCATAGAAGCTGGATCCTGGAGCACTCACACACGGACACTTAAGTTGCCAACAAGTCATCGCAGAAGCTGCACTGAGAAAAAATTCAGGGGTGCTTAAAGAAGTCAACAGAAAATGAGGAAATGAAATTTACTAATTTATGTTATTTTATAAATATAATAATGTTTAATATTATATATTTCATTGTGGATTCCTTTTCCTTATTTTATTTTAGATTTATTTTATGTGTACAATTTTTTGTGAATATTCTTGTAATTAAAAAAATTTGGATTATCTTTTTGTAAAATTTTAATGAGTTTTGAACTTTTTCCGAATATTATAGAGAGCTTAGAGATATTTCAATAAATTTCAAGAAAATGTATAGTTAAATTCTTTTGAATATTACGGATAGTTTAAAGATATCTCATTAAAATCCAAAAATATTTAAAATATATATCCTTCTTTAAATTTTATTTTAAGAAGGCTTAAACAATTGAATCTCCTAAATATTTACAAAGTTTTGTATTGGCATTTCCTCGGCTTTCACTCTTTTCCACAGAACCGTTAAAGCTACCGTTGCTGTGTCGCTGCTCAAATATTTACATTCCATTTAGGCGCCGGCCTGTCTGGGATGTCCTTCTGCTCCTGCTCTGCTCCTGCGCTGCTCCTGCTCCTGCTCTGCTCTGCTGCCTTCGCTCTGCTCTCTGCTGTTGACTAAAGCACTTCATCTTCATTTCACAGTTATTTTCAACTTCATTTGCGTGGTAAATAGGTGAACAAATACGCTCACTCAGCCATGCCCTCGTCCTCGTCCTCGTCCACATCCTCCTCCCCCTACTCCTTCGACCCGCTACCGAGATCACAGCCAGGCCTGGCAGCACGCCGCCTTGGCATTAATATGTGCCCTCGTAACTGTGTCACGGTGTCGTTTAACTTATTAGCCTCCGTTTCAGGGCAGGCACAGCCTCAACCAGGCTCTGTGGCCTATTTGCATTAGCTTAAGCACTTTTTTTCAGCTTATTCTCGATGCGGGAATATCGACTTTGCTGGTTAGGGTGATGTTTTTTAATCATTTATATGGTTTCAAGATTTGTTTATTTTGGTATTATCTTAGAAATTATTAAAATTTATCTGTTTCTGTAATTTAAATAAAAGATTATAGGAATCGGTTCCAATCGAAAATCCAGTCTAGTTTCATATTGGCAATTTTTTTTTCTCATCCTAAATTTAACATCTTTCTCTGTTTCTGTATTTTAATGATAATTTTTAAAGATAATATAATACAAAAATTATGGAAACCGATTCCAAAAAAAATCCAGTCTAGAATCTACAGAATTATCTACTACTGTAAAAAGGGGATTTTATCTGCCTTTAGAAACTCAAAACAATTTCGAATTCTTTTGAGACATATTTAAATTTATAATAAAGAAATTTTAAATTAGCTGAAGGCTAACTATTAGCCCCCTTTAATGATTTAAATATGCCTTTAAAAAACTAAAAAATTACCAAATTTTTAGGATGTTAATTAAGGTTCTACTCAAGCTTTAAAAGATCCAAAATAGTTGCTTGAAAAATATTAAAAAGTTAAATTTTGTATATCCTTCTTTTTAATACGAGTATATCCAATAATTGAGGTCAACATTTAACCTTCACGGTGCTTGGTTTTATATAATACTTTATTCATAGTGGCTTTATAATTCGTTGCAAATGTTGCCTGCCCAGCTGTAAGTTTTGAGAAACCTCGGCTATTTTTTTTAATAATTTTTTTATTTGTCCACCGGGCTGCTGATGGGGTTGACAAGTCGAGCGCAAAAAATGTTGGTTAGCCGAACCGAGTAAATTTCGCCAAGTGGCAGACGAGCCGGCGGAGGTGGACCCGGTAGTGGAGGAGGCGGCGGTGAAGGAGATGCAGGGGCGCAGATTAAATAATTCATTAAGGAAACTCGACTGTCGTCGGCAGTGGCCCACATCTTTGGCCTCTTCTTCGAGATGTTTTGATAAGCAAGGGGTAATTAAGCCCAGAGAGCTGCGAGCTGCGAGCTACGAGCTGTGAGCTGAGTGTTGGCCGTAAAATTTGTTGGCGGAAAGTTTGCTCGCGCATAGATGACATGAATTTAAATAGAAATTAAATTAAAATGAGTAGCAGCCAGCAAGCCAGCAAACAATCACGGCTTAAATTGTGCAGCAAATTTGCTGACGACGAAGGGGGGGGGGGTGGAGGGAGGGGGGAAAGGGAGGGGTAAGTGGGTGGTGGTAAATGTTGGTGGGTCAGTTGGAAATACATTTAATAGCTGTGCGAAATTGGCGCAGCTTGTAAACACGGGCTGGGCGGGGGATGTGGCAACTGCAACTGTTACGTAACAGCAATTAAAGCCCGCCAGACAATGTCCGCATTTATGTTGTGCACACACAGATATCCTCGCGGATGCACTTCATATGCATGACAATGTCATGGCAACTTGTAAGGCAATACCACTTACCCCAGCACACCTCCTCCGCATCCTCCTCTTCTGCGTCCTTTTCTCCTGCAGATTTATTGCATCAGGAAAACAGGCCTTCTCCTCCTTGTCCCGTCCCTTATTTTGTTTGCCTCTCGCGCTCTTCTTTTTTGCTCCCAATATATATTTCGGAGATGGCCCATTGTTGGCCTTGGCACCGCAATCCCAACCATTCGATGGCCAAACCGCTGTAAGTAACTAAGTTGCAGCTGCAGTTGCAATTTCGACTGCCATATCCATTGTTCGCTGCTATTTTCCATACGAATTTATAATGTGTTATTGGTGGGACATTTGCTGGGCTTGTTGCATGTCAGCTTGTTCATTGAAGCATTTGTTGCATTCGGGTTGAATTTAAGTTCGAAAAACCCCTTAAACCCTTTAAACCCTCTTAAATATTTCAGCTAGAAATATATATACTTTGTTTTATTGTTCATATGCCCTTTTAGGTTTATTAGTTTTTCTCTGTTTGTTTATCGAGATTACTTCTAAATTATGGTCTTAAAATACTGTCATTATCCAAAGTGCATTGACCTGTGATAGTAAATATTTCTGCGTTTGATGGTTAGATTCATTAGAATCTGTCACAGCTGGTGAACACATCAAAGTCAAAGCTAAAATACAGGGAATGCAATCTAAAAAAAGGCGACTAATTAAACATTAGCTTGACCGCGTTTGCATGGTTTCTGTTTGACATGGTTTTGCCATTAGAACGAAGTCCGGCGAATGCATTAAATTCCAGCAAAGAAAAAGCAACCACTGGCTTTAAAGAGCTACGAGCTTCAGTCGAACAGGATGCATTGATTTATTGCCAAAAGGGCTACGTTTTCCCTTTTGGCCAGGATCCTGGCCTGGCCTGGCCCTCGCTCATCTGCCGGAGCGACGTTTTGCTCGCCGGTGCATGAATGTCACTGCCGAGCCAAATGGACAAGACAGCCAAACGAACAAACGAACAACCAACAACGTCCTGGCCAGCGAAAGGGTTAAATGGCATTGAACATTGGCTAAAAGGAGAGCAGCAACAAATAACACAACCACACACACAGACCCAAAACAGGAAGCAAAAAGTGTAGCAAAGAAATCAGCGCACGTTAGCAATTAATAATGGGGAAGCCCAAGAATTTAGAGTCCCCGAGTCTAGGATCTGGCCAACATTTGGCGGGCTGCGTATGGGGACCTTCCCAACAACCAACAAAAAAAAAAAAACATACCATACAAAAGCCGGCCGAAGGATACAAATGTGATGTGGGCTACCCCCCGAAATAAAAGGGAAATATAAAATACACAGATGTAGTCCGCCCAAGAATTGTCAGCGGTGTACAATGGCGGAAAATGTATGGCATTTAGTTAAGTTTATAAATTTTCCAAACACAAAACATTACAAAAATGCAGATTGCTGGAGTAATAAATATATATAAATAAAGCTGCTGAATCCAGATAAAAATGTATTATAAAATTGATAGGAACATTTATTAATAATATGTTGAAAATAAATATTTTTGCGAATTATGTATTTAATGCTGTCCCATAAAATGTTACCGATTACCGGCACAAATTTAAAATAAAATTCAGATGAATATATATAGTAAAAATAATGTCAATGTAAATAATATCCTTGCAAAGTTACCGCTTTAAATACCAAAAATTATGATAAAATAAAATGAAAATAAATAATGGGTAATGTAAATAATATCCTTGAAAAGTAACCGATTAAAACACAAAAATGATGAAAACTTTATATCGAAATTATTAATTTATGAAATCTTCCCTTTATCGCTTATTTAAATTTCGTCCTACATTATGTTGCCCAACTTTAAGTAAGGGTTTCGCATTTTTAATGGCGTTTAAAGCCGGGGTGCTGACAGTTGCATAATACAAAAAATTAAATGCCACGTACACCCAGCCACGCCCCCTCAACTCCGACACTCCCCCAAAATCCACACCCACACCCACACACAGCACACATGGCTGTCATATGTAATTATTAATTTCTAAAAAGCCATTCAAAAATAATATAATTTGAAAATGCGCGCGACGACGTGCCCGACTCCAAATGTCTCTGATTGTCCGGATACTAAATCGGGGCCGGGAGTCGCAGCCGGAAAATGGAAAACGGCACGGGCCAATGACCAACGGCCTGCTGCTCAGTTACAAATGTTGTTA